>CM021100.1:823778268-823800444 GCA_007115665.2 Sequoiadendron giganteum | reverse complement strand
GGGAGATGGAGAGGGAGAGAGGGGGGATGGGGAGGGGGAGGAAGAAGGAGGGGGAGAATGGGGATGAGAGAGAGAGGGGAGGGAGGGAGAGGGAGAGAGAGATATGTGTTTTGTCAAGGTTGAATAACATTGACTTGTATGCATAATTGACATTGACTTTTGTGTAAGGGTATACTTGAATGCTAGGCTTGTAGAGAGAGAGAGACAGGTGGAGGGAGGGACAGGGGGAGAGGAAGAGAGAGATAGAGTGAGAGAGGGAGAGGGAGAGGGAGAGGGAGATATGTGTTTTGTCAAGGTTGAATAACATTGACTTGTATGCATAATTGACATTGACTTTTGTGTAAGGGTATACTTGAATGCTAAGCTTGTAGAGAGAGAGAGAGGTATAGGGAGGGACAGGGGGAGAGGGAGAGGGAGAGCGAGAGCAAGAGAGAGAGATGTGTTTTGTCAAGGTTGAATAACATTGGCTTGTATGCATAATTGACATTGACTTTTGTGTAAGGGTACAATTGAATGCTAGGCTTGTAGAGAGAGAGAGAGAGAGAGAGAGAGAGAGAGAGAGAGAGAGAGAGATGGAGAGGGAGAGATAAATATTTAGAAACATACTTATGCACATGTAGAAACAAATATTTTAGGTTTAACTAATATGAATTACATTTTTTAATTTGTGAAATAATATTTTTAATTAAATTTCATATATTTATGTGTTTTGTCAAGGTTGAGTAACATTGACTTTTGTGTAAGGGTATACTTGAATGCTAGGCTTGTACACATCATTAACTAATTATATGGCTTTTGTATCAAGGGTCTAATGAAATAATGGTAGGTAAAACCACAAATGGTAAACCAAAAGTGGAGGTACAAAACTAATTTCAAAAACCCACAACCCTCTTCATTGACTTCTTTATCTAGATGCATTTGCTTTAATTGATCCTAGGGAGGTAGGGGTAAATTAAAGGGCATAAATTGATTAAGGTAAATTATCATACCTAGTTAGCTTATCACCTTTATAGGATTGACCTATTCAAACATAGCTTGAGTTTACTTAGGTTACTTTTTCTTTTGTGTCACTTCATATGTTTGAGACTTATATCATCATGACTTGAGACACGTATTGAAACTTACTCAATTACTTATCAAGTGAGCTCACAAGTTTCCCATCTGTGGATGGCTAGTTAGAGATTCAAATCTACCTTCTTACCTCTTAGTCCTTGCCTATATATGCAAGGTATAATAATTATATTTACATACTCTTCATTTATCTATTGATAGAGATAATATTATGCTTATTTTATTCACTTGTAGAAGTTTACCTCACACTCTTGATCTTGACATTCGACAACATGGTATCTGAGACACGAGAGCATGTTCCTTCCCACGTCGAGGTGACTCCCACACATATCCCTATCAATGGACCATCATAGATCTAAATAGACACCTCCATTGCATCCAAAAGGCTTGAGAAATTAAAAGATACTTTTCATTTCATCAATTTCAATAATTTTCAATTTTTGTTATTTTTTGGGCCTCTATGTTAATTGTAAAAAAATGTAAAAAATAAAAAATTTATTTAGCAAAGGTCTTGTTTGAATATTTTCCCATATGCCCATTGGTTAGAACATTTTTTGTTTGCAAGATTTTGGTCATTTTGGTCTATTTGCAATCTTACATGAATTCTAGCTATTTTTGGCCAATTTACAAACATCTTTTGGCCTCTCAAGCCTATTTGTAGGTCACAATTGTCTGGTTCGTGGAATTTTTCAGTGGCTTATCTTGCTTGTCGATTTTATTTCAGGTTCACCTTTATTTACAACAAAATCTAGGCGTATTCAACCTATTTGGAATGCTCTCTATATCATCTCCATGCAATTAGCCACATCAACTATTGGCAAAATCTATATTTTTTGAAGCCCTTTTGTAGAGGTTTTTGGTCATTGATATATAGTGAGTTCATGCTAAAAAAAGTAATCCTATATGAGGGAGCACACATGGGAGTTGTGATCGATAGAGATGTGCAATGGAAATCATGTGAAGAGTTTTTTTTGAATGGTGGATCTCCATGTTCTCTTTCCATCAATCTATGTGTAGGACCTTTTAACTTTCCTTGGCATATATTTGAGTTGCATTGCTTTTAGTGTTGTTGTGAAGAGACAATTTCCATCAGCTTGCACACTACCATTGGCATCCAATTCTTTTTCTAGCCACCACATCACCTTTATCAATCACCACATCTTATGTTGACCAACACATAGAATTTACCATGGACTCTTAATTTTATTTGGCTTGTGCAACCCTCACTCCAACACACAATATCAATGACTCTTCAAATCCACCATCCACCAATGGTCTTATTGCCACATTTTTGCCACACCATGAAGACTATTTCTCCAACATTTGAGCAACCTTCAACAGTCTCCTATGTGTAATCAAGATCTCCCCACTTGACAGCTAGTGGCTTACACCCATATTATTTCTTGTAAAATGGCATTTATTATTTGTTTGTCATCTATTGTTACTGGTATGCCTTATAAATTTTTAAATGAATATGCTAGGTTCTTTAACTATCAAACAACAACTATTGTAACCAATTGCCACATACATACAAGCTAGTAATTAGTTAACTACTTAAACCTCTAATTGTGAGACACAATTTTTATGTCAATTTATCAAAAGAGCTTGTTAAGAGGGGATATGTTTTATTTTATGATAAATTGTTAACAAGGGGTTATTTTTTGAAGTGTGAATAATCGACAAGAACCTAGTTTCATTGTTGACCTTTTGACATCAAGATGATTTTGATTTGATGTTTTTTAATAACAAATTGTAACCTTCAAAGTCAATTTTGTAAGAAAAATTTGATGAGGCATAAATTTCACCTTGCTTATTGAAATATTACAATTATTTTTTTATTATATTAGAATTTTGCAAGGAATCTGATTTTTCATGTAAAATTAAGATTTGGATAGCCCATTTGGTAAAAATTACCATGCATTATAAATATTTAACTTGGCATTCGATTTTCACAAACTTATAAAATTCCTCTTGCACATTGTTCTAGGGGGGCTACAACCAACACTAATCATTCTTGGAGCGACTCTCTAAATCAAGGGGATAATATAGGTTTTTCTTTTTTTGATTTTGTTGGTTCATGTGATCATATCCCTCAAACTAAATCCCTTTTATTTGATTATTCTTCAGAATCCTCCTAGTAAATGGAAAATCAAATGTGGATATTGTGGAGAGGAAATTTATACAATGAAAGAATGCCAATTTCATTGAATTGAGGAAATGAAGCAAATTTTTCTTAGTCATGGTATTGTCTTACTTGATCCTCTAGTCCCAATACACGGAGAATCATCATCCAGGCTCACTTAGACATTTTGTGAGAAAATCATTGTGGATGAATAATGTAGTATAATGACTTGCATTAATATCTCATCTCGCATATAACATGTTGCTACATTTGAATATGTTGTTGAATCATTCATGAGTTTTAGTGATTCTTAGCATTAGGACACTTATATTATTGTTCTAGATCCGCCACATTGGGATGCATATCTACCAAACATCACATCCTTATTATATAATGTTGGATTTCTGATTTGGATGACGCCATTGAGGACATTTGTCTTCTAGATTTTACGACAACTTTCAAGAAATTGCATCACTATTTCCATCTTTGGATATTACTCTTACCTTGCCTAAATGACAGATTGTGCAAATATATTCATAAGTTGACCTATCTAACTCAATTATCATCATCTACAACAGTGCCAGATTCTCATTGGTCTAGTTATAACCATATATCCATGGTCCATGTTCTTGAATCACATACGGTACCTATTCCATCTTATTATGATTCGTTAAACATCAACATTTTCTTGGAGATCTTTGAGAATCATTTGAAGGCACCATTAGAATCATTTCAATCTTTGGATCATGTGCAGAGTTCAAATACATTCATCTTACTTCCTACATATTCATATCTGGACTGAGAAGTCATTTTGCACATATTTGTTGTGTTTTTCTTTCCAAGGGGAGAAATGTTCAACATTTGGGGATCATCTTCAACATCCAGTGTTGAAATTTCTACCAACACTAAAGGTATCATATTGAGGGGAGGTTGCATTGATTCTCTTCTCCTATCAATTTTGGAAGGAAACATTTCCTCACATGGAGTTCATTACTTCACATTTTTTTGGAGGTTCACATAACCTTCTCTCTTTTCTCTCATATGGGGAGAACATCCATTGTAGTTATGTGATAAAATTATTCCCTAGGGGCTCATCATGAGTCCTATCTTCTTCACTTGCACATTTTATTTAATTGCATAATTTCTCTTTTGGAGAGAGGTTTTTAATTTTTCCACTGAGTTCTTCTCCTTTTTATCCACTTTATGAGATATTTGTACATGAGTACCTAACATGGCCTTGTAGTTGAGACTCATTATTAGTGAATATGTGAATCCCTATGTTTCACTTAAGGGGGGTGTTAGTTTAAGTAGAGTCATTATCATACATAGTTAGCTAATCACCTTTCTAGAATTGACCTATTCACACATAACTTAAGTTTACTTAGGTTTATTTTTCTTTTGTCTCACTTCATATGATTGAGACTTGTGTCATCTTGAATTGAGAAACCTATAGACATTTATTCACACACTTTTCAAGTGGTCTCACAAGTGTCCCATCTATGGAGAGGTAGTAAGATTTTTACGGATACCTTCTAACCTCTTCATCATTGGCTATATATTCAAGGTTTGATCATTGTATTTACACACTCTTTATTTATATATTGATAGAAATGTTGTTGTTCTTATTTTGTTCACTTGTGAAATTTTTTTTTGTGCGCTTGATCTTGGAATTCTCTAATAGAAGGCACTCAAGAATCCACCACTAAATTAGATAATAATGGAGGTGAGCACCTCCCCTCTAAAAATTCACAAGAATACTAAGTTGGAACATTAGGGGACTTATCTCTCCAAATAAGCATTTCTTGATTAAAAAACTAGTAAAGAAACATAATCTTGATGTTTTATTGCTTTTAGAAACCAAAGTTAGTAAAGGTGAAGCTATAGACATTTTTTATGGGTCTTGAAGTAAAAACAATTAATTGTGGGTTTATTTAGTTGGAACAATAGGAGGAATCAACTTACCATGGGATGGAATAAAGTTCTCTAGTAATTAATTGGGATTCTCATAGCACTCTTGACATATATTAATCACATGCATTCAATCTAGTTTAATATATTTGGAACATATATAGCCCAAACTTGGAAAAAGAAAGTTTGGGGAGATCTCAAGGATTTATGATCTCCCTTTTTTAATATAAATTCATTACTTAGTAGGGATTTTAATGCTATTGTTAGCCTAGAGGATGAAGTTGAAGGTAATTGTCTCTCCTTTGGAGGGATGGAATCTTTTAGAGTACTATTTGCTTAGTTTTATCTCTTATATTTGAAACCTAAGGAAGGATGGTTCACATGGTTCAATAGAAACAAAGGGGAGGCCAACATAAAATACTAATTGGATAGTTTTTTATGAAATAATATTGGATTTTAAAAAGCCCCTTAGGGTTGACTAAGGTCATCCCCACTACTAGCTCAAAAAATTTGTCCATCTAATTTGAATTGAGAAAAGATTTGAAATCTAGAGGTTGCCCATTATATTTTTCTTTTTGAGATCAGGCACACATAGCTAAATCAAATCCTGAAGAGAATCGATCATTTATTTTTATTTTGAAATTCATTTGACTCATTTGCCACTTATGGGAACTAATAACATAAATCATGATTCTTGTTGCTTCGTGAATTTGAAGAAAGACTTGATACCATGTTAATAATAAAAGTGGAAAATCAATACAAAAAATATAATTATATCAAAAACCTTCAATTATATTTGTGTTTTATACTTACATTTTCTTAATATTGGGCATAATTTTCTTTCAAGCAACGAAGTAAGGTCCATTAACTTATGATAATGGAGAAACACACAAAATTTAAAACCTAAAGGAAACCTTTGTAAACATGAACCAAGTCATAAGTTGTCGATTCCTTGATCTTATGATCATGGAGAATCACACAAAAATAGATACCTACATTAAACCTATGCAAATATGAACCAATGTCTAATTTTATTGTATATTTGAAATTTAAAAATAAAACCATAACAAGAATACCTCTGTTGAAACATAAAAGCTATTTAGAATTTATGACCTTAAAAAGAAAGACTTGATACCATTTCAAATAAAAATAACTACCAATTTAATACACCAAAATCTTTAATTATATTTTTCTATGTCTCGTCACTAAACACAATTGTCTTTCAAGCAACACAATAGGGTCCTTGATCTTATGATTAGTTTTGTGTTTGAGAATTGTGTTGCAGCAGAAGAATGCTAACACATGTCATAAATCATGCTAACCACTAGCAATCACGCCTTCATGTGCAATGGGTACGCCAAAGACATATTAATTTATTTTTTGTTAGTTGTGGTTAAAATGAAACCGAAAGCTTTAGTTACTAAAAGTTCACATTGTATAAAAGAATATTTGGATCTCCTTAAAATTAATAAAGAAAAAACATAAACTATTACTTGTCATGGGAAATTGTATAAAAATTGTACTTGTAAATGGAAATTGTATAAAAGTTGAAGTACTTGTAAGGGGAATCTTTAAATGGTACATTAGTAAAGCAGAAACAAAAACTGTTATGATGCATCAACGAAGAGAGTATGACATATTTAAATTAAAAGATAATATTTTCTACAAATATCGGTTATGCAGTTTATATTTGAGTAAAATGGGTGAAAATTTGTTGAACAGATTAAGGTGGGAGCTCTGTATTTTCTATGATGGAAAATAAATCCAACATTCATATGGATATGAATCCTTGTTCAATGAATTCAAGAGGGTTGGTTTCAAATAGGGTTGGAAATATTGATGAATACAATCTGTGGGAGACTTCTAATGAATTTGTGAACCCAACCTTGTAAGAGATGTTCTTTTGGAGCCTTTTTCACAATCCATCCAACAAACTGGAACATCAAACTTATAGCAAACTAAAATTGATTAAAAAATGAATATTTTAAAAAGTAAATTGGATAGTTGACAGATCTTTGTAATTCAAAAACAAATAATGAATTTGTGAACCCAACCTTGTAAGAGATGTTCTTTTGGAGCCTCTTTCACAATCCATCCAACAAACTGGAACATCAAACTTATACCAAACTAAAATTAATTTAAAAATGAATATTTTAAAAAGTAAATTGGATAGTTGACAGATCTTTGTAATTCAAAAAAAAAAAAAATGTATTGGTGTCATATAAGCTAATTTAAAGGAAAAACATAGTTAAATTTTATAATAAGCTTTGACCATACTCTTTTTATATTTAACAGAACTGTGATGAAAAAGAAATTCATTCAATGGATACATACCATACTATTGAGAGAAACATCAATGAGGAGAATCAAGGCATTAGCCGCATGCATACTTCCCCATCAACTACCAATAAATGATCAAAAAGGGTTTTAAGTACGAACATTGATGAAAAGTTTAGTATACACATTTTTGAAAGCCAATTTGAAATAAAGATTAAAGAGCTTCCCAATTTATCATATATTTTGATTAAATAAAAATGGTGAAAATATTAAAGAATTCCCAATTTATCATATATATAAAAATCATAAAGCTTATTTACTAACCAAAATATCATATTCCCATTAAGATATAGAAGAGCTATCTTTCTTGATGACCATATCATAAAATCTTCAGCTAAAAAACACCATCCATTTACACTTATGTGAAGGAAACTATCCCATGTAAAAACCCATTTGAAGTCTAGCCTTGCAAGAAGCTTTTCCATCTGATTCATTTTGAAATATTTGTCTTTGTTTGAAATTTGTTTTGTTGCTTTGACGAGCTATAATGGTGTACCTTTACACTATTTCAGATATGCAATTAGGGTGTGCGAGTTTTTGATTTATTTTCTTTTCAAATGCTACAATTTGTGGTGATTTCCCTTGCTTGAAAATAAATAACTTTGGACCTTTTTCTTGTGTGTTATGATGTGAGAGTTTTATATGTAGTAATATGACTAATATTTGTAATATCAATATGCAATTATGAAAATCTCTATTTTTATTGAATCAAAATATATGATAAATTGGATCAAAATCCACGAATTTCCAGATAAAAGAATGTTTAAGTATTTGCCTCCATCTAGGCAAAAAAACTTCTTCCACCATTGTACACAAATGAAAAAATTAGCTAGATACCTATATAGATTAGTATTTTACTGAATACAAAATCATATTTTTTCACAAAATCAAAATTTTCATAGACAGGCTCTAAATTCAACAAGGCAGGCTCATTTTTTCAAGCATCAAAGTAAGTGATTACAATAACTAACATGCATAATACTCATTTGAAGACCCCCTTCAATGAAAAAACAATATAGATGAAATTTTATTAGTATAAATGTAATGATTCCAACCTTGGGTAATTAAAAAAAATTCAACTTTTCATACAAATAACTAGGAAACATACATAAAGATAAGTAACAAAACTTTTCTTTTCTTTTCATTGCAATATTTCATTTAAAGAACCAATTGATACAACACATCATTACTTTTCCTTTTCAAGTAAACAACAGAGTAAGAATACATACAAGAATAAACATAGCTCAGAGAGCTTTGAGAAAATAGGAATAAGAGGGTCTAGGATCTTCCCTTTCAAACTTTGGTGCTTCAGAAGTTTTTTGTGGAGGAGAAATATCACTCACGTGCTTTTCCACCAATCACAGACTTATAATGCAGTCCCCTGCACATCTATTGTTAAATAAACATCCCTCCCTTCTACGAAGAGATTGGTTGGGTAACCGGTTCTGTTTTAACCAACTGAGAATAATGTTGTGTCCTACATATCTAAATCCTTGTAATCCCACAATCTCAATCTAGTATGCAAATCTGGACAATAGTGAACTGACAGTGTAATCATCTCACAGTCTAAGTGGATGTAGGTGTACCACACTACTTTGGCCAAGTGCTTCAACAGTATAACAACTAACGGTCATCTATCACATACACTGTGTTAGGTTCAGTTTGACTCGAGGTTGTCTTATCCTATACGTAGCCTAAGTCCTTACAATGGGTAATCAATCACCCCAGACCCCCTACAACAACCTATCTATTTAGGAAATGAAAACAGTCTACAAGTGTCCCTTAGGTAACTCCTATTCCAAAAATATTTATCCACGAAGTACTTAGCTTATCTTAGTTAACCTAATAACTTTAAGCTTTAGAGCATACTTGTTGCTGGTTTCATCTTAGTCCTAGTAGATAATAACTATTTTTCTCATATTCTCCACAAACGAAAATCATACAGAATAAGCAACATTCACAAAAATGTATTTCAACTTATTCCTATTCATTCTTTAATCCACTATACTTAAATTCCTCTTTTGAAGGAAAGTAAAACAATAGTTTCCCTTTCCCTTATAAATACATTACATTCAAGACAGTTTCTCTATTCAATGCAACTTATAATAAAAAAACATAATCATTTTTCATTCAATGCATAAAGATAAACACAACGAATTCTTTTACTTTCAAAAATAGAGAAATAAGAAAGTTTCCTCATGCCTGTTTCGTCAAGCTTATCTTTCTTGATGCTCTTGAATGTTCCTAAATCCAACAAAATACAACTCCTTGGTTGATGGTGAAACCTTACAACTGATTTCCTCTATACCTTCTCTCAAAGGTCCTCTATTAACTAATATCCTACTCAGATACTATTTCTTGTGTTTTTCTCAAGCTCAAAATGAATGAAAAATAATAAATGGTAATGTTGGTTTGCATTTACTGTTATTTCCAAACTAGATACTACAACATTTGCGCATATTAAAATATGAAGAGAATGATAGCTCAGATTTTAACTCAGAATGCTCAATGTTAAATTCGTGTGTTTCAGCAAAGGGTTGGGCATCCTTTTATAAGCCCAAATTCCTCAAAGTATGGCATGCAAATGGACAACAAGGTGCCTATAATCGGTTAAAAAGAAACATGGTGGATTTCCAAGACCTAAGTCATCAGAAATAAATGTGATTCCACTTCTTATGAGCCTGAAAATTCAAGACTTGTTCAACACTAACTTGGAATTGCCACATATAGAAAAATGTCCATTTTTGGCGCAAAATAGTGGTTGATTCATGCTTGCTGCAAAAATGTCAAGGTTCAGGTTGCAACAACAATTTTCCAACTGGCTGGTGTTTTCCTTTAAACCAGTGATTGAATTTGTCTTTCATTTCTTCCTGTGTTGGAAGCTCATATCATTCATGGGAAGGTTTCTTCAAAATTTTGCCCATTTCAAATGTCAGTTATAATGTCACAAATAAATATTTCTTCTTTCTGAAGTTGGCGTATTTTCCAAGTGGTGCATAGAATACTTTAAACATTGCAACCGATTTCCATAGTTTATTCTCAATGATGTAATAATCGATTTTTCGAAATGACTTAATAAAGATAAGTCTTAATTTTTCGAAATGACTTAATAAAGTTAAGTCTTTATTTTCCAAATAAATATCTTCTTTATTTCAAATATATATATTGCATTATATTAATATATATTTAACTATAGTTTTATTTTACTTAAAAATGTATATATGTAGATATATATTCAAATATACCAATATATACACATATATTTGTTTTGGTAAAACTATAATAATATATATATACTTATATAATATTATATATATATATTTATATTTATACATATATACATATTTACATAATATTTGATTAAATATATGTATTGTGAGCCAGTCAACATACTTTCAATATACCTATCCATGTATATGTGCATATATGTATATATGTAAATTCCAAGAAAATATAATAATATTATATTCATAGATAATAGGTAGCATGTATATGTATATAGATGTATATAACCAATTATACTATCATGTACATGTATGTGTATGTATACCATGTCGACACATACGTATGGTATATAGTTTTCTGATCATACATCTATATCGTCATGTCTATACATATAGATACATGTATATGAGAGATACATGTGTACACATATACACCTTGCCTATGTACATATATCCAATCATGTTTTACACCCAAGGTCACAGAACAATAAGTAAGGTTTAAAAGTAACACCACTCACAAAGCACAAAGAAGTAACCCAAACTCCTAAAGCCTATGGATAACTTATCAAGATCAACCTATTTGACTCAGTTCCTATAAACCTTTAGTGAAGTGTGTGTATGCTCAATTGATTTAGTTTACCGGTTATCCGACCAAGCCCCTCTCCCGAGTGATGTTTCCCCCCCGCCTGGAGGAATGGTTCTCATTCCTACATCCATTGACACAAAACCACGGTAGTTAATTGCTCATAACAATTTACAATATATAAATCAATACTTCAATTCAAATAACAAGACTAATTATCCTCCTTCATGCATTGTTTATCCAAGAATAACATCAATCAAAGAAACATAGAATGATTCAATCATAAAATGTAAAAGATTCTTAAATTGAGAACAAGGTTCAACACATTTTATTCATCTTTATTCTTTTTTACAAACAAAATTCTCTAAGCATTGCTAGAATAGTAGCTATACAATTTCGGGGTCTAACATACTCCCCCCTTTATGATTCATTGTCCTCGATGAGCAAAAGTATTATTTAAAGCATAAAAAATAAATTAAAAAAATTCATTGTTCGTCATTCTCAAAGGCTTCAAGAATGTCAGGAAATATCCTATGAATTTCTTCATAGTCCTCCCAAGTTGCTAAGTCCTTCACATACTAGTCCCACTAAAATTTGCATTGCGAGACTTCTCTATTATGTAAGTGTAGCTTACATATTTCTAGCACCTTGACGGCCTCAAGAGTTACTACTTCGGGGTCTCTTACTTGTAAAGTAGTCCAATCAATAACATAATAATCTCCTGGTATATAATTTTTAGGGTAAGACACATGGAAGACATTATGCATTTTGGCAAGAGCAGGTGGCAAAGCGATTCGATACGCCACAAGGTTAAATTCCTCTAAAACATCGAAGGGTCCAACATAATGTGGGGCCAATTTAGAAGATTTTCCAAAGTTAATAGAACTCTTGTGAGGTTTCACTCTCAAAAGTACCTTGTCACCAATGACAAAAATTCAAGGCACTCTCTTAGCATCTGCATAACTTTTATGTCAACCGTTAGCCTCTGCTAACCTTTGCCTAATAACCATAACTTATTCTTTCATTTTTGCTAACATTTCAGGCCCAAGACTTACTCGCTCCTCAAGTTTATCCCAACTTATAGGAGTTCAATACTTTTGACTGTACAAGGCTCCAAAAGGAGCCATTTTAATCGCAGAATGATATGAGTTTTTATATGAAAATTCGACTAAGGATAAATAGTCCTCCCACTTTTATTTATGATCGAACACTCTCTTGGGTGGAAGACCTGGTAGTTCCTTAGGAAATAAATTAGAAAAATATCTTAGGATAGGGTATTTCTCCATATCAAATCTCCTTGTTTCTTCCATTTCTTTGTCTTCTAGTAATTGGGGACTTTGGTACACATAATTTCCATCATCCTACCTTAGTTCTTCAATTTTCACAACAAAAATTTGGCAACCTTTATTCTTGGCTTTCACAAGCTGCATTATTGTGATTTGTCATACTCTCACTTCCCTAGGTATCCCTTGGATTTCTACCCAATTTCCTAGATCATCTAGGCATCTTACAGTCTTAGCTTAACAATCTACAACAAACCTATGCCTCCATAGCCATTTCATTCCTAGGATTACATCATAAGACCCTAGTGGCGTGAGATAAAGGTTAACCTCAATGGTGAGGTTGGGTAATTCTAAGCTAGCCTCAAAAAGACATTGGTCAACCCTTGCTCTTGTTTGGTTTGCATATTCTACATTCCATGCCTTTTCCATGTGTCCCGCTTTTCTAGACAATTTTCTAGTTATCTTAGGTGAAATGAAATTTTCAGTTGCACTTGTGTCAACCAAAATAGAAATAGGTAAGCCAAAGAGGTTACCTGGTACTTCGATTGGAGTAACTTCGTAGTCCTCTTGCCAATCTTCTACCACAACATGTATCCGTTGCTGGAACATTGTCTATTGTGAGGGTAGAGAATTTCCATGTGACTGTGAAGTGGAAGTTCTATTAGGGAATTCACTTGCATAGTGATCCCCTTTGCAAATAAAACATCCAACCCTTGGACCTTTCTTTTATGTGGCTGCTCCAGACTTACCTGTGCTATCACCAACCTTGCTAGTGTTGTCACTTCTTTTGTGATCTCCTTTATAGTCTTTTCCATTGAACCGAGATCATTTCCATTTTTGTTTCCTTGAAACAAAATCAAGTTCTTCCTTCTTGGAAGTTGTCTTGTTAAACACTTCGGTGTCCTTCTGCTCCTTCCTATCCTGGTGGTAGGAATCTGCCTTTAAGTTTTTGTTCCTGCCTGATGGATTTCTCATACACTAAGTGCATAGTCGTTGGACCATGCATTTCAAATTCTCTTGCAATTCTATGGTTCAATCCTAATATGGACTTCCATATGCGGAATCGTTCAACCTTATAATAGATTGGGACATAACGAAGAAGATGAGTGAACTTTTCCCAATACTCATGAACCAGCATGGTTCCTTGTTTCAGCTCTTGAAATTCAGACAAATTTTGATCATAGTATAATTGGGGTAGCTATCAGTTGTGGAAAATTTCCACAAACTCCTTCCAAGTCAGCTTCCATGAACTTATGTCAAGTTCCAACTTCTTATGATATTGCTATCAAGATTCAACCGTGTAGTTTTCGAGTCAAAATCATTGGCCCATGATTCATGAGTAGTGGTTCACAAGAACCCCTCTCTCATGATAATGAATGTTCCACTTAGCACTCATTGCATCTAGGTGATGCTCACAGAGGTGAAGCATTGGTCTATCTCAAGAGGTCACCCATCCCAGTACTGCTCCAGCTCAAGCACACTTAACCATGGAGTTTCCCCCAAGGTTAATTCCACTTAACTTGCTACCCCATTTGAAAAACCTTCAACAAGTGTTATGCCTTATGAACTATTCATTATAGATCCCCTTTAGCTCATCAATTGATAAGTAGGAGGTTTCTTCCACATCATGTCAAATTATGATATTGCTATCAGGATTCAACCATGTAATTTTCGAGTCAAAATCATTGACCCATGATTCATGAGTAGTGGTTCACAAGAACCCCTCTCTCATGATAATGAATGGTCCAGTTAGCACTCATTGTATCTAGGTGATTCTCACAGAGGTGAAGCATTGGTCCATCTCGGGAGGTCACCCATCCCAGTACTGCTCCAGCTCAAGTGCGCTTAACCATAGAGTTTCCCCCAAGGTTAAGCCCACTTAGCTTACTACCCCATTTGCAAAACCTTCAAAAAGTGTTATGCCTTATGAACCATTCATTATAGAGCCCCTTTAGCTCATCAATTGATAATTAGGAGGTTTCTTCCATAGTGTGTCAAGTTATGATATTGCTATCAGGATTCAACTGTGTATTTTTTGAGTCAAACTCATTGTTCATCCACCAATTAGAGGCTTCTCCATCTAATTGGTAGGCTCCCTAGGCAGTCTTCTTGTTCATCCACCAACTAGAGGATTCTCTAGCTAATTGATAGGCTCCCTAAGCAACCTTAGTGACTTTGTCATAATCTCGAATTTCAAAATATTTCTCCATTTAGACAAGCTATGCTTCGACTTCGTCACCTTCAACAGTTCCATCGAACTTGGGTGGGTATATCTTTTTCATATCCCTAGTTAGTTAACGAGATATCATTTTCTTATTTCTTTCCATGGAATTGGTGGGTGAATTTTCCCTTTCATCATGATGCGAAGAACTTTCCTCTTGATCATCTATGGCTATCTCCTTTTCAATCCTGTCTTTATCTTCTTCCTCCTCGAGATTGGTTAATCTGGCCTTAATTTGAACAAATTTGGCTTCCATTCCAGTTGATGATGGTTCTCCTTCCTGAATTTCTTTAGGGTTGGTTCAAGTTCTTTCGTAAGTTCGCACCATGGTTTTATGTAGTTATAACCTGAATTTTTAATTTCAAGCTAGACTAATTTATAATTTATTAATTATGAAAAAATAAAAGCATCATTCACACAAACAATTGTTTTCACACAAAATTTGATATTTTTATTGATAGAAAATACTTCATTTTATTTATAGTTAAGGGGATTTCAAAAGAACCCACTAGATTACATCGAATGACTATTTAAGTAGTCAAGGGGTGAATACCCTTCCAATTCACTTTTAGATACATAACTAAGGGGTGTATACCCTATAGATTGAGAGAATTGTAGTTCTCTTTCATTTTGCTCATCTCTTATCTGATCATTTCTATCCCAAAATGGGTAGTAACCTTCAGATTTATTGTCCGATACATAATTTTGGAAAGAAGTGTCCATAAGGTGTTCACCAACAATATGGTCTATGCCTTTCATAGACATTTGTTTATGAGACCATTTCTCTATTGGCGGGGTCCTTGGTGTGTATTCCTTAGACTCTTTACTAGAATAAATTATGATAACTTTTGCCATTGGTAGGACTCTAGAATCCTTAAATATGAACGTCAAACTGGTACTTTCTTCAGACGGCATGTCTTTGGATAGAGATAAAGGTTCAGACTTCTTAGGTGAAACTGAGGGAAGGTAGTTATACATAGCCCCCAACTTCATCTTTCTCTTCTCATCCTTGATTCGAGAAAGTGCATGGCTGAAGGTTTATGTATCACTTAACCAAATGGAATTTTCGGAATTGGTTCCTTCAATTGAATTGACAATTTCCTCCTTCTTCTTGGCCTTCAGGTAACGTTTTTTTTCGATTAAAAAAATTTTGGCCGTTAATCTGACACATACCATCCCGACACAATAATTTTCACAACATTAGATAATGTTGGAAAGGAAAACCTTGGTGAGCTCATAGGTTACAGAGCTAAACCTGGTAGCTCTGATACCACATGTAACAACCCCAACCTTGGGTAATTGAATTTATTTCAACTTTTCATATAAATAACAAGGAAATAGACATAAAGATAAGTAACAAAACTTTTCTTTTCTTTTCATTGCAATATTTCATTTAAAGAACCAATTGATACAACATCATTAATTTTCCTTTCCAAGTAAACAACAAAGTAAGAATACATAGAAGAATAAACATAGCTCGGCAGGGAAAACTTGAGTGGCGAATTGTTGCCAATTAGCGAATTCTAGGAATCAGGCAAATCAAAACTGGTGAATTTATTGTATCCAGCAGGGTGCTCAAATCGCCAGGATTTCATGAACTATCGGTCCAATGCATGTTTATTCACAAATGGTTTTTTTTAAGAGGCATGTTTAGGCAATAAATTCGCCATAACAGACTATGCGTTTCTAATGGACCGATTAATATTTTCCCATGGAATCCTGGGGAGCATGTCATAAAACACCAACATATTCGCCAATACTATTAAAACAACATTATATGAAAACCCATTTCGCCAAATAAAATTTACAAATAGTTTCTTGTGAAGACCCATTTCGCCAATTAAAATTTATAAATAGTTGCTTATGAGGACCTATTTTGCCTTGAAAATTACACGATATCATTGTATAAACACGCGAGATTCACCAAATTTTTAACATACCATTTAAAAACCCCGCAGAATTCACCAAATATGGATTGATATAAATACAATTGAAACTATTATTTTTTCTTACAATTTTGTTCGGTTCTAAGGTTCTACTTCTCGATTCAGAAGTCAGCGAAACTTGAAAACGTAGAGTGAAAGGTGAGTGATCATTTCTTCATATTGTTATTAGTTAGTAGTTATAATAATAAGATTTCTTTATCTATTTTCCATTCTTGCTTCAGTCTTAATCATGATTTTGAGTAGGGAATGGGATCTATATTCTCTGTCAGTTTGTCCTTCTTAAAGAAGAATACATTTTTTTTCCAGCTTTTATTCGAAGTGAGATATCAATATGTCGAGCAACAATTTCAAGGGGAAGAATCTTGAGGGTAATGAAGAGACTGGGAGGCCATCAAAATGACCAAAACATGGAGGTATCATATAGTCTTACTTTGGAATTAGCAAAGCTTCTAATCCATCAGATCAAAGTGGAGCTACACCATCAACTCTTCCACCAAATATTATTGAAGATGGCATTGCCAATACCTCACCACCACAGGAAGGTCAAGGTGAGATTGTCATTGTGTTAAAACAAAATTTATCAAATGAGGATGGAAATACCGCAGAAGATGTTCCAAGGGATACTCTAGTTAGCCAGAATGAGATAATTGACTTGGATGAGGATGATGTTGGTAGCAAGAAAAGAAAAGGCAAATCAAAATTGGGGTGCGAGTGGGAAATGACAAGGAATTTTCAAATTGCTTGGTTGTCGAAGTACCCATTCCTTGAACCAGTAGGGGTATCAAACAAAAATGATATTGAAAGGGAAACAAAGGTCAAATGTAAGATTTGTACTTGGAAATGTGGAAGAGACAAGACAATGTAGCTAGAGCTTGACCCTATAGAAAAGCATATCGGTAAAGTTTTCGGAAAACATATCATAGATGAAAAGGAACAATCTATTGTGCGATGGAAATCAAAGGAAGAATGTCTAGTATGCCACAAATTATGGAGAGTGTAACCATAGAATGTCGAAGATTAAAAAATGTGAAGGTACACTTGAGGCTCATTTTGGAAAAGCCATGGCAACAACAAATCTATAAAAAACTGTTCAGATGAGTGTTGTTTTTCATATTTTGTCCGAGGGGCATCCTATGACAGACTACCGAAAATATTTTGATTTATTATCTTATTTGAGTGTTCCCCACTTTCCCTTCTCACATTGGTCAATAAATGTTGGATGGGAATGGGCGAAGTGTCTTGCTGCAGTGGAAAAGCAAGATTTATAGGAGAAATTAAAAGAGTCAAATTTCATTGCATTATTTCTAGATGAAGTTAATACGATAGACAATACTTCTTGGGTTTGTATGCATTTGTATACTATAGAAAAACATGTTCACCAAGCTCATCTTCTTTGTGTTCATAAAATGAAGGGTAGTTCAACATCACAAAATCTATTTGAACTAGTCAATAAATCTTTGAATGAAATTGAAGGTATGGATCAGTTGACAATTGCCAAAACGTTGGTATGTGTAGGAGCTGATGGAGCTGCAGTGATGCAAGGTCAAAGGAGCGGTCTTTGCAAAAAGTTAAAACTACTTGTGCACCATTCATGCTTGGCATTCACTCCATGGCCCACAAAATGAATTTAGCATTCAAAATTGTAACAAGTTTCCTACAGTATCAAAAGTTGAAAATATAGTTCGCGAGATCCACACATACTTCTACCAAAGTCCCAAATGTTTCCTTGAATTTCAACATTTTACTAAGGGAATAACACCTGGAAACAAGCTTCTAAAGGATGTCGATACCAGATGGATCTCCCTGCATGGACCATCACAACGAGTTCTTTCAAAATATGAATCCTTGATTGGAGTGATGTATGACCATCGCAACACAATAGACAAAGCTCCTAACCTGTTACATAGGTTAAGCAATATAGGGACACTCTTGACTTTAGCTAGTCTTCTCCCCATGCTAGATGAGATGAAAAATCTTGTGAAGAAAGCCCAAGATGAAACTATGTATATTTATGAATATGCCAATCTACATAATCTTACATGCTTGGCCCTCGATCATCTATATCTAGATCTAACACAAGAAGGAACAAATTATTTGATGTGGCAGAAAATTACTGATTTGAATAATCCTAATAATTATTTACAGTTTAATTCAAGCGGGCATTTATGTATCTGTGTACGTGGATATGAGATACCAATATACCATTGTAATAAAGCCAAATGCTCTAGAAGAGGAGTACCTATTAAAAAGGAAGATTTTAATGGCATTGTTAAATCTGTTAGTGATAATTTGAAAAAAAATGCAAAATCTCTTTCTTCAGAGATTCATGAAATATTCCCTCAACATGAAATACTTGAAGCCATTGGTATTGTGTATCCTCAATTTTCGGTAAACCGAGATAACCCAAAATATTTTCATGATCAAGTAAAAATCTTGATCAAATTGTTTTTAGAAAAGGTAACATACAATGAGCAGACAATAGAAGGAATTTTAAATGAAAATAAGCTTAGAAAGAAATGTGGGAATTTTGCAACAACTATGAGGGACCAGTATAAATCCATGGGCAAGGAGAAGGCCTTTGAATCAAGATCAATAAAAAAGGTTTGGACAAGATTAGGTCAGAGTGAAATATTGGGTGGTTCGATGTTAGAATATTTCAAATTTGTTGATTTATGTCAAACAATGATATTGGGGTCAGTGGAGGATGAGAGAGTTTTTAGTACATTGGGGTTTTTGAAATCAAAGTTAAGAAACAAACTGGACAAGAATTTGGAAAATTGCTTGAGGATGAAAGGAACTGCGTATAATGTAAAAAAAAACCTTTTGAAAGGGCACTCACAATCTGGAGGTCCACATGTGAAAGAAGAGGTATCGGGTTGTGCAACACAGGCTCTCCAATTCCAAGAGCCGCTGGTAGTGGTGGTAGTGGTAGTGGCAGTGGGACTAGGAAAGATGACAACGCTATTAAAATTGACACAAATTCCAAGAAAATATAATAATATTATATTCACAGATAATAGGTAGCGTGTATATGTATATAGATGTATATAACCAATTATACTGTCATGTACATGTATGTGTATGTATACCATGTCAACACATACGTATGGTATATCAGTTTTTCAATCATACATCTATATCACCATGTCTATACATATAGATACATGTATATGAGAGATACATGTGTACACATATACACCTTGCCTATGTACATATATCCAATCATGTTTCACACCCAAGGTCACAGAACAATGAGGTTTAAAAGTAACACCACTCACAAAGCACAAAGAAGTAACCCAAAATTCTAAAGCCTATGGATGACTTAGCTCCTATAGACCTTTAGTGAAGTGTGTGTATGCTCAATTGATTTAATTTACAGGTTATCCATCCAAGAATCTCTCCCGAGTGATGTTTCCCCCCCGCCTGGAGGAATGGTTCTCATTCCTACATCCATTGACACAAAACCATGGTAGTTAATTTCTCATAACAATTTACAATATATAAATCAATACTTCAATTCAAATAACAAGACTAATTATCCTCCTTCATGCATCGTTCATCCAAGAATAACATCAATCAAAGAAACATAGAATGAGTCAATCATAAAATGTAAAATATTCTTAAATTGATAACAAGGTTCAACACATTTTATTCATCTTTATTCTTTTTTACAAACAAAATTCTCTAAGCATTGCTAGAATAGTAGCTATATAATTTCAGGGTGTAACATACTCCCCCCTTTATGATTCATTGTCCTCGATGAGCAAAAGTATTATTTAAAGCATAAAAAAACAAAAACAAAACATTCATTGTTCGCCATTCTCAAAGGCTTCAAGAATGTCAAGAAATCTCCTACAAATTTCTGCATAGTCCTCCCAAGTTGCTAAGTCCTTCACATACTGGTCCCACTGAACTTTGCATTGTGAGACTTCTCTATTACATAAGTGTAGCTTACATATTTCTAGCACCTTGATGGCCTCAAGAGTTACTACTCTGGGGTCCCTTACTTGTAAAGTAGTCCAATCAATAACATGATTATCTCTTGGTATATAATTTTTAAGGTAAGACACATGGAAGACATTATGCATTCTGGCAAGAGCAGGTGGCAAAGCAATTTAGTAAGCTACAAGGTTCACTTCCTCTAAAACTTCAAAGGGTCCAACATAGCATGGGGCCAATTTAGAAGATTTTCCAAAGTTAATAGAACTCTTAAGAGGTTTCACTCTCAAAAGTACCTTGTCACCAATGACCAAAATTTGAGGTACTCTCTTAGCATCTGCATAACTTTTATGTCGACTGTTAGCCTCTGCTAACCTTTACCTAATAACCTTAACTTGTTCTTCCATTTTTGCTAACATTTTAGGAAAATTTTGATCATAGTATAATTGGGGTAGCTATTAGTTATGGAAAATTTCCATAAACTCCTTCCAAGTCAGCTTCCATGAACTTATGTCAAGTTCCAACTTCTTATGATATTGCTATCAAGATTCAACCATGTATTTTTCGAGTCAAAATCATTGACCCATGATTCATGAGTAGTGGTTCACAAGAACCCCTCTCTCATGATAATGAATGTTCCACTTAGCACTCATTGCATCTAGGTGATGCTCATAGAGGTGAAGCATTGGTCCGTCTCGGGAGGTCACCCATCCTAGTACTGCTCCAGCTGAAGCGAGCTTAACCATGGAGTTTCCCCTAAGGTTAATTCCATTTAGCTTGCTACCCCATTTGAAAAACCTTCAACAAGTGTTATGCCTTATGAACCATTCATTATAGAGCCCCTTTAGCTCATCAATTGATAAGTAGGAGGTTTCTTTCACATCTTGTCAAATTATGATATTGCTATTAGGATTCAACCGTGTAATTTTTGAGTCAAAATCATTGACCCATGATTCATGAGTAGTGGTTCACAAGAACCCCTCTCTCATGATAATGAATGGTCCAGTTAGCACTCATTGTATCTAGGTGATGCTCACAGAGGTGAAGCATTGGTCCATCTCGGGAGGTCACCCATCCCAGTACTGCTCCAGCTCAAGTGTGCTTAACCACAGAGTTTCCCCCAAGGTTAAGCCCACTTAGCTTGCTACCCCATTTGCAAAACCTTTAGAAAGTGTTAAGCCTTATGAACCATTCATTATAGAGCCCCTTTAGCTCATCAATTTATAATTAGGAGGTTTCTTCCATAGCGTGTCAAATTATGATATTGCTATCAGGATTCAACTGTGTAGTTTTTGAGTCAAACTCATTGTTCATCCACCAATTAGAGGCTTCTCCAGCTAATTGGTAGGCTCCCCAGGCAGTCTTCTTGTTCATCCACCAACTAGAGGATTCTCTAGCTAATTGGTAGGCTCCCTAGGCAACCTTAGTGACTTCGACATAATCTTGTATATCAAAATATTTCTCCATTTGGACAAGCCATGCTTCGACTTTGTCACCTTTAGCAGTTCCATCGAACTTGGGTGGGTATATCTTTTTCATATC
>CM021100.1:823754166-823778168 GCA_007115665.2 Sequoiadendron giganteum | reverse complement strand
CCTCTGCTATGGAAGTAAAATCAAGAAAAAAGAAAACATGAAAGCAAATCACATATAAACAAGACAGACTAAGCATACCAGTGTGCACATTGCAAAGAAAGAACAAAGGAAGAAAAAAAATATCAAAACAAACACACTGCAAATGAAAGACACAGGACAATAAAAACATTCAAAACAAACACACTCGCAGTTCGAATTTCTTCCCGTTACATTTTTTGGCCTTCTATTAAAAAAAAACCATTTCAACCTAACTTTATTTTAGAAAAAGAGCTTTATTCGTATACTTTTTACCTTTGATTAAAAAATTATAAAGTTTTTTTATATTAACTATTTTAATAAAAGTTTTAAAGATTTAAATTAATTTTATTTTAATATTAAATTTAAAGTTTATTAAAAATATTTATTAAAGATTATCCAAAGATTTATTAATTTAATATTATTTATTAAATTTTTAAAATTTATATTTTTTAAATAATTTATATGGAATTTAATAAGGTAAAAAAAATTGAGCATGCTTCAATTTTTAGAGGGACAAAAAATCAAATCCACTTTATCTACATATAGATATGCTTGTATATGTTGTTTTTAACATGTTTCTTATTGATTAAACAATTCTCTAAAGATGTTCATAACACCACCTTGATCACATTTAGCTATTAAAGGAACAAAGACAATAATAGCTCTACTAAATAAACATTTTATCAAATCACTTGAACATGGGGTATTGTTTAGTTTCATGCATCAAATTAAATATGTGTGGATCAAGATTGAAGCCAAGCGATGCAAGATTGAACTACACAAAATCCAAAGATTGCACAAAATCTGATACATTAAACTAAGGACAATCAATTTATTCACTATGACAAATGAGGATTTTGCATGACATTAGTGACATTATTCCATCATTAGTCTAGACCTAAGTACCCTATCCTCTCATTTAATTATCTCATTTATTACTATTTGTTTACTAACCCAACTAATTTAATCCAAGTTATTTTTTGCTTATTGATTGCATTTATTTCACTTGCCTAGATTATTTGTGTTTAAAGATAATTTATTTATTTGTCAACCCAAAATTTTCTTATATAAAACCTACTTAAAGTTTGACCTTACAATTCTACCACAAGTTCTCCTAGAGTTTTCATATATAGTTATCATTTCATTTTAGATTTCTTAGGGTGTGCATCAACTTTTCTTTGCATATGTTTATCATTATTTTTATTAAAGTTTTATTATACATAATGCAAAATAGTTTTGATCCTACCCACCTACCATTGGATAATTCATCATAATGGCTACTCTTAAATTAAACATTCTTGGTTATATGAATGCATATGTGTCTAGTTTTTCTAATCCTTCCATCGTTGATACTCTAGTAATATTTTATGTTATCTAGTTTAGGAATACAAGTTTTTATGGAGTTGTTATTTTATCATGTATTAGAATTTTCCTACTTCATTGAGTTGATTGGTGCTTATATTTTTTATACATAATTCACTTGTCCATGAGTATTATATTGAACATATTTATCCTACGATTTCTCATAATGATAAGCATATATAGGTAGTGAGGATATACTGTGTGTTAATGACACAACTAGTGTGATAACATGATGGTATTACATTTCTTCACATATCCATACAATGTTAACGCATTTGATGATGTTTATCTAATATGTCATGATATCCCTATGTCCATAAATGCATGCCCTTTACTTAATTACCTTCTTTTATACATGATGATATATCCTTGATTTTTTTTGTGCATTTCATGTTGATCCTATGTATGTTCATGACAGTATTTCACATAGTGACACCTTTCATGATGATAGCATGAATCTTTATGTTAGTACATTATCTTCTCATATATCTCATATTGATATTGCATTACCTTCTCATTCAATAAATAATGACATTGTGGTTCTTTATGAGGAGTTTTTCCATGGTGCTTATGGTTGTGCTACAAATTATTCCTTATATATTAAATCATTCTTTGTTGATACTTATAAGTATGTAGATGATGATATTTTACTGATTATCATATTCATACTTCAAATAAATGATAAATATTTATAAAGGGTTGACCCATGGTGAGATGGGATTCTGAGGTTGGTTGAGATGAATCTTGGAATTGATATTGACCTTGTGTGAAATTGGTGTGGTCATGGTGAAAGAGATGATATTGGATATTTTTGGATTACGAATAGAGATAGAGATGGTCCGTCTATATGGGTAGTTATGGTTTATGTTCCAAGTAGGATTTTATTGTGGATGTTGTATGACTAGTGGACATGAGTTTTTGAACCTCATTAGGAATAGAAGTTAACACTTTAGGTGGTACAAACCCTTGATATTAGAGATTACCTGTAATGGCTAGGGGTCGTTTCCCTTTAGTAGGAGTGATAGGGTCTTCATAAGGATCAATGTGGTGATGTGTGGGATGAATAACTTAATGGGTAGGATCAAGATGAACTATGTGGTCAAGATTGGAGAGGTCATAACTAGGAGTTAGTTGTTCCCCCAATTCTATGACTTATATAAGGATGGCATCTTTGTTTATTTCAATGTATTTCTCCATAACGGTGTATGCAAAAATATGGGGGACCAAAAAGTGGCCAGCCCACTTTTTTGCCCCATCACAGCTATAACACAAGCACATTATAATGCACTTGTGTTATGGATTATTAAAGAAATAAAAACAAAAAATAAGTTTCATTTCTACATTTTTCATTTTCCTTGTGGCCTGCAAACCCTCCCAAGCACACTCACAATGTTGTGAAGTTGATTTTGCACTAAAAAATTTTCTAAATCTTCACCAAGATTTCGAGGAGGTCAAAGGAGTAAGTATTTGTAGGTTTTTTAGTGTGAATTTTGTATTAAATAGTATGTTGAATTAGCCCTTTAATTAAAATTGTTTAATTTTTAGGACTTGATATTTTACCCCCAAATCTTCAAAATTCGAATTCACCTCTTCATGAAATCCCTCTTGAAGAAAGCCACAACAAACACCTCCTACAATTCCTCGTCATCCTTCAAGAACACAACAAAACATATTAGAGAAAATTAAAAATAATAGAAAAGAACTTGAGGAGTTAATTTCAAGGTTGTGGCTATTCTTCAAGAGGGATTTCATGAAGAGGTGAGTTTGAATTTTGAAGATTTGGGGTGAATTATCAACTCATGAAAGTTGAACGATTTTAATTAAAACACTAATTCAATCTACCTATTTAACACAAATCTGACACTAAAAAACTAAAAATGCTTACTCCTTTGACCTCCTCGACATCTTGGCAGCATTTTGGTGAAGATTTGGTAATTTTTTTGATGCAAAATAAACTATGCAACAATGCAAGCACACTTGGGAGGGTTTGCAATCCACATGTAAAATGAAAAGTGTAGAAATGAAACTTGTTTTTTGTTTTATTTCTTTAATAAGCCATAACGTGAGCATGTTATAATAACTTGCATTATAGTTTTGATGGGGCCAAAAAGTAGGGTGGCCACCTTTTGGTCCCCCATCTTCTTACACACGCCCTAATGGAGAAATACATTGAAATAAACACAGATTTCATCCTTAGACAAGTCCTAGAATTGGGGACACAACTACCTCGTAGTTATGACCTCTCCAATCTTGATCACATAGTTCATCTTGATCCTACCCATTAAGTTATTCATCCCAAACATGACCACATTGATCCTCATGATGACTCTATCACTCCTACTAAAGGGAAAAAACCCCTAGCCATTAGAGGTAATCCCTTATATCAAGGGTTTGTACCACCTAAAGTGTCAACTTCCATTCCTAATGAGGTTCAAAAACCCATCCACTAGTCATACAACATCCACAATAAAAATCCCACTTGGAACATAAACCTTAAATAACCATACCAAGTTCACCCAAGGTCAACATAAATTCAAAGATTCATCTCGACCAACCTAAGGATCCCATCTCATCTAAGGTCTATGACACACAGCATCATCCTTACACCTCTCAACCACCACCTAGTTCATCCTTTGATTAAGAATTATTTATGAAAAAAATAGGTTTATCTATGCTAGAAGAAGATTATGAGCATGAAATGTGAGATAAGGATATTTATATTTCATTTAAATAATAGATGATAAAGTATCAAATAATAAATAATGAGAAGAAATATTACTAGGTTTATACTATATTCATGAGACTAGTTTTAGAAAAGTAGGCAATGAGAACATGTGCTAAATTGATAACATAAGTGTAAATAAAATAAGACACATGTGTGAACCCTTTCAAAGATTTATCCTTTATACAAATAATGTGAAAGAATCCGTGATTAAGATCCCACAATCCCTGGATGATATTCTGAAGAGAAACTTGTCACACACGAATGAGAATTTACACTACAAAATATGTGAAACAATAATGATTATTGATTATTGAATCGATTACTAAATGAATACAATGAAGGATTGAATATCCTTATGTAGACTCAGGCGAACTCAACATTAGACCCTGATTGATAGATTTTTGACTGAGAGAGGAGTGAGATAATAGAATGCATGAATTAAGTTAAGTTTATTTATCTTGTGTGCAACACAAAGAATAAATCACATGACTGATTGAAATGCATAATTAATGCAATAACACTCGTAAACTGAACTCAATGATATTTTCCTAAGTTTTCATTAAGCACTGGAGTAAATATTAATTAATTTACTCCAACAGCCCCCTAAATGAAAACTGGGGAGAAGCAAAAAACTATTGAAGGAAATGAATGAAATTACGGATGCAAAATGGGTCTTGACATAAGGCCTAATGAGGTACCCATGAACAACATGAAATTTTCTTACAAATGGAGTAAAGGAGAAAACCTCATGGGAACGAAACTCCTCTCCAAATGAGAAATAGAAAGAAAGTACAAATGGAATGTCTCAAGAGACTCTCTCAAGGACATATGCAGATATACAATCAAATACCCCACATAAGAGAGAGTGGAGACTCCAAAGCCCCCTAGAATGAGAGAACCCCGGTGTCAATGATCAAACCAATGTGTCTCCCTTGAGAAAGAAATAAATCCAACGGTCGATGATGAGGAAATCCCTGGATGTGAGGTGAAAATGGAAGTCCTAGATGATGCTCAATGGAGAACTAAACTGAAACATGAGTGTCTGAATGGAAGGATGTTGAATCAAATGTATCAATATGATCAGACAACTCAAGATGATCCTAAAATGGAATATCCAAAGAAGATGAGATAACAGATGTGCTAAATATATAATTTGAGAGGAAATGGATATCCTCTTATAAGTCCTCAACAATAACACTAGATGTCTCGATGAATGGAGCTACAATGTTAGTCAAAGCGAAAGAGGGATCTTGTTGAATAGATGTGATCTCAACAAGAGGTAGAGGTGTAGAAGTCTCAACACTTGTCTCATGAACAAATGGAAGAGAACATAAGCTCAAGTGACCAAACTTCACCTTAGATACAACATGCCCTCTTGAAGAAAGAGAGTGATAGTTAGAAAATGGAGATGGAGGACCAAAGTGTGAGAATGCATACAATTGAGAATAATGATCAATTGTCCTTGTTGCAAAAATGTTTCCAGTTTGACAGTCTTTGATGTGCATTGAATGAAGTGTGAAATCAATTTTCTTCCCTTTCCCATTGTGAGCAATCTGATAGATGGAGAGAAGTTTGGTGGACAAAGATGGTACATGTACATCATTTAATGTACCATCATAAATGTCGATAGAACCTTCCCCACATAAACTCATAAACGTTTTATTACCCATTAATATGTGCGGTGAGAACACATCCTCAAAAGATGAGAACGTGTCCTAAGAAGATGCCATATGGTGTGAAGCACCTGAATCTAGTAGCCATCTAGAAGAATGTGAGCTGGTGGTTGCACATAATGCATGACTGTTATGTTTGGTCTATCCATATGTATGGAATGATGGTGAAAAAGAAGACTTGCCTGATGTAGATGAAGAGGGAAGATGAATATTTTTCTTCATAAGAAGAGCTATTAAATCAAAAACATGTTCTACATATCCATCTATCTTCTTCTCATAACATTTGGAGTCGTCATATCCTTGCTTATTACAGTAAGCACACTTGGGTCTTTCTTTCTTTGATGATTCCAGCTTAGGAGAAGGTGAATCAGAGGTGTTATGTGAACTAGAATCCTTCTTGGATGCTTTGTGCTCTTTGTTTTTTTTTCTTACCTTTGCTAGTAGAGGCCTTCGTGTCTTTTAGATTTTGAGAAACAAGAAGAGCAGATGCTTTTGAATATTTCAATGTACCCATATGGATTAACTTTGACTTTCCTGACATGAGTGATGTGGAAAATTAATCAAGAGAGAGTATTGTAAATTTGGATTGCATAGCAGCTCTAGTAGCATAAAATGTAGAAACAAAGATAGAATAATCAGGACGAAGCTTAGCAAGTAGACAAAGAATCAACTATTCATCTTTCTTCTCAATACCAAACTACTTTAATTGAATCCTTAAAGACTTAAGTTTTGTGAAGAGGTCTTGGATACTGTAAAAATCAGAACGATTAATAAATATCAGCTCGTTCTCTAACTGATAACTCCTAAGCGTGTATTGCTTACCAAACAAGAGCTCAAGATGGGCCAAAACTTCATGTGGAGTGTTACAAGATTGGATGTGAAATAATAGATCAAGAGAGATAGACATGCAAAGAGTACCAAAAGACTCATCACATCTGTTGAACCATTTTATCTTTTTTGCAGTAGCACCTAGTTCAAGCTTTGTACTCATGGTGACTTGATACAACCTCAACTTCTTTAGAGTGATCTCCATCTGGGTTTTCCACTCGAGAAAGTTTGAGGGATTGAGAAGAGTTACATGATTTTTATCCATGATTCTGGAAAAATATAGACTTGAGAGAAGAAATTACAATAATTATGCCAAAAAAATAGAACAATATGCCTCTGAGAGAAAGAATTTTTGATCTCGGATTACAATTTACATGCAACAAATTGACTCCAAAGAAGAGATCAAAGTTGTTGAAGCTTTTGTAAATAAAAGATCTCATGATGTCTCTTCCTCCAAATGTAAGTCACTTGCAATTAGCGAGTATTGAGAGATAAACCTACAAAACAAATTGTGCCTGAAAGGGTGTATGTCACACCATGAAAACAAGATTGTAGGTTCAAGCACAGCTTTGAAGAATGTTGTCTACTTCTAACAAGTGAATCATACCTCCAAACAATGTATCAAAGCAGATCACAACTTAGATAAAATTGTGATCCTTAGTGACAAATCATGCCTCCTCCAATAATGCCAAGCTATGGTGATGGAAAGCACGCCCTCACTATACAGATCATGACCCAAATGTGGCCTCTCAAGCTTCAAATCAAATCACTATTTACACAAAACAATAAAATCATGCCCTCCTTGATGTCTGCAGTAATAATTCATGCAACAGGTAGCGTGATTCAGGTCGTTCAAATGAGCCACAACCTGTGTGATTGAGCATTTCCCTTTAATCAAGCCTCCATCACAAAGACAAAAAACCATGACTTGTGTGACTGAGCATTTTTTGGATATTTGGTTGGACTGTAAATAAAAATAACAAACATTTTATTCAAACAAAAGAGTGACAGAGGATGGAGAAATAAAAACCAACAAAGATTGAAAGAAAACTTTAATTTCACTTCAATGATTCAAAGGGACTTTCCTTTGGTTTCTTGATATTTAGGATCTTAAAAGAAAGATAGCAGAATAAATTAATACTAAACCAACCATAGATAGAATACCAAATTAAATAAAAAATAATTTTTTGTTTTAAAAATTTAGATAAAAAAAACAAATCCATAAAAATATTAAGTACTTACCGCGATTAAATGAGGCGGATGAAGCTTCCTTCCAATTTTTCCCTCTCCACAATAAAAATATAAGAAAATGAAAAATAAAAAATAGCTAAACTAGAGCAGGATTAACCAGAATAACTAGAAACTAGAGAAGGAAATAACAATCTGGTCGTAGCTGTAATGCAAATCAATGGTTAGAAAGCCTAGCCATTCATCATACATCCACAACAATCTTCAATGAATTCAAAAATTCCATATATAATCCTACAACCTATAAAACCCCCGAGGACATGGTATTTCCCAAGAGAAGTCAGAAATCTTGGAATTATACAATCAAAAACCAAGGGTTAGGGTTTAGTATGCATGAAGCACATACCTGGTTCAGATCAAGTTCTGTTGTCAAGGGCCTTCTGATGTTACTAATTCCTAATTCCTCAGCATAGAAAACATGAAGGAGAAATCAAATTTAATGCTACTTTTTGGTTTCAAATTTGAGTGTCGTTGCTTTTACTGGTTTTGTGTTTTTCTTTTTTCTTTTTAAAATTATCTTCCAAACAACAGTAATTTTAAATATGCAACGATAACTGTCTATTCATTGATTTGGAAATTTAATTTATAACTATTCATTTTAAATAAGTATCAATATTAAAGAGCACAATAAATAAATGGGAGCTAAAAATAATCTACTTCAAACCCTTTTTATGCTAGCAGTTACTATTATCCCAACCGTTAGTCTAGCTGATGTCCAAAGTTCAATTCTATTTCATAATTTCTCTAAAAATCTAAGGCAAACAATTTCACAATTGCCTCCATAACTATCCTTTGAAATTTTCTTGTTTGGATCGCCTCCATAATTAAATTTTAAATAAAAAATATTTTATAAATTAGGTACATTACTCTAATGGATAATTAGATCTTACATTTTAGTAAGAAATATTTTATATGTTTGTCACAATGGGTGAATATTTAATTAAAATTAGATTAGATATATTTAGAATTCTAAACAAGTTTTTTTTAAGGTAATTTAATCACATTTGGGTAAGAGAAAATAATGTAATACATTTTATTAAATGTTTTAGCATGGTCTTTCTAGATAGTTGTGAATAAAATATATCATGTTTTGCATGGTTGTTGGGTGTGACCTTATAAAGGAATACTCATACATACCATAATAAATAGTTGAAAGTCTAAACGACAATAAAAAACCTCATTGAGAAAATATAATATTGGTAATAAAAATCATCATCACTCATAAGAGTGGAACTAAAGAAAAATCAACAAACATACAAGGTACAAACACCAAAGCCATTACATTGTGGCTTGTTTTCTTAAACACCAACTATTGTTATGTTGGCATCATAATATTGGGATAATATAAAAGTGATTAATTGATTTGTGAATGTAAAATCTACCCCTTGGACACTATAAGTTTTTTTAAGTTCAATTAGCATTACTACCAACTTAATCAACCAAACATATTTCATCAAGTTGAATTATTAAATACAAAAATTATTCATCCACCACGATGACAAAAAATAAATGGCACCACTTACATGCAAACACTCAAAAGTTCTAAGCTCCTATGACTAGGGTCATTCCTACACCGAGACCTAAACCTGGAGGGCTCACATTGACCTTGCTTATGAATCCCCTCATGGGAATGAGAAATTTTGTAGTTCTCCCCACAATGCTAGAGGGGGTTTGTTCTCTCCTCTTATATGTGATGTAGGAGCATATGAGTCCACAGGAAATCCCACATCAACCAAAATCAAATTTTCGGTTTAGTTTGGTTTTGCTTTGGTTTTGTTTTTCTTTCCATTGTGGGCAATTTCATTCGGTTTGGTAAACATACTAACTTTGAATGCTCATTATATGTATCTTCATGAGCTCGCATATGTATGTTTTGCACATTAAAAAATTTCCCATGTGGTTAAATGGTAATTTGATTTGTATAAAGCTATGCAAATCATTATTAAAACATTATGAGGATGTGAAAGTTGAAAAGGATACGGTTAAAGAGCTTGGAAGATTAAAAGCCAAGAGAAGTTGAAGCAATTGCAAAAAAAAATGTGAAGAGGCGTCACTAGGGATAATAAAATAAAAATTAGTGAGTGGAAGAGGCACGCCTGGGTGAGGAGAGACCCACACCATGACTCTGGTTTGAAGGAAGATTACCAAGAAACCAAAAATTGTTCAGCATAGGCCAAACGTGGAAGGAGGTGTTATGTATTTTGAAGACAAATTGAAGGAAAAATAAAGAGATTGTGCATGTGTTGAAGATTTTAAAGGAAGAACTACAGAACATCAAGAAAGGGATAGGCTACACATTCCAAGAAGAGAGCATTCGATAGCTAGTGCAAAAGACAGAATAGAGGAAGCCCAAAATAGGACTAAAGGAAGGATAATTGTTTACCAAAACTAATGCAAATAGGCGGATGTGGGAATGAGAGATGTTCTTGCAACAATAAAATACCCTTAGGCCGCATAACATAGCCTAGGATTTACACCAAGTTGTTGCAGACATAGTGCAATTCGTGAGATGCTAGATGGGGTGTAGTGTAGAAGATAATACTAAGAAATAGTTGGTTGCAAATGTAAGGGAAGTCTTCCATATAATTTCAAGATAAAGTAGAGAGAGGAGTGTTGTATGAGACAATCAGGAAGAGGTTGATCAAAGAGGAAAATAGGGATAAAGGTTGAACCATTCAAAAGAAGATTTGAGAAATTGAAATGTCATAAAAGGTTGTCTTAAAGAAGTCGATAGAATTTTAAGGATGGGAAAAATAATAGTATCATGTGGCATGCAAAAGCTTGGGCCAAAAGGATCAACATATGAAGGAGCCATAGATGTTAATTAAATAAAATGTATAGGGAAAAAAATCTGCACCTCTGGGAGAAGTATCAATGCTAAGGTAAGGAAGAGTTATTAAAATTAAAATTTTATAGATTTAAATGAGATGCATAGAAGTATAGGTAGGTTTGCAAGGGTTGAAGCCATACCGAGCATATTAAAAGGAGAATCATCATAGATTGAAAGCATAGAGAGAAAGGGGTGACAAGGAGGTACGAATGTATGGTAGAAGACTGACACTATAAAGGGGAGGTGAATGAAGTGTGTAAAGCAGGAATATGCAAAGTTGGACAGAGGAGGGAGGCAAAGTGGTTGCCCTAAAATTTTTAATTCTTATTTATCTTGAAGTTGAAATAGAGATATTTTTGTGGTTGTTTGAATTGATTTTTGTAATCATGCAGTTGTAAATCGATTAAAAATTAGCACAAGTTATTGTCAATTTTGGTTTAATTATTTTTTGAGTTGTTGTAATCTAAAATTTTGGATTTGAGTTGAGATTTTGTTTTTCTCTACATCAAGTGGTATTAGAGCCTCGGGTTTTGAGTGCATAAGAAGATCATTGAACATGAGGTAGCTTATACCAGGATCGGTGGGTAGAGTGAAAGAGAGAGGGTGGTAGAGAAGAAGCTCGTGAGGGTTGTTGTAGGTGTGTGAGGAGTCTTAAGCAACGAGAGAGATTTATCTCATGAAAGAATTTTTTTTGCAAATTGAGTATGGTGGAAAATTATACATTGAAGTGAGATTGTAACAAAACGCAAGATGTTTATAGTCATAAGGAAGAGGCATGTGATTTGGGAAGCATGGAGATGGTATGAAGAGAAGAAGACATGGAGGATGATAAAAAATATAAACAAGCAATTGGATAAACTAGAAAACTTGGGGGTGCAACTAAGTGAATAAAATGACACAAGGAAAGAATATGAGGACGGAATGAGCAGTAAAGATTTTGTAGTAGAGGTTGTCAAAGAGGAGAAAAATGAAGAAGTAGCAATGCAAAAATAAACCCTAGGCATCACAGGTAAACCTTTATATCAAAGATTTGTACCACCTAAAGTGTCAACTTCCATTCCTAATGAGGTTCAAAAACCCATCCAGTAGTCATACAACATCCACAATAAAAATCACACTTGGAACATAAACCATAAATACCCATACCAAGTTCACCAAAGGTCAACTTAAATTCAAATATTTTTCTCAAATAACCGAAGGATCCCATCTCACCTAAGGTCTATGACACACAAAATCATCCTTACACCTCTCCACCACCACCTATTTCATCCTCTCATTAAGAATTATTTATGAAAAAAATGTAGGTTTATTTATGCTAGAATAAAATCATGAGCATGAAATGTGAGATAAGGATATTTATATTTCATTTAAATAGTAGATGAGAAAGCATCAAATAATAAATAATGAGAAGAAATATTACTAGGTCTATACTATATTCATGAGACTAGTTTTAGAAAAGTAGGCAATGAGAACATGTGCTAAATTCATAACATAAGTGTAAATAAAATAAGACACACGTGTCAACCCTTTCAAATATTTATCATTTATACGAATAATGTGGAAGACTCTGTGATTGAGATGCCACAAACACTAGATGATATTATGAAGAGAAACCTATCACACACAAATGAGAAATTACACAGTAAAATATGTGAAACAATAATGATTATTGATTATTAAATCGATTATTATTGATTATTAAATCGATTACTGGATGAGTACAATGAAGGATTGAATATCCTTATGTAGACTTAGGTGAGCTCAACATGAGACTGATTGATGGAGTTCTGATTGAGAGAGGAGTGAGATAATAGAATGCATGAATCAGTTAAGTGTCTTTATCTTGTGTGTAACACAAATAATAAAGCACATGACTGATTGAAATGCATAATTAATGCAATCACTTGCAATTAGAACTAGATGATACTTTCCTAAGTTTTCATTAAGCACTAGAGTAGATATTAATTAACTTACTCCAACACCCCCTAAATGAAAACTAAGGAGAAGTAAAAAACTGATGAAGGAAAAGAATGCAATGGTGGATGTAGAATGGGTCTCGACATAAGGCCTAATGAGGTACCCATTAACAACATGAAAGTTTCTTACAAATGGAGCAAAGGATAAAACCTTGTGGGAACAAAACTCCTCTCTAAATGAGAAATAGAAAGAAATTACATATGGAATGTCTCATGAGAATCTCTCAAGAACATATACAGATATATAATTAGATACCCCCCATATGAGAGAGTGAAGACTCCAAATCCCCCCAGAATGAGAGAACTCCTATGTCGATGATCAAACCAATGTGTCTCCCCTGAGAAAGAAATAGATCCAATGATCGATAATGAGGAAACCCATAGATGTGAGGTGAAAATGGAAGTCTTGGATGATGCTCAATGGAGAATTGAACTAAAACATGAGTGTCTGAATGGTAGGATGTTGAATCAAATGTTTCAACATCAGACAACTCGAGATGATCTTGATATGGAATCTCTAAAGAATATGGGATAACAAATGTGTTGAATCTATCATCTAAGAGGAAATGAATATCCTCTGATATGTCCTCGGCAATAACACTAGATGGCTTGATGAATGGAGCTACAATGCCAGTCAAAGTTGAAGAAGGATCTTGCTAAGTAGATGTGATCTCAACAGGAGGTCAAGGTGTAGAATTCTCAACATTGATCTCATGAATAGATGGAAGAACACATAAGCTCAAGTGACCAAAATTCACCTGAGATACAACATGCTCTCTTGAAGAAAGAGAGTGATTCTCAGATTATGGAGATTATGGACCAAAGTGTGAGAATGCATACAATCGAGAAGAATGATCAACTATCCCTATTGCAACAATGCTACTATTCTAACTGTCTTTGATGTTGAATTAGGTGTGAACTCAACTGTCTTCTCTTTCCAACAATGAGCAACCTGATAGATGGAGAGAAGGTTAGTGAATAAATATGGTACACATAGTACATCATTGAATGTACCATCATCAATGTCAATAAAACCTTTCCCACATACAATCATATAAGTGTTATTACCCATTAATATGTGTGGTGAGGATGTAGCCTCAAAAGATGATTACATGTCCCAAGAAGATGCCATATGGTGTGAAGCACCTAAATCTAGTAGCTATCTAGAAGAATGTGAACTGGTGGTTGCACATAATGCATGACCCTTGTGTTTGGTCTATCTATCTATTTGGAATGATGGTGAAGAAGAAGACTTTCCGGATGTAGATGAATATTTTTCTTCATAAGAAGAGTTGTCAAATCAGAAACTTTTTCTACATATCCATCTATCTTCTTCTCATAATATTTAGACTCGTCATGTCCCTACTTATTACAGTAAGCACACTTGGGTCTTTCTTTCTTCGATGATTCCACCTTAGGAGAAGGTGAATCAAAGGTGTTGTGTGAATCAGAATCCTTCTCATGCTCTATGGTCTTTGGTTTATGTTTCTTACCTTTTCTAGTAGAGGCTTCCATGTCTTTGGAATTTTGAGAAACAAGAAGATCAGATTCTTTTGAATATTTCAGTGTACCCATATGGATTAACTTTGATTTTTCTTGCATGAGTGATGTGGAAAATCCATCAAGAGAGGGAATTGTAAATTTGGATCCCATAACATCTCTAGTAGCATAAAATGTAGAAACAAAGATATATTAATCAGGACCAAGCTTGGCAAGTAGATAAAGAATCAATTGTTCATCTATCTTCTCAATACCACACTATTTTAACTGAAGCCTTAAAGACTTAAGTTTTGTGAAGAGGTATTGGATATTGTCAAAACTAAAAGGATTAAGATATATCTTCTCATTCTCTAACATATAACTCCTAAGTGTTTCTTTCTTACCAAACAGGAGCTCAAGATGGGCCCAAATTTCCTATGGAGTGTTACAAGACTAGATGTGAAATATGGATTAGGAGAGATAGACATACAAAGAGTACCAAAAGACTCATCACATCTATTGAACCATTTCCTCTTTTCTACAACAACACTTGGTTCGAGTTTTGTACCCATGGTGACTTGATACAACCCCAACTTCTTCAGAGTGATCTCCATCTAGGTTTTCCACTTGAGAAAGTTTGAGGGAGTGAGAAGAGTTACATGATCCTCGGTGACAAATCACGCCTCCTCCAACCATGCCAAGCTATGGATATGGAAAGCATTCCCTCACTATATAGATCACAACCCAAATGTGGCCTCTTGAGCTTCAAATTGAATCACTTCCTATGCAGACAAAAAAAGTCACACCATCCTTGATGTGTGCAACAATAATTCATGCGATAGGAAGCATGAATTAGGACAGCCAAATAAACCATGACCTATGTGACTAAGTGTTTCCCTTTAATCAAGCCTCCATCACAAAGACAAAAATCCATGACCTGAGTGTCATAGGAAAATCTGCCTAGTGTGTGCCTTCATCATTGAAATGGATGATTGGTAGCTTGCAAACAACTGAATGGACCTGCACAAAGACTTCCCTTGTGGGACTCCAAACTCAAATTGATGCTTCCAAAAATGTAGTGCACAAAGGAATATGCAAGAAGACAGTTTGTTGAAGATTCTGATTTAGAGGGCATGGGTGAGAGTTTCAAGTTGTAGGCTTGTGGACACACTTCACAAAATTCAGTGGCCTCCACAAATTTTCTATGCCTCCAAAAACAATGGTCTTGATGCAATAAAATTCCTCAAAAAAATGAACAAGGATCTTCAGATCTAGAGCTTTGATACCATGAAAGAATCCATGATTGAGATCCCACAAGCCCTAGATGATATTCTAAAGATAAACTTGTCACACACGAATGAGAAATTACACAACAAAATATGTGAAACAATAATGATTATTGATTATTGAATCAATTATAGAATGAATATAATGAAGGATTGAATATCCTTATGTAGACTCAGGAAAAACCAACAAGAGACCTTGATTAATAGAGTTTTGATTGAGAGAGGAGTGAGAAAACAAAATGCATCAATCATTTAAGTTTTTTTTTATCTTGTGTGCAACACAGAGAATAAATCACATGACTGATTGAAATACATAATCAATGCAATAACACTCACAATCAGAACTAGATGATCTTTTCCTAAGTTTACATTAATCATTAGAGTAAATATTAATTAATTTACTCCAACATAATGAATATGCTAATCAATAAAATATCATCAACTATCAAAATTCTATGTGTGCTTGAACCTGTGTTGAAATGGATTCAGCTAATGGCCTCCCTAATAATATTTCGCTGAAGGTGGAAAATAGATGCAAGAGCCAACGTATTAACTATGAAAAAATTACATTTAGATGTAGGAAATTTTACTCAATGGAAAAATTCTCCTGCCAATGTCATATGCAATGTGATCTAGGGAATCCAAACTTGAGCAAGCCAAAATGGTGGATTGGGGATGAATCTCATCGCTACATCATTCCACCCAATAATTGATAAATATGCATGGGAGAAAGATGAGGTACAACTATATCTATAGAGAGAATCAAAATTATCATGTCCATTGGTAATTGGGATCAAAAAATCACAATTGAAGCTCCTAAATTTTATTACAAAATGTGAAAGAGCCAAAGACAATGAAATTTCATGTCACTACCCACCCCCCATTTTGAAAATAGAATGAATACCTAAAGATCTCAATAATAGATAAATAAAGTGAAGGGACTAAAAGAAAAAATAATACGCAATTATCCAATCAAGGAGATTCAAACAATAAAATAAAATCTACTAAGGTATTGGATAGTGGGCTTGAAACAAAAATTCAAGTATCCTAATGAACGATAAATCCTTATAAACAAGAGACAAAGACCAATAAAATACTAAAATAAGAAGGATCACAAATAGAAGAAGAGGATTTAATAGATGAAATTGACATGATGGACCCAAGAGGACTATAAATACTATGGAAAACCAAAAGAGTATCAATTAAAATAATTGGAACAAATAATAATTGAGAACTCACTAACTGGTACATATGTTTAGCTCTTTCTTTTTAATATATACAAACCTGCATAACTAGCAAAGAAAATAATATTATGGAACAATATCGAAAATGAATTAAATAATATAGGACAACAGGATATTTTTATTGGTGGTGACATCAATGTTATTTTGGATATATCTAAAAACTAGGGGGATTATAAGGGTATCATAATCCCAAGAAGACTTAAAAAAAATTCCTCTTCCTGATTATGGATCACTGAGTGTGATCTGAAACGTCGATTGAAAAAAATACACAGTTGAATCCAAAAACTTGCAATAATAATAGGTCTAGTTTACACAATACCAACCAATGGAACATTTACTTGAAATAATAGGCAAATGGAATTTACAAATATTATAGAAATATTGGACCATTTCCTTCTCATGCCTCATTGGATTCACTCATCCATTGTTTCCATTGTTTCCATTTCTAACATTTGTAATGTATCTTTGTTGGAACATTTCCCATGTCTTTAGAAGTGGTAGTCAAAGAAATGTCAAAAATCATGGAGTCAATTCCACTTTGAAAAATTGTGGCTATGTTAGGGGGAAATTTGTGAGCTACTCAGAAATTGGTGAATGGAACTCATAGTCATGGAAGGCTAAAAAGTGTTTGTATTCACCAAAAAATTGCAATTCATCAAAGGAAAACTAAAGCTATGAATATTTAAAAACTTTCAAAAACATTTTTTCAGGAGGAAATAATAAAAGGTGAGTTGGAAGAATTGAACCATGAAAGAAAAATCCTTACTAATGGAATACAATGAAATTATAGTAAGAGAAGAATGATACTAGTGATCTAAATCTAGAGAAACATGGCTAGTTGAAGGTGATGTGAACACAAATTTTTTCCATAATCGAACAAAGATGAAGAGATTATTTAACAGGATATCATAAATAAATAAAAATGAAGGAAATATATTAACAGATATAAAAGAAATATAAAATGAAGACATTTGATACTTTCATAATTTACTAACAGAACAAGAAGAATCTAAACCCCTCCAAGACAACTTCATAAATTATATACCAACCAAGGTACACGAAACGGAAAATGATATCCCGATGGCACTTGTTGAAGATGATGATGAAAAGGATGCTCTATTCCAACTACATTCAGATAAAACTCTAGGACCTGATAATTTTCTGGTGTTATATTATTAAACATGTTGGAGCTTCATGAAGAAAGACATCTATGAGGTAGTTTAAGAGCTAAGAAAATCTAGAAAAATCCTAAAGGATATGAACAACACAAATTTTTCTTTAATCCCAAAGAAAGAGGACTATAGTTCCTTCACTAATTATGGACCAATATTATTATGCAGCACAATATGAAAGGTCATTTAACGAAGGTTACAACAAACAAACTTAAAATTATTCTTCCAACAATCATAACAATGGAATAAAGTGATTTTTTCCCAAGCGTAAATATCACTTTAGACTCCCTAATTCAAACATCACACCTTCAAATTAATCTTGACCATCATACCGATAATTAATTAAATATTATTATTTAATTAATTATGTCACATTATCCTATATTTAAATAATACTACAATATTTAATTAATTATTTTGTTATTAGCCCGTAATCTATTATCTATTTTATTATTTAATTAATTATCTCACTTTCTTCTATAATTAATTAAATATCATATTATTTAATTAATTATTCCATCCCACCTTACAATTAATTAAACATCCCATTTAATTAACTATTCTATAGTTTCACACACATTAATTAAATATTGTACTATTTAATTAATTTAACATTTATGCACATTCATCCAAATCTCCTAATCCTAGTTAACTTAATCAATATATGATTAGTTAGCCTAATCCATACCCTAATCATGATTAATTTAATACATCTATGATTGATTAACTTAATCCCTTGACAATTTCACATTATTTCTCTCTCCCTTAAGTTATTGGACCTAATTGAACACCTAATTTACTAAATTATGCATTCCATATCCCATTTAAGTATTACAGATAAATTGCAAGTGAATAACCAATACATTCATTTAATATTTTTCCCTTGCCACCTTAATTCATGAAAAATAGGCCCGAGAAACTAATGCTTAGGGCATCTATGTCCCCTATTTTGGCTCCAAAATCAAATATGTCAAAGGTGGTCTTTTATTATTTGAATTTCAAGTGTCCAATTTCAACTATTGGGATTTAATTTTTATTTAAATTATAATAATTGCATATAAATACCTAGTTATTGCATCATTTCAAATCTAACAAGCAATTATGGGAAAATTTATTGCCAAGAGCATTATCAAGAAATTCAAGCGAATAATTTTAGAGATTTATTGCAGCAATTCAAGATCCAAGCATCATGTCAAAGTGTGTGTGAGTTTTTTCATGTTTATGTTACCATATTATATGTGACAACTAGCCCTTGTAGGTCTCTAAGAAAATAAAGCAAGGAAAATTCAAGTCTTGAGGAGATTTGTATGAGTTCAATCCTTCAAGGAAGCAATTGTAGGGTGGTGAGTTATAGTCTATTGTTGGTTCATCATTTTTTTTAATCATTTAGCCCTATCCCTCAAAATGATAGGTTTTATATCACTAACATGAAGTTTGGGTAAGGAAAGCCCTCGAATAGCACAACCATTCCTCTCTCATTGAATATGCAGGTTTTAGTTGTGAAGAGGATTGGGAGAAGATTTAATATCAATTGTTAATTGTTGCGATAAAAAACTATACCTTGACAACTCATAAAAACTCAATTATTTCAAAATCTGATAATGATCTAATAGTACAACAAGTGTAAAAAAAAGCTCTGATTTGGCACTCGAGGATTATGAAACTAGGTCTGAATTCCCCCTACTTAAAGACACTCACACCCTATGCAACTTAGTCTAGCATTTTCAACTCCAAATTCATGTCACAGATGTATAGTGTCCTACTCAGTCCATTTTTATAATCTAATTTCCTCTGTTGTTTTCTAGATTTGTAGTTTTTGCATTAGAACAATCATTTTCATCATTATATTAGTTAAATCATTGCATTTTATCCCTAAGGTCACTTTAGATTTTGTCAAGATTAGGTTGACTCGCCTTTCAAGTTGTAAGTCAATCACATATCTTATCTAAATCCATCAAACCCATAAACAATCTATCAACAACCATCATCCCCCCTCTCTTTTTAATGAAACAAGAAAAGGTATCAAACCCTCCCTAAAAAAGAGAAATGTTTCCATTTTCCCACCATTTCAATTTTTAATTGTACCTATTTCTCCAAACTTCTAGACATGTGACAAGTGTTGCATGCACAAGTCACCATCAATATCCAACTCGTCCTTTGACCTCTCCTCTCATTAGATGCTCACACATGTGTGAGATATTCTTCCCCATAAGAGCCACCCTACACTTGTCATTTATCACCACTTGTCATATGGTCAAAGCCTACTCATCTTAAACCTTTCCTCATTTGTTTCTACTTTTCACAATCTCGTTCTTCCCAAGATGTGCCCACATATGTGTGAGCACACCTTGCCTTCCACATGTCATTTTATTGTTATTCCCAATGTGTGCTCACACATTTGTGATCACACATTTCTCTCTTACCCATGCCACATGTCATATTAATAATCCTCCACCTTGTGAGACTTGTCACAAGGATAAAACTTTTCCATATCATTCAATCTCAACCATCCATTTCACAAGAAGATCTTTACCCTCCATTTCTCCATCAAAAAATCTATAAATTGAAGCCTAGATCCCTCCCATTTTCACAACAATTCAAGCTAACTAAATTATGTTGAATTAAATATCAAGATAAATTCACAAATAATCAACTAAGAGAAAATAAAAAATTTCTTGGGTGGAAACTTGAGCTCAATCCATGGAGAAGGAGAATTAAAGGTATAAGGATATTTTCAATACATTTTGTTTATGTTTTTATTGATTTTTCCTTTGAACCATTTTCCTCACCTTCAATCATTGATGGGATAGTAATAATATAGGAGGCAATACAAACTTGAGAGCAATGATCCTAAAATTCTTAACGTAAGTAAAGAATATGAGAAATTTAGATGGCGGTTCCTTATGAATATAATGAAAAAAATCGGGTTCAACAACAAATGGTTACAATGGGTTTATGCTTACATTTCAACACCAAGATAGTCAAATTTTATCAATGGTTCACCATGTTGTTTTTCGAAGGAGCAAAGGAAATCAGACAAGGGGATCCCTTATCTCCCTTCTTATTTATAATAATGAAAGATACACTCAACAAAGGCATATCCCAAAAATATGCAATTGGCCAATGGGATGGAATAAAAATTATAAAAAAATATAGCACCTTTCACACATTAGTTATTTGTTGATGACACCCTCCTATATGGATCATCACGACTTTAAGAAATGGAGGTAACAGAAATAATGTTGGAAGATTACACTAGATGCTTGAGACAAATTATTAACAAAGATAAATAGTGCATATCACTTCCAAGAACTTACCTTGTTATTCCTCTATATGAAGCAACAAAAAAGCAAAGGCATGGTGGGGCAGATGGCTAAGCTTAGTGAGGAGAATAATAATGATAAAATCTATCATAGCAGCAATTTTGATCTATATTTTTCCTTGTGTATGGATAATATCCAAAGTTGAAAGGGACATAAATAGAATACAATGACACTTTATATGGTATGGACCAAACAATGTAAGAAGAATCTCCCTAATCACATAAGATACAATCAGAAAAAAGGAAACAAATTGGTGGTGAAGTGATTAGAGACATCCATAAATAGAATATGGCATAGGGTGAAAAATTGACATGGAGGATGATCAAAAATCCATATGCATTATGGTGCCAAATACTAAGAAAGAAATACTTTGACAACAATTAATGACACCACATTGTGATTGTGACTAATCCACCACATGGTTTGCAATTATAGAATTTTATGATGAGTTGTAGGAAAATTATAACTAATCATCCAACATGGACAATAAATTTGAGATCCAAGGCATTATTGTAGTTTGATTCCTTGAATAGCCACAAACCAATGTCTGAACTAGAAATAAATGGTATACAAGAAGCAATACATCTATTAGAGGAATGATATGGTACAAAGGTGAGGGATCATTTATAATTTTGAAACATTAATGAACATCAAAATTTTTGATGGAAATCAATTTAATTCTTATTAGATCCATGCAAAGTGGTGCTATATGTAAGGAATTATCATTAAGAATTTTATTCTTAATTAACAAGGATGATTAAATTTTATGGTGTGAGGCTAAATTAGGAGAATATTTTGTATTAGGTTATGAAATACAAAGTTTGAATAAAATACAAAAGAGTGGCCAACATACTCATGTTGGGGCACAAATCCACTACCAAAGGTGGGGGGGCTTTACTTGGACCAATTTACATCAAATAATTTTAATAGAGGAATGATTACATATGATTGGTTTTGTTGGTTAGCACAAATACCCAATATGCACAAGCAATGAAGAAACCACACACCACATTCTCCTAGGTTATGAAGTTGTAATGGAATGTTGGAAAACTATCCTAAGGAAACTTGGATGGATTGGGCCTCTACCCTCAACAACTACATCACTTTTCTTGAGTTGACCTAGAATGCATACTAAATCACTATGGGGAGGAGTGTGGAGATATTCACCTACCATCATAATATGACAAATTTAAAAAGAAAAAAACTCACATATCTTCACTAGTAAAGCAATAATTGAATTAACTTATTAATAATATCGAGGTGGCTATTTGAAAGTTTTAAAATATATGAGAATATGAAAGAAGAATTGGCAGCTCATAAGCTAGGATAACAATGTCCTTTCCACTTGGCATCAATTGAAAGTTCCAAATCTATGCCTCATTGTCCAAAAAGAGAAGCATAATAGGGAAGGGCAAAGTAGCAACTTGCACCAAGTGGATTATTAAAGATAATTTTTTATGGTGCCTTGCATGGGAATTGATAGAGATTTCAAAGTTTTACAAATTTTAGCTGGTTACTAGGGAAATTTTTGTCGATTTGTCACCTTTGTGCTTGTTGGCCTAGGGTTTAGATGTTCAAAAATATGGTGGTGATTTCCCATCGAATGAACAAGATGGTCTTCAAGGATCTCTTAGCCTAAAGATGGAAAGTATAAAGCCCATCCCAGGGGTGATCAAGTGCAACTCTTGGCTGAAGGGCCAAGTTGCAAGGTCAGAGGTGACAATGCTTAACAAGGAAATGAAACCTACAGAGTATAAGTAGGGATCAAAGACTATGTTGTGGTATAGTCATGGTTATTTGGGTCGACAAAATTCACCCATTGATGTCTCTAATGATTCTAGTGGTAGTGATGCAAAGACTGAATCTGATTAGAGCTATTTCCTCACGACTTTGACAGAAATGGCTGGTGTTAATGAAGAGGTCCTCGTGGTTTCTCCAATGTGGCATCGTGTAATGTTGCACTGGTGCTGAGAAGTGTGATGATGAAGTTGAGGTTGTTGTTTCGCCTCCCACTAAAGCAAAAAAAAGAAGTGGCCATTTGTACCATGGCTATGGTGTTGTTCTGGGTTCCAAGTGATGGTGTGTTTTTTTGGGTTTTCAATTTTGGTTGTGATACTGATGCTAGTTCTTTTGGGATTCGACGTGGAAGTGGATGGCAAGGCCTCTAATGGAATTTTGTTACAGGTATGGTGACAACGACTAGTTACGTGGGTTTTAACAGTTTTGATTCCCTCATGCGGTAAATGATTACATCCAACCATCTGGGATTTATGAAATGCAGATGAAATTTTGTATTTAAAATGAAATTTTAGTGAAATGTAAATGCAATGAGCCTGATACTTTTCACTCTCTTATGCTATACAAGAGATCTCAAGGCTCATTGCAAGGGTCAGATTTTTGAGTCCTGTAAGGTCAGGGTAGGGAAAATGAACATACAGAATGCATAATTCCTAATGAATCTACCACTAATTGTCTTGGGTAGGGTATATGTATGGAACAATCTTAAATGGTCTTATGTAATTACTGATATCGAGAGAAATCTAAAAAAATTAAGGTATGTGCTCTCCTGTGTGTTGTTATGATAGATTGTGAATGAAAGTATCAAGTATAATTTCATTTATCTTTCAATGGTTTATTTGGAATGTATGATTCTTCCGCTTGCTTTAGCTCAATGAGTTAATTAGATGCTTAAAGACGAATTGTAAGTTTGTGATAATGGGCTAAGTATTAGATAAGTAGTGATGCTTAGATATAGTGAAGTTCTATATTGTAATGCATTGTAAAATGTTCACCCATATCAGGATATAGTATTGTGTATGACTTAATGTTTCATGCTTG
>CM021100.1:823682950-823754066 GCA_007115665.2 Sequoiadendron giganteum | reverse complement strand
CTTGACAATTTCACATTATTTCTCTCTCCCTTAAGTTATTGGACCTAATTGAACACCTAATTTACTAAATTATGCATTCCATATCCCATTTAAGTATTACAGATAAATTGCAAGTGAATAACCAATACATTCATTTAATATTTTTCCCTTGCCACCTTAATTCATGAAAAATAGGCCCGAGAAACTAATGCTTAGGGCATCTATGTCCCCTATTTTGGCTCCAAAATCAAATATGTCAAAGGTGGTCTTTTATTATTTGAATTTCAAGTGTCCAATTTCAACTATTGGGATTTAATTTTTATTTAAATTATAATAATTGCATATAAATACCTAGTTATTGCATCATTTCAAATCTAACAAGCAATTATGGGAAAATTTATTGCCAAGAGCATTATCAAGAAATTCAAGCGAATAATTTTAGAGATTTATTGCAGCAATTCAAGATCCAAGCATCATGTCAAAGTGTGTGTGAGTTTTTTCATGTTTATGTTACCATATTATATGTGACAACTAGCCCTTGTAGGTCTCTAAGAAAATAAAGCAAGGAAAATTCAAGTCTTGAGGAGATTTGTATGAGTTCAATCCTTCAAGGAAGCAATTGTAGGGTGGTGAGTTATAGTCTATTGTTGGTTCATCATTTTTTTTAATCATTTAGCCCTATCCCTCAAAATGATAGGTTTTATATCACTAACATGAAGTTTGGGTAAGGAAAGCCCTCGAATAGCACAACCATTCCTCTCTCATTGAATATGCAGGTTTTAGTTGTGAAGAGGATTGGGAGAAGATTTAATATCAATTGTTAATTGTTGCGATAAAAAACTATACCTTGACAACTCATAAAAACTCAATTATTTCAAAATCTGATAATGATCTAATAGTACAACAAGTGTAAAAAAAAGCTCTGATTTGGCACTCGAGGATTATGAAACTAGGTCTGAATTCCCCCTACTTAAAGACACTCACACCCTATGCAACTTAGTCTAGCATTTTCAACTCCAAATTCATGTCACAGATGTATAGTGTCCTACTCAGTCCATTTTTATAATCTAATTTCCTCTGTTGTTTTCTAGATTTGTAGTTTTTGCATTAGAACAATCATTTTCATCATTATATTAGTTAAATCATTGCATTTTATCCCTAAGGTCACTTTAGATTTTGTCAAGATTAGGTTGACTCGCCTTTCAAGTTGTAAGTCAATCACATATCTTATCTAAATCCATCAAACCCATAAACAATCTATCAACAACCATCATCCCCCCTCTCTTTTTAATGAAACAAGAAAAGGTATCAAACCCTCCCTAAAAAAGAGAAATGTTTCCATTTTCCCACCATTTCAATTTTTAATTGTACCTATTTCTCCAAACTTCTAGACATGTGACAAGTGTTGCATGCACAAGTCACCATCAATATCCAACTCGTCCTTTGACCTCTCCTCTCATTAGATGCTCACACATGTGTGAGATATTCTTCCCCATAAGAGCCACCCTACACTTGTCATTTATCACCACTTGTCATATGGTCAAAGCCTACTCATCTTAAACCTTTCCTCATTTGTTTCTACTTTTCACAATCTCGTTCTTCCCAAGATGTGCCCACATATGTGTGAGCACACCTTGCCTTCCACATGTCATTTTATTGTTATTCCCAATGTGTGCTCACACATTTGTGATCACACATTTCTCTCTTACCCATGCCACATGTCATATTAATAATCCTCCACCTTGTGAGACTTGTCACAAGGATAAAACTTTTCCATATCATTCAATCTCAACCATCCATTTCACAAGAAGATCTTTACCCTCCATTTCTCCATCAAAAAATCTATAAATTGAAGCCTAGATCCCTCCCATTTTCACAACAATTCAAGCTAACTAAATTATGTTGAATTAAATATCAAGATAAATTCACAAATAATCAACTAAGAGAAAATAAAAAATTTCTTGGGTGGAAACTTGAGCTCAATCCATGGAGAAGGAGAATTAAAGGTATAAGGATATTTTCAATACATTTTGTTTATGTTTTTATTGATTTTTCCTTTGAACCATTTTCCTCACCTTCAATCATTGATGGGATAGTAATAATATAGGAGGCAATACAAACTTGAGAGCAATGATCCTAAAATTCTTAACGTAAGTAAAGAATATGAGAAATTTAGATGGCGGTTCCTTATGAATATAATGAAAAAAATCGGGTTCAACAACAAATGGTTACAATGGGTTTATGCTTACATTTCAACACCAAGATAGTCAAATTTTATCAATGGTTCACCATGTTGTTTTTCGAAGGAGCAAAGGAAATCAGACAAGGGGATCCCTTATCTCCCTTCTTATTTATAATAATGAAAGATACACTCAACAAAGGCATATCCCAAAAATATGCAATTGGCCAATGGGATGGAATAAAAATTATAAAAAAATATAGCACCTTTCACACATTAGTTATTTGTTGATGACACCCTCCTATATGGATCATCACGACTTTAAGAAATGGAGGTAACAGAAATAATGTTGGAAGATTACACTAGATGCTTGAGACAAATTATTAACAAAGATAAATAGTGCATATCACTTCCAAGAACTTACCTTGTTATTCCTCTATATGAAGCAACAAAAAAGCAAAGGCATGGTGGGGCAGATGGCTAAGCTTAGTGAGGAGAATAATAATGATAAAATCTATCATAGCAGCAATTTTGATCTATATTTTTCCTTGTGTATGGATAATATCCAAAGTTGAAAGGGACATAAATAGAATACAATGACACTTTATATGGTATGGACCAAACAATGTAAGAAGAATCTCCCTAATCACATAAGATACAATCAGAAAAAAGGAAACAAATTGGTGGTGAAGTGATTAGAGACATCCATAAATAGAATATGGCATAGGGTGAAAAATTGACATGGAGGATGATCAAAAATCCATATGCATTATGGTGCCAAATACTAAGAAAGAAATACTTTGACAACAATTAATGACACCACATTGTGATTGTGACTAATCCACCACATGGTTTGCAATTATAGAATTTTATGATGAGTTGTAGGAAAATTATAACTAATCATCCAACATGGACAATAAATTTGAGATCCAAGGCATTATTGTAGTTTGATTCCTTGAATAGCCACAAACCAATGTCTGAACTAGAAATAAATGGTATACAAGAAGCAATACATCTATTAGAGGAATGATATGGTACAAAGGTGAGGGATCATTTATAATTTTGAAACATTAATGAACATCAAAATTTTTGATGGAAATCAATTTAATTCTTATTAGATCCATGCAAAGTGGTGCTATATGTAAGGAATTATCATTAAGAATTTTATTCTTAATTAACAAGGATGATTAAATTTTATGGTGTGAGGCTAAATTAGGAGAATATTTTGTATTAGGTTATGAAATACAAAGTTTGAATAAAATACAAAAGAGTGGCCAACATACTCATGTTGGGGCACAAATCCACTACCAAAGGTGGGGGGGCTTTACTTGGACCAATTTACATCAAATAATTTTAATAGAGGAATGATTACATATGATTGGTTTTGTTGGTTAGCACACATACCCAATATGCACAAGCAATGAAGAAACCACACACCACATTCTCCTAGGTTACGGAGTTATAATGGAATGTTGGAAAACTATCCTAAGGAAACTTGGATGGATTGGGCCTCTACCCTCAACAACTACATCAATTTTCTTGAGTTGACCTAGAATGCATACTAAATCACTATGGGGAGGAGTGTGGAAATATTCACCTACCATCATAATATGACAAATTTAAAAAGAAAAAAAACTCACATATCTTCACTAGTAAAGCAATAATATTGAATTAACTTATTAATAAGATCGAGTTGGCTATTTGAAAGTGTTAAAATATATGAGAATATGAAAGAAGAAGTGGCAGCTCATAAGCTAGGATAACAACATCCTTTCCACTTGGCATCAATTGAAAGTTCCAAATCTATGCCTCATTGTCCAAAAAGAGAAGCATAATAGGGAAGGGCCAAGTGGCAACTTACACCAAGTGGATTATTAAAGATATTTTTTTATGGTGCCTTGAATGGGAATTGATAGAGATTTCAAAATTTTACAAATTTTGGCTGGTTACCAAGGAAATTTTTGTCGATTTGTCACCTTTGTGCTTGTTGGCCTAGGGTTTAGATGTTCAAAAATATGGTGGTGATTTCCCATCGAATGAACAAGATGGTCTTCAAGGATCTCTTAGCCTGAAGATGGAAAGTATAAAGCCCATCCCAGGGGTGATCAAGTGCAACTCTTGGCTGAAGGGCCAAGTTGCAAGGTCAGAGGTGACAATGCTTAGCAAGGAAATGAAACCTACAGAGTATAAGTAGGGATCAAAGACAATGTTGAGGTATGGTCATGGCTATTTGGGTCGACAAAATTCACCCATTGATGTCTCTAATGATTCTAGTGGTAGTGACGCAAAGACTGAATCTCATTAGAGCTATTTCCTCACGACTTTGACAGAAATGGCTGGTGTTAATGAAGAGGTCCTCGTGGTTTGTCCAATGTGGCACCGTGTAATGTTGCACTGGTGCTGAGAAGTGTGATGATGAAGTTGAGGTTGTTGTTTTGCCTCCCACTAAAGCAAAAAAAAGAAGTGGCCATTTGTACCGTGGATGTGGTGTTGTTCTGGGTTCCAAGTGATGGTGTGTTCTTTTGGGTTTTCAATTTTGGTTGTGATATTGATGCTAGTTCTTTTGGGATTCGACATGGAAGTGTATGGCAAGGCCTCTAATGGAATTTTGTTATAGTTATGGTGACAACGACTAGTTACGTGGGTTTTAACAGTTTTGATTCCCTCATGCGGTAAATGATTACATCCAACCATCTGGGATTTATGAAATGTAGATGAAATTCTATATTTGAAATGAAATTTTAGTGAAATGTAAATGCAATGAGGCTGATGCTTTTCAATCTCTTATGCTATAGAATAGATCTCAAGGCTCATTGCAAGGGTCATATTTTTGAGTCCTGTAAGGTTAGGGTAGGGAAAATGAACATACAGAATGCAGAATTCCTAATGAATCTACCACTAATTGTCTTGGGTAGGGTATTTGTATGAAACAATCTTAAATGGTCTTATGTAATTACTGATATCGAAAGAAATCTAAAAAAATTAAAGTATGTGGTCTCTTGTTTGTTGTTATGATAGATTGTGAATGAAAGTATCAAGTATAATTTCATTTATCTTTGAATGGTTTATTTGGAATGTATAATTATTCCGCTTGCTTTAGCTCAATGAGTTAATTAGATGCTTAAAGATGAATTGTAAGCTTGTGATAATGGGCTAAGTATTAGATAAGTAGTGATGCTTTAGATATAGTGAAATTCTATATTGTAATGCATTGTAAAATGTTCACCCATATTAGGATATAGTATTGTGTATGATTGAATGTTTCATGCTTGAATCCTACCCAATTTGATGAGGCATTGGATTATTCATTGAGTATTCTCATGGTTTATTATGATCAAAGAATACCCATTGACAGATTCATGGTTATAAAACTACTTAATTCATATTCTATTCATGGTGAGATGTAAATATCCAAGTTACCAAATGTTCATAGTAATTTAGAGGTCATTTGTTTAAGGTTGGTTGAGCCTCTGATAAATTACATCTAATTGCACTCAATAGGGACAAATCTTTGTGTAGAAGTGTTCTTGAGGTAGTGGAAATCATATGAACACAATGAGGAACACCCTCCTTAGTTTCACATGGCCTAAAGAGTAGGAGTAAAGGCCTTTAGTTATTTTCTCATTGTGTTGGCTTCCTATCCTGAATATTCTTGAGCATAAGGCTTAGCATTCCTTTAGAGATTCAGGCCTAGCAAGAAAAAAACACCAACAAAAATGGTGACTCTGCTGGGGAGAACTTCTGAGAAATTTAAAAGAAAAGAGGAATCCTAGGTGCAGATGGTAGTATCATAGAGTGAAGCATTCAGTGAATCTGAACTTTAAGTTCAAATGTTGAAATTTTTTGGATCTGGAAGAGGTTTTTTTGCAGCAAAGTGTGAGAGAATTGGTGAGTGACTCCACTATTGGAGAGGACCCAAAATGTGATTTAATCTTAAAAAGACTTCATGCTACTTGAAGTTTGTTCCTCTATAAAAGAGGTGGTGACTTTGTCTAAAGAACCAGTTGAATTGTGAAGAGGACTTCCAGATTTGTAGAATTTGTAGTCAGGAAGAAAGGTTAACTGCTGCTACAAAGTTTCCATGTATTCTCATAAATTTAAATAGAGCATTATTTTGTTTCAAAGGGGTTTATGGGAGATTTCAAGGCTTGAGATGATAAATGGTTCCCTATTAGATGAAATTGCATTAAGACATGGAATATTAGTAGTTCTTTTCATACTTCTAGTGTGTAATATCAATGATGATATGCGGAGTATGTGAATTTTGCCCTTGAATAAATTTGATGAGAAGCCCCAAAAATTAGTAAACAAGATGCTTGATTTGATGTAAAAGTAAGCATTAAAGATTTTTCTATTGCTTTTTCGAGAGTTTTTTTATTATCATATTTCATAATGCTTTCCCTTTAATACTTTTATATGTGGACATGGGAGATGTTATTCAAATTTATTCATGATTTGATTTAGGGTTATAGCTTCCCAATTATATATTTAGAATGATTAGTGTGATAGGAGCTTATATGAGTTATGCAAACTATTGTCTTGTGATAATTAGCACTAATTTGTATATATATTCAAATGTATGCACATATAAAGATGAACCAAAGAGAATCAAATGATGTGCTACTATTTTTGACACTATTAATACATAAAATAAGGAAATTTCCTAGTTTTGTGTGTTATAGGTATAAGGATTCAATTATATGGGTACTACTAAAAAAATTGTATAATTTATGGATTAAACTATTTAGCTTGCTAAAGGCCTTCAATTAGATTTAAAACCTTATTTTTTTCTTTAGAATATATTTGTGCTAATTTCATTTGATATCAATTGTGGGGAACAAGTTGCATTCATAGTTTTTACTCTTCCTCTATTTTGCATGTGAACCTCAATCTTAATGTCAAATTAGTCATGAGAATGCCTATTGGTATAGGAATCATGCCTCAATTAAAAGGATTATAAGAGTCTTAGACTTACTGAATAAGTTGACCTAGCTTGGGCTAAATTGATTGAACACTAGTTTCATGTTCCAGCTATGTCACAACTCAAGTAACCAATCAAATCATATTAGAAGGTGTAAAAAAATTCTAATATTCTATGTTTATGAGTTTCAGTAATGTGGGACAATAGGGAACTCTTAAAAATAAATAACATTTATACCCATAAACAAAAAAGTGTAGTTCAAGGAACTCTTATCAAGAAATTGCATCTAGTAACAATATGAAGGAGTAGTAAAAGATGAGATTCAATGATAAAAAGAAATAAGAGGCTACAATTTAAATGAATTAGGGGGATATTGTATTGGTGTAGATAAGTATTGATGTGCTTATGAAAGGAAGAGACTAAAGGATGAATTTAGCACGAAACTAGAAAAATAAATGTTGTGTGTGTACCATGAAGTGTATGAATCCAAATTTAACCATCATTGTACCACCAATTATTAGATATAAGGATAACTTTAAAACACTTTGAATCTTCCTCGATCTATTTTTGAATATTCATAAATTGAGATAATATTCTATTTTATATTTACTTATTCAAAATTGAATATAATATCCTACCCTTCTTTTCTCTCTTAATATGCTTCATTATGCATGTGCTTTCAGTTCTAATGATGCACATTTTCATATTTATTTTTATTTTGATTATGGCCTATGTGCATCTTAGTAGAAAGTGAGTAATAGATTACAACCATTAGCACATTTTGTGTTCTAAAGATATGATGGAGGATTAAGTGCTAACAACATTCTTTTTGTTCTAATGATGCATATTTTCATATTTATTTTTATTTTGTGTTGGAAGAATGAAGAAGAAGCCCTCCAGTGTGTTGTAATTGATGTCAACATTTAGTTGGAGATAATTTCTATCCATCCAATAAATTGTGTTTCTATTATTTTGATCCAGTAATTTGGTCCAAAACTGCTCATAGTGGAATATCAATCCATGAGATTTTAATATGTTTTTAAGGACTAATAATTGCATCTCTGGACAATTTTTCAATGATCTTGGTTGAATGAGATGGAAGATATAGATGAAAATTTTTTGTCTTACAATATTTTGCTCAGTATTTGTGCAAAATGGTATGGATCTTCTTTGATTGACATAGTTAAGTGGTGCACACTTCATGGATGATTTAAAGAGGTATTTATTAAGTTTGAGCTGACTTAATTTATGTCTTGCACATTTGGTTTTGAAGAAAAGAAGTTTTTGGTTGATTCGATAAACTACATTTGAATTAAGTATGTGTACATCTAATTAGGCCGACCTAATTGATGTATGAAGATGTAATTGCACATATCTATATATATAATATTGTTATATTGAGTAGAGTAGAGGGTGTGATATGCAACATACAATAAGCAGTAATGTGAGATTGTGTGATACTATGTGAAGTTGTATGCATTTGTTGTGAACCTACAAACCAATGTAGAATTTTGTATTCCATAGCTTAATTGGAACTAAACTCAACACACAAAATGTGTATTCTATCACTTCATATTTTTGGCAGTGAGCCTCACTTCATTTTGTAATCATTTCAATCTATGAGCCTTTCAAGGATAGTGTCCTAGCAATGTGCCATGTAATATCTTATGACTGGTTATAATATATTGTGAGCTAATCCTCATTGTGGTTTTTCCCATTTTGGGTTGTCCACGTAAAATCCTAGTGTCCATGTGTCATGTGATGTTATGATTCCTTTCATGTTTTTGTTTATAGTCATAGATAAATATATTTTAACTATTGAATGGTTTAGTAGAATACTGGTTCACCCCCCCCTCTCAATATTCTGGGAGTTCAAAATTTTGATTATGTACTTTTGTTTATTTTTCATCATTGATTTGAAAGGGTTGATTCTTCTAATCATTAGTTGTTTATTAAATTAGATATAAAAACCCTATATAGAATATGCTCTCACCTTTCCTCATTGAGGATCTTGGTGATCAAAACATGGAAAGGAAGAATAAATGCTCATTTTGTTATATGTTAGATTTTTAACCCCACTAAATAAGTAAAATATCACACACCACTGAATAAGGGAAAGAGTATGTATTTATTCATTATCATTTCAGATTTCTAACCCCACTAAATAAGTGGAAATTCACTCACCATTGAATAAGTGGAAGAGTGTATTCTCTTCATTATGATTTAGATTTCTAATCTCACTAGATAAGTGGAAACTCACTCACCACTGAATAAGTGGGAGAGTATGTACTTTTCATTATTATTTTAGATTTTTAATCACACTGAATAAGTGGATGTTGTATTATTTTATTATGTGTGAATTATGTTATTTAATTCTTAAATCATATCATCAGAATTGGACTTTCACAATATGCTATCACCTTGCTATTACGGATCTTGGTGATCAAAAAATGAAGTCAATTCGATGATTATTAGATGATTTTTTATTTGATATTAATCTAGATATTCCATCTAACCTTTTTATTGTTTATATTATGTGCATTATGTTTATGGTATTCTTAAATCTTATCATTAGAATCATTCTTATGTCGTATGCTCTCACCTTGCCATCATGGATTTTGGTGATCAAAAATTGGGATTCAATTCAATGATTATTAGATGTTTTCCTTTTTTACATGTTAGACACTTCGATTCTAGAATAATTGTCTAATATTATGAATATGGGAGAAATTGTGAATGATGTTGCCTGAGTGGGTGGAAACCTATGAAAGAATTACCTGAGGTAACTAGACCCAAGAAAGGGTTGCATACCCGCTAATACACTATTAAGTTATTATGAGTATTAATCAATAATCTAGTTTTATTTTAAGCTATGATTATCGTTAATCTTTTCCTTTCTCAAGGGTTTGGATAGAGTCCATGACACTTCATGATGCCAATATGGTTGGGTGGTGAGTAAGCCTTTATTCAATGGTGTGTATTCATGAAAAATCCATACAAATATTATGCACAATAGTGAATGTCATTAACCATGAGACATAAATAAGCCTACCAATCACAACATGTGAGTTTGATGCACATTGGCCATTATACAAGCTTCTCACAAAAGCCACAACACTTGTATTATATTATTCAATGTTCACCATTCAAACCTAATGGACACCCATAAATGCCATATTCCATTATAACCATCATACACAAGTCAATTTCATTTAATAGTGATGTATGAACAAGCACACTAAGCATTCCATTGTGATTTGATTTATAGTAACCATATAATTAATTTAATTCAACCCTAATGCATAAGCATGCTAGAATACAGCATAATCATCAGTGACGGGCATGCCATTTTATGAAATCAATATCATTGATCCTTATACACAAGAATAATAGGCACTCCATAGCAATTAGATGACGATTATTCAAGAAAAATTTACACAAAAACTATAACTCTCAAGCATTCCATTAGACCCTTGACATAAAATCCATATAATTAGTTAATGATGTGCACAAGCCTAACATTCCATTATACCCTTACACAAAAGTCAATGCCAATTATGCATACAATTCAAAATTATATAGGCTAGAAGAGAGGAGCTTGAGAACAAGCTAGTGCTAGGCATGCAAGCACAATTCCTTCTGTGCCAACACCACCACTAGCATAAAGAACATATTTTCCAACCAATAGTGGAAATGGAGATGATCCTCCTAAGAAAGATAAGGGTCTTGAAAAAAAATGTGGTGGGGGCCCTCTCGTTGATATCATAACTAAAGAACAATTAGAGGATAAAGTTGAGCAATAGTCAGGAGGAGGTAATCAAGAGCATGAAGTTGACAAATAAGTTTTGAAAACTCATATCCAGTAGCTTGATCAATCTCAAGATAGGCCAATGAAAAAAAGTGAAAAGGGTAAGACTTCAACCTCTTTTCCTTCAAGTATGTAGTGTATTGAAAACTCCTATTCTCAATAGAGCCCTTTGATTTTCAACATTTAGGACTTCTCAAAGTCTTGATGCTACCCCATCTACACCATCCTAGCTAGAAAATTCCCTCTCTAGGAAGAAAAAAATGGTTCTTATTGCTTTTCTAGAAGAAGATGTAGTAGGGAAACTTTTGCAAAAAAACACCCAAAGTAAAGAAATTGAAAACTACATCTATACTAATGAAAGATGAAGCTTCTAGAAATTTGATTATGGAAGTTGCTCAGTCTTCGATGCAAAAATATCGCAATCAGGTTACTATAGCAGACTACAATGTAACTAAGGTGGGTTTAGGTCCACCTAGTAGGAATGGAGACATTTATAATTCTTAGGTCACAACTTTTAGGTTGTTGGAGAGAACATAAAAGGATAAAAAAGACAAGGATGGGTTAAGAAGTAGGAAGAAATCCTTTAAAAATATCTTGGAACTTTAACAAATCCCTCTCCTCAACCTCTTAGCCAAACAAGTCCTATTTTTAATCCTAACTTTGCTACCTGGAAGACCATGATAAGTAGATTCCAATAGGACACTTATTATGGCAAGGTCATCCAAAGTTGGGTACCAAAGATTAAGATAAAAGGGCCTCCTTTAATCGAGAAACTAAAAAAGGTGTATGATGAATTTTTTTACTAAGAAATTCATTCAATTATGAGTTGGTTAACTGTAAACAAGAGGAGGAATATTGGTTGCAGATTGATCATGAGTTGGCTAAAATTATTGTGATGGGTATGGAAAAGGCTACTTCTAAAAAAAAAATTCATCCAAAGAAGATTCTTCAATTGTTATGTGGAGAACAAGTATAGTGTGAAAGCTTGAAGTTATAAAATCAAATTCCCTGGAGCAAAAAAAGTTAATGAAAAAATTAATCCACCTCAATAATAATTTAACCAAGAATTTTTTTGATTTTGAATGCCCGATCATAAAAATTGACAACCAAGGACCTTCTACACTCGAGGAGTTGAAAAATGGTTTCTTGAAGGTGGTTGGAACTTTATTAGAAGAAGAGGTATTTGATACATTTGTTAAAGAAGTTTGCTAGAATTGATTCAAAATGATCTATTTTCTTCATAGTCGTTTGCTTTTTTGGAGCAACCCATTAAATAAATCTTAAACATGATGGTTTTAGCAGTGGGACCCATGATCCTTACTCTATCTTTTGGTTAATGTGTTGCCTTAATATTTTGGTCATCCATTTTAAATTAGTATTTCCTTAGAAATCTTTAAATTAAATTTTGAGAATGCTATTTTTTTTGACATAGAATTATTATAGAATAAAATTTTTGGATTAAATTGTGTTTGTTTTTCTTTTGACACTTCATACCAAAAAAAATCTTCTTCTTAATGATGGATCACTGAGTCTGATCCGAAATGTGGAAAGAAGAGGGGATGCATTTTAATCCAAAAAATTGCATTCTATAGTTTCATGGACATAAAGAAGAGAGGTGTCATCCACAAATCATAGATGGGTGATATTTTTTTGGATTAAAATGCACATAGATCTTTTTGAAATTATTTTTCTCGGTCTCCTTTTTTAGGGCCCTATTCAACATTTCCACCATAAAAAAATTAAAAGAAAATTGAAATTCTTTTTTTAATGCCTCTCTTAGCTAGGAAGAAATCCATGGAAACCTCATTACTCGATATTGAATAGGATATCATGGAAATACAACTATACACATACTTTCAAGTCAATCCTCACTAAAACCAAACTATCTTAGAACCAAAATGTAAAATTCTAAGAGACCCTATCAAAAGCTTTTTTTCAAGTCTAATTATATAGACATCACATCCTTCTTTCTAAATTCAATTAAGTTCATTTTTTTATGAGCTATAATTATTTAATACATAATCTAGCTACCCCCACTTTACTCCTCTAGTATTATTCATGCCATACAATTTTTTAGAGTGATAGTCAATTCCTTAGTCATAATTTATAATTATATTTCACAATATTATGCAATTCAATCCATAAAAACTATTAAGGATGTTCCCCTTTGGGATTAGGGTAATAAAGGTGGCATTACATTCCTTTAAGATTTCTTTTTGAGCCTGACATTCATTTTCTACTAAATCTAGATTTTAAAGACCATAATTTCCCAATACCTTTGGAAGAAGCCTTTTTGAAATCCATTTCATCCAAGAGCCTTTTTAGCCCTCAAAGAAAATTTCATAATTCTAATTTCTTTAAAAGTGAAGGGATTTAAGAGGCTTTTATTATAATTTTAGGATATTTTCCAAGGGAGAACATCTACCCTCTATATTCTCCTTTAGAGGAGTTCCTAACAGTTCCTTAAAAATATTGCACCTTCCATTCATATAGCCTCAATATTTGAAATAATATTACCCAAGGGAAGGATGATCCTCCCAATCATGTTTACCCATCTTATGATATTCATGGAGAGGTTGAAGTACTTTATGTTTAAATTTCCTTCTTTTAACCATTTCACCCTAGACTTTTGCATCTAAAAAGTTTCCTCCAATCTAAAGACGAAGTTCAAGGAGTCCAAAAAATTCCTCTCCTTCTCCCTAGATTCCAAAGAGAGTCCGTTATGATTAATTTCTAACTTGATAAGTCTTACAATTAACTTCCACTACTCCCTTTCTATAAAAATTATCATTGATATTATTTCTTAGTTCCATTACCTTGCCTTCTCCTTAATATACTTGAGATTTCTATATAAAATATATCTACTACATCCCTTAGACTCATCTTTCTAATAGTAATTCAAGTTAAAGGATCAAATTTTGCATATTGAAACCAAAAAAATCCATTTTGAATGGGAAACCTCTAGATTTAGATTTTTTTCTCAATTCCAATTAGATGGACAATTTTTTTGAGATAGTAGTAGGGATGACCTTAGTCAACACTAAAATTATTTTAAAATACAATATTATTTCATAAAAATCTATCCAATTAGTATTTTATGTTGTCCCCCCTTTCGTTTCTATTGAACCATGTGAACCATCCTTATATTTTAAATATATGAGATAAAACTAAGAAAATAGACCCCTAAAAGACCATGTCCCTACATAGGAGAGATAATTACCTCCATCATCATCCTATAGGATAAGAATAACATTGAAATCCCTACTAATTAATGAATTTATATCAAAAAATGGGATCATAAATCCTTAAGATCTCCCCAAACTTTAACTTGTTTCCAAGTATGGGCTACATATGTTCAAAATATAGGCTTAAATTAGATTGAATGCATGTTATTAATATGTGTCAAGAGTTATTCGAGAATCCCAATTACTTAATAGAGAAATTCCTTTGATCCCATGGTAAGGTGATTCCTCTTATTATTCCAGCTAAATAAATTCGCACAATTCATTTTTTTCTACTTCAAGACCCATTTGAAATATCTATAGTTTCACCTTTACTAACCATGGCTTCCCAAAGAAATACAACATCAATATTATGTTCATTTACTATTTGTTTAGTCAAGCAACACTTATTAGGAGAGGTAAGTCCCTTTATGTTCCAACTTAGTATCCTTGTGAATTTTTTGAGGGGAGGTGCTCTCCTCCATTATCATGTAAATTGGTGATGGATTCTTGAGTGCCTCCTATTGGAGAATAATAAGATCAAGACCATGAAACAAAATTACACAAGTGAAAAAAATAATCAAACCAATATGTCTATGAATACACAAATAAAGAGTGTGTAAATAAAATGATCAAACCTTGAATATATAGCCAAGTATGAAGAGGTTTGAAGGTATGATTAAAACTCTTTCTACCCCTCGATAGATGGGACACTTGTGAGTTCACTTGAAAAGTGTGTGAAAAAAATTCAATAGGTGTCTCAAGTAAAGATGAAATATGTCTCAATCACATGAAGTGAGACAAAAGCAAAAGACACCTAAGTAAATTTAAGTTATGTGTAAGTAGTTCAATTCTAGAAGGGTGATTAGATAACTAGGTATGATATTGACTCTATTTACACTAACACCCCCCTTAAGTGAAACATAGGGAGTAACATATTCACTAATAACATGTTTCAACTACAAGGACATGTTAGGTATTGATGTACAAATATCTCATAGAAAAAGGAGAAAATCCCAACGGGAAAATAAAAATCCCTCTCCAAAAGAGAAATAATGCAATTAAATAAAATGTGCAAGTGAAGAAGATAGAAGAGAGACTCATGATGAGCCCCCAAGGACTAATTTGATCACATAATTACAATGGATTTTCAACCCATAGGAGAAAAAAGAGAGAAGGTTATGTGAACCCCCCAAAAAATATGAAGTAATGAACTCCATATGAGGAAATGTTTCCTCCGAAAATTGATAAGAGAAGAGAAACCATGCAACCTACCCTCAAGATGATTCATTTAGTGCTGGTTGATACTCAACTTTAGATGTTGAAGATGATCTACAAATTTTGAACAAAATTTCTCCCCTTAGGAAGAAACAACACCAAAAGTATTATAAAATGACTTCTCATTTTGGATATGAATATTCTGAAAGTAAGATGAATGTCTTTGAAATCTATACATGATCCAAAGATTGAAATGATCCCAATGATTGCTTTGAATTATTCTCAAAGATATTAGAAAAAAATTTCATGTTTAACGAATCTTAATAAGATGGATAAGGTACCAATTGTGATTTACGAACATGGAGCATGGATATATGGTTATAACTAGACTGATGCAAATTTGGCACTATTGTAAATGATAATAATGGAGTTGGATGTAATAGTGATGCAACTTCATCAAAGTTGTCATAAAATCTAGAAGAGAAATATCCTAAATTGCATCATCCAAATCTAAGATCTAAGATTATATAAATAAGGATGTGATAATTGGAAATTATACATCCTAATGTGGTGGATTCAAAACAATAATAGAAATGTCCTAACATAAAGAATCACTAGAACTCATGAATGATTCAACAATTTATTCAAATTTAGCAATAGGTTATATGGGATATGAGATACTAATGCAATTCATTAGACTACATTGTTCATCCCCCAATGATTCTCACAAGATGTCTAGGTGAGACTGGATGATGATTCTCCATGTGTTGTGACTAGAGGATCAAGTAAGGAAATACAATGACTATGAAAGATTATCTCCATTTCATTAATTTAATGAAATTGGCATTCTTTTGTTGTATTCATTTTCTGTCCACAATATCCACATTTGATTTTATATTTATTAGGAGGATTGTGAAGAATAATCAAATGAAAGGGATATAGATTGAGGGACAAGATCACGTGAACCAAAAAAAAATAAAAAACCTAGATTGTCCCCTTGATTTAGAGAGCCCCCACACCAAGAATGATTAGTGTTGGTTGTACCCCCCTAGAACAATATGCAAGAGAATTTTTATAAGTTTATGAAAATCAGATGCCAAATCAAATGTTTATAATTCATGGTTATTTTTACAAAATGGGATATCTAAATCTTAGTTTTACATGAAAAATCAGATTCCTTACAAAATTATAATACAATAAAATTTTTTTTTGCAATATTTCAATATGCGAGGTGAAATTTATGCCTTGTCGAATTTTTCTTATAAAATTGAATTCAAAGGTTACAATTTGTTATTAAATAACATAAAATCAAAAGAATCTTGATCTATTAAAAGGTCAAAAATGAAATTGGATTCTCATCAATTATTCACACTTCAAAAAATACCCCCTTGTTTACAACTTATCATTAAATGAAAAAGAGTCCCCCTTAACAACTCTTTTGATCAATTAGCATAAAAATCGTGTCTCACAATTAGAGGTGTATGTGAAATTGGTTAGAATAGTTCTTGCTTGATAGTTAAAGAACCTAACATATTCATTTAAAAATTTATAATGTACGAAAATAACAATTGATGACAAACAAACAATAATTTACAAGAAATAATATGGGTGTAAGCCACTAGCTGCCAAGTGGGGAGTCTTGATTGTACATAAGAGACTATTAAAGGTTTCTAAAATGTTGGGGAAATAGTCTTCACGGTGTGGAAAAGATGTGTTAGTGACACAATTAGTGGAGGGTGGATTTGAAGAGCCGTTGATATTATGCATTGGAGTGGGGGTTGCACTAGCCAAATAAAATTAAGAGTCCATGGTGAAGTCTATGTGTTGCTCAACAAAAGATGTGGTGATTGATAAAGGCTATGTGGTAGCTAGAAAAAAGTGGAGGCCAATAGTAGTGTGTAGGCTAATGAAATTTGTCTCTTCATGGCAACACTAAAGGCAATGCAACTCAAATATATGCCAAGGAAATTTGAAAGGTCCTACACATAGATTGATGGGAAGAGAACATAGAGATCCATCATAAAGAAAGGTTCTTCACATGATTGTCATTGAATATCTCTATTGATGAAAAATCACATATGTGCTCCCTCATATAGGATTATTTTTTGTAGCATGAACACAATATATCAAATACTTACAACCTTTGCAAAAGAGCTTGACAAAATATGGATGCTACAAATAGTTGATGTGGCTAATTTCATGAAGATGATATAGAGAACATTCCAAATAGGTTGAATATGCCTAGATTTTTTTGTACATAAAGGTGAACCTAAAATAAAATAGGAAAGTAAGCTAGACCACAAACAATTCCACAAACTAGACAATTGTGAACAAAAAATAGGCCTAAGAGGCCAAAAGATGTTTACAAATTAGCCAAAATAGCCAAAATTTCCTTTAAGATTACAAATAGACCAAAGTGGGAGAAATCTCACAAAGAGAAAATGTTCTAACCAATGGGCATATGGGTAGAGATTTAGATTGGCCCTTTGCTAAATAAATTTTTGATTTTTCACAATTTTTGTACAGTCAACACTGTAGATCAAAAAATTACAAAAATTGAAAATTATTGAAATTGATGAATTGAAAGGTATATTTTAATTTCTCAAACCTTCTAGATACAATGGTGGTGTCCATTTATCTCTAAGATACTCTAGTGATAGGGATATGTGTTGGAGTCACTTTGATGTGGGAAGGAACACACTCTCATTGCTCATATACCATTTTGTAGAGTGTCAAGATCAAGAGTGTGAAGTAAACTTCTACAAGTGAATAAAATAAACATAATATTATGTTTATCAATAGAAAAATGAAAAGTATGTAAATATAATTAGTGTTCCTTGCATATATAGGCAAGGATGAAGAGGTAAGAAGGTAGAATTGAAAATTTGACTACCCCTCCATAGGTGGGAAACTTATGAGATCACTTGAAAAGTGTTTGAGTAAGTGTCAATAGGTGTCTTAAGTCATGATGATAAAATTCTCAAACATATTAAGTGACACAAAATCAAAAAAGCTAAGTAAAATTAAGCTATGTTTGAATAGGTCAATCCTAGAAAGGTGATAAGCTAACTAGATATGATAGTGATTCTAATTTACACTAGCACCTTTATCCAAATCCTTAGTGGCTAACACCTTTTCTTTTCCAACACCCATATTTCATCCTCATACTTTACTAATTCTAATATCTACAAAGGTGTAAATTATACCTTTTAAATTTAATTTCAGGTAACTCTAAATTGTAATTTTATTTTTTGGTGTTGTCAGGGTATCCCTATGACTCAAGCCCAGCAGGTTCCCTTTACGGGGCAAGCTTGAGGTGAGACTAATCCTTGTGGCGATGGGGTAACCAATGCAACCCCCCAACGTCCGCAACAGGGTGATTTTTGGGCCAAAGAGAGTTGAACCCAAGACCTCAGGGAGCAAACCCAAGACTCAAACCAACACCTCTAACTCGTGGGGGCTGGTAACTCTAAAATTTTATTCCTACCTTGTCTTCAAAAATATCCTTTACACATTCTTCTTTTCTCCCTTCTTCATCTATCTACTCTTTTCCATCTTCATGTGATGCTATTGATTCAAGATAATCAATTTATCTCATTTAATTTACCCCTACCTCCCTAGGATCAATTAAAGTAGATGCCTCTAGACAAAGGGGTCAATGAAGATGGCTGTAGGTTTTTAAAATTATTTTCTTACCTCTTATTTTGGTTTACCATTTGTGGTTTTACTTCCCCCAATTTTTATAAATTAAACCCATGAGATTGTAGTTTCATGCTAAGTTCTTGCAAGTAACAAGGTGATGCCAGGTTGCCCAAAGATCAATAGTGAAGTGAATTATTGTGTACTCTCATTTGAAGATTTATAATATACTTTCCCTCTTTTCTCATGTGGATTTTTTTGGAAAGGGTTTCTCCATGTAAATCTGTTGTCACATTTTATTTTATGTTTTTATATTGTGATGTATGTTGCAATCACATGTTTAAATTTGATTTGGTTATATAATTTTTAGAATTTAACTCACTTGCATAATTTCATATTGTAGCCTTTCTCCACCTTGTTTTCAATAGTTTGATACTTATCATTATATGATTAGCACTTTATACTAATAATTTTTATTGTAAATGTATAAAAATATTCTAACCACTAGAGGTTAGCTTACACTGCCAACTTTTTTGTTTTTTCTTGTAAGTTTTTTTTAATTTTTGAATAACTTATAAATGGATAGTCAAATTTTGAAGTGTGAATAGTCGATAATCATTTTTGCATAACTTTCACCCTGATAATCAAAATTTTGTAAACTTTTTTATTTTTATTTTTATTAGAATTTCTCAAAAAATCTATTTTTTCATGTAAAACTAATGTCTGGATTGTTAGTTTTCTAAGAAAATTATAAAAATCTCCATGAGTTATAAATGGAATATTTTGGCATCCAATCTTCATAACTTGTAAAAATCTCTTATAGATTGTTTTGGGGGATACATTCAACACTATTCATATTAGGGGGCTCTCTAAATCAAGGGGAGCAATCTAGGTATTTCTAATTTAGAGTTTGTCGGTTCATGTGATCATGCCTCTCACACTAAATCTCTTTCATTTGAGTATTCTTTGTATTCCTCATAATAAATGGAAAATCTAATGTGGATATTGTGGAAATAAAAGGCATACAAAAGAAGAATGTTGATTTAGTAGAATTGAGAAAATGGAGAAAATTATTCTTAACCATGGTATTTCCTTGATCCTATAGTTCCAACACATGCAAAAATATCAATTAATCCCACTTATACATCTTGTGAGACACCACCATTTGGGGATGAACAATGTAGTCACATGGCTTGCATTGAGATCTCATCACCCATATCACATGTTACTACATCTAAATTTAGTGTTGAATAATTTGTGAGTTCTCATGATTCTTTTCCTCAGGACATTACTATTATAATTCTAGATCCACCTCATTGGGATACATATCTACTAGACATCACATCCTTGTTTGTAGAATCCTAAATTTTTGATTCAAATGACATCATTGGGGATATTATTCTTCTATTTGATGTTAGCTTTGATGAAGTTACATTTCCATTTCCATCCTTGGTTCTTTTTCTTGCCTCGCCTACATCAACTTGTATCATTACACATCAACTTCAGCTTGGAGATCTTTGAGCATAATTTGAAAGAATCATTAGCATCATTTCAAGGAATAATTAGATCATGTACAAAATTCAAATACATTAATCTTGTTGAAAATTGAAGAGTTTTCTCAGCTCAATACTTTGTAAAACTTTAATATTGTTGTTCTAAATATTCTTTTCCTTTGTTACAGATTCTTTGTGGGTGATTATCTGATTAATCCATTTTACTATTTATAGAATGTAGACAAAATTTGATTAAAGAAGTAGGCAAGATATTAGAAAGATTACACAAGCATATATCGTGGAGAAACCCTTTCGGGAAAAAAACTCCACCAAGAATTAATCTATTATTAAATCTTTGAAGTAGATCACAATAGCTCCAATTCTTTCTTGAGAATGCCTCTTTTTCCTTCACTAAAACTTCTTCACAACTTTCAATAAAACTGATAATAACTCTCTTCAAATTTCTTGAGATAAATAGGCTTTGATCAACTTTGTAAACTCTAATTGAGTTACAATAACAATGCTCAAGACCTATCCATAAAAGGTACACCTATCTCTTGCAAGTAAATTTATGTCGTGAAGAACAATGCCAAATCCTCATCTTCATGCATTTGGGCATCCCAAACTGAAGTGCTAACTCAACCTTTAGTTTGTAAATATCTTCAAGGATTCATCCTCAAAGTAGGCACCCAAAAGAGGGCCAACTTATCTCACCTTTCTGAAATATCTCAGCAAGCAAAGGAGTTAATTCCAAGAAGCCAACTTGGGCGCCCAAGTTGGGTCCAAGTCATTTCTTGTTAACTGAAACATTTCTCAACACCACTCATGCAAGAATGGTCATCCCCTGTTAACTAAAGTTAGTACCTTTTATATATCATGCAACTCAATTCATTAGCCATGCATTCCAAGTTAACTGAAGTCAACTAGCATTGAACTAAAACTAACTGAAGATAATTGAACCATAACTGAACTAAACTAAACTAACTAAATTGATTCTGAACTGAATTGAATTGAAATGAATTGAATTGAACTGAATTGAATTGAACTAAACTGAGCTGAACTAAACTGCATGTATGTAAACATAAAAACCCAACTCCTAGGATCTTTACATGCATTCAAAAGTGTTATCTCTTACTCTGAACAATTAACTGAACTCAAGGTGAGTGTCACCTATCATGTGGGTGCCCCATGTGCCCCTATTATTTAGGAACTCAAAATGGACGCTCTCACATGCTCCTAACATTTACAATTAATTACAAATGTCAATTAACATGAATATTTCATCAAATATTATTCTCTTCCTAATCCTAGTGTTGCTGAACATATTCCAAGGACTTAGGAGATACATGAAATAAATAATATTTAGTATTACAATTAAATGGAATCCTATTTCCAACATTCTCCCACTTGAAATTATACGTTACAATTATTATAAACAAGGAATAATAATTTTAAATCAAGTATAGGACTCAAGGCCAATGGCCTTCCTGCACCACGAGAACTTATCTATATGAACTAGCTTTGTAAGATAATCTGTAGCATTAATCAAAGTGTCAACTTTTTCAATTAATACTTTTTCACTTTCAACCATTTCTTGTACAAAGTGATATTGAACATCTACATGTTTAGTATGAGGATGATACATAGGATTTTTGGCTAAATAAATAGCACTCTGACTATCACATTCAACCCTAACTTTCTTGCAATTAAAACCATTACCTTACCCAACTCTCTGGATCCAAACTGCCTCTTTAGGGGCATGTGTGGCAGCCATTTACTCTGCTTCTATGGTGGACAAAGCAACCGTGGGCTGCCTCTTACTCATCCAACTAAACACGGCTCCAAACAAAGTGTACACACAACCACTTGTCAACCTCCGACTATCCATATCTCCTACCCAATCTGAATCAACAAAACATTGTATGTCCAATGGTCTATGCATAATATCAATGTCATTAGAACCATGATAAAATAAATAGTAATAAGAAGTCCCTCGTAAATATCTAAACACCCTCTTAATATAAGTCCAATGTTCTTTACTAGGGTTAGACATAAACCTACTAAGAACTCCCATTGCTTGGGCTATATCTGGTCTCATACAGACCTTTGCATACATTAAACTACCAATTGCACTAGCATATGGAATTTTATACATTTCCTGATAATCAAAATCAGATTTAGGACTCATGTCTAAACGTAAGTTTGTGCCAACTGGTAAAGGAATATTAATTGGTTTATTGTCCTGCATGTTAAACCATTTCAAAATAGTATCAACATAATTGCTTTGACTTAAGCAAAGCTTTATGTTAGCTCTATCTTTGTTGATCTCCATACCAAGGATATATTTTGCATCCCCTAGATCTTTCATCTCAAATGTGCTTGAGATTTGTTCTTTCAATTCTTTGATCATTACCTTGCTATTACCAATAAACAACATTTCATCAACATACAAGATAATAATTAAAATATGATCATCAATTACTTTTATGTAAACACAGTGATCTTCCTCACTCCTAACATAACCAATTTTCAATGCGAAAGCATCAAATTTCTAGTACCACATTCTAGGTGATTGTTTCAATCCATATAAATATCTCTTTAACCTACAAAGCAATTCTTCTTTTCCTTTTACAACAAAACCATCAGGTTCCTTCATATAAATCTCCTCATCAAGATTCCCATGTAAAAACATAGTTTTCACATCCATTTACTCAATTTAAAAATCATAAGAAGCAACAATTGACAAAAAGAATCTAATAGAAGTAAGTTTAGCAATGGGAGAGAAGATTTCATTAAATTCAACTCCCTCTCTCTAGGAGTAGCCCTTGGCTACTAATCTAGCCTTGTACCTTTCCAGATTACCATATTCTCCCATCTTCTTTTTAAAGATACATTTACAACCAATCGCCTTTCTTCCTTTGGGAAAACTCTCAAGATCCCATGTGTAACAAGTTTCTAAGGATTCCATTTCCTCATGCATAGCTTGTGGCCAAATCTTGTGTTTTTCTGAAGACAAAGCTTCCCTATAAGAAGTGGGTTCATCATTAGTACTCGTTAAAGAAAAAATACAATGGAAATTAGGTGGGATATACCTATCAACAAGATTCTTTTGTCTTGTGGATCTTCTCGAAAGGGTTTCTACTTGTTCCTCAATATGCTCATCTTGGGCATCTATTTCAAAAGAACTCTCTAAACTCTCCTCTTCCAATCCATCCAATTGTTCTTCAACATGTGCATCTTGTTGCTTCTGATTATTGATATCAAAATGCATTGTTCGAGAAGTATTCTTCTCCTTTGGTTGTTCTTCTCCTGAATAAGCTCTAAATTCCCTAAAAATCATATCTCTAGATAAAGAAACTTTTCGTGTTAGTGGATTCCACAGCTTGTAACCTTTTACATTTTTACCATAACCTATGAATATGCTTTTTTATGCTTTAGGATCCAATTTAGATCACTTTTTCTTGAGGCACATGAAAAAAATCCTCACAACCAAAGATCCTTAAATGTGCAACATTGGGCTTCTTTCCTAACCACATTTCATAAGGAGTTTTATCTTCAATAGATGAACTAGGGGATCTATTGATTAAATAACAAGATGTACATACCACCTCAACCCATAGGGACCGATCTAGCTTGGCACTAATTAACATACTCCTACCTCTTTCCATTAAGGTTTGGTTCATCCTTTTTGCAACTCCATTTTGTTGAGGTGTATATGGAGTAGTGTTTTGTCTCACTATTCTTGCATGCTTACAATAGTCATCAAATTCCCTAGAACAATACTCACCACAATTATCTGATCTCAACACTTTTATCTTATGATCTGATTGTTTCTCAACCAAAGCCTTAAATTCCTTAAACTTATTAAACACATCAGATTTTCTATGCATAAAATATATCCAAGTGTATCTTGAGACATCATCAATAAATGTCACATAGTATCTAGATTTTCCAATAGATTCAATATCCACAAGGCCCATTACATCTGAGTGAATAATATTTTAGCTTTATTTTTACCACTAGGAAATTTAGATCTAGATTGCTTTCCAAACACACAGTGCTCACAAAAGTCATTTTCTAAAATATTATAATTAGGAATACCATCAACCAAATTTTTATTAAGAATGGTCCTAAGACCTTTATCACCTATATGGCCCAATCTATGGTTCCATAACATACATGTATTTTTAGCTTCAGTTACATTGGATAAAATATTTACATTGGAGGTATTCAACTTAAAAAAAGTCCCAACCTAAGATCCTTTAGCAACCACCATATTCCCTTTCACCAATCTGCAACCACCTTTGTCAAATGTCACATGATTTAGATACATAAAGAAGATTTCTAGCAAGTCCTGGAATATGTAAAAAATCAATAAGGGTCTTAACCCTACCATCATTGAAACATAATTTTACCTCTCATTTTCCAACAAACTTTTTTGTGTTTTTGTCTCCAAAGAATACATCCCCTCCATCATATGCAATATACTTAGTGAACCACTCCTTTCTAGGAGTCATATGATAGGAGCAACCTAAATCAATAATCCAAGAGTTATCAACAACAATATTAGAATAAATGACTAATGCATCATTACTGTCATCGGTGGATTTTTTTGTAGAAGCTTTAGAACCCTTTTTGTTGCTCTTACAATCCTTTTTAATATGTCCAATTTTTCCACAATTCCAACACTTTACCTTACTCCTACCAGGGGTTTTTGACTGTCCTTTGGAATTACCCTTTCCTTTCTTGTCTGCCTTAGATTCCTTCTCTTTAGGCCTACCTCTTACAAACAAGGCATCTTGGGAGCCAGTTTTAGACTTCCTCCTCATCTCGTCTGATAGGAGAGTAGGAATGATATTTTCCATCTTTGGATCTGCACCATTATCACTGATTACAACAATTAGATTTTCCCAAGAATCTGGTAAAGAGCAAAGTAATAAAATGTATTTATCCTCATCTTCTAGCTTTACATCGATAGATGCTAACTAACCGATTATCAAATTAAAAGAATTTTAATTTTGTGCTACATAATCACCATCTTTCATTTTTAATGAATATAACTACCTTTTTAGATACAACTTATTGGTGAGACTTTTAGTTTGATAAATATACCCTATTCTCTTCCATAATTTATATGCAATATTTCCTTTTGAAACATTCAAGAGAACAACATCAACAAGACATAATCTAATTGTTCCTCTTGCCTTCTTATCTAACTTTGTCCAATCCTCATCTAAAATACTTGTAGGTTTCTTTGTCTAATTATTAACAAATAACCACTGATCTCTTTCTTCAAGAATACCTTCCATTTTTAATTTTCACATTTCATAGTTAGATCCATTGAAAATTTCAATAACTAAACGAGAATTCATTGTAACAAAACTTATTTCCAAAATCAGTAAATAGCTGAATTAATAAATGCTCCCACTAAGCCAATAAATCCTTCAATCTTTAAGAGAAAGGCATCCCAATTCTCTACCCAACCTCAACTCTGATACCGAATGTTGAAAATTGAGGAGTTTTCTTAGCTTAATACTTTGTTAAAATTTTAATATTTCTGTTCTAAATATTATTTTCTTTTGTTACAGATTCTTTGTGGCTGATTATCCGATTAATCCATTTTACTATTTGTAGAATGTAGACATAAGTTGATAGAAGAAGTAGACAGGATATTAGAAAGATTACACAAGCATATATCATGGAGAAACCCTTTCGGGAAAAAAAATCCACCAAGAAATAATCTATTATTCAATCTTTGAAGTAGATTACAATAGCTCCAATTCTTGCTTGAGAATACCTCTTTTTCCTTCACCAAAACTTCTTCACAACCTACAATAAAACTTATAATAAATCTCTTCAACTTGCTTGAGATAAATGGGCTTTGATCAACTTTGTGAAATCCAATTGTGTTACAATTACAATGCTCAAGCCCTATCCCTAAAAGGTATTCCTATCTCTTGCAAGTAAATTTATGTCGTGAAGAACAATGTCAAATCCTCATCTTCATGCATTTGGGCATCTCAAACTAAAGTGCCAACTCAACCTTTATTTTATAAATATCTTCAAGGCTTCATCCTCAAATTAGGAACCCAAAAGAGGGTCCCCTTAACTCAGCCTTCTAAAATATCTCAACATGAAAATGAGTTAGTTCCAAGAAGCCAACTTGGGCGCCCAAGTTGGGTTCAAGTCATTTCTTTTTAATTGAAACATTTCTCAACACCATTCATGCAAAAATGGCCATTCCCTATTAACTGAAGGTAATCCCTATTATTTTTCATGCAACTCAAGTCATTAGCCATGCATTCCAAGTTAGCTGAAGATAATTGAACCATAACTGAACTGAACTAAACTAAACTAAACTTATTCTAAACTAAACTGAACTGAATTGAACTGAACTGATCTAAATTGAACTAAACTAAACTTCATGCATGCAAACATCAAACCCTAACTCCTAGGATCTTTACATGCATTCAAAAGTTTTATCTCTTACTCTGAATAGTTAACTGAATTCAAGGTGAGTGCCACCTACCATGTGGGCTCCCCATGTGCCCCTATTATCGAGGAACTCAAAATAGATGCCCTCACATGCTCCTAACATTTATAATTAATTACAAATGTCAATTAACACAATTATTTCATCCAAGATTATCCTCTTCCTAATCCTAGTGTTCTTGAACACATTCGAAGGACTTAGGAGATACATGAAATAAATAATTTTTAGGATTGCAATTAAATGGCATCCTATTTTGAAAAAATCTTAATTCATATTTCTATTTGAAATAGGGAGTCATCTTGCACACATTTGAGGTGTTATTTCTTCCCAAAGGGTTAAATATTGTTCAATGTGGATCATCTTCAACATCAAGTGTTAAGCATCTACTACACTACATATCATTTTTAGGGGAAGTTTCATGATTTCTCTTCTATTAATAGTTTTGGGGGAATCACATATACCTTATATCTTTTATCTCCTATGAGGGGGAATTTTTTATAGTACATTTTTCCATAAGTAGTCCTAGGAGATCATGATGAGTTCTACATCTATCACTTATCTTATTCACTTGTAAATTTTATTTCATTGCATCATTTATGTTTTGGAGAGGGGTTTTTATTTCCCATTGTATTTTTCTCCTTTACTCCACTTTATGAGAAATTTATACATGAGTACCTAACATTCCCTAGTAGTCATGTTGCATTATTAGTGCATATATTACTCCCTAAGTTTCAATTAAGAGGGGTTGGTAGTGTAAATAATGTCTTTATCCATTTAAATAGGATATCGCCTTTGTAGGATTGACCTATTTCTAGGTTAAGTTTACTTAGGTTTATATTTTTTTATCTCATTTCATAGCATTGAGACATGTGTCTTCATCAATTGAGACACCTAGTGCTTGCATGCTTGCCACATTCTCACGCACTTTTCAAGTAAGCTCACAAGTGTTTCCCCTATGGAGGGGTAGTTAGACATTGTCTTCTACCTTCTCACCTCATCTAGCTTTCCTATATATTAAAGGTTCCTCATTGTATTTACACACTTTTCATATCATATTGAAAGACATGCTATTATTTTCATACTTTCACTTGTGGAAGATTATAAATTTGTTCTTTCTGATCTTGGAATTCTCCAACATTGTATTAGAGCCATGAGATCACATTCCTTCCCGCATCAAGGTGAATCTCGAGAATATCCTATCAACATAGAATTGTGGAGCCAAAGAGATAACACCATTGCATACCAAATATTTGAGAGAAAAAATACCTTTCATTTCATCAATTTTAATCTTCAATTTTTTCTATTTACTTTTGGGCATTTGCGCTGATTGTATTAAAGTTATAAAAAAATAGTAGAGGGCCAATCTTCCCATCAACAAGTTTGGATATTTTCACCATTTTCTCTCAACTCCAAGTTTTTGTGGAAATTGTTTTCCAACTTGTAGGTCACAATATAAGGTTTGAATCACATATATTATTCTTACCACATCATAGTTGTCTTATATGCATTCACTCTATTTCAAAAAACTAGATGTAGAAATCAGGGCCTTGGTAGAAGTAAGGGAGGCTAAAAGGCTAATGATTGCTCTAATAATCAATTCCTATGATTTGGGCATGGTCAATTCAAACATCATCCCTAACTATGATTGAATTTTGACTTCTCTAGGAATCATTTGCTACATTTTCATCATTCAAAGTCAATGCATGCAAGAATTCAATAACCCTCTCCTAAAAAGGATCAAATCCAAGGCCACTAGACTAAGTATTATATGAATCACCCCTTCGAATGAAATGGCATGTCTAATATCCTACACACCCAGAAAATTTATTAGTGCTTGATTGCTTTGATATTTTAATTAAATATTTTTTTTATTATAATTAATATTTGCATATTATTTCATACCAATTTTCCTTGGTTAAATACATCTTATGTGATTGAATAGTGACCATAAATGAATTCATTGAAGGAGTTTTGATTATTTATGTAAGTGTATGCAATAACCTTTTCCTGTTGCTACCTAGTTGACTTTGCTTCAGTCGCACCAAGACTTTTTTACTTCTTTATAGTATGCCACCTCATTTGGACTCAATATTCAGCTCCGACTTAGACTAAATAGGTAAAATAAAATATAAGGTTGAGGAACCAATGAGGAATAGTTTCTAAACTCAATAAGGCATAACCTCCTCAATTTATGAGTTATTTCAAAATGATCTAGGTAAAATTATCAATGAATTTTAAGAACCACCCTAGCCATATGAGATCCTCGTGAAGGGAACATATCCCAAGAAATAAGGAGACAAGAAACACTTTCCACTTAACACAAGGGAAAAGACCACACAAAAAAAACTAAAAATAAATGTCATGCATGTTCAACACCAATGTTGAGAGAGGCTAAAAGTAAAGATAAAAAATCAGCCATTATAATAATATAATATAAGACACATAAACCTCCATAATGATTATTATAGATCATAAAAAATAGAGGATGCCAACATCCTCAAATAATCATTTTTATAATTAAGACAATTATTCTAGCATGAAAACTTCCTTCCAAAACAAGTATCCAATACTAACCAAATGAGATGATAATATAATATCAAGTTAGAAGCTAATTCCAAAATATGGAAGGATCACACTGCAACATATACATGATACACATTATAATATAACATCAAGAGTAGCCACCTCCAAGGTGATCTAGTAATTTTAATTTATATTATTATAACATAAGACAATAGACAAATAACTCTTCCAACTCCCAAGAAATATTTGATGATAGAAAAATGGGGCATTATAATCACCTCCCAACCATATTACAATAATTGAGTAAAATAAATTATTATGCCACTCTAGGTAACCCTGAGCTATGAAGATGTAAGGCCCTACCATTAGTGCAATATTTACACCTCTTACATTTCTTTTAGTGAGTTACATTATTCTTAACTAGTCAAATTGGATTGATGAAACATGTGAACGTGGTCTAATTATTATAAGCAATAATTTAATTTGGAAAAATGGTATTCATAATATTAATAATAATATGATTGTCTTTATCAATATTAATTATAATAATAATTATACGTAAATTGATACCATTATTAACTTTACTATCATTAGTAATATTAGGATTCAAACTAATACCATTACTTTCATTGTTGTTACATCTACTATGGATTTCACCTAATAGTAATATTAAAATTAGTCAAGTGGTATTAGCATGCATTATAGAATTCTTTTAACATGACTATTGATCGGGAATGATATACTAAGTTCAACCATAAAATTCAGCAGTTAATGTTATACTTTTAATATTTCTACTACAGCAACATCAACAATACATGTTTAGATGAATTTGAATATTGTGTAATGATGTAATGGAGGGATGGAAGTTTAAATCAAACCTATTATCCTTCCATCGATTTATTCACAATCCTACGTAACTTGCTAATGACAGGGGAGACCATTTAAGGCGCAGATCATCCAACATGATTAAGTCAGTTTCTTTGGTAAATGCACCGCCTAAACTCAAGAAAACCATCCCATCTTCTTAATGTTACTGTCAAACAATATTATATATTTATTATCTTGTCTACTTTGCCATTAAGGGAGTGTTTGCTTTTCTAAACATGTAAGGTAGGATTTCAATGGAAGAGGTCAATATGCATACTCACCATTCTGTACAACATTCGGAAAAGGGAAAATGATAGATTTAAACAAATCTGGAATGATTATTATGTTCAGATACTACCTTGGAAAAAATGGTAGAATCTACCTAAATGTCATTACTACTTATTAAGGTTGTGTTTTTCGAGGGATTGAGACCATAGCCAAAAGTAGCCACAACTGCACCACAATTGAAGAGATTAAATGAATAATCTAAAGAAAAGAGAACTAGGCAGTCACATCCATAAAGGCATAAAAGCTGAAGGGACCTTGCAATAAAGGGTAGGCATATTGTGCAAGGGAGAACAGCTGGAAATTGATTTATGGAATAGACCAGGGCTACGATTTCGGCCTGTAAATTCTTCCTGACACAAGTTTTCCCACGAATTAATTTTCTAGTATTAATGAGGAAATCAAGTGACTGTGACTACGGTGATTTATCCTTCTCGGGAGCCTCTTGAGGAAGGGGTATCCAGGAGGTAGTGGCAGACGCCTGGAGGAGGATTTTTGAAAAAAGGAAAAGAAAAAAGAAAAAATTGTGGTAGTGTTGTCAAGGCCCATGAACTGTGTAACAATGCGCCTGAAGTATCTCATTGCATTGAAGGAGAGGAAGAGGGAGAGAGAGAGAAAGGAGAGGAATATAGAAGCAATAGAATAAAGTTGAGATAAGCAGTTGACAAAACGTCAAGATATTACCATGGCTCGGCTCATTCCAGGTGTAGGAGACACAACCTTTGCCAATGTGGAACAAGTGAATGTCGAGTTGTTCACTCCTGCATACGGTGCCATTGTGACCCAATTTCTTACTAATTTCATAGAACTAGAAGTAAACGAGCAGCTCATTCACACGTATGTAATTTAATTTTCACCATTTTTCATTGTCTCTAATTTTATAAGATTGAAAATAATAAGCAATTATATTTGTCGCTATTGACTTTACATTATTTCAAACTTTCAAGTGCTAGTTGAAATATCAGACCAAACCCACTACATGCTCGATGGCAGATGTATTTTCACTATGTCTTAAATCTGTTAACTTTAAGAAATGTTTGTCATACGAGAGAATCACCCAATTTACATGCTCTTGGACTTTCATTGTTCACAGTTTAAATACCCTTCGAAATCCATTCTGTGCATATCCTGCAAACATTGCAGACTCTGAGACTGCATTCATTTAAGGAACTGTGTCAAATAGTTTACGTTACTTGTCTACCAAATCATTACTATCTGTGAGACAGCTTCCCTGTAGTCTCATTTTGTCCCAAAAAAAAATAAAAATAAAAATTTATGATCTGTGTAAAAAAAAAAAAAATATTAACATATGTTGCTCTGTCAAATAGAAAGGTGCCAAAATCACTGTTTTTCCTCTTCCTGTACTTTTCACTTCCCTTTGGAAAATTGCCACGCTTCCTCAGATCTGCAAATGATCAGCTAGCTGAGTGCTGTAGCTTGCAGCTGAATTGCTTTACCTTCGCCAACTTTAAGAACTGATGAGGGTTTCCTTATGAAATAAAAATATAGCTTTAATGCATGAACAATCAAAAGACCAATGGTAAATAAAGTAATAGTTATTGTTTGTAATAAACTGAAGTTACCAGTAGTCACCATCTTGGGAAAATAAAGTAGTTTTGGGCATTCTTATATATGCTGGTTGTATTAGAGTATACATCTTGTACTCTTCACTTAATAACGTTTTCAGTTGTCCTTAGAAATACTCCACTAAAACCAAAAGTATTAAGGGAATGCCTAGAAAAGTAAAACAACACCGATTAAAATTGAGGGATTTAAATAAAAATACAATAGAAAAAAAAAAGTAATTGAAAATTACGTTTATTGAGCCTAATGATATGGGTGTGGTCGCTGGAAATTTGATACGTGTTAAGAAGTCAATTTAATTATTAAAAGACTTGAATTTTGGTCAAAATCATATTTTCATGAAATATATAGATTCCTTCAACCAAGGAAGGGAGAATATATCCCTTTCCCTTAAAAAGAGATTACATTAATTTAAAATTAGAATATATTAAAGACAAGAAGGTTCCCTAGTTTTAAAGGATATTTTAGGTATGCTATCGTTTTAAAAGAAATAGAATTTAGTTGTTTTATAAATTTCATGAAATTAGTTTTATTTATTTTATTTTTATTTATATATATATATTTTTAAAATATTGTAAAATAAATAAGATAGTTTTTAAGTAGTTCAAAGTTAAGGAAAAATAAATAAGTAAATAAAATTGGAAGTTAGGTGAATAAAGTGGGATTATGATTATATTTATTATTTCTCATGGTGAAGTTTCTACATTTCATATGTGATATAGTGTTGAGGTTCTAGAAAGTTATGGTTGTGTCTAAGATTACTGGATGAAATGAAAAGTCTCTAAGAACTTTATAATTGTTCAACCTTTATATATGACCAAATATGGTTAACACAAAAGTTATGTTGTCATTAAAAGGCCCATGGTTGTATCTCTGTAAGACCTAAACTTTATTGCTACTCAACACATAATAATATGATGATTATCATTATAGACCCAAAATCTAATAAGATAGACTTGGAACAAACCAATGGGTTTTAGTATATTTCAGTTGTCTTCATAATTAGGGATAAATTTTCTAAGGATATATCTAGTCTACTAATGATTGTAACTATTTATGTCATAAATTAAAGATGTCATTTAATAAAAGTAAACATGTCGACTCTATGAGAACTATTTCCTCTTTTCCTTTTATTTTAAATTATCTTGTTACATTGTCAATGTATATAGTTCTTGACACCAGTAATTATCAATAAGATGTTTTACTATGTAAATTATTAGCATAGAGGTAATGCTTTTGAAGGGGTTCTTTTAACTCATTAGCATTGTTTAGGACATTAAATTTAGCCATAGACATGAGTTGATACATATAGTGTATAACATATTTATGTATTCATCCTATGGATAATGAACATGATACATATGGTATATGGTATTGAAACTTATGATATATCAGTATGTTTCTTTAATTGTTTTGCAAGTAGGAGGTAAAAGGGGATGGAGAACCTCTTAGGAGTCTCTTCCAATCTTTGTTTTAAGAGTGTATGACATTTGAGTAAATAGTTGTTAATTTAATGTGTCACATCCTTTTAACACTCTACTCTTAAATTAATTATTATAGGCTAGTTCTTCTAGAATACATCATCTCTTATGATTGTTATATATCAAAAATAGTGATATTAGTGTATGTTTTCAAATGGGAATATAGTTCCTAAAATCTAATGCAAGATATGAGATAATGGGCCATACTTACAACATTAGTAAATATAGCATGTCACGCATATATATTTAACTTCTCCATGTGAGCACTTCCATTCTCTTGCTCTCCTTTATTTTTTGTCAATTATAAGGGTTGAATATTGAGTTTTGAGGTAGATGAGGGTTGTGTGGGTTATTTTGTAGTTTTGGAAGATTCTTGGGAAATCCCATATGTAGGTTCAGACATAACCCTTGACCTTGAACTATTATTACCTAATAGTACTATGTGGAGAGGTGTTAGGAGTTTGTGTTGATGTTGATGTTAAGACACCTTTTTAACCTGATAATTATTTTCCCTTGTTATCCAACCATGTGGGAGATGGTTGAAGTCTAGTGGTCAAACTACGATGCCTCTGTGAATTATATACGTAGGCAAGGCTATCTAAGACGAGCCCCCAAGGACTAGGTCTGGCCCCTAGGATTTGTTCTCCTATTATTCTTGTGACTACTATATATATATATATGTTATTGTTGGCATGTGACTTATATAATGTTTCAGTTTCAATTTGGGTTTGTTGAACAATTTAAGTTCACCTTAGAGATGTGGATTCCATGTCTCCTATCGAACTGACCATGATGGTCTAAATAAATTAGTTATGTAACTAAAACAATTATAGTTTACAATTGGTCAAAATGTGTATTCCTTCGTGTGGTGCCTATTCTGGTAGAAAACTTTGCGAGTTTTGCAACCGTAAATGAACGAAATTTGGAATTTGTGTTTTGTCCTTAATTGTTTTTCGAGTGTTAAATTTAGGGCATTATAGAAGACAATAATAGATACACCATTTTTATGGCCAAGCTCACACACATACAATAGTATCAAGAAGGAAACAAAACTCACACAATATTAATACAAATTTATTCACACAAGCACAATAGAGACTCAAGGAAGGAACCATCATTCACATAACAAGGTTTATGTTAATAGAAGATCAAATATGCTCAATCCAATCAACAAGGAAAAATGGAGAGTGGTTAAGGAACTAGAGTGGACATTATCTTGATACTCTAAAACCAAGCTCAAAATTGAAGTAGACCACAAGGTTTTAAGTAATCATAGACCATGTGGATCCATTTCTATGAAAAGTAGTAAGGACAATTCTTCAATGAAATTTACACTACCCTTAGGTAGATGGACACTTCTTTAGCATGGTTTGCCTACACAAATTCATTTTTTAAGTTTTACATAATTAAGTTCTTAGATTGAAAATGTCACTACATAACACATAATTCAATCAAGGAATATTCATCTCATTGTCTCGAAGCATTTCTAACACATGGGAATCCATAATCTTATTATATTTGGATAATATATGCATGTCAACAACACAATACTAGTAAGATGAGATGGATAGTAATATCACCTATAAATTTATTGCAGAAACAATCAAACATTATGTGCATCAACCTAGTACATAATAATAGTCAAACACATTTTAATAAATAGAATAAACATACAATAGTAATAATTTAATTAATTCGTTTATTCAAGTGGAATGATTCCATGTGGTTAATCATTTAAAGAATAACTTAAAGGAATTAGTTCCACCCATCAAGCATATCATTAAATGAAAACATTATAGTTGAAACACCAAGCAATATAAAAATGCACGCATTTATAAAAGAATTATAATCAAATATGCACATATCAAATATATCGAATTAGAAAATTGGTAGATCCAGAAGAAACCACTAACTCACTTAATATCACAATAGATTTGATACTCCAAAACATGATAAGGAGAAAGGCACAAATGCATGTGGACATTAAAAATCCTCTATGGCTTACAAAAGGGATAAACCACTAATGGTAAGGGTTTTCAATGGGTAATAGAGATATTAACCACTTGGTAAAAATTAATTAATTTATGTGGTAATTTTCATTTGATTGTTATAGCATTGGTAGATGGAAGAGATCCAAATATTATAAAGTCAAGACTTATAAAGGATTAAATGTATTTTTGACTATACCATTTATTCACAAACCTTGATTGATAAGATAAAAGAGGTTGTTGTTGAAAATTCTCTTGGTGATTTAAAATCCAACCATAATCCAATATGAATTTTTCTATCTTGGTAAAAAAGGATATGACAAAAGAACAACCCACCCACTAACATCCAACAAAGGGAAAAATCTCTTAACCCTTGAAGAATGTGATATGTTTAAGAAAATATTAAGTAAATTAATGCAAAAAGAAATAAAAATATCACAATTTCTAAAAGTTCATGAGATAAAAAGCACAATTCAAAAGGAAACTAAGATTTGTAAATGGATAAAGAATGGAAAGAAGAATTTTTTATTTTTATTTTGAAAATATTTGGATTGATGAGGATTGTAAAGCTACAAGAAGATCTATGAAGGAGATACGAAAAGAGGAGAGTATAAATTTACTCAAGATTCTTAATATAAAGTAAGGGGTGCTTATTAAATAAACTCTAGGGAAGAGTTAATATATCTAAGGAAGAATAACCCTAAAGCTATTTTGGAAGGACACTTAATCAATAAAATAATAAATAGAGAAAAAATAATAACCAATCAATGGTTTTACATATAAAACAATTGTATGAGCAGCGTATAGGGGTTGAGATCATCCCCCAAGTTCAACATGACAAGTAAATTATTAAATTATTAATATTTTAAGGAATGTATTAAGAAATTATATGCATGAAAGGATATTGGCATGGTTGAGATTCAAGATGAATACCTAAAATGGGAGGTGAATATCCTTGCTCTCATATTGTGAATATATTCAAAAATATTATTCAACATGGGTTTCCAAGAGATTGGGTTGCCATCTTAGAAATAATCCTCTTTAATAATGGGTATGTTAATAATACTTGCAACTATCAAACATTTTTTATCCTTTATTTATTGATTTATTTAGTAGCAAGATTGAACATAGAATCATCAAGTGGATAAAAGAAAAACAAAAGAGAGAAAAAGGGAAACTAGATTTTATACCAAAGCATTTAATAATTGATCATAGAATTAAATTGAGGCATATGATTAAAAAAATATAGAATAAAAAAGAGGAAGATTATTGTTGTTTTGTTGATTTCAAGAATGATTTAAAAAAAAAACTCAGGAATAAGTTATGGTGTAGAATGAAGGATCTTGGTATCCAAGTGTAATTTAGAGAAATTATCTATAGGTTCTATGAATATTTTAAAGTAAGAATTATAAATTAAGTAGGTATTGTAGAGAGTTTTTAGAGCAACATTGGAGTTAATATAGGATGGTTATTATCTCCTACAATTTTTTTCCTATATATTGACAATCTTGAAGAATGGTTTAATTGGAAAGGTGGAGATGATGTTCTCCTAGGGAAATTTATTGTTAAGATTATTTGGTAAACTGATAATCCTATTTTGATTACCAAGTCTACTAAAGGGTTATAATCCTACCATTCATTTTCCTTGCACTTTTATAATTTTTTTGTGGCTAATGTAAAAATATCCCTTACACATCTAGTTTATATAACTAGTAGACTTATTCACACTAGCTTTAGTTCACTTTGTGTTTTAGTTGCTTCACCTCATAGACATATGACACATGATCTCACACTTGTCACAAATAATCTACATTTGTCACACCTCTTGGAGGGTTATTTAATGATAAAATCTTATCTTAATATGTATTTGTTGTCTTAAATATACAAGGAGTTGTTTTCTACATTTCATACACCTATTGATTATGATTATTAAGGCTCGTAAGGTATTAATTAGTGCATATTCAGGCAATTATTTAGAGTATGAAGAGGAATCAACATTAGACAACTCCTTTACAACATAAGTGGATCCTTCAAGCTAAGGGTGCTTATACTCTTGGTTGGAGTTAGTAGAGCAAGAAATTGTGCAAGAAGTGATGGAACTTGTTGAGCTTACTCATTTAAGGGATGCTTTAGTAGGGATTCCTTGGGTGACAAGTCCTTCTATAGAGCAAAGGAAAACCTTACCATTGGAACTTGTTGCTAACCCTTCCATAATCTTCATGGATGAGCCAACTTTGGGATTAGATGCCCATGTTGCAGCTATAGTAATGTGTATTGTGTGCAACACGGTGGATACCAATCGTACAGTTGTTGGTACCATCCATCAACCCAACATTGATATCTTTGAAGTTTTTGATGAGGTAAATTCAAGTGTTTTTTGTTTATCAAATGGAACCAACAACTTATTAAAGAACTAAGCATCCCTGCTCCGGGCTCAAAATATCTAAATTTTCCAACACAATATGCACAATCCTTCCTAGTTTAGTGCATGGTATTCCTTTGGAAGCAATATTGATCATATTGGCATAATCCAAATTATGTTGTGTATTTCTTCTTCAACACAATGTTTGCACTACTCTTTGGGAGCATTGTTTGGCACCTTGGGACAAGGAGATTTGACACTCTTTTCATTGACACAATAGTCCATATTTTCAATTATGGGCCTCTAGCCACCAGAGTTGTGTTTCACACATTTTCTGAGATAGTTTTTTTTTTTTGAAAGACTACATCATGTTTCAATATGGTTGTCACCTCTCATACTGGTCCATTATTTTTTGAACATTCTATAATTTATTTTTGTAGAGGCAATCAACAAGATTTGCAATGTACAATTCTCTAATGTTTCTTGGAGTGAACAATACAACCAGTTCACAACCTACAGAAGATGTGGAATGAACTGTCTCCAAAACAACATAATTACATCAAAGGAATCCCCATGCTTAGGTCTTGTAACCCCTTTTTATGGTGAATGAAATAGGTTTATTTACATGCCATGGACTATGATGTAACAAATCTCAGCCGAAGGCATTCCCTTGCTGATCTTTTCCAACTTTGTTTAATACCCAACGGTGCAAATTGGCTTTTAGGAAATGCAACACAATGAAACAAATCGTAGGCATTCATCTTTTTTTGCCCGTTTTGGCCCCTTTTTGTTGCTTTCCTCACTGTTATTTCTTTTCGCTCCTCCAACTCTTTCTCACCGGTATTGGCCTTTCACTTCGCTAGTTGCGTGAGATAAACCCGATTCTAGTTCAATTCAAAAATCCCATTCCCATTCACAACAATCGTAATTAATGTCTACAGTTTGATGGTTTTATTTGTTTAGGGTAGAGTCAAGAGCCATCATAAAATATCTGGCAGAGAAGTATGAGGGGCAAGGCAGCAATCTACTGGGGAAAACACTATGTGAGCAAGCGGTGGTGGAGTAGTGGTCTCAAGTGGAAGCACAAACATTCACTTTCAAGGGGAAGGCATGCCTCTACATATGAGTAGAGAAAGGGGGACTTGTTTGTGACATATGAGGTTTTCTTCCCAAGTAAACTAGCAAAAGAACAAAAAAGAAAAATAAAGGAAATCTTTTGATCATGACTATTTACAACATGAGTTATTCCATCCTAGTTTCCATCAAGATATTGCCATCAAACGGAAATGAATTTTTGTCATGTTTGATAGAGATTAATATAAAAAAGAGATCTCCATTGTGATATGTTTGTCTAGGCTTCCTACAAACTCTGCATATTTTTCTCATCGACACCATTGACATAAACACATGAATTATGTAGAATATTTAGGTAAGTCGGTTGCACTCTTTTACCAGAGCTTTCAATGTTTATTTCCTAGCTGCTACCAAAAAATTTAGAGGGTTTTGAGCCCTTGTTTGTAGCTTCTACCATTTCTACATAGCTTCAAACCCTGATGCACAATAGTATATAAATCTATGGTTTGAAAATGTATTGATCTCATGCTTTCTTATAAGGCTTTTGGGTATTATTTTTTAGGGTTTTGTGATTTTGTCAGGAGAGATGGGTTTTTTTCCAATTGGAGTACAATTAGAGATGGTTGTGCTTGTTGAAGTTTAGTTGTTTGCAAACAGACATGGCAAGTAGCTATATTATGGGGTTTATTTTCCCAACTGTTACTCGAGCTTACCGTTAAGCTTTTTTCGGTGCACATTTTTCATTTTAAGTGACTAAAACGAACCCATAAATCTATCCCTTATTGTATTTGTTTGCTTGATTGGACTTTTCAGCTATTAGGTCTAAGGGATCGAACACTAATCAGTTCCAATTTCTTCTTTGTCTTCTTCTTGTTTTCCCCTCTTCTCTTTCTGTTGTATATCAAATGGAGTCAAACCAAAGATTGGTTTTTGAATTTGAGTTGTTTTGTATGGCTCCAATTTTATTAGGACGTTTTTCCTTTTTCTTTTTTTGAAAATAAGCATAGATTATCTTGGAACTAATTTGTTTGAATATTATTTCACATAAACCATCTATTCAAGGATGTTTCTTCTAGCACACAACCTTATAAGCTCATCACAGTTTGTAGTTGCTTGCTTGATTAAAAAAATTACTTGATAAGGCTCAAGTATAAATCACTAACTAATAACCTCCTCATGTCTAAAACACAATGGTGGAGAAGTTCTTAGTAGAGGTTATACCCTACTTACCAGAAGCCAGGGGATTTGGGTGACCACAAAGATAACACCTAATGCAGGAGGTACCAATCCAACTCTTAAAATAAATTGATAAAAATTTCATTAATTTCAGCTTTGCATATCCAACAAGAGATCTTGCCCCAACTGATTAGGCATCATTTTGGTTGCTCCCCGATCCCTTCATTCTATGTGTAGTAGATTCCCAATTCACCTATAAATAAGGAATACTACTATTTTTAATTAGTAAATTAATGGTAAGGTTAAAGGCACCCTTGATTATAGTGCAGGTTGAGCTTGGACTATATTCTTGAGATTGTAAACATGGGTTGAGTTTTAATTTACCTCATAATCGTAACACTGCAACCTCACATCTCTACTATATTAATAACCAATGATTTTGCAGTGGAGGGATTTGAGTAAGGGATGAATTTTTTATCGTTATATATAAGTACGTATATATGTATAAATGTAAATATATATAATATTATATAAGTATATATATATTATTATAGTTTTACCAAAATAAATATATATGTATATATTGGTAAATTTAAATAATAATATTTAAATATATATCTACATATATACATTTTGAAGTAAAATAAAACTATAATAAAATATATATTAATATAATGCAATATATATATTTGAAATAAAAAAGATATTTATTTGGAAAATAAAGACTCAACTTTATTAAGTTATTTGGTAAAATCAATTATTGCATCATGTAGAATAAACTATGGAAATCAATTACAATGTTTAAATTATTTTATGCACCATTGGGAAAATACGCCAACTTCATAAAGAAGAAATATTTAATTGTAACATTATAACTGGCATTTGAAATGGGCGAAATTTTGAAGAAACCTTCCCATGAATGATATGAGCTTCCAACGCAAGAAGAAATGAAAGACAAATTCAATCGCTGGTTTAAAGGAAAACACCAACTAGTTGGAAAATCGTTGTTGCAACCTAAACCTTGATAGTTTCGCAACAAGCATGAATCAACCTCTGTTTTGCGCCAAAAATGGATGTTTTTTGTATGTGGAAATTCTGAGTTGGAGTTGAACAAGTCTTGAATTTTCTTGCTCATAAGAAGTGAAATCACACTTATTTTTGATGACTTAGGTCTTGGAAATCTGCCATGTTGCTTCTTGACCGATTCTGGGAACTTTGATGTCCATTCACATGCCATACATTTAGGAATTCGGGCCTATAAAAGGATGCCCAACCCTTTGCTAAAACACATGAATTTAACATTGAGCATTTTGAGTTAAAATCTAAGCTATCATTTGCTTCACATTTTCATATGCACATTTGTTGTAGTATCTATTTTGGAAATAACAGTAAATACAAACCAACATTACCAGTCATTGTTTTTCATTCATTTTGAGCTTGACAAAAACACAGGAAATAGTAATTGAGTAGGATATTAGTTAAGAGAGCACCTTTGAGAGAAGGTATAGAGGAAATTAGTTGGAAGTTTTCACCATCAACCAAGGAGTTGTATTAAGTTGGATTCAGAAACATTCAAGAGCATCAAGAAGGATAAGTTTGAGGAAATAGGCATGAGGAAACCTTCTTATTTCTCTATTTTTGAAAGTAAAAGAATTCATTGTGTTTGTCTTTACGCGTTGACTGAAAATAGGCATAGTTGATTGATTGAATGAAAAATTATTATGTTTTCTGATTATAAGTTGCATTGAATAGAGAAAATTTCTTGAATGTAATGTATTTATAAGGGAAAGGGAAACTATTTTTTACTTTGCTTAAAAAGGGGAATTTAAGTATAGTGGATTAAAGAGTGAATAGGAATAAGTTGAAATGCATTTTTGTGAATGTTGCTTATTCTATATGATCTTAGTATATGGAGAATACGATAAAAATAGTTATTATCTACTAGGACCAAGATGAAACCAATAACAAGTATGGTCTAAAGCTTAAAGTTATTAGGTTAACTAAGATAAGCTAAGGAATCCGTGGATAAATATTTCTAGAATAGGAGTGACCTGAGGGACACTTGTAAACTGTTTTCATTTCCTAAATAGATAGGTTGTTGTAGGGGGTCTGGGGTGATTGAATACCCATTGTAAGGACCTAGCCTATGCATAGGATAGGATAGCCTCAAGTCAAACTAAACCTACATAGTGTATGTGATAGATGACCGCCAGTTGTTATACTGTTGAAACACTTGGCCAAAGTAGTGTGGTACACCTACATCCACTTAGACTGTGAGATGATTACACTGTCTGTTCACTTTTGTCCAGATTTGCATACTAGATTGAGATTGTCAGATTACAAGCATTTAGATATGTAGGACACAACATTATGCTCAGCTGGTTAAAAAAGAACCGGCTACCCAACCAATCTCTTCATAGAACGAAGGGTCATTTATTTAACAATAAACATGCGAGGGACCGCATTATAAGTCCATGGTTGGCGGAAAAACACCTAAGTGATGTTTCTCCTCCACAACAGACTTTTGAAGCACCAAAGTTTGAAAGGGCAGATCCTAGACTATCTTATTCCTATTTGCTCAAAGCTCTCTGAGCTACAAGGAAAACTTTAAGAAACCCCCCTCTCGGCGAAGGTGTAAATTCCTGGCGAATCTTGTATACTTCCTGATTAAAAATATTAATTTTATTGGCGAAATTTTTCATTTTTTGGGAAAAAAATAATCCCAATTGGTGAATCTTTTATAATCCCTGGAAGTCTCTGGAAAATCTTGGCGAATGCAGTATTTTTTTAATCGAATAAAATATTTTTCATTGGCGATTAAAATCGTTTTTCAAACTAGAATTTTTTTCCATTGGCAATTAAAACCTTTTTTCAAAGCAAAAAATATATTTTCATTGGCGAATTAAAAACAATCTCAAAATAATAATAAAATCCAATGGCGAAATAAACAGATATGCCAAAAAAAAATCATAGGAGTCGTTCGATGAATGTCTGATGGATGATTGTAGTTTTCAGAACTAAATCTCTAAAGCACTAGACTTGCGATTTGAAACCTCCAAAATAACACTAGAACTATTAGATTTCTAGAAATCAATGGTTGAGATTTTATTACTATACAAATGGTTATAATTTTTTGTTTCTCAGCGATTGGGTGACCTCGGCGAGATGCACAACTTTTGAAGTGTCAGCTCATTTAATGAATTGTAAGGTGCCATTAAGGGATGTCTTCTCAAATGCTTTCAAACACCCAAATTTAGGTTTAACGTAATATTTTAAATCCTCTGAAAGGATAGATCTTAAATAAGGAGGTTGGAGAAATGGATTTAGTAGTAGATCGTCACTTCCTGTCGGTAAAGTTAAGTGAGCCTGCATATGAGGAAAGGTGACAAAATTTTGAACTCCAAACTCAGAGTTTCCTCAAAATGGTACTTCTAGCCAATATCAAGGTATGGGAAGATGAACTTGTGGTCGTCATACAGCCAAATTTGAACTGGCTTGAAGAAGAGCAACTTGACATCATTTCCCAGCTACGTTCAGTGGCGTGGAAAGAGAAAACTAATTATGCCGAGTACAACAGGGTGATTTTCATAATTTAGTTATGGAAATGCAGTTGGAACTGTACAGAGTCTCGACACCTCTAGAAATTTAACAACATGCATGAATCATTTTGTGAATTATGAATTTGTGACATGTAATGATAAGGGGGCATAGTTTAATCTTTTTAACACTTTTTGAATTTTGATTGTACAGGGTGCGGGGTGACAGGTCTGTGAAACCACATTTTTGGCATTAGAGAGATAAAAAGAATATATTTCTAAATCTGTGTATTTATTAATGCTTCCTTTTAATTATTAATGAATTGTGTTTCTTCATGATAATTGTTCAATGTTTATCTGTTAGGTCGGAATGCATATTTTTTCATCTTTGAGACTTTGTGTTTAGATTAATTCATTTGTTAAAAGAGAAACCTTTTTACTGATTGTGAGAAAAACGAACTTTGTATCATTTTTTTAAAAATATTTTGCATCTACTTTTATTACGTTGTCACCAGCAGAATCTTGGAATCGTGCATTTATTTTTAGAGTTACATTTGTAGTAAGTTTTCAGCAGCAGAAGCTTGGAAATTGGAATCAATTTGTAATCCATTGTAACAAGCAACAAATCGGAATAAATTATTAAATTTTTTCTATGTAAAGTAGTAGTACTAAAGTGACACACTAACATATGTTATTTATACAAAACAGGAGCTTGTCTGATCTACAACTACTCATGTGTAAAAATATATGTAATAATGTGATATTGAAATTCAGTTGCAATAAAATAAATGGTTGTGTTGTGTTATTCTTCATTATTCATTTACACTTAGAGTAAAGAGTTGTTTTCTAAGTTCAGAATAAACTTTATGCAAATATATTCAAATCAATTTTTTTATTTTGATAAATTAAGTAATATACTTTATGCAATATGCACTTGATAATTCATGGTTATATCAGGCCATCGGAGGAATGCAATCATTTGTTCCACCGATGTTTATGTGTTACAACGATGTTCTTACTTTTGTTGACTCTATAGGTATATCAGGGAGCACACCTTATGAGTCTTTGCCTTTGGGCCATCGATGGGGCTGTGATGGGGGTTCCATAGATAAAGCATTGTTAGGTCGATGCCTATGGTATTCACTATTGATTTTTGTTAGGAATGGGGGAAGGACTACGAGTATGGGATTTTAAATCTATTTATGGATGAAATGTAATTATGTAGGATATAATATGGATCTTGTCACACAAATTTCTATGATTTTCATTATGTAATATGTAGGCTATAATAATTCCTTTGCAACGTTAAGTTATCAGCCCCTTCGCCTTGATGCCAATCCTATCACACAAAATTTTAAAACAACTTTAAAACACATGTGTCATGTTTATTTTTTTAAGTTAATATAATAAATTACTCAAGTTTCAACTATTGGATGAAAATTTGATGTATGGTTGTAGTTTCATTCCGTAATGAAATGCACAAAGCGATGGGCTTGCCAATTTAAACCTCCAAAATCACCCTATAACCGTTAGATTTAGAAAGATCAATGGTTAATATTAAGAATTTGCAACTTGAGATCTAAGATGTTTCATTCACTTTAATGTTCGAATTTCGAGAAACAAATCATTTAAAGCACTTTGTACTGCTAAGTGTCAACTGTCAAGTGATTACTAATTTTTTTTAAGTGAGAGGGTCAGCACAAGGTGAGATTTTTTCAAGTCCTTTGCAATGTTAATTTAATGACCCCTTGGCCTTGATACCAATCCTAGAGCACAAAGTTTAAAATAACTTTAAAACACATGTGTCATGTTTTTTTTTTAAGTTAATATCATAAATTACTCAATTTTAAACCATTGGATGAACATTTGATGTATTGTTGTAGTTGCATTTCGTAATGAAATGCATAGAGTGATGGGATTTCCAACTTAAACCTCTAGAATCACCCTATAACCATTAGATTTAGAAATATCAACGGTTAAGAATTTGCAACTTGTAGTCTTGTAGACCTAAAACGTGTCATTTACTTTAATGTTCCAATCAAAAGAAAAAAGGCATTTAAAGCACTTTGCACTTTGAAATTGTACAGTGATTTTTAAAGTCTTCACTCTTCAGATGGCTCATTGCAGTGCACCACCCTATTTTGGATTCCACGTTTCCACTTCCAACAATGACATTCCAATTTTCAAGAGTCGAGACTCAGAATATGGGTAAGTGAAAGAATTCCTGCAGCTACGTTTCATCATTTGACATTTCTTAAAATCTTATTTTGTCAAAGTTTGAAGTTTGGGCTTAGAGACTTAAGAATTAATTAAAATTAAGGAGGACTAATAGGTATTAGGGAATTCAAATTTCACAACTTCACATTTGTATAAGCATGTCTACCACCAGTACCACTAGAGCAATGTCTGATAAAAAATACATTATGCAAAATTGTTTAAAACCCCAAGTTTCACTGATGGCTACCATGATATTTATGATCCTGAAATCTATGGTAGGCATACCTTAGAACTTAGATTTTCATCTCAGAATAAGGCTGCAAATAAAATGCAAGTTCTAGTTAATAGTGTTAGTGCACTGTGGGTAACTAGATTAGGGAGCATGATGTTACATGAAGTATTCCCTTGCCCAGAGTTTATCATGGTCTGTGTCAAAAATTATGATGATAAGAAAAAAGAAATTGTTAATAAAGATAGCCAAGAATATTTTTTATCCATTAATGCAGAAGAACTTGGAAAAGTGTTGTAGTTTACAACCGAAGAATTTGGAAACCACCACATTGATCTAGAAAAGCTTGCTAGTGATTATGAAGCAGTGGAAGAAAGGCAAAAAAATAATTTCTTAAATAAAATAGTTCAGGATAGAAATAAATTGAAAGATGATCATAATCCTCCTTATAATTTGGATATTTTTAAACCATGGATTTGGGATACTATTTCCATGCTAGCATTTTGCCTCGGTCTGGATAGCAATTTGGAAGTGGGTGCAAGCCTCCTTGAAATGGTATATAATATCCATTATGTTGATGAACATGTCAAATATAATTATATTCAACACATTGTAGAATCCATGCATAAACAATTTTTAATGATTAAAGTAGGTTCCAGCAAGACATTTAGGTTCACAACCTACTTGTGCTATCTTTTTCTATTCAAATTTAGAGGAAAGTTTCAGACCAACAAGCTTCAGATTCAACCCTATAGTAATGCAGATGAAAAGAAAATGGCTCCATTATATGTAGGGACCATTGAGATAAGGATGCATGATTCTCAAAGGAACTACAGTCATTTGTAGATTAATTTTTGGCTCCATTGCATCAAGCAATTACAAATACTCCAATGCCTAGACTGCCTATGTCATGTAGATACTGCATACAACTAGGAAAAGAAATACAATTGGTGATTGGTACTTAATAGAAGAATATGTTGTGCTAAGATTTTATGGATCGGGAGTACAGCCATAAAAACTTCCAATACATGTGACATAAAGGGTTTTTGCATTGGAATATGTAAGGTAGGTACAGAGTGCTGATGAACTACACTTTAATAGTCAACAAAAGAAGACCTTATTTTCTTCTTTACCTTTTTCATGTGGAGGGTTCACATTCGAGAGAAAATAATTTAAGTGTGGCACATAATCTTTTGAAGTTTTTTGACTTTGATGCTATCTGTCACTGGCAGTATGATCCATGTGACATCATTAAATCAATGATTGTGGCCAATAGGAATGTTACAAGTAGAATTCAACATCAAAGTAAACCCTTGCTTGAAAACTAGAGAAACAAGGATTTTTGGGATGAGGTCAAAATAGCAATGGAGAAAAGTGCTACTGAGAATGGTATTTCTTTTGAACAATTTTCAGTAGAAATCATGGCATTGCACTGAAAGACAATTAGGACATACAACAATTTTTATGAAAAAAGTGATAAAACATCTAGTAGAGTAAAAATTTCAGGTTCTCTAGAGAAGGAAGTTACAAATAAAAATTGGTCACTATAAAAAATTACTGGCTTTTGGTCTATGAGAAAGGACCCAGGTCATCCAAGAGCTCTTGCAGAGTATGGAGCTAACGAAGAAGATAAAGAGTTTAGCAAATTGTGGAATATAGAGCATCCTGATGAATGTGGAAGCAAAGGAAGTGATGATGAATCTAATGATGATATTGAAGAAGAAGAACAAATCCATGCCAATTACAAACCCAGTTTAAGTGAGGCCACAAAAGAAGCATATGCTTCAGCATATACTTCAAGAGCAACCATACTTGAAAAAATTGGTTATGGAGGTGGTCCTTTGGGGTCCAAAGACTCCAAACAAAAAGGCCTTTGGATAGTAACAGACGTTGAGCACAAAAAACAAGTTGATAAATCTGGCCTTGGGCTTGGAGGTGAAAAAGTAGACCAAGGGCATACAAGTCAATTTGTTAGAGCTTCTAATCCTCATACTCATGGTCAGATACAATCACAACTAGGACATGCCCTTGGTGGACAAATTAGTGCAACTAGGAGTGCCATTGGTGGTGATGGTATGGGTAATAGTACCAGTAGTGGTCAACATGTGCTACAACAACAAATTACACACAAGAGGAAAAGAATACAAGATACCACAAAAACACTAGGTGATCAAGGAAATCAAAATAGGCAAAGGATTTTGATAGGTCCAAATCACACTATTAGTGGATCCACCACAAAGGAGTTATTTCCAGGCACTCCCCCAATTTTGGTTAGTGTGACTTTGACATCATTAGCAACTACAAGTACTCATATTCCTTCATCATTCAAGCATTCCATTGTTCCTGCCTCCCCAGGTTATGATTTCATTGAAGAGTTTAAAAAGAAATCAGACTTAAAATAAAAATAAAAGAAGCAACTGATGGAGAGTGTGTCTTTTGTAACTTCAGATCTTGCAACAACTATGGTATTACCCACATTTGACACAAATCAAGAAATCATGGAGTACACAATTATTGTTCCCATAGTTCAAAACAAACCAACAAATCAGATGGATCGATCTAAATACTAGGTAACTAATTTTCAATTAGATTTTTCTGATCTAAAAAATACTAACATAATTAATGTATTAAAGAAGAACAATGAATTGGTGTACACATCATTGCTAAAGCAAGATAGAGAGAAGAAAAGGTTGAAGAACCAAATAGAAAAGTTACAAGAAGACCTAGCAAGTGATAAAGCAAAGAGGAAAGCAACAGATAACAAGAGCAATGAATTAGAAAAAAGAATAATAAAATTTTCCTCTACATCAACAAGCAAAGAGGATAAACCAAATGAGAGAGAAGTGAATGACTTGAAGCGAAGGCTAGATGAGAGCAACAAGAAATATGATGTGGAAAAATCCACTTCAAAAAAATTAATACTAAGCATTGCGAATGAAAATGCATAATGGGAACAAAAATTGGAGAAACAGAGAAAATCAAATGAAAGATTGGAGACAGAGATAGATGAGAGCAATAAGAAATATGATGAGGAAAAATCCACTTCATAAAAATTAAGGTTGAGCATTGCAAATGGAAATGCACAGTGGGAACAAAAATTGGAGAAATAGAGAAAAACAAATGAAAGATTGGAGATAGAGCTGACATAAGCAAAAGAAGAAATTAAGTCTTCTCAAAATAAGTTATCTACATTTTGTAGAGATACAGTGAGGCATATGAAACAAAAGATCTGGGATGAAATAATGTAGAGGTTTGATCATTTGTGTGAAATGTTTCAATTGATTGATGCTATCATAAAACATTATAAGAATCTAAGAAAATATTTAGTGGACAACAAAAACGTGTTGGAATTAGAGAAATCTGTAAATCAAGTTCTACAAATAGTCTACAAAGCCAATGACAATGATTTGAAATCAAAAGGGATTACTAATCAGATTGAAAACTCAATGACCAATAATTATAGTAGGTTTTTTATCATGGGGATACACTGACCAAATAAGCAAGGTGGATTTGTCTCGATTGTACCTAGATCCTGAATACATTTTGTCACTTGCTTCTTTTGTTAAGTTCATTGTCTTATCCCCTCTTTCTCTGAAGCTATCAAATACAATTGAAGAGCTAATATCCCACCTTGGGAGGAGAAACACTCCAGCTTCTTAAAGCAATTCCCTTCCTCTTTCAAGAGTGATGGACTCCATTTCCTTTTCTACCTCCATTTTCATTTCCTATAGAGCGGTTGCCTTATGTTCAGGAGTGATATCCTATATCTGGTGTCTCATTTTCATGCCTTTATATTCATAAACAAATTATTTAAACTCAGAAGATTTTAAAAAATCACAATTAGAAATAAACTGTTGTCCATCCCTGACCCTCACATCATTAGATAGTTCATTTGATACCTCAAATCTTATAATATTTTTCTCTTGAGGGGGATCGTACTATGCAATCACATGGGAATTGATTTTTTTGACCTGCTCACCCTCTTCATCACTCTGCTCTTCTTCACTTATATCAATATCTACAGAAAAAAATACCTCAGGAGTAGGCTGTGAAGGTATGTAATCCAAGGGATCTATGTCTTCAGATTGTACTCCTGAATAGGTTGCATGAGTTGCATCAAAAATAACTGGGGGAACATCCTTTACCAGTTCATTGGCATGAGCGATGCATTGCTCAATTCTTGTTAAAGGATCTTGCATCTCACCAAATGCCTTTGAATAAGATGGGACATTTTTTCTCTTCCATTCCTTTGCAAGAATAATCTTGTTATAGGCAGTCATTCTTTCCTTGGTGGAAGCCTCATCATAGTTTTTTATGACATCTTCGATTGACAACAAATGTTCATACCCTGATAGCCCCTGCAATAATCTTGCCTTGTGAATAAACCCTTCTACATCAAATTGTTTCTTTACATCACCTAGAGGTAGGTTGTACTATGCTAATTTACCATCAATTTCTCCATATCCTTCATTGGCAACCACTGTAGAGTCTCCAAAACATAAGGTGTTGGGCATAATTGATTGTTTGCTATGTCCTTTGAGGTGTTTGGAATTAGATTTTTCTAATTGCCTCACAATTTCTAAATAAGCAATTCACTCAGGAACTACTCATGGCATCAAGCGTGGAGCCCCTTTGAACCCATAAACCCTTATCACTGTATAATAAGGGAAAACATACGTTTCCCTAGTTATGATTCACTTTATTTCTCCAGTCATTTTCCTTTGGTCTTAGAAATCTTTTAACTTTTGGGGATAGGCTATAATTGCATGGATACCCCAGCAACTTCATCAATGGTTTTACAAAAAATTCTTCAAAATAAAGGTAATGAGACCTACCAAATTGGTTGTCCCACAATGAGGTCCACATTTGTATAGGTTTAAAATCTCCATTTTCATCTGTATCTTTTATCCTTAATTCTTCACTCCAGACCCCTCTGACTTGTCCCTCGTACAATAGAAAATGCATAAGCAAAGAATAGTGTTCAAAATTAATATTATCACTATTATTTTTAATCTTTTCAAGCCCTCGATGTAGGGCATTGGCCAAGTAGCTAGCATAATCAAATGGCCTAGAATCCTTTCTCTCTATGTCTGTAGCTAAGATCATTGGGGCAATCAACATGAGAGGTAGAACCTCTACTCCCAAAACCTGACCAGCTAAATAATTGGTGTATCCGAAATACTCTTTGAACAAATCTTCATGGAAAGGAGGGTTTTCACTACTAGAGAACCTCTTGAGCTAGCATCCTTCATCCTTGGGCCTATGCAAAGGTAATTTCCATCTCTTATAGCTAGTATCCATATGGCGATACTCTGTCAAGAGATCTTTGATCGTGAATGATAAATTCAGTGAACACTCTAACTGAAGTACATTAGAAATGAGATCCCTAGAAATAACAAGCATGTCAGCCCCGCCATGTGACTAAATAGTTCTTTTCTTGGGGTCATATCTGATAGCAAGAGATTTAATTAGCTCTATGTTCACAAACACATTGGGCACCACAAGTCTTCCCAGGTTCAACCTCCATGATTGCAGACTGGTTGAAACCTAAAATGTTTTATGTAATGGTACATGAAGAGGTCGTACCCTCATTGCAGTGTCCAAATATCCCCTAAGCCCTTATGTTTGTCTGATAGTCAATCCATGGAGGGATTCATTTGAGCACTCCTCTTGGTTCTCGACCCCAATCCAAGGCATTGATCTATCAGGTCTTCATTTAGGAGTCTCTTAGGTTTTTATCATTTTCTATTTTTTAGCTTTGGGTTTGTCTGTACTCTCTTCCATTGTTTAAATCTTAAGCTTTTGATGAAAATAGATTCTCATCTGGGTCTGAAGTACTTACATGATTCTTTTCGAGTCACCTCCATAGTCCACTGGTCTTTGCTATGTCAGAACTCCAAGTTTTTACGTTTCTGCTTCTGCCCTAAGTGAAATCTTCTAGGATTTTGTAACAACTATGTGATCAACTTGTGATATAATTCACTTCAATTATGGTTCATAAATGCACTACATCACGATTCCCTAGGATGTCACATCAATCTTTCATTGATAGCCACCCTCTCCACCGATGGACACCTATCCTTCATTCTATTGGTGGGACGCCAGATAATGTTTCCTCGATGCACCATAGTTCCCTCGATATACTTTATGCATTTGATAATTCATGCCCTTGGACCATATTTATAATTCATGGTTACTTTTGGTGACAACTTGACTCTATTAGTATATCGGGAGAGCACCTTAGGAGTCCACCTGATAGAGTATTGTTACATCGATATGAGGTTGTGAGCTATTTTCATCAGGCCATCGACGAGACTGTGATGGGGGTTCCATTGATAAAGCATTGTCAGGCCGATGGTATTGAATTTTGTTAGGAATGGGGGAAGGACTTAGGACTATGTCACTATGGAGTTTCAAATTTTTTTATGGATGCAATGTGAATGTAGGCTATAATTTGGATTTGTCACATAAATTTCTACAACTTGTATTGTTCATAAAATCAAAGTGTGGTATATTTTTGTGATTATTGATAAAATTTCATAATTCATGGTTACTTTTTTTGAAAACTTGACTCTATTGGTATATCGGGAGAGCACCTTAGGATTCATCCTGATAAAGTATTGTTACACTGATACTAGGTTGTGAGCCATTTTCATCAGGCCATCGATAGGACTGTGATGGGGGTTTCACCGATGAAGCATTGATAGGCTGATGGTATTGAAATTTGTAAGGAATGGGGGAATGACTACGTCACTACGAAATTTCAAATTTGTTTATGGATGCAATGTAGGCTAAAATATGGATCTTGTCACACAAATTTCTACAATTTGCATTGTTCATAATTTATGAATCATAAAATCAAAGTGTCGTTTATTTTTATGATTATTGATATGTGGAAGATAAGTGGGGTGGACTGGATGGAGGCTAATTTTTTTTAAAAGAAAAATTAAATTTCCTTTTAAGAGATCAAATTTAAATTTTAATATCACAATTTCATGGATGATGGATTACTATATAATTTATAAAATATTATCAACTACAGTCTGAATTTGGCATATGATTCATGAAGTGAAATATAATTTAAAATATCATGGAGTGCAATATAAAATAAAATATCCTGAACTTGAAGTGCAATGATTCACAATTTATTTGAATACAATATAAAAAATCATCAACTACAGTTTTGAATATGATTCATGCAGTGCTTGAGTGCAATATAAAATAAGATATCATGAAGTGCAATGATTCACAATTTCAATTTTCATTGAATACAATATAAAATATCATCAAATTATAGTTTGGAATTTGGAATAATGGAAACAGATTCATGAAGTGCAGTAAAAATACCTAAAACCTGCTAATTTTCTTCCATTTCCCAAATGGAGTCAGGGTCCTCAAACCGATGCTCATCTTAAGATAAAGTAAAAGAGTCATCTTGATTTTGAGTCTGCTATGCACTTTCTTTGGCCTATATCTCAAATTCAACATTCATTGTGTGATTTGTGTCAATTTCAATATCGTTGTCATATGTCCTAGGCCCACTGCCACTGCCACTACCACCACTACCGATGGCTCTTGGAATTGGAGAGCTTGTGTTGCACAACCCGATACCTCTTCTTTCACATGTGGACCTCCAGATTGTAAGTGCCCTTTCAAAATATTTTTTTTTGACATTATACGCAATTCCTTTCATCCTCAAGCAATTTTCCAAATTCTTGTCCAATTTGTTTCTTAACTTTGATTTCAAAAACATCAATGTACTGAAAACTCTCTCATCCTCCACTGACCCCAATATCATTGTTTGACATAAATCAACAAATTTGAAATATTCTAACATCGAACCATGCAATATTTCACTCTGACCTAAGCTTTTCCAAACCTTTTTTATTGATCTCGATTCAAAGGCCTTCCCCTTGCTCATGGATTTATATTGGTCCCTCATAGTTGTTGCAAAACTCCCACATTGCTTTCTAAGCTTATTTTCATTTAAAATTCCTTCTATTGTCTGCTCATTGTATGTTACCTTTTCTAAAAACAGTTCAATCAAGATTTTTACTTGATCATGAAGATATTTTGGGTTATCTCGGTTTACCCAAAATTGAGGATACACAATACCCATGGCTTCAAGTATTTCATGTCGAGGGAATATTTCACGAATCTCTGAGGAAAGAGATTTTGCAATTTCCTTCAAATTATCACTAACAGATTTAACAATGCCATTAAAATCTTCCTTTTTAACAGGTACTTCTCTTCTAGAGCGTCTGGCTTTCTTACAATGGTATATTGGTATCTCTCATATCCACGTACATAGATACATAAGTGTCCACTTGAATTAAACTGTAAATAATTATTAGGATTATTCAAATCAATAATTTTCCACCACATCAAATAATTTGTGCCTTCTTGTGTTAGATCTAGATATAGATGATCGAGGGCCAAGCATGTAAGTTTACGTAGATTGGCATATTCATAAATATACATAGTTCCATCTTGGGCTTTCTTCAAAAGATTTTTCATCTCATCTAGCATGGGGAGAAGACTAGCTAAAGTCAAGAGTGTCCCTATATTGCTTAACCTATGTAACAGGTCAGGAGCTTTGTCTACTATGTTGCGATGGTCATACTTCACACCAATCAAGGATTGATATTCTGAAAGAACTTGTTGTGATGGTCCATGTAGGGAGATCCATCTGGTATTGTAGGAAACTTGCTTACAATTTTCAATGCTAAATTCATTTTGTGGGCCATGCAGTGAATGCCAAGCATGCATGGTGCACAAGTAGTTTTTAACTTTGTACAAAGACCGCTCCTTTGACCTTGCATCACTGAAGCTCCATCAGCTCCTACACACACCAACTTTTTGGCAATTGTCAACTCATCCATACCTTCAATTTCATTCAAAGATTTATTGACTAGTTCAAATAGATTTTGCGATGTTGACTTGTCCTTCATTTTATGAACACAAAGAAGACGAGCTTGGCGAACATGTTGTTCTACAGTATACAAATGCATACACCAAGAAGTATTGTCTACCGTATTAACTTCATCTAGAGATAATGCAATGAAATTTGACTCTTTTAATTTCTCCTATAAATCTTGCTTTTCCACTGCAGCAAGACACTTCGCCCATTCCCATCCAATGTTTATTGACCAATGTGAGAAGGGAAAGTGGGGAACACTCAAATAAGATAATAAATCAAAATATTTTGGGTAGTTTGTCATAGGATGCCCCCTGGACAAAATATGAAAAACAACACTCATCTGAACAGTTTTTGATAGATTTGTTGTTGCCATGGCTTTTCCAAAATGAGCCTCAAGTGTACCTTCACTTTTTTTAATCTTTGACATTCTATGGTTACACTCTCCATAATTTGTGGCATACTAGACATTCTTCCTTTGATTTCCATCGTACGATAGATTGTTCCTTTTCGTCTATGATATGTTTTTCAAAAACTTTACCGATATGCTTTTCTATAGGGTCAAGCTTTAGCTACATTATCTTGTCTCTTCCACATTTCAAACTACAAATCTTACATTAAACCTTTGCTTCCCTTTCAATATAATTTTCGTTCGATACCCCCACTGGTTCAAGGAATGGGTACTTCGACAACCAAGCAATTTGAAAATTCCTTGTCATTTCCCACTCGCAACCTAATTTTGATTTGCCTTTTCTTTTCTTGCTACCAGCATCATCCTCATCCAAGTCAATTATCTCATTCTGGCTAACTAGAGTATCCCTTGGAACATCTTTTGCGGTATTTCCATCCTCATTTGATACATTTTGATTTAACACAATGACAATCTCACCTTGACCTTCCTGTGGCGATGAGGTATTGCCAATGACTCTTCAATAATATTTGGGGGAAGAGTTGATGGTGTAGCTCCACCTTGATCTAATGGATTAGAAGCTTTGCTAATTCCAAATTAAGACTGTATGGTACCTCCATGTTTTGGGCATCTTGATGGCCTCCCAGTCTCTTCATTGCCCTCAAGAGTCTTACCCTTGCAGTTGTTGTTCGACATATTGATATCTCACTTCAAATAAAAGCTGGAAAAAAAATGTATTCTTGTTTAAGAAGGACAGATCGACAGAGAATATAGATCCCATTCCCTACTCAAAATCATGTTTAAGACTGAAGAAAGATTATAAAATAGATAAAGAAATCTTATTATTATAACTAATAACTAATAACAGTATGAAGAAATGATCACTCACCTTTGACTCTACATTTTCGATTTTCGCTGACTTCTTAATCGAGAAGTAGAACCTCAGAACCAAACAAAATTGTAAGAACAAATAATAGTTTCAATTGTATTTATATCAATCCATATTTGGCGAATTCTGCGGGATTTTAAAATGGTATGTTAAAAATTTGGCGAATCTCGCGTGTTTATACAATGATACTGTGTAATTTTCAAGGCGAAATAGGTCCTCATAAGCAACTATTTATAAATTTTAATTGGCGAAATGGGTCTTCACAAGAAACTATTTGTAAATTTTATTTGGCGAAATGGGTTTTCATATAATGTTGTTTTAATAGTATTGGTGAATATGTTGGTGTTTTATGACATGCTCCCCAAGATTCCATGCAAAAATATTAATCGGTCCATTAGAAATGCGTAGTCTGTTATGGCGAATTTATTGCCTAAACATGCCTCTTAAAAAAAATCGTTGGCAAATAAAGATGCATTGGACCGATAGTTCATGAAATCCCGACGATTTGAACACCCTGTTGGATACGGTAAATTCACCAATTTCGATTTGCCCGATTCCTAGAATTCGCCAATTGGCGAAGATTTGCCACTCAAGTTTTCCCTATCGAGATATGATTATTCTTGTATGTATTCTTACTTTGTTGTTTACTTGAAAAGGAAAATTAATGATGTGTTGTATCAATTGGTTCTTTAAATGAAATATTGCAATGGAAAGAAAAGAAAAGTTTTGTTACTTATTTTTATGTCTATTTCCTTGTTATTTATATGAAAAGTTGAAATAAATTTAATTATCCAAGGTTGGGGTTGTTACATGTGGTATCAAAGCTACCAGGTTTAGCTCTGGAACCTGTGAACTCACCAAGGTTTTCCTTTCCAGCATTATCTAATGTTGTGAAAATTCTTGTGTCAGGATGGTACGTGTCAGATTAATGGCCAAAATTTTTGTAATCGAGAACAAACGTTACCTGAAGGCCAGGAAGGAGGAGGCAATTGTCAATGCAATTGAAGGAACCAATTCTGAAAATTCCATTTGGTTAAGTGATACATAAACCTTCAGCCATGCACTTTCTCGAATCAAGGATGAGAAGAGAAAGATGAAGTTGGGAAAAATGTATAACTACTTTCCCTCAGTTTCACTTGAGAAGTATGAACCTTTATCTCTATCCAGAGACATGTCATCTGAAAAAAGTACCAATCTGATGTTCATATTTAGGGATCCTAGAGTCCTACCAATGGTGGAAGTTATCATAATTTATTCTAGTAAAGAGGTTGAGGAATACACACCAAGGACCCCGCCAATAGAGAAATGGTCTCATAAACAAATGTCTATGAAAGGCATAGACCATATTGTTGGTGAACACCTTATGGACACTTCTTCCCAAAATTATGTATCGGACAATAAATTTGAAGGTTACTACCCATTTTGGGATAGAAATGATCAGATAAGAGATGAACAAAATGAAAGAGAACTACAATTCTCTCAATCTATAGGGTATACACCCCTTAGTTATATATCTAAAAGTGAATCAGAAGGGTATTCACCCCTTGACTACTTAAATAGTCATTCGATGTAATCTAGTGGGTTCTTTTGAAATCCCCTTATCTATAAATAAAATGAAGTATTTTCTATCAATCAAAATATCAAATTTTGTGTGAAAAAAATTGTTTGTGTGAATGATGCTTTTATGTTTTCATAATTAATAAATTATAAATTAGTCTAACTTGAAATTAAAAATTCAGGTTATAACTACATAAAACCATGGTGCGAACTTATGAAAGAACTCAAACCAACCCTAAAGAAAGTCAGGAAGGAGAACCATCATCAACTAGAATGGAAGCCAAATTAGATCAAATTAAGGCCAAATTAACCAATCTTGAGCAGGAAAAAGATAAAGATAGGATTGAAAAGGAGATAGCCATAGATGATCAAGAGGAAATTTCTTTGCATCATGATGAAAGGGAAAATTCACCCACCAATTCCATGGAAAGAAATAAGAAAATGATATCTCATTAACTAACTAGGGATATGAAAAAGATATACCCACCCAAGTTCGATGGAACTGTTGAAGGTGATGAAGTCGAAGCATGGCTTGTCCAAATGGAGAAATATTTTGAAATATAGGATTATGACAAAGTCGCTAAGGTTGCCTAGGGAGCCTACCAATTAGCTAGAAAATCCGTATGAAAAACTAGGAATAAACTAACCTAACTCAAATGAGATATTATGGCTTCCTTATGCTCGAACATTCTTGCCAATACATTATCCTTATTTTGTTCTGGATTATAATCTCTAATGAGAAATATAGCTCCATGAGAAAATGCCCCTGTCATAATGAATCCGGTGATGTATTGATGATGAGTATACAATGCAGCTTGGGTAGTAAAATCTTGTGCTATGAATGCATAGGCAAGTAAAGAATACATGTGTTGAGCTACCAAGGAGGTAACAACTCCCAAAGAAGCTAGAGCAATACCTAATTGAAACTGAAGACTGCCTAGGGAGCCTACCAATTAGCTGGAGAAGCCTCTAATTGGTGGATGAACAAGAATCTCTAATTGGTGGATGAACAACGAGTTTGACTCAAAAACTACACAGTCGAATCTTGATAGCAATATCATAATTTGACACGCTATGGAAGAAACCTCCTAATTATCAATTGATGAGCTAAAGGGGCCCTATAATGAATGGTTCATAAGGCATAACACTTTCTGAAGGTTTTGCAAATGGGCTAGCAAGCTAAGTGGGCTTAACCTTGGGGGAAACTCTGTGGTTAAGTGCACTTGAGATGGAGCAGTATTGGGATGGGTGACCTCCCAAGATGGACCAATGCTTCACCTCTGTGAGCATCACCTAGATACAATGAGTGCTAACTGGACCATTCATTATCATGAGAGAGGGGTTCTTGTGAACCACTACTCATGAATCATGGGTCAATGATTTTGACTCGAAAATTACACAGTTGAATCCTGATAGCAATATCATAATTTGACACGATGTGGAAGAAACCTCCTACTTATCAATTGATGAGCTAAAGGGGCTCTATAATGAATGGTTCATAAGGCATAACACTTCCTGAAGGTTTTCAAATGGGGTGGAAAGCTAAGTGGAATTAACCTTGGGGGAAACTCCATGGTTAAGCGTGCTTGAGCTGGAGCAGTACTAGGATGGGTGACCTCCCAAGACGGACCAATGCTTCACCTCTGTGAGCATCACCTAGATGCAATGAGTGCTAAGTGGAACATTCATTATCATGAGAGAGGGGTTCTTGTGAACCACTACTCATGAATCATGGGTCAATGATTTTGACTCGAAAAATACACTGTTGAATCTTGATAGCATTATCATAAGAAGTTGGAACTTGACATAAGTTCATGGAAGCTAACTTGAAAGGAGTTTATGGAAATTTTCCACAACCGATAGCTACCCCAATTATACTATGATCAAAATTTGCCTAAAATGTTAGCAAGAGTTCTATTAACTTTTGAGAGTGAAACCTCACAAGAGTTCTATTAACTTTGGAAAATATTATAAATTGGCCCCATGTTATGTTGGACTCTTTGAACTTTTAGAGGAAGTGAACCTAGTAGCTTATTGAATCACTTTCCACTTGCTCTTGCCAAAATGCATAATGTCTTCCATGTGTCTTACCTTAAAAATTATATACCAGGAGATAATCATGTTATTGATTAGACTACTTTACAAGTAAGGGACCCCAGAGTAGTAACTCTTGAGGCCGTCAAGGTGCTAGAAATATGTAAGCTACACTTATGTAATAGAGAAGTCTCGCAATGCAAAGTTCATTGGGACCAGTATGTGAAGGACTTAGCAACTCGAGAGGACTATGCAAAAATTCGTAGGAGATTTCCTGACATTCTTGAAGCCTTTGAGAATGGCGAACAATGAATGTTTTATTTTTGTTTTTTTATGCTTTAAATAATACTTTTTCTCATCAAGGACAATGAATCATAAGGGGGGGAGTATGTTAGACCCCGAAATTGTATAGCTACTATTCTAGCAATGCTTAGAGAATTTTGTTTGTAAAAAAGAATAAAGATGAATAAAATGTGTTGAACCTTGTTATCAATTTAAGAATATTTTACATTTTATAATTGACTCATTCTATGTTTCTTTGATTGATGTTATTCTTGGATAAACAATACATGAAGGAGTATAATTAGTCTTGTTATTTGAATTGAAGTATTGATTTATATATTGTAAATTGTTATGAGCAATTAACTACCATGGTTTTGTGTCAATGGATGTAGGAATGAGAACCATTCCTCCAGGCTAGGGGGAAACATCACTCGAGAGAGGGTCTTGGTTGGATAACCGGTAAATTAAATCAATTGAGCATACACACACTTCACTAAAGGTTTATAGGAACCAAGTCATCCATAGGCTTTAGGATTTTGGGTTACTTCTTTGTGCTTTGTGAGTGGTGTTACAAACCTTACTTATTGTTTTGTGACCTTGGGTGTGATACATGATTGGATATATGTACATAGGGAAGGTGTATATTTGTACACATGTATCTCTCATATACATGTATCTATATGTATAGACATGGTGATACAGACGTATGATCGAAAAACTGATATACCATACCTATGTGTCGACATGGTATACATACACATACATGTACATGATATTATAATTGGTTATATACATCTATATACATATACACGCTACCTATTATCTATGAATATAATATTATTATATTTTCTTGGAATTTACATATATACATATATGCACATATACATTGATAGGTATATTGAAAGTATGTTGACTGGCTCGCAATACATATATTTAATCAAATATTATGTAAATATGTATATATGTATAAATGTAAATATATATATAATATTATATAAGTATATATATTATTATAGTTTTACCAAAATAAATATATATGTATATATTGGTATATTTGAATATATATCTACATATATACATTTTGAAGTAAAATAAACTATAATTAAATATATATTAATATAATGCAATATATATATTTGAAATAAAGAAGATATTTATTTGGAAAATAAAGACTTAACTTTATTAATTCATTTGGAAAAATTAAGACTTAACTTTATTAAGTCATTTTGGTAAAATCGATTATTGCATCATGGAGAATAAACTATGGAAATCGGTTGCAATGTTTAAAGTATTCTATGCACCACTTGGAAAATACGCCAACTTCAGAAAGAAGAAATATTTATTTGTGACATTATAACCAACATTTGAAATGGGTGAAATTTTGAAGAAACCCTCTTGTGAATGATATGAGCTTCCAACACAGGAAGAAATGAAAGACAAATTCAATTGCTGGTTTAAAGGAAAACACCAGCCAGTTGGAAAATCGTTGTTGCAACCTGAACCTTGACATTTTTGCAGCAAGTATGAATCAACCTCTATTTTGCGCCAAAAATGGACATTTTTCTATATGTGGAAATTCCAAGTTAGTGTTGAACAAGTCTTGAATTTTCAGGCTCATAAGAAGTTGAATCACATTTATTTCTGATGACTTAGGTCTTGGAAATCCGCCATGTTGCTTCTTAACCGATTATGGGCACTTTGTTGTCCATTTGCATGCCATACTTTGAGGAATTTGGGCTTATAAAAGGATGCCCAACCCTTTGTTGAAACACACGAATTTAACATTGAGCATTCTGAGTTAAAATCTGAGCTATCATTCTCTTCATATTTTCATATGCGCATTTGTTGTAGTATCTAGTTTGGAAATAACAATAAATGCAAACCAACATTACCATTTATTGTTTTTCATTCAGTTTGAGCTTGAGAAAAACACAAGAAATAGTATCTGCGTAGGATATTAGTTAAGAGAGGACCTTTGAGAGAAGGTATAGAGGAAACCAGTTGGAAGGTTTCACCATCAACCAATGAGTTGTATTCAGTTGGATTTAGGAACATTCAAGAGCATCAAGAAAGATAAGCTTGACGAAACAGGCATGAGGAAACTTTCTTATTTCTCTATTTTTGAAAGTAAAAGAATTCATTGTGTTCGTCTTTATGCATTGAATGAAAAATAGGCATAACTAATTGATTGAATGAAAAATGATTATTTTTTTTATTATAAGTTGCATTGAATAGAGAAACTATCTTGAATGCAATGTATTTATAAGGGAAAGGGAAACTATTGTTTTACTTTGCTTAAAAAGAGGAATTTAAGTATAGTGGATTAAAGAATGAATAGGAATAAGTTGAAATGCATTTTTGTGAATGTTGCTTATTATGTATGATCTTTGTATGTGGAGAATATGAGAAAACTAGTTATTATCTACTAGGACTAAGATGAAACTAGCAACAAGTATGGTCTAAAGCTTAAAGTTATTAGGTTAACTAAGATAAGCTAAGTACTTCGTGGATAAATATTTTTGGAATAGGAGTTACCTAGGGGACACTTGTAGACTGTTTTCATTTCCTAAATAGATAGGTTGTTGTAGGGGGTCTGGGGTGATGCTCTCTGAGCTATGTTTATTCTTGTATGTATTCTTACTCTGTTGTTTACTTGAAAAGGAAAAGTAATGATGTGTTGTATCAATTGGTTCTTTAAATATTGCAATGAAAAGAAAAGAAAAGTTTTGTTACTTATCTTTATGTATGTTTCCTAATTATTTGTATGAAAAGTTGAATTTTTTTTAATTACCCAAGGTTGGGATCATTACATTTGTACTAATAAAATTTCATCTATATTGTTTTTTCATTGAAGGGGGTCTTCAAATGAGTATTATGCATGTTAGTTATTGTATTCACTTACTTTGATGATTTAAAAAATGAGCCTACCTTGTTGAATTTAGAGCCTCTCTATGAAAATTTTGATTTTGTGAAAAAATATGATTTTGTGCTCAGTAAAATACTAATCTATATAGGTATCTAGCTATTTTTTTCATTTGTGTACAATGGTGGAAGAATTTTTTTTGCCTAGAAGGAGGAAAATACTTAAACATTCTTTTATCTAGAAATTCATGGATTTTGATCCAATTTATCATATATTTTGATTAAATAAAAATAGACATTTTGATAATTGCATATTGATATTACAAATATTAGTCATATTACTACATATAAAACTCTCACATCATAACACACAAGAAAAAGGTCCAAAGTTATTTATTTTCAAGCAAGGGAAATCACCACAAATTGTAGCATTTGAAAAGAAAATAAATCAAAAACTCTCACACCATAATTGCATATCTGAAATAGTGTAAAGGTGCACCATTATAGCTCGTCAAAGCACCAAATAGATTTCAAAAAAAGACAAATATTTCAAAATGAATCAGATGGAAAAGCTTCTTGCAAGGCCAGACTTCAAATGGGTTTTTACATGGGAGATTTTCCTTCACATAAGTGTAAATGGATGGTGTTTTTTAGCTGAAGATTTTATGATATGGTCATCAAGAAAGATAGCTCTTCTATATCTTAATGGGCATATGATATTTTGCTTAGTAAATAAGCTTTATGATTTTTATATATATGATAAATTGGGAAGTTCTTTAATATTTTCACCATTTTTATTTAATCAAAATATATGATAAATTGGGAAGCTCTTTAATCTTTATTTCAAATTGGCTTTCAAAAATGTGTATACTAAAATTTTCATCAATGTTCATACTTAAAACCCTTCTTGATCATTTATTGGTAGTTGATGGGGAAGTATGGATGTGGCTAATGCCTTGATTCTCCTCATTGATGTTTCTCTCAACAATATGGTATGTATCCATTGAATGAATTTCTTTTTAATCACAATTTTGTTAAATATAGAAAGAGTATGGTCAAAGCTTATTATAAAATTTAACTATGTTTTTCCTTTAAATTAGCTTATATGACACCAATACATTTTATTTGTTTTTGAATTACAAAGATCTGTCAACTATCCAATTTAATTTTTAAAATATTCATTTTTTAATTAATTTTAGTTTGGTATAAGTCTGATGTTCCAGTTTGTTGGATGGATTGCGAAAGAGGCTCCAAAAGGACATCTCTTACAAGGTTGGGTTCACAAATTCATTATTTGTTTTTGAATTAAAAAGATCTGTGAACTATCTAATTTAATTTTTAAAATATTCATTTTTTAATTAATTTTAGTTTGGTATAAGTCTGATGTTCTAGTTTGTTGGATGGATTGCAAAATAGGCTCCAAAAGAACATCTCTTACAAGGTTGGGTTCACAAATTCATTAGAAGTCTCCCACAGATTGTATTCATCAATATTTCCAACCCTATTTGAAACCAACCCTCTTGAATTTATCGAACAAGGATTCATATCCATATGAATGTTGGATTTATTTTCCATCACATAAAATACAGAGCTCCCACCTTAATCTATTCAACAAATTTTCACCCATTTTACTCAAATATAAACTGCATAACCGATATTTGTATCAAATATTATCTTTTAATTTAAATATGTCATACTCTCTTCATTGATGCATCATAACAGTTTTTGTTTCTGATTTGCTAATGTACCATTTAAAATTTCCCCTTACAAGTACTTCAACTTTTATACAATTTCCTTTTACAAGTACAATTTTTATACAATTTCCCAATACAAGTAATAGTTTATGTTTTTCTTTATTAATTTTAAGGAGATCCAAATATTCTTTTATACAATGTGGACTTTTAGTAACTAAAGCTTTTAGTTTAATTTTAACCACAACTGACACAAAATAAACTAATATGTCTTTGGCGTACCCATTGCACATGAAGGTGTGATTGCTAGTAGTTAGCATGATTTATGACATGTGTTAGCATTCTTCTACTTCAAAATAATTCTCAAACACAAAACTAATCATAAGATCAAGGACCCTACTGTGTTGCTTGAAAGACAATTGTGTTTAGTGACGAGACATAGAAAAATATAATTAAAGATTTTGGTGTATTAAATTGGTAGTTATTTCTATTTGAAATGGTATCAAGTCTTTCTTTTAAGGTCATAATTCTAAATATCTTTTATGTTTCAATAGAGGTATTCTTGTTATGGTTTTATTTTTAAATTTCAAATATACAATAAAATTAGACATTGGTTCATATTTGCATAGGTTTTATGTAGGTATCTATTTTTGTGTGATTCTCCATGATCATAAGATCAAGGACTCGACAACTTGCGACTTGGTTCATGTTTGCAAAGGTTTCCTTTAGGTTTTAAATTTTGTGTGTTTCTCCATTATCATAAGTTAATGGACCTTACTTCGTTGCTTGAAAGAAAATTATGCCCAATATTAAGACAATGTAGGTATAAAACACAAATCTAATTGAAGGTTTTTGATATAATTATATTTTTTGTATTGATTTTCCACTTTTATTATTAACATGGTATCAAGTCTTTCTTCCAATTCATGAAGCAACAAGAATCATGATTTATGTTATTAGTTCCCATAAGTGGAAAATGAGTCAAATGAATTTCAAAATAAAAATAAATGATCGGTTCTCTTTAGAATTTGATTTAGCTATGTGTGCCTGATCTCAAAAAGAAAAATATAATTGAAGGTTTTGATGTAATTATATTTGTTTCAATTTTTCCACTTTTCCAATTAAGATAGTATCATATCTTTCTTCTAATTAATGAAGAAACAAGAATGCTTTATATTATTGTTTGTCATAAGTGGTGAATGATTCTTTGATCTAGCTTTGCGGTATTGGTTCTCTTTAAGGATGTGATTTATTTGTATCTTGGATCTATATTGTGTGTTTAAGACTAGTCATTCTTTAGATATTTACAAAGACAAATATAGTAAGTCATTATTTGTCTTGAGTATTGAGTTACAAGTTATATTAAAGGTTGTTCTACTTTGTCTAAAGGAATTTGCAATCTTATTGAGATTGAATTTTTCCATATTAGTCTTCTATGCATTAAGTTGCATATTTGGGTGAACCATTAGACATGCAATCATATTGAGAATAGTTATAGTCCTAAATTTACATTGATAATTTCCCAAAAGAATCATCATAGTATGCTCTTCCAAGAAAATTCACCCAAAAGTGTTCAACCAGGTTACTATTTTTTTCCTAATTATTCTATTCCTAAAAATAAGGCATGATATATGTAGCAAAAAAGGTTCTATTTATTATGACTTGGAATTTTTTAAATGCTTTTCATATTTGACAAAAAGCCTAATTTACTTATATATAATGTCATTGATAGATTAAATAGTAAATGAAGAAAAGCTCTCATCAAGTTGATTTTTGTTTATTTATTTGAAATGCATTTTTTGTTGTTATATATGCTCTTCATTGCAGGTACTTTTGTGGATACACAAATATGCCATCCAAGAAATGTTGATTTCTTTGTATCCACAAAATGGGCCAACTGTAAGTATTGTGTGCTATCACATACTATTAACAAAATGTTTTGTTTCTCAAGATGCAAGGGACATTTTTTTGTTTCTTTGATTCCTCTTTTGATTATTTTATTGTAGGGAACTTTCAAGCCCACACATTACCATGTATTACTTGATGAAAACAAGTTTTGTATAAATGATATTCAAATTCTTATTCATATGTTGTCATATGTGTAAGAATCAATGATTTTTTCCTAGCTACTTGCAATGCTATTTCTATTTTAACATATATTTTCTATCACATGTATCAAAGAAATATCACAACAACATTTTTTAACTTCATTTCCAAAGTGGATCTTCAATTAAAATTTATCTTTAATTTCCTATCAGTGTATCCCTTGAACCTCTTATGGGTGCAAGTGCTAGTTTATAAATTATATTTCAAAATTTTATGCAATTCAATCGATAAAAAGGATGTTCACCTTTGGGATTAGGGTAAGAAAGGTGGAATTGCATTCCTTTAAGAGTTCCTTTTGAGCCTAACATTCTTTTTCTACTTTCTATAATTTAAATCCCACAATTTTCCAATATCTTTGGAAGAAGCCTTTTTTAAATCCATTCCCTCCAAGAGCCTTTTTAGCCCTCAAAGAAAATTTTGCAATTCTAATTTCTTCAAAAGTGAAAGGCTTTAAAAGGTTTTTATTATAATTTTAGGATATTTTCCAAGAGAGAACCTCTACCCTCTACATTCTCCATTAGAGGAGTGCTTAACAATTCCTTAAAAAGATTACACCCTCCATTCATATAGCCTCAATATTTGAAATAATTTTACCCAAGGGAAGGATGATCCTCCCAATCATATTTACCCACCTTATGATATTCATGGAGAGGTGGAAGTTATTTATGTTTAAATTTCCTTCTTTTAACCATTTCACCCTAAAATTTTGCATCTAAAAAATTTCCACCAATCTCAAGATGGAGTTCAAGGAGTCCAAAAAATTCCTCTCCTTCTGCCTAGATTCCAAAGGGAGGCCATTATGATTAAATTCTAACTTGGAAGGTCCTACAATTAACTTCCAATATTCTCTTTTTGCAAATAGATATTATTTCTTAGTTCTATTACCTTGCCTTCTCCTTAATAGACTTGATATTTCTATATAAAATATATCTACTACATCCCTTAGACTCCTCTTTCCAAAAATAATTTAAGTTAGGATCAAATTTTCCATTTTCCATTTAATTGTCTTGATCACATGAACCAACAAAATCAAAAAAAGAAAAACCTATATTATCCCCTTGATTTAGAGAGTCGCTCCAAGAATGATTAGTGTTGGTTGTAGCCCCCCTAGAACAATGAGCAAGAGGAATTTTATAGGTTTGTGAAAATTGAATGCCAAATTGAATATTTATAATACATGGTGATTTTTACCAAATGGGCTATCCAAATCTTAATTTTACATGAAAAATCAGATTCCTTGCAAAATTCTAATATAATAAAAAAAAAATTGTAGTATTTCAATAAGCAAGGTGAAATTTATGCCTCATCAAATTTTTCTTACAAAATTGACTTCAAAGGTTACAATTTGTTATTAAAAAACATCAAATCAAAATCATCTTGATGTCAAAAGGTCAACAATGAAACTAGATTCTTGTCAATTATTCACACTTCAAAAAATAACCCCTTGTTAACAATTTATCATAAAATAAAACATATCCCCTCTTAACAAGCTCTTTTGATAAATTGACATAAAAATTATGTCTCACAATTAGAGGTTTAAGTAGTTAACTAATTGCTAGCTTGTATGTATGTGGCAATTGGTTACAATAGTTGTTGTTTGATAGTTAAAGAACCTAGCATATTCATTTAAAATTTTCTAAGGCATACCAATAAGAATAGATGACAAACAAATAATAAATTCCATTTTACAAGAAATAATATGGGTGTAAGCCACTAGCTATCAAGTGGGGAGATCTTGATTACACATAGGAGACTATTGAAGGTTGCTCAAATGTAAGAGAAATAGTCTTCATGGTGTGGCAAAAATGTGGCAATAAGACCATTGGTGGATGGTGGATTTGAAGAGTCATTGATATTGTGTGTTGGAGTTGGGGTTGCACGAGCCAAATAAAATTAAGAGTCCATGGTAAAGTCTATGTGTTGGTCAACATAAGATGTGGTGACTGATAAGGCTATGTGGTGGCTAGAAAAGGAAGTGGAGGCCAATGGTAGGGTGCAGGCTGATGGAAATTACCTCTTCACGACAACACTAAAGGCAATGCAACTCAAATATATGCCAAGGAAAGTTGAATGGTCCTACACATAGATTGATGGGAAGAGAACATGGAGATCCACCATTCAAAAAAAACTCTTCACATGATTTCCATTGCACATCTCTATCGATCACAAGTCCCATATGTGCTCCCTCATATAGGATTACTTTTTGTAGCATGAACTCACAATATGTCAATGACTAAAATCCTCTACAAAAGGGCTTCAAAAAATATAGATTCTGCCAATAGTTGATGTGGCTAATTGCATGGAGATGATATAGAGAGCATTCCAAATAGGTTGAATAGGCCTAGATTTTGTTGTAAATAAAGGTGAACCTGAAATAAAATCGGCAAGCAAGATAAGCCATTGAAAAATTCCACGAACCAGACAATTGTGACCTACAAATAGGCTTGAGAGGCCAAAAGATGTTTGTAAATTGGACAAAATAGCTAGAATTCATGTAAGATTGCAAATAGACCAAAATGACCAAAATCTTGCAAACAAAAAATGTTCTAACCAATGGGAATATGGGAAAATATTCAAACAAGACCTTCGCTTAATAAGTTTTTTATTTTTTACATTTTTTTACAATTAACATAGAGGCCCAAAAAATAACAAAAATTGAAAATTACTGAAACTGATGAAATGAAAAGTATCTTTTAATTTCTCAAGGCTTTTGGATGCAATGGAGGTGTCTATTTAGATCTATGATGGTCCATTGATAGGGATATGTGTGGGAGTCACCTCGACATGGGAAGGAACATGCTCTCATGTCTCAGATACCATGTTGTCGAAGGTCAAGATCAAGAGTGTGAAGTAAACTTCTACAAGTGAATAAAATAAGCATAATATTATGTCTATCAATAGATAAATGAAGAGTATGTAAATATAATTATTATACCTTGCATATATAGGCAAGGAATAAGAGGTAAGAAGGTAAATTTGAAACCCTAACTAGCCATCCACAAATGGGAAACTTGTGAGCTCACTTGATAAGTAATTGAGTAAGTTTCAATACGCGTCTCAAGTCATGATGATATAAGTCTCAAACATATGAAGTGACACAAAAGAAAAAGAAACCTAAGTAAACTCAAGCTATGTTTGAATAGGTCAATCCTATAAAGGTGATAAGATAACTAGGTATGATAATTTACCTTAATCAATTTATGCCCTTTAATTTACCCCTACCTCCCTAGGATCAATTAAAGAAAATGCATCTAGATAAAGGGGTCAATGAAGAGGGTTGTGGGTTTTTGAAATTAGTTTTGTACCTCTACTTTTGGTTTACCATTTGTGGTTTTACCTACCATTATTTCATTAGACCCTTGATACAAAAGCCATATAATTAGTTAATGATGTGTACAAGCCTAGCATTCAAGTATACCCTTACACAAAAGTCAATGTCAATTATGCATACAAGTCAATGTTACTGAACCTTGAAAAAACACATAAATATATGAAATTTAATTAAAAATATTAATTCACAAATTAAAAAATGTAATTCATATTAGTTAAACCTAAAATATTTGTTTCTACATGTGCATAAGTATGTTTCTAAATATTTATCTCTCTCTCTCTCTCTCTACAAGCCTAGCATTCAATTGTACCCTTACACAAAAGTCAATGTCAATTATGCATACAAGCCAATGTTATTCAACCTTGAAAAAACACATCTCTCTCACTTTGTCTCTCTCCCTCTCCCTCTCCCTCTCCCCCTCTCCCTCCCTCCACCCCTCTCTCTCTCTCTACAAGCTTAGCATTCAAGTATACCCTTACACAAAAGTCAATGTTATTCAACCTTGAAAAAACACATATCTCCCTCTCCCTCTCCCTCGCTCCCTCCCTCCCTCTCTCTCTCTCTCTCTCTCACTTTGTCTCTCCCCCTGTCCCTCCCTCCACCTGTCTCTCTCTCTACAAGCCTAGCATTCAAGTATACCCTTACACAAAAGTCAATGTCAATTATGCATACAAGTCAATGTTATTCAACCTTGACAAAACACATATCTCTCTCTCCCTCTCCCTCCCTCCCCTCTCTCTCTCTCATCCCCATTCTCCCCCTCCT
>CM021100.1:823116841-823682850 GCA_007115665.2 Sequoiadendron giganteum | reverse complement strand
CTCTCTACTATCTCCCACCATACTCTCTATCTCTCTCCATCTCTACCTCTCCCTCCCTCCTTCCCTCTCTCTCAATTCGCTTTCGTCTATGCTTCTCTCTATATCACCTTTCTCTTAGTTTTCCATCCTACTATCCCTCCATCCCCCTCTCTCCCTCTCTCTCTCTCCCTCCTCAATATTTCTCTCTATCTCTCTCCTCCCCTCTCTACTTTTTTTCTTTTCCACCTCTCCTCTCTCTCTCAACTATGATGAATGAACAAACACACAAGAAACACTAAAGTAGTTTGATGCAACCTTTGAATAAAATCCATACAAGTTAGTGACATATATGTTATTAGACTCTTCATGCAAAATCTATAGAAATATTATGCACAATAGTGAATGCCATTAGCTGTGACACATAAATAAGCCTACCAAGCACATCATGGGAGTTTGATGCACATTGGCCATGATTCAAGCTTCTCACAAAAATCACAACACTTGTAGTATATTATTCCATATTCACCATTCAAACTTAATGGACACCTATATATGCCATATTCCATTAGAACCATCATACACAAGTCAATTTCATTTAATAGTGATGTATGAACAAGCTCACTAGGCATGCCATTGTAGTTTGATGTATAGTAACCATATAATTAATTTAATTCAATCCAAATAATTAAGCACACTAGAATATAGCATAATACTTAGTGGCATGCATGTCATTTTATGAAATCAATATCATTGATCCTTATACACAAGAACAATAAGCACTCCATAGCAATTAGATGGAGATTATTCAAGAAAATTTTACACAAAATCCATAAGTCTCAAGCATTCCATTAGACCCTTGATACAAAAGCCATATAAATAGTTAATGATGTGTACAAGCCTAGCATTCCATTATACCTTTACACAAAATTCAATGTCAATTATGTATACAACTCAATGTTATTCAACCTTCAAAAACACATAAATATATGAATTTATTAAAAAATATTAATTCACAAATGTAAAAATTATAATTCACATTAGTAAAACCTAAAATATTTATGTTACTTCATGTGCATAAACACTTACAATCCTAGTAGTTAGATGGAGATTAATTGTGCAAATTTTACACAAAACCCATAAGACTTCACAATTGTTATATTCCATTAGATCCTTGACACATAAACCATATAAACAATTAATGGTGTCTACAAGTCTATCACTCTATTATACCTTCACACAAAAATCAGTGTCAATGTCATTCAAACCCAACAAACACATTATAAAAAATATGAAAACTATACATTCGTGTAAGCAAAACCTAAAACATTTATATTTCCAAATATATACAACAAGAATATATAATTTTAAGTTAGTTGGTGTCTTATCCCTTAGCTCTCCTAATCTTCTAGACTAAACTCTAAAAAAGAACATACCATACAAATAACATAAACTAAAATAAATAAATAAAATAGTTACAATCATTTATTTTACAATAAACAAATTGTTTTAATTGACTTATAAAACATGTATTTGATAACATACAACTTAGTGTCTTCTAAAAATATAAAACTTGAAATGCACAAGAGATTAAACTTAAAAAACCATAAAAAGGACAAAGAGACCTCTTCAAGAATGTCCATGGCCATCCTTGAGAGTTTGGAGGGATATTTCTATCCCTCATAAAAAATAATGTCTTTTATTAATTATATTTCTTGAGCAATGTTTACAAGGAACACAAGTTTTCCCTGAATCTTTTGTTCAAGTTTTCAATACTACACAAAACTGAGCAATGTTTACAAAGAACTTAAGTTTTCCTTGAACCTTTTGTTCAAGTTTTCAATACTACACAAAACCATTTCTAGCTTAGATATTGACATCTTTTAATTAAAATAAACTTATTAAATGTAAATTTATTCCATACGATTTGAATGAACCCTGCACATTGTACATTTCACACTTTTTCTTAGAGAACTTCAACATTAAAATCAGTCAAATGATACATTTACTATCCAAAAATGCTTCCTTCAAATTACTGTTTATATTCTTTAGTAAACTGAAATCAACCAACATATACCTCAAAGAAAAACAAATAGCATCACGAGAACATTTTACACTTAACTTTAACAAAACTTCAATGTCAAAACCATCGAATGATGTGAAAATAATAACACCTTAAATGTGCAAACTTTAGATGCATTCATTCATAAACTAACAATATTACTTGCTAACAAATCTAAACTTACTGTTAAGTTCATCCAAACTGCAAACAAACGTTATCATATGAATTGATCACTTTATTTAGAGAGAGGAGAAAAAAATGAACATTCTATGACCTTAGTGATTTTGGCCTACTGTTGTTTGAAACGCTTGGATGATTGCAAAGCTAATTGTGGTGCCAACTAAGCTTCTGTCTAGCAAATGATGACACTTGCAAGTGGACTGTTAAAATTTGGCCTCTTCAATGATATTATTTTCCTCTTTCATGCTTGGATTGACAGGATATGTGTTATATGCATAGAAACAATATTAACAAATCAGAGCTTAAGACGCCTATGAGTTTGTATGTTATGTTTATTCCATGAAATCTGTTGTATGGATTATGCTTACTGTTACAAATCTGTGAAAGCTAAAAAATCATGATGGAAGTTAAAATGTCTGATTCTTCACCTTCTATCGATTAAGCTAAATGGCGTCAAAATGTCACACTATTGGAAGTCGGTGGTTTGATTTGTAAGTGCCTGGAAATGGCACCATGTCTGATCTACCACTAAAAAAATGTCTCATGCCACTAAAACAATGTGTGGCATTCGCTGGAAATGTATCAATAATTCTGCTAGCATTGATTCGATTTCATCCATTACACATAATGCATATACCCATCCCACGTATACTCAGTACAAGTCAAAACAATCAAGAGCATAATAAAATAATTCATGCAATTTGTTCTGCTACAAACCTCCGTGACTCGGCAGCAAGTACAAGGCAGGAAAGCAAGAGCAGGAAATTGAGTTTTTATTTCAATGTTATGACCCTGGGGTTTTACTCACAACATTGAAATTTAAATATCAAACCCAAATTGTTACTGTTAAACCCTAGCTTATGACAATAAGTACCACAGATCTGGAAATACTATTAATTAATGATAGATGTGCTCAGATCAAACAAACTGTTGCTGAATTCCACAGTTAGATTTAAAAAAAAAATAGAGAGCTGCAGGTCTCAGATGTGGATTAATTTGATAACAATTTACACCACAGTGAATACAGGTATACAATTTGAAGCATGAGAGTTTACCAGCAGCCAAACAGGGCACTTAAGTATCCCATTTAGGATTCAAACACATTGTCAAAAATATAGGTTAGTGTCCTATCCACAGACCATGAAGCATGATCTAACATTAGAATGGTCTTAGTGTTTGAATTATCCACCTGGATCATTTGTCCCACCTTAAAAAGCAATCAAATTTTCTCATTTATCATATTTTCAGTGTCAAGAATTCCAGGATTGATCATCTTGTTTTACCTAAAATCATATCAGTCAGTATCTTTGCACTTTTGACAAGCTTTGTGGAAATTGATTTAGTGCTGATTAAGGTTCTCTGTAGCTTCTTACCCACTGTTTAGGAATAAGGGATGAGTAGTCAGAACCACCTTGTATGTGCCTTGTGCATATATTATCAGTAGTCAGGACAAATATCTCTGGATTGTATAACAAGACACCACTTGTAACTCAACTCTTGTAGCTGTTATGGTTTCATCCCCTTCTTATGAACTCCTAGTTGAAATTTTTGCTCCTTCCATGCTCTATTAGTCAATGCCATTGCTTTGGATAAGCACTCAGGACGAATACATGCCTAAGTTAAGGATATTTACAGGCAGTAGAGTCCAAAAGAAAGACATTGCCACAGAGATGACATTTTGTTCAACAGCAAGGGCTCGCAGATTGCCTATTGACTGCCCGCCTTCCTTATTCATTGAGTTGGATAGAAGTGTATCCTACATATTCTATAACAAGAAATCAAATTAGGCAGAATGTAATTTAGTTGGCCATGGTCTCCTAAAGAAGACTCTAAACTCACGGCTTGTATAGAGCAGCATGGCACTGGATGCAATTGGATTGCTCTGCGTCAGAAAAGTGGTACATAGTGTAGTATATACAAGAAATCAAATTAGGCAGAATGTAATTTTGTTGCTTTCTAAGATTGATTCCCAGGGGTTTTAACTTTGTTTGTTTTTTAGGGGTTTGGATGCCCTAAATAAGAAACAATATACCAGTTGTTTAGGTTTCAATAGTTTTGTTTACCTTGTGCATTTTATGAAATGTGAAATTGATAATTATCATCAGTATGTTAGGTTGAAATTCAGGTGTTTAAGGATGGTATGATAGATTTTCCAACATACGATTTAAGCATCTGATAAGTAGTTAGGTTTCTTAATGTCGTGTATCAGATCTAAGTTTTCATATCATGTAAAGTAGATCTTAGTGTTTTTTTTCTGAAATCTTATGTTTATCACACTGTTGGTCTCCTACTCATCTATTTTGATTAGTCATTATCTCTATTATGTTAGGATTTCGATTTCTTTCTCTAAATAAAATTGAGATCTACAGTTTAATGGTGTTGAGTGTAACTGTATTATTTTCATTATGTTAGGTCTATATTGAAGACAAAAGCATCTACAATTTTCTGCTTCTAACATTTTCCCCTTCATAAAGTAAGAATGTTTTGGAGGGTTTGTTGTAGTGATATCTATGCTCAGTGACTCAGGCTTGAAAAGGTGTGGAAACAATTGCAGACTTAGATCGCTTAATTACTTGAGGCCCAATGTAAAACATGGAGAGTTCTCTGAAGAAGAAGATATAATTTGTAGCCTCTAATACTTTTGGAAGAAGTTATGAGGTAGCTATACTCTTACCAAATTGGAAATAGTCCAATATTATTGATTGAATCTTTAGTATAGTAACAATTATATAAAATCTAAGATCTGTTTTTCATGCAGATGATCTGTCATTGCAGCCCAGTTATCTAAAAGAATTGATAATGATATAAAGAACTACTGGAATACAAAACTGAAAAGAAAAAGATAATAATGCTAAAGCCAAATAAATTAGGGTAGAGCACTTTGTTTTTTAATTATCTTTTTCAATATTATCAACTTAATGAATATGTAACAAAGAATTACCTGGAAGAAGAAGCCACACTCCATCAGCTATCAATTCCTCTGCTCTGCCTCTTCCTCTGGCCCTCTTCCTCTGTCCTACCTCTACCTCTTCTTGTAACAAAGAATTGATTATAAAGAACTACTGGAATACAAAACTGAAAAAAAAGATAATAGTGCTAAAACTACATAAATTAGGGTAGAACACTTTTGTTTAATTATTTTTTCAATATTATCATAAAAAGAATATGTAAAAAGGAATTACCTAAAAGAATCCACCCTCCATCAGCTATCAATTCTTCTGCTCTGCCTCTTTCTCTGGCCTACCTTTTCCTCTGCCTCTTCCTCTGCCCCACCTCTGCTATGGAAAAATCAAGAAAAAAGAAAACATGAAAACAAACAAGACAGACTACGCATACCAGTGTGCACATTGCAAAACCCTAAAAATGAAAAATCCTAAACTCCATTTGACATTGACAAAGAAAGAACAAAGGAAGAAAAAAACAATCAAAACAAACACACTGCAAATGAAAGACACAGAACAATTATTGGCCTTCTTCCCGTTTGAATTTCTTCCCGTTACATTTTTTGGCCTTCTATTCAAAAAAAAACCATTTCAACCTAACTTCATTCTGGCTTTATTCAAATTCTGGCTGCTTTTTTCCTTAAAAGATTTAGTTTGTTTTAGATAAAAGCTTTAATCGTATACTTTTTACCTTTGATTAAAAAGTTATAAAGTTTTTTTATATTAACTATTTTAATAAAAGTTTTAAGGTTTTAAATTAATTTTATTTTAATATTAAATTTAAAGTTTATTAAAAATATTTATTAAAGATTATCCAAAGATTTATTAATTTAATATTATTTATTAAATTTTTAAAATTTATATTTTTTAAATAATTTATATGGAATTTAATAAGGTAAAAAAAATTGAGCATGCTTCAATTTTTAGAGGGACAAAAAATCAAATCCACTTTATCTACATATAGATATGCTTGTATATGTTGTTTTTAACATGTTTCTTATTGATTAAACAATTCTCTAAAGATGTTCATAAACACCACCTTGATCACATTTAGCTATTAAAGGAACAAAGACAATAATAGCTCTACTAAATAAACATTTTATCAAATCACTCGAACATGGGGTATTGTTTAGTTTCATGCATCAAATTAAATATGTGTGGATCAAGATTGAAGCCAAGCGATGCAAGATTGAACTACACAAAATCCAAAGATTGCACAAAATCTGATACATTAAACTAAGGACAATCAATTTATTCACTATGACAAATGAGGATTTTGCATGACATTAGTGACATTATTCCATCATTAGTCTAGACCTAAGTACCCTATCCTCTCATTTATTACTATTTGTTTACTAACCCAACTAATTTAATCCAGGTTATTTTTTGCTTATTGATTGCATTTATTTCACTTGCCTAGATTATTTGTGTTTAAAGATAATTTATTTATTTGTCAACCCAAAATTTTCTTATATAAAACCTACTTAAAGTTTGACCTTACAATTCGACCACAAGTTCTCCTAGGGTTTTCATATATAGTTTTCATTTCATTTTAGATTTCTTAGGGTGTGCATCAACTTTTCTTTGCATATGTTTATCATATTTTTTATTAAAGTTTTATTATACATAATGCAAAATAGTTTTGATCCTACCCACCTACCATTGGATAATTCATCATAATGGCTACTCTTAAGTTAAACATTCTTGGTTTATATGAATGCATATGTTTCTAATTTTTCTAATCCTTCCATTGTTGATACTCTAGTAATATTTTATGTTATCTAGTTTAGGATTACAAGTTTTTATGGAGTTGTTATTTTATCATGTATTAGAATTTTCCTACTTCATTGAGTTGATTGGTGCTTATATTTTTTATACATAATTCACTTGTCCATGAGTATTATATTGAACATATTTATCCTACGACTTCTAATAATGATAAGCACATGTAGGTAGTGAGGATATATCGTGTGTTAATGACACAACTAGTGTGATAACATGATGGTATTACATTTCTTCACATATCCATACAATGTTAACACATTTGATGATGTTTATCTAATATGTCATGATATCCCTATGTCCATAAATGCACACCCTTTACTTAATTACCTTCTTTTATACATGATGATATATCCTTGATTTTTTTTGTGCATTTCATGTTGATCCTATGTATGTTCATGACAGTATTTCACATAGTGACACCTTTCATGATGATAGCATGAATCTTTATGTTAGTACATTATCTTCTCATATATCTCACATTGATATTGCATTACCTTCTCATTCAATAAATAATGACATTGTGGTTCTTTATGAGGAGTTTTTACATGGTGCTTATGGTTGTGCTACAAATTATTCCTTATATATTAAATCATTCTTTGTTGATACTTATAAGTATGTAGATGATGATATTTTACTGATTATCATATTCATACTTCAAATAAATGATAAATATTTATAAAGGGTTGACCCATGGTGAGATGGGATTTTGAGGTTGGTTGAGATGAATCTTGGAATTGATATTGACCTTGTGTGAAATTGGTATGGTCATGGTGAAAGAGGTGATATTGGATATTTTTGGATTAGAGATGGAGATAGAGATGGTCTGTCTATATGGGTAGTTATGGTTTATGTTCCAAGTAGGATTTTATTGTGGATGTTGTATGACTAGTGGACATGAGTTTTTGAACCTCATTAGGAATAGAAGTTAACACTTTAGGTGGTACAAAACCTTGATATTAGAGATTACCTGTAATGGCTAGGGATTGTTTTCCTTTAGTAGGAGTGATAGGGTCTTCATAAGGATAAATGTGGTGATGTGTGGGATGAATAACTTAATGGGTAGGATCAAGATGAACTATGTGATCAAGATTGGAGAGGTCATAACCAGGAGGTAGTTGTTCCCCCAATTCTATGACTTATATAAGGATGGCATCTTTGTTTATTTCAATGTATTTCTCCATAACGGTGTGTGCAAAAAGATGGGGGACCAAAATGTGGCCACCCCACTTTTTGGCCCCATCACAGCTATAACACAAGTACATTATAATGCACTAGTGTTATGGATTATTACAGAAATAAAAACAAAAAATAAGTTTCATTTCTACATTTTTCATTTTCCCCATGGCCTGGTAACCCTCCCAAGCACACTCGCATTGTTGTGAAGTTGATTTTGCACTAAAAAATTTGCTAAATCTTCACCAAAATATCACCAAGATTTTGAGGAGGTGAAAGGAGTAAGTATTTATAGGTTTTTTAGTGTGAAATTTGTATTAAATAGTATGTTGAATTAGTCCTTTAATTAAAATTGTTTAATTTTTAGGACTTGATAATCTACCCCCAAATCTTCAAAATTCAAATTTGCCTGTTCATGAAATCCCTCTTGAAGAAAGCCACAAAAAACACCTCCTACAATTCCTCGTCATCCTTCAAGAAAACAACAAAACATATTAGGGAAAATAAAAAATAATAGAAAAGAACTTGAGGAGTTAATTGCAAGGTTGTGGCTATTCTCCAAGACGGATTTCATGAAGAGGTGAGTTTGAATTTTGAAGATTTGGGGTGAATTATCAACTCATGAAAGTTGAACGATTTTAATTAAAACACTAATTCAATCTACCTATTTAACACAAATCTGACACTAAAAAACTAAAAATGCTTACTCCTTTAACCTCCTCGACATCTTGGCAACATTTTGGTGAAGATTTGGTAATTTTTTTGGTGAAAAATGAACTATGCAACAATGCAAGCACACTTGGGAGGGTTTGCAATCCACATGCAAAATGAAAAGTGTAGAAATGAAACTTGTTTTTTGTTTTATTTCTTTAATAAGCCATAATGTGAGCATGTTATAATAACTTGCATTATAGTTTTTATGGGGCCAAAAAGTAGGGTGGCCACTTTTTGGTTCCCCATCTTTTTGCACATGCCCTTATGGAGAAATACATTGAAATAAACATAGATTTCATCCTTAGACAAGTCGTAGAATTGGGGACACAACTACCTCGTAGTTATGACCTCTCCAATCTTGATCGCATAGTTCATCTTGATCCTACCCATTAAGTTATTCATCCCAAACATGACCACATTGATCCTCATGAAGACCCTATCACTCCTACTAAAGGGGAAAAACCCCTAGCCATTAGAGGTAATCCCTTATATCAAGGGTTTGTACCATGTAAAGTGTCAACTTCCATTCCTAATGAGGTTCAAAAACCCATCCACTAGTCATACAACATCCACAATAAAAATCCCACTTGGAACATAAACCATAAATACCCATACCAAGTTCACCCAAGGTCGACATAAATTCAAAGATTCATCTCAACCAACCTAAGGATCCCATCTCATCTAAGGTCTATGACACACAACATCATCCTTACACCTCTCAACCACCACCTAGTTCATCCTCTGATTAAGAATTATTTATGAAAAACATGTAGGTTTATCTATGCTAGAAGAAGATTATGAGCATGAAATGTGAGATAAGGATATTCATATTTCATTTAAATAATAGATGATAAAGCATCAAATAATAAATAATGGGAAGAAATATTACTAGGTTTATACTATATTCATGAGACTAGTTTTAGAAAAGTAGGCAATAAGAACATGTGCTAAATTCATAACATAAGTGTAAATAAAATAAGACACATGTGTGAACCCTTTCAAAGATTTATCCTTTATACAAATAATGTGAAAGAATCCGTGATTGAGATCCCACAATCCCTAGATGATATTTTGAAGAGAAACTTGTCACACACGAATGAGAATTTACACAACAAAATATGTGAAACAATAATGATTATTGATTATTGAATCGATTACTGAATGAATACAATGAACGATTGAATATCCTTATGTAGACTCAGGCAAACTCAACATCAGACCCTGATTGATGGATTTCTAACTGAGAGAGGAGTGAGATAATGGAATGCATGAATTAAGTTAAGTTTATTTATCTTGTGTGCAACACAAAGAATAAAGCACATGACTGATTGAAATGCATAATCAATGCAATAAAACTCGTAATCATAACTCAATGATATTTTTCTAAGTTTTCATTAAGCACTGGAGTAAATATTAATTAATTTACTCCAACACCCCCCTGAATGAAAACTGGGGAGAAGCAAAAAATAGTGAAGGAAATGAATGAAATTATGGATGCAGAATGGGTCTTGACATAAGGCCTAATGAGGTACCCATGAACAACATGAAATTTTCTTACAAATGGAGTAAAGGAGAAAACCTCGTGGGAACAAAACTCCTCTGCAAATGAGAAATAGAAAGAAAGTACAAATGGAATGTCTCAAGAGACTCTCTCAAGAACATATGTAGATATATAATAAAATACCCCCCATAAGAGAGAGTGGAGACTCCAAAGCCCCCTAGAATGAGAGAACCCCTGTGTCGATGATCAAACCAATGTGTCTCCCTTGAGGAAGAAATAAATCCAATGGTTGATGATAAGGAAATCCCTGGATGTGAGGTGAAAATGGAAGTCCTAGATGATTCTCAATGGAGAACTAAACTGAAACATGAGTGTCTGAATGGAAGGATGTTGAATCGAATTTATCAATATGACCAGAAAACTCAAGATGATCCTAAAATGGAATCTCCAAAGAAGATGGGATAACATATGTGTTGAATCTATAATTTGAGACGAAATGAATATCCTCTTATATGTCATCAACAATAGCACTAGATGGCTCGATGAATGGAGCTACAATGTCAGTCAAAGCTAAAGAGGGATCTTGTTGAATAGATGTGATCTCAACAAGAGGTAGAGGTGTAGAAGTCTCAACACTTGTCTCATGAACAGATGGAAGAGAACATAAGCTCAAGTGACCAAACTTCACCTTAGATACAACATGCTCTCTTGAAGAAAGAGAGTGATACTTAGAAAATAGAGATGGAGGACCAAAGTGTGAGAATGCATACAATCGAGAAGAATGATCAATTGTCCTTGTTGCAAAAATGTTGCCAGTTTGACTGTCTCTGATGTATATTGAATCAAGTGTGAAATCAATTTTCTTCCCTTTCCCATTGTGAGCAATCTGATAGATGGAGAGAAGTTTAGTGGACAAAGATGGTACATGTACATCATTTAATGTACCATCATTAATGTCGATAGAACCTTTCCCACATAAACTCATATAAGTGTTATTACCCATTAATATGTGTGGTGAGAACACATCCTCAAAAGATGAGAATGTGTCCTAAGAAGATGCCATATGGTGTGAAGCACCTGAATCTAGTAGTCATCTAGAAGAATGTGAACTGGTGGTTGCACATAATGCATGACCATTATGTTTGGTCTACCCATATGTATGGAATGATGGTGAAGAAGAAGACTTGCCTGATGTAGATGAAGAGGGAAGATGAATATTTTTCTTCATAAGAAGAGTTATTAAATCAAAAACCTATTCTGCATATCCATCTATCTTCTTCTCATAACATTTAGAGTTGTCATATCCCTGCTTATTACAGTAAGCACACTTGGGTCTTTCTTTCTTTGATGATTCCAACTTAGGAGAAGGTGAATCAAAGGTGTTATGTGAACTGGAATCCTTCTTGGATGCTTTTTGGTCTTTGTTTTTTTTTCTTACCTTTGCTAGTAGAGGCCTTCGTGTCTTTTAGATTTTGAGAAACAAGAAGAGTAGATGCTTTTGAATATTTTAGTGTACCCATATGGATTAACTTTGACTGTCCTCACATAAGTGATGTGGAAAATTAATCAAGAGAGAGTATTGTAAATTTGGATTGCACAGGATATCTAGTAGCATAAAATGTAGAAACAAACATAGAATAATTAGGACCAAGCTTGGAAAGTAGAGAAAGAATCAATTGTTCATCTTTCTTCTCAATACCAAACTGCTTTAATTGAATTCTTAAAGACTTAAGTTTTTTGAAGAGGTCTTGGATATTGTAAAAATGAAAATGATTAATAAATATCAGCTCATTCTCTAATTGATAACTCCTAAGTGTGTCTTGCTTACCAAACAAGAGCTCAAGATGGGCCAAAACTTCCTGTGGAGTGTTACAAGACTGGATGTGAAATAATAGATCAGGAGAGATAGACATGCAAAGAGTACCAAAGGACTCATCACATCTGTTGAACCATTTTCTCTTTTTTGCAGTAGCACCTAGTTCAAGCTTTGTACCCATGTTGACTTGATACAACCTCAACTTCTTTAGAGTGATCTCCATCTAGGTTTTCCACTTGAGAAAGTTTGTGGGAGTGAAAAGAGTTAAATGACTTTTATCCATGATTTTGGAGAAATATAGACTTCAGAGAAGAAATTACAATAATTATGCCAAAAAAATAGAACAATATGCCTCTGAGAGCAAGAATTTCTGATCTCAGATTACAATTTACATGCAACAAATTGACTCCAATGAAGAGATCAAAGTTTTTGAAGCTTTTGTAAATAAAAGATCTCCTGATATCTCTTCCTCCAATGTAAGTCACTTGCAATTAGTGGGTATTGAGAGATAAACCTACACAACAAATTGTGCCTAAAAGGATGTATGTCACACCATGAAAATAAGATTGTAGGTTCAGGCGCAACTTTGATGAATGTTGTCTGTTTCTAACAAGTGAATCATGCCTCCAAACAACGTATCGAAGTAGATCACAACTTAGAGAAAATTGTGATCCTTAGTGAAAAATCATGCCTCCTCCAATCATGCCAAGCTATGGTGATGGAAAGCACACCCTCACTATACATATCATGACCCAAATGTGGCCTCTCAAGCTTCAAATCAAATCATGCCCTCCTTGATGTCTGCAATAATAATTCATGCAATAGGTAGTGTGAATCGGGTCGTTCAAATGAGCTACGACCTGTGTGATTGAGCATTTCCCTTTAATCAAGCCTCCATCACAAAGACAAAAATCCATGACTTGTGTGACTGAGCATGTTTTGGATATTTGGTTGGACTGTAAATAAAAACAACAAAAAATTTATTCAAACAAATGAGTGACAGAGGATGGAGAAATAAAAACCAACAAAGATTGAAAGAAAACTTTAATTTCACTTCAATCATTCAAAGGCACTTTCCTTTGGTTTCTTGATATTTAGGATCTTAAAAGAAAGATAGCAGAATAAATTAATACTAAAACAACCATAGAGAGAATACCAAATTAAATAAAAAATAATCTTTTGTTTTACAAATTTAGATAAAAAAGAACAAATCCATAAAAATGTTAAGTACTTACTGAAATTAAATGAGGCAGATGAAGCTTCCTTCCAATTTTTCCCTCTCCACAATAAAAATATAAGAAAATGAAAAATAAAAAATTGCTAAACTAGAGCAAGATTAACCAGAATAACTAGAAACTAGAGAAGGAGGTGGTGTGGGGCATTGATATGTAAATCAGGGGAATTCTTTCGGTCGCTTAGAGAGAAGAAATAACAATCTGGTCATAGCTGTAATGGAAATTAATGGTTAGAAAGCCTAGCCATTCATCATACATCCACAACAATCTTCAATGAATTCAAAAATTCCATATATAATCCTACAACCTATAAAACCGCCGAGGACATGGTATTTCCCAAGAGAAGTCAAAAATCTTGGAACCACATATCTGGTTCAGATCAAGTTATGTTGTCAATTTCATTTGGTTTGGTAAACATCCTAAGTTTGGTTTGGTTTTGTTTTTCTTTCCATCGTGGGAAATTTCATTTCGTTTGGTAAACATCCTAAGTTTGAATTCTTGTTATATGTATCTTCATGAGCTCGCATATGTATGTTTTGCACATTAAACAGTTTCCCATGTGGTTAAATGGTAATTTGATTTGTATAAAGCTATGCAAATCATTATTAAAATATTATGAGGATGTGAAAGTTGAAAAGGATACGGTTAAAGAGCTTGGAAGATTAAAAGCCAAGAGAAGTTGAATCAATTGCAAAAAAAATGTGAAGAGGCATCACTAGGGATAATAAAATAAAAATTAGTGAGTGGAAGAGGCATGCTTGGGTGAGGAGAGACCCACACCATGGCTCTGGTTTGAAGGAAGATTACCAAGCAACCAAAAATTGTTCAACATAGGCCAAACGTGCAAAAGACAGAATAGAGGAAGAACAAAATAGGACTAAAGGAAGGATAATTGTTTACCAAAATTAATAAAAATAGGTGGATGTGGGAATGAGAGATGATCTTGCAACAATAAAAGACCCTTAGGCCGCATAACATAGTCTGGGATCAACACCAAGTTGTTGCAGACATAGTGCAATTCGTGAGATGCTAGATGGGGTGTAGTGTAGAAGACGATACTGAGAAATAGTTGGTCGCAAATGTAAGGGAAGTCTTCCATATAATTTCAAGATAAATTAGAGAGAGGAGTGTTGTGTGAGACAATCAAGAAGAGGTTGATCAAAGAGGAAAATAGGGATAAAGGTTGAACCATTCAAAAGAATATTTGAGAAATTGAAATGTCATAAAAGGTTGTCTTAAAGAAGTCGATAGAATTTTAAGGATGGGAAAAATAATAGTATCATGTGGCATGCTGAAACTTGGGCCAAAAGGGTTAACATATGAAGGAGCCATAGATGTTAAGTAAATAAAATGTATAGGGAAAAAAATCTGCACCTCTGGGAGAAGTATCAATGCTGAGGTAAGGAAGAGTTATTAAAATTAAAATTTTATAGATTTAAATGAGATGCATAGAAGTATAGGTAGGTTTGCAAGGGTTGAAGCCATACCGAGCATATTAAAAGGAGAATCATCATAGATTGAAAGCATAGAGAGAAAGGGATGACAAGGAGGTAAGAATGTGTGGTAGAAGATTGACACTATAAAGGGGAGGTTAATGAAGTGTGTAAATTAGGAATATGCAAAGTTGGAAAGAGGAGGGAGGAAAAGTATTTGCCCAAAAATTTGTAATTCTTATTTATCTTGAAGTTGAAATAGACATATTTTTGTTTTTGTTTGAATTGATTTTTGTAATCATGCAGTTGTAAATCGATTAAAAATTGGCACAAGTTATTGTCAATTTTGGTTTAATTATTTTTTGAGTTGTTGTAATCTAAAATTTTGGATTTGAGTTGAGATTTTGTTTTTGTCTACATCAAGTGGTATTAGAGCCTCAGGTTTTAAGTGCATAAGAAGATCGTTGAACATGAGGTAGCTTATACTAGGATCGATGGGTAGAGTGAAAGAGAGAGGGTGGTAGAGAAGAAGCTTGTGAGGGCCGTTGTAGGTGTGTGAGGAGTCTTAAGCAACAAGAGAGATTTATATCATGAAAGAATTTGTTTTGAAAATTGAGTATGGTGGAAAATTGTACATTGAAATGAGATTGTAACAAAAAGCAAGATGTTTATAGTCATAAGGAAGAGCAATGTGATTTGGGAAGCATGGAGATGGTATGAAGAAAATAAAACATGGAGGATGATCAAAAATATAAACAAGAGAATGGATAAACTAGAAAACTTGGGGGTACAACTAAGTGAATAAAAAGACACAAGGAAAGAATATGAGGATTGAATGAATAGTAAATATTTTGTAGTAGAGGTTGTCAAAGAGGAGAAAAATGAAGATGTAGCAATGGAGAAATAACCCCTAGCCATTAGAGGTAAACCTTTATATCAAGGATTTGTACCACCTAAAGTTTCAACTTCCATTCCTAATGTGGTTCAAAAACCCATCCACTAGTCATACAACATCCACAATAAAAATCACACTTGGAACATAAACCATAAATACCCATACCAAGTTCACCAAAGGTCAACTTAAATTCAAATATTTGCTTAAATAACAGAAGGATCCCATGTCACCTAAGGTCTATGACACACAAAATAATCCTTACACCTCTCCACCACCACCTATTTCATCCTCTCATTAAGAATTATTTATGAAAAAAATGTAGGTTTATTTATGCTAGAAGAAAATTATGAGCATGAAATGTGAGATAAGGATATTTATATTTCATTTAAATAGTAGATGAGAAAGCATCAGATAATAAATAATGAGAAGAAATATTACTAGGCCTATACTATATTCATGAGACTAGTTTTAGAAAAGTAGGCAATGAGAACATGTGCTAAATTCATAACATAAATGTAAATAAAATAAGACACACATGTCAACCCTTTCAAATATTTATCATTTATACAAATAATGTGAAAGAATATATGATTGAGATGCCACAAGCATTGGATGATATTATGAAGAGAAACCTATCACACACAAATGAGAAATTACGCAATAAAATATGTGAAACAATAATGATTATTGATTATTGAATCGATTACTGAATGAGTACAATGAAGGATTGAATATCCTTATGTAGACTTAGGTGAACTCAATAGGAGACTGATTGATGGAGTTTTGACTGAGAGAGGAGTGAGATAATAGAATGCATGAATCAGTTAAGTGTCTTTATCTTGTGTGCAACACAAATAATAAAGCACATGACTGATTGAAATGCATAATTAATGCAATCACTTGCAATTAGAGCTAGATGATACTTTCCTAAGTTTTCTTTAAGCACTAGAGTAGATATTAATTAAGTTACTCCAACACCCCCTAAATGAAAACTAAGGAGAAGTAAAAAATTGATGAAGGAAAAGAATGCAATGGTGGATGTAGAATGGATCTCGACATAAGGCCTAATGAGGTACCTATTAACAACATGAAATTTTCTTACAAATGGAGCAAAGGATAAAACCTTGTGGGAACAAAACTCCTCTCTAAATGAGAAATAGAAAGAAATTACATATGGAATGTCTCAAGAGACTCTCTCAAGAACATATGCACATATACAATCAAATACAACCATAAGAGAGAGTGAAGACTCCAAATCCCCCCAGAATGAGAGAAATCCTATGTCGATGATCAAACCAATGTGTCTCCGCTGAGAAATAAATAGATCCAATGATCAATGATGAGGAAACCCCTAGATGTGAGGTGAAAATGGAAGTCTTGGATGATGCTCAATGGAGAATTGAACTAAAACATGAGTGTTTGAATGGTAGGATGTTGAATCAAATGTATCAACATCAGACAACTCAAGATGATCTCGATATGGAATCTCTAAAGAAGATGGGATAACAAATGTGTTGAATCTATCATCTAAGAGGAAATGAATATCCTCTGATATGTCCTCGGCAATAACACTAGATGGCTTGATGAATGGAGCTACAATGCTAGTCAAAGCTGAAGAAGGATCTTGCTAAGTAGATGTGATCTCAATAGGAGGTCAAGGTGTAGAAGTCTCAACATTGATCTCATGAATAGATGGAAGAACACATAAGCTCAAGTGACCAAAATTCACCTCAGATACAACATGCTCTCTTGAAGAAAGAGAGTGATTCTCAGATAATGGAGATTATGGACCAAAGTGTGAGAATGCATACAATCGAGAAGAATGATCAACTATCCCTATTGCAACAATGTTACTATTCTAACTATATTTGATGTGCATTGAATTAGGTGTGAACTCAACTGTCTTCCCTTTCCAACTATGAGCAACCTGATAGATGGAGAAAAGGTTAGTGAATAAAAATGGTACACATAGTACATCATTGAATGTACCATCATTAATGTCAATAGAACCTTTGCCACATACAATAATATAAGTGTTATTACCCATTAATATGTGTGGTGAGGATGTAGCCTCAAAAGATGATTACATGTCCCAAGAAGATACCATATGGTGTGAAGCACCTAAATCTAGTAGCTATCTAGAAGAATGTGAACCGGTGGTTGCACATAATTGATGACCCTTATATTTGGTCTATCTATCTGTTTGGAATGATGGTGAAGAAGAAGACCTGTCAGATGTAGATGAATATTTTTCTTCATAAGAAGAGTTGTCAAGTAGATAGAGAATCAAGTGTTCATCTATCTTCTCAATACCACACTATTTTAACTGAAGCCTTAAAGACTTAAGTTTTGTGAAGAGGTCTTGGATATTGTCAAAATCAAAAGGATTAAGACATATCTACTCATTCTCTAACAGATAACTCCTAAGTGTTTCTTTCTTACCAAACAGGAGCTCAAGATGGGCCCAAATTTCCTATGGAGTGTTACAATACTAGATGTGAAATAATAGATTAGGAGAGATAGAAATAGAAAGAGTACCAAAAGACTCATCACATTTGTTGAACCATTTCCTCTTTTCTGCAACAACACATGGTTCAAGCTTTGTACCCATGGTGACTTGATACAACTCCAACTTCTTCAGAGTGATCTCCATCTGGGTTTTCCACTTGAGAAAGTTTGAGGGAGTGAGAAGAGTTACATGATCCTCGGTGACAAATCACGCCTCCTCCAACCATGCCAAGCTATGGATATGGAAAGCATGCCTTCACTATATAGATCACAACCCAATTGTGGCCTCTTGAGCTTCAAATTGAATCACTTCCTACACAAACAAAAAAAGTCACACCATCCTTGATGTGTGCAACAATAATTCATGTTGTAGGAAGCATGAATCAGGACAGTCAAATGAACCATGACCTATGTGACTAAGTGTTTCCCTTTAATCAAGCCTCCATCACAAAGTAAAAAATCCATGACCTGAATGTCATAGGAAAATATGCCTAGTTTGTGCCTTCATCATTGAAATGCATGATTGGTATCTTGCAAACAACTGAAAGGACCTACGCAAAGACTTCCCTTGTGGGATTCCAAACTCAAATTGATGCTTCCAAAAATTTATTGCACAAAGGAACAAGCAACAAGACAGTTTATTGAAGATTCTGATTTAGAGGGCATGGGTGAGAGTTTCAAGTCGCAGGCTTGTGGACACACTTCACAAAATTCAATGGCCTCCACAAATTTTCTATGCCTCCAAAAACAACGGTCTTGATGCAATAAAATTCCTCAAAAAGATGAACAAGGATCTTCAGATCTAGAGCTTTGATACCATGAAAGAATCCATGATTGAGATCCCACAAGCCCTAGATGATATTCTAAAGATAAACTTGTCACACACGAATGAGAAATTACACAACAAAATATGTGAAACAATAATGATTATTGATTATTGAATCAATTATAGAATGAATATAATGAAGGATTGAATATCCTTATGTAGACTCAGGAAAAATCAACATGAGACCCTGATTAATAGAGTTTTGATTGAGAGAGGAGTGAGAAAACAAAATTCATCAACCATTTAAGTTTTTTTATCTTGTGTGCAACACAAAGAATAAATCACATGACTCATTGAAATACATAATCAATGCAATAACACTCACAATCAGAACTAGATGATCTTTTCCTTAGTTTACATTAAGCATTAGAGTAAATATTAATTAATTTACTCTAACATAATGAATATGCTAATCAATAAAATATCATCAACTATAAAAATTCTATGTGTGCTTGAACCTATGTTGAAATGGATTTAGCTAATGGCCTCCCTACTAATATTTTGCTGAAGGTGGGAAATAGATGCAAGAGCCAACCTATTAACTATGAAAACATTACATTTAGATGTAGGAAATGTTACTCAATGGAAAAATTATCCTCCCAATGTGATATGTAATGTGATTTCGGGAATCCAAACTTGAGCAAACCGACATGGTGGATTGGGGATGAATCTCATCACTACATCATTCCACCCAATAATTGATAAATATGCATGGGAGAAAGATGAGGTACAACTATATCTATAGAGATGAGAATCAAAATTCAAATCGTTGAACATGAATCTTTCAAACACACTTGTATGGCCGAGGCTTTACAGATTACCCATTGAATACTAGTCTTGTGAATGCCTAATAAGAATTGGAGATAAGCTTGGAAGAAAAATTGATGTGGATTTACAAAATAGAGAAACCCTAATTTATGCCAAAATCAAAATTATTGCAATAAAAGAGATCCTAGAGAGAATCAAACTTATCATGTCCATTGGTAATTAGGATATAAAAATCACAATTGAAGCCCCTAAATTTTATTACAAAATGTGAAAGAGCCAAAGACAATGAAATTTCATGTCACTACCCACCCCCCATTTTGAAAATAGAATGAATACCAAAAGATATCAATAATAGATAAATAAAGTGAAGGGACTAAAAGAAAAAATAATACACAATTATCCAATCAAGGATATTCAAACAATAAAATAAAATCTACTAAGGTATTGGATAGTGGGCTTGAAACAAAAATTCAAGTATCCTAATGGACGATAAATCCTTATAAACAAGAGACAAAGACCAATAAAATACTAAAATAAGCAGGATCACAAATAGAGGAAGAGGATTTAATAAGATGAAATTGACATGATGGACCCAAGAGGACTATAAATACTATGGAAAACCAAAAGAGTATCAATTAATATAATTGGAACAAATAATAATCGAGAACTCACTAACTGGTACATATGTTTAGCTCTTTCTTTTTAATATATACAAACCTACATAACTAGCAAAGAAAATAATATTATGGAACAATATCGAAAATGAATTAAATAATATTGGACAAAAGGATATTTTCACTGGCGGTGACATCAATGTTATTTTGGATATATCTAAAAACTAGGGGGATTATAAGGGTATCACAGTCCCAAGAAGACTTTAAAAAAATCCCTCTTCCTGATTATGGATCACTGAGTGTGATCTGAAATGTCAATTGAAAAAAATACACAGTTGAATCCGAAAACTTGCAATAATAATAGGTCTAGTTTACACAATACCAACCAATGGAACATTTACTTGGAATAATAGGCAAAAGGAATTTACAAATATTATAGAAATATTGGACCATTTCCTTCTCATGCCTCATTGGATTCACCCATCCATTGTTTCCATTGTTTCCATTTCTAACATTTGTCATGTATCTTTGTTGGACCATTGCCCATGTCTTTAGAACTGGTAGTCGAAGAAATGTCAAAAATCATGGAGTCAATTCCAGTTTGAAAAATTGTGGCTATGTTAGGGGGAAATTTGAGAGCTACTTAGAAATTGGTGAATGGAACTCATAGTCATGGAAGGCTAAAAAGTGTTTGTATTCACCAAAAAATTGCAATTCATCAAAGGAAAACTAAAGCTATGAATATTTAAAAACTTACAAAAACATTTTTTCAGGAGGAAATAATAAAAGGTGAGTTCGAAGAATTGAACCATAAAGTCATAAAAAAATGGGATGTTTCAAGAAGACTATGTCAAAGAAAAATCCTTACTAATGGAATACAATGAAATTATAGTAAGAGAAGAATGATACTAGTGATCTAAATCTACAGAAACATGGCTAGTTGAAGGTGACATGAACACAAAAAGTTTCCATAATTGAACAAAGATGAAGAGATTATTTAACAAGATATCATAACTAAATAAAAATGAAGGAAATATATTAACAGATATAAAAGAAATATAAAATGAAGACATTTGATACTTTCATAATTTTCTAACTAAACAAGAAGAATCTGAACCCCTCCAAGACAACTTCATAAATTATATATCGACCAAGGTACATGAAAGGGAAAATGATATCCCGATGACACCTGTTGAAGACAGTGATGAAAAGGATGCTCTATTCCAACTACATTCAGACAAAACTCTAGGACCTGATAATTTTTTGGTGTTATATTATTAAACATGTTGGAGCTTCATGAAGAAAGACATCTGTGAGGTAGTTTAAGAGCTAAGAAAATCTAGAAAAATCCTAAAGGATATGAACAAAACCAATGTTTCTTTAATCCCAAAGAAAGAGGACTATAGATCCTTCACTGATTATGGACCAATATTATTATGCAACATAATATAAAAGGTTATTTAACGAAGGTTACAACAAATAAACTTAAAATTATTCTTCCAACAATCATAACAATGGAATAAAGTGATTTTTTCCCAAGTGTAAATATCACTTTAGACACCCTAATTCAAACATCACACCTTCAAATTAATCTTGACCATCATACCTATAATTAATTAAATATTATTATTTAATTAATTATGTCACATTATCCTATATTTAAATAATACTACACTATTTAATTAATTATTTTGTTATTAGCCCATAATCTATTAACTATTTTATTATTTAATTAATTATCTCATTTTATTCTATAATTAATTAAATATCATATTATTTTATTAATTATTCCATCCCACCTTACAATTAATTAAACATCCCATTTAATTAATTATTCTATAGTCTCACACACATTAATTAAATATTGTACTATTTAATTAATTTAACATTTGTGCACATTCATCCAAATCTCCTAATCCTAGTTAAGTTAATCAATATATGATTAGTTAGCCTAATCCATACCCTAATGATGATTAATTTAATACATCTATGATTGATTAACTTAATCGTTATCCTAATCATCATTAACATTTTTCCTAGTTTGTGTAGCATTGTAAATTGTCACCCTTGACAATTTCACATTATTTTTCTCTCCCTTAAGCTATTGGACCTAATTGAACACCTAATTTACTGAATTATGCATTCCATATCCCATTTAAGTATTAGAGATAAATTTCAAGTGAATAACCAATACATTCATTTAATATTTTTCCCTTGCCACCTTAATTCATGAAAAATAGGCCTGAGACACTAATGCTTAGGGCATCTATGGCCCCTATTTTGGCTCCAAATTCAAATATGTCAAAGGTGGTCTTTTATTATTTGAATTTCAAGTGTCCAATTTCAACTATTGGGATTTAATTTTTATTTAAATTATAATAATTGCATATAAATACCTAGTTATTGCATCATTTCAAATCTAACAAGCAATTATGGGAAAAATTATTGCCAAGAGCATTATCAAGAAAGTCAAGCGAACAATTTTAGAGATTTATTGCAGCAATTCAAGATCCAAGCATCATGTCAAAGTGTGTGTGAGTTTGTTCATGTTTATGTTACCATATTATTTGTGAAGACACAAATGTTAATGATTATTAGATGTTTTCCTTTTTTACATGTTAGACACTTTGAGTCTAGAATAATTGTCTAATATTATGAATATGGGAGAAATTGTGAATGATGTTGCCTGAGTGGATGGAAACCTATGAAAGAATTACCCGAGGTAACTAGACCCAAGAAAGGGTTGCATACCCGCTAATACACTATTATGTTATTATGACTATCAATCAATAATCTAGTTTTATTTTAAGCTATGATTATTGTTAATCTTTTCCTTTCTCAAGGGTTTTGCTAGAGTCCATGAAACTTCATGATGCCAATATGGTTGGGTGGTGAGCAAGCCCTTATTCAATGGTGTGTATTCATGAAAAATCCATACAAATATTATGCACAATAGTGAATGCCATTAACCATGAGACATAAATAAGCCTACCTAGCACAACATGTGAGTTTGATGCACATTGGCCATTATACAAGCTTCTCACAAAAGCCACAACACTTGTATTATATTATTCCATGTTCACCATTCAACCCTAATGGACACCCATATATGCCATATTCCATTATAACCATCATACACAAGTCAATTTCATTTAATAGTGATGTATGAAAAAGCACACTAAGCATTCCATTGTAATTTGATGTATAGTAACCATATAATTAATTTAATTCAACCCTAATGCATAAGCGTGCTAGAATATAGCATAATCATTAGTGACAGGCATGCCATTTTATGAAATCAATATCATTGATCCTTATACACAAGAACAATAGGCACTCCATAGCAGTTAGATAGAGATTATTCAAGAAAAATTTACACAAAATTTATAACTCTCAAGCATTCCATTAGACCCTTGACATAAAATCCATATAATTAGTTAATGATGTGCACAAGCCTAACATTCCATTATACCCTTACACAAAAGTCAATGCCAATTATGCATACAATTCAATGTTATACAAACTAGAAGAGAGGAGCTTGAGAACAAGCTAGTGCAAGACATGCAAGCACAATTCCTTCTGTGCCAACACCACCACTAGCATAAAGCACATAGTTTCCAAGCAATAGTAGAAATGGAGATGATCCTCCTAAGAAAGATAAGGGTCTTGAAAAAACATGTGGTGGGGGCCCTCTCATTGATATCATAACTAAAGAACAATTAGAGGATAAAGTTGAGCAATAGTTAGGAGGAGGTAATCAAGAGCATGAAGTTGATAGAGAAGTTTTGGAAAATCATATCCAGTAGCTTGATCAATTTCAAGATAGGCCAATGAAAAAAAATCAAATGGGTAAGACTTCAACCCCTTTTCCTTCAAGTACGTAGTGTATTGAAAACTCCTATTCTCAATAGAGCCCTTTGATTTTCAACATTTAGGACTTCTCAAAGTCTTGATGCTACCCCATCTACACCATCCTACCTAGAAAATTCCCTCTCTAGGAAGAGAAAAATGGTTCTTATTGCTTTTCCAGAAGAAGATGTAGTAGGGAAACTTTTGCAAAAAACACTCAAAGTAAAGAAATTGAAAACTACATCTATACTAATGAAATATGAAGCTTCTAGAAATTTGATTATGGAAGTTGCTCAGTCTTCGATGCAAAAATATCATAATTAGGTTACTGTATCAGACTACAATGTAACTAAGGTGGTTTTAGGTCCACCTATTAGGAATGGAGACATTCATAATTTTTAGGTCACAACTTTTAGGTTGGTGGAGAGAACATAAAAGGATAAAAAAGACAAGGATGGGTTAAGAATTAGGTAGAACTCCTTTAAAACTATCTTAGAACTTTAACAAATCCCTCTCCTCAACCTCTTAGCCAAGCAAGTCCTATTTTTAATCCTAATTTTACTACTTGGAAGGCCATGATAAGTAGAGTCCAATAGGACACTTATTATGGCAAGGTCATCCAAAGTTGGGTACTAGAGATTAAGATTAAAGGGCCTCCTTTAATCGAGAAACTAAAAAAGGTGTATGATGAATTTTTTTACTAAGAAATTCAATCAATTATGAGTTGGTTAACTATAAACAAGAGTAGGAATATTGGTTGCAGATTGATCATAAGCTGGCTAAAATTATTGTGATGGGTATGGAAAAGGCTACTTCTAAAAAAAAAAATCATCCAAAGAAGATTCTTCAATTGTTATGTGGAGAAAAATTATAGCGTGAAAGCTTGAAGTTATAAAATCAAATTCCCTGGAGCAAACAAAGTTAATGAAAAAATTAATCCACCTCAATAATAATTTAACCAAGAATTTTTCTGATTTTGAATGCCTGATCATAAAAATTGACAACCAAGGACCTTCTACACTTGAGGAGTTGAAAAATGGTTTCTTGAAGGTGGTTGGAACTTTATTAGAAGAAGAGGTATTTGATAGAGTTGTTAAAGAAGTTTGCTAGAATTGATTCAAAATGATCAATTTTCTTCATAGTCGTTTTCTTTTTTGGAGCAACCCATTAAATAAATCTTAAACATGATGGTTTTAGCAGTGGGACCCATGATCCTTACTCTATCTTTTGGTTAATGTGTTGCCTTAATATTTTGGTCATCCATTTTAAATGAGTATTTCTTTAGAAATCTTTAAATTCAATTTTGAGAATGCTATTTTTTTTACTTGTTAGAATTATTATAGAATGAAATTTTTGGATTAAATTGTGTTTCTTTTTCTTTTGACACTTCATATCAAAAAAATTCTTCTTCTTAATGATGGATCACTGAGTGTGATCTGAAATGTGGAAAGAAAAGGGGATGCATTTTAATCCAAAAAATTGCATTCTATAGTTTCATGGACGTAAAGAAGAGAGGCGTCATCCACAAATCATAGATGGGTGATATTTTTTGGATTAAAATGCACATAGATATTTTTGAAGTTATTTTTCTCGGTCTCCTTTTTTAGGGTCCTATTCAACATTTCCACCATAAAAAAATTAAAAGAAAATTGAAATTATTTTTTTAATGCTTCTCTTAGCTAGGAAGAAATCCATGGAAACGTCATTACTCGATATTGAATAGGATATCATGGAAATACAACTATACACATACTTTCAAGTCAATCCTCACTAAAACCAAACTATCTTAGAACCAAAATGTAAAATTCTAGGAGACCCTATCAAAAGCTTTTTTTCAAGTCTAATTATATAGACATCACATCCTTCTTTCTATGTTCAATTAAGTTCATTTTTTTTATGAGCTATAAATATTTAATACATAATCTAGCTACCCCCACTTTACTCCTCTAGTATTATTCATGCCATACAATTTTTTAGAGTGATAGTCAATTCCTTAGTCATAATTTATAAATTATATTTCACAATATTATGCAATTCAATTGATAAAAACTTTTAAGGATGTTCACCTTTGGGATTAGGGTAATAAAGATGGCATTACATCCCTTTAAGATTTATTTTTGAGCCTGACATTCATTTTCTACTAAATTTAGATTTTAAAGACCATAATTTCCCAATACCTTTGGAAGAAGCCTTTTTGAAATCCATTTCATCCAAGAGCCTTTTTAGCCCTCAAAGAAAATTTCATAATTCTAATTTCTTTAAAAGTGAAGGGATTTAAGAGGCTTCTATTTTAATTTTAGGACATTTTCCAACGGAGAACCTCTGCCCTCTATATTCTCCTTTAGAGGAGTTCCTAAAAATTCCTTAAAAATATTACACCCTCCATTCATATAGCCTCAATATTTGAAATATTATTACCCAGGGGAAGGATGATCCTCCCAATCATGTTTACCCACCTTATGATATTCATGGAGAGGTGGAAGTACTTTATGTTTAAATTTCCTTCTTTTAACCATTTCACCCTAGACTTTTGCATCTAAAAATTTTCCTCCAATCTCAAGACGAAGTTCAAGGAGTCGAAAAAATTCCTCTCCTTCTCCCTAGATTCCAAAGAGAGTCCATTATGATTAATTTATAAGTTGATAAGTCTTACAATTAACTTCCACTACTCCCTTTCTATAAAAAATATCATAGATATTATTTCTTAGTTCCATTACCTTGCATTCTCCTTAATAGACTTGAGATTTCTATATAAAATATATCTACTACATCCCTTAGGCTCCTCTTTCTAATAGTAATTTAAGGTAAAGGATCAAATTTTGCATATTGAAACCAAAAAAATCCATTTTGAATGGGAAACCTCTAGATTTAAAAACTTTTCTCAATTCCAATTAGATGGACAATTGTTTTGAGATAGTAGTAGGGATGACCTTAGTCAACACTAAAATTATTTTAAAATCCAATATTATTTCATAAAAATCTATCCAATTAGTATTTTATGTTGCCCCCCCTTCGTTCTATTGAACCATGTGAACCATCCTTATATTTTAAATATATGAGATAAAACTAATAAAATAGGCCCCTAAAAGACCCTATCCCTCCACAGGAGAGATAATTACCTCCATCATCATCCTGTAGGATAAGAATAACTTTGAAATCCCTACTAATTAATGAATTTATATCAAAAGATGGGATCATAAATCCTTAAGATCTCCCCAAACTTTAACTTGTTTCCAAGTATGGGCTATATATGTTCAAAATATAGGCTTAAATTAGATTGAATGCATGTTATTAATATGTGTCAAGAGTTCTTCGAGAATCCCAATTACTTGCTAGAGAAATTCCTTTAATCCCATGGTAAGGTGATTCCTCCTATTATTCCAAATAAATAAACTGGCACAATTCATTTTTTTCTACTTCAAGACCCATTTAAAATATCTATAGTTTCTCCTTTACCAACTATGGCTTCCAAAAGAAATACAACATCAATATTATGTTCATTTACTATTTTTTTAGTCAAGCAACACTTATTAGGAGAGGTAAGTCCCTTTATGTTCCAACTTAGTATCCTTGTGAATTTTTTGAGGGGAGGTGCTCACCTCCATTATCATGTAAATTGGTGATGGATTCTTGAGTGCCTTCTATTGGAGAATAATAAGATCAAGACCATAAAACCAAATTTTACAAGTGAACAAAATAATCAAACCAATATGTCTATGAATATACAAATAAAGAGTGTGTAAATAAAATGATCAAACCTTGAATATATAGCCAAGTATGAAGAGGTTTGAAGGTATGATTAAAAATCTTTCTACCCCTCCATAGATGGGACACTTGTGAGTTCACTTGAAAAGTGTGTGAAAAAAATTCAATAGGTGTCTCAAGTCAAGATGACATATGTCTCAATCACATGAAGTGAGACAAAAGCAAAAGACACCTAAGTAAATTTAAGTTATGTGTAAGTAGTTCAATTCTAGAAGGGTGATTAGCTAACTAGGTATGATATTGACTCTATTTACACTAACAGCCCCCTTAAGTGAAGCATAGGGAGTAACATATTCACTAATAACATGTCTCAACTACAAGGCCATGTTAGGTATTGATGTACAAATATCTCATAGAAAAAGGAGAAAATCCCAAGGGGAAAATAAAAATCCCTCTCCAAAAGAGAAATAATGCAATTAAAGAAAATGTGCAAGTGAAGAAGATAGAAGAGGGACTCATGATGAGCCCCAAGGACTAATTTGATCACATAATTACAATGGATTTTCTCCCCATAGGAGAAAAAAGAGAGAAGGTTATGTGAACCCTCCAAAAAATATGAAGTAATGAACTCCATATGAGGAAATGTTCCCCTTGAAAATTGATAAGAGAAGAGAAACCATGCAACCTACCCTCAAGATGATTCGTTTAGTGTTGGTTGATGCTCAACATTAGATGTTGAAGACGATCTATAAATTTTGAACAAAATTTCTCCCCTTAGGAAGAAACAACACCAAAAGTATGTACAAAATGACTTCTCATTTTGGATATGAATATTCGGAAAGTAAGATGAATGTCTTTGAACTCTATGCATGATACAAAGATTGAAATGATCCCAATGATTCCTTTGAATTATTCTCAAAGATATCCAAGAAAATTTTCATGTTTAACGAATCTTAATAAGATGGATAAGGTATCAATTGTGATTTACGAACATGGAGCATGGATATATGGTTATAACTAGATTGATGCAAATTTGGCACTATTGTAAATGATGATAATTGAGTTGGATGCAATAGTTATGCAACTTCATCAAAGTTGTCATAAAATCTAGAAGAGAAATATCCTAAATGGCATCATCCAAATCTAAGATCTAAGATTATATAAATAAGGATGTGATAATTGGAATATATACATCCTAATGTGGTGGATTCAAAACAATAATAGAAATGTCCTAACATAAAGAATCACTAGAACTCATGAATGATTCAACAATTGATTCAAATTTAGAAATAGGTTATATGGGATATGAGATACTAATGCAATTCATTAGACTACAATGTTCATCCCCCAATGATTCTCACAAGATGTCTAGGTGAGACTGGATGATGATTCTGCATGTGTTGTGACTAGAGGATCAAGTAAGGAAATACAATGACTATGAAGGATTATCTCCATTTCATTAATTTAATGAAATTGGAATTCTTTTGTTGTATTCCTTTTCTCTCCACAATATCCACATTTGATTTTCTATTTATTAGGAGGATTGTGAAGAACAATCAAATGAAAGGGATATAGATTGAGGGACAATATCACATGAACCAAAAAAAAAAAACACCTAGATTGTCCCCTTGATTTAGAGAGCCCCCACACCAAGAATGATTAGTGTTGGTTGTAGCCCCCCTAGAACAATATGCAAGAGAATTTTTATTAGTTTATGAAAATCAGATGCCGAATCAAATTTTTATAATGCATGGTTATTTTTACAAAATGGGCTATCTAAATCTTAGTTTTACATGAAAAATCAGATTCCTTACAAAATTATAATACAATAATTTATTTTTTTGCAATATTTCGATATGCGAGATGAAATTTATGCCTTGTCGAATTTTTCTTATAAAATTGAATTCAAAGGTTACAATTTGTTATTAAATAGCATAAAATCAAAAGAATCTTGATCTGTTAAAAGGTCAAAAATGAAATTGGATTCTCTTCAATTATTCACACTTCAAAAAATACCCCCTTGTTTACAACTTATCATAAAATGAAAAAGAGTCCCCCTTAACAACTCTTTTGATCAATGAGCATAAAAATTGTGTCTCACAATTAGAGGTCTATTTGGAAATTGGTTAGAATAGTTCTTGTTTGATAATTAAAGAACCTAACATATTCATTTAAAAATTTCTAATGTATGACAATAACAATGGATGACAAACAAACAATAATTTACAAGAAATAATATGGGTGTAAGCCACCAGCTTCCAATTGGGGAGTCTTGATTGTACATAAGAGACTATTAAAGGTTTCTCAAATATTGGGGAAATAGTCTTTATGGTGTGGCAAATATGTGGTAGTGAGACAATTAGTGGAGGGTGGATTTGAAGAGCCGTTGATATTATGCATTGGAGTGGGGGTTGCACTAGCCAAATAAAATTAAGAGTCCATGGTGAAGTCTATGTGTTGCTCAACAGAAGATGTGCTGATTGATAAAGGCTATGTGGTAGCTAGAAAAAAGTGGAGGCCAATAGTAGTGTGTAGGCTAATGAAAATTTTCTCTTCATGGCAACACTAAAGGAAATGCAACTCAAATATATGCCAAGGAAATTTGAAAGGTCCTACACATAGATTGATGGGAAGAGAACATAGAGATCCATCATAAAGAAAGGTTCTTCACATGATTGTCATTGCATATATCTATTGATGAAAAATCACATGTGTGCTCCCTCATATAGGATTTTTTTTGTAGCATGAACACAATATACCAAATACTTACAACCTTTGCAAAAGAGCTTGAAAAAATATGGATGCTACAAATAGTTGATGTGGCTAATTTCATGAAGACGATATAGAGAACATTCCAAATAGGTTGAATATGCCTAGATTTTTTTGTAAATAAAGGTGAACCTAAAATAAAATATGAAAGTAAGCTAGACCACAAACAATTCCACAAACTAGACAATTGTGAACAACAAATAGGCCTGAGAGGCCGAAAGATGTTTACAAATTAGCCAAAATAGCCAAAATTTCCTTTAAGATTACAAATAGACCAAAATGGGAGAAATCTCACAAAGAGAAAATGTTCTAACCAATGGGCATATGGGCAGAGATTTAGATTGGCCCTTTGCTAAATAAATTTTTGATTTTTTACAATTTTTGTACAATCAACACTGTAGACCAAAAAATTACAAAAATTGAAAATTATTGAAATTGATGAATTGAAAGGTATATTTTAATTTCTCAAACCTTCTAGATACAATGGTGGTGTCCATTTATCTCTAGGATACTCTAGTGATAGGGATATATGTGGGAGTCACCTTGATGTGGGAACGAACACACTCTCATGGCTCAGATACCATTTTGTAGAGTGTCAAGATCAAGAGTGTGAAGTAAACTTCTACAAGTGAATAAAATAAACATAATATTATGTCTATCAATAGAAAAATGAAGAATATGTAAATATAATAAGTGTTCCTTGCATATATAGGCAAGGATGAAGAGGTAAGAAGGTAGAATTGAAACTTTGACTACCCCTCCATAGATGGGAAACTTGTGAGATCACTTGACAAGTGTTTGAGTAAGTGTCAATAGGTGTCTTAAGTCGTGATGATAAAATTTTTAAACATATTAAGTGACGCAAAAGCAAAAAAACCGAAGTAAAATTAAGCTATGTTTGAATTGGTCAATCCTAGAAAGGTGATAAGCTAACTAGATATGATAGTGATTCTAATTTACACTAGCACATTTATCCAAATCCTTAGTGGCTAACACCTTTTCTTATCCAACACCCATATTTCATCCTCATACTTTACTGATTCTAATATCTAAAAAGGTGTAAATTATACCTTTTAAATTTAATTTCAGGTAACTCTAAATTTTAATTTTATTTTTTGGTGTTGTCAGGGTATCCCTATGACTCAAGCCTAGTGGGTTCCCTTTACGGGGCAAGCTTGAGGCGAGACTAATCCCTGTGGCGATGGAGTAACCAATGCAATCCCCCAATGTCCGCATCAGGGTGATTTTTTGGCCAAAGAGAGTCGAACCCAAGACCTCAGGGAGCGAACCCGAGACTCAAACCAACACCTCTAACTCGTGGGGGCTGGTAACTCTAAAATTTTATTCCTACCTTATCTTCAAAAATATCCTTTACACATTCTTATTTTCTCCCTTCTTCATCTTTCTACTCTTTTCCATCTTCATGTGATGCTATTGATTGAATATAATCAATTTATCCCGTTTAATTTACCCCTACCTCCCTAGGATCAATTAAAGTAGATGCCTCTAGAGAAAGGGGTCAATGAAGATGGCTGTAGGTTTTTACAATTATTTTATTACCTCTTATTTTGGTTTACCATTTGTGGTTTTACTTCCCCCAATTTTTATAAATTAAACCCATGAGATGGTAGTTTCATGCTAAGTTCGTGCAGGTAACAAGGTGATGCCAGGTCGATCAAAGATCAATAGTGAAGTGTATTATTGTGTACTCTAATTTGAAGATTTATAATATACTTTCCCTCTTTTCTCGTGTGGATTTTTTCGGAAAGGGTTTCTCCATGTAAATCTGGTGTCACATTTTATTTTATGTTTTTATATTGTGATGTATGTTGCAATCACATGTTTAAATTTGATTTGGTAATATAATTTTCAGAATTTAACTCACTTGCATAAGTTCATATTGTAGCCTTTCTCCATTGTTTTCAATAGTTTGATACTTATCATTATATGATTAGCATTTTATACTAATAATTTTTATTGTAATTGTTCAAAAATATTGTAACCACTACTGGTTAGCTTACACTGCCAACTTTTTTGTTTTTTCTTGTAAGTTTTTTTTCATTTTTGCATAACTTATAAATGGATAGTCAAATTTTGAAGTGTGAATAGTCGATAATCAAATCCAAGGCCACTAGACTAAGTATTATATGAATCACCCCTTCTAAAGCAATGGCATGTCTAATATCCTACACACCAACAAAATTTATTAGTGCTTCATTGATTTGATATTTTAATTAAATATTTTTTTTATTATAATTAAAATTTTCATATTATTTCATACCAATTTTCCCTGGTTAAATACATCTTATGTGATTGAATAGTGACCATAAATGAATTCATTGAAGGATTTTTAATTATTTATGTAAGTGTATGCAATAACCTTTTCCTGTTGCTACCTAGTTGACTTTGCTTCAGTCTCACCAAGAATTTTTTACTTCTTTATAGTATGCTACCTCATTTGGACTCAATATTGAGCTCCGACCTAGACTAAATAGATAAAATAAAATATAAGGCCGAGGAACCAATGAGGAATAGTTTCTAAACTCAATAAGGCATAACCTCCTCAATTTATGAGTTATTTCAAAATGATCTAGGTAAAATTATCAATGAATTTTAAGAACCACCCTAGCCATATGAGATCCTCGTGAAGGGAACATATCCCAAGATATAAGGAGACAAGAAACACTTTCCACTTAACACAAGGGAAAAGACCACACAAAAAAAACTAAAAATAAATGTCATGCATGTTCAACACCAATGTTGAGAGAGGCTAAAAGTAAAGATAAAAAATCAACCATTATAATAATATAATATAAGAAACATAAACCTCCATAATGATTATTATAGATCATAAAAAATAGAGGATGCCAAAATCCTCAAATAATCATTTTTATAATTAAGACAATTATTCTAGCATGAAAACTTCCTTCCAAAACAAGTATCCAATACTAACCAAATGAGATGATAATATAATATCAAGTTAGAAGCTAATTCCAAAATATGGAAGGATCACACTACAACATATACATGATACACATTATAATATAACATCAAGAGTAGCCACCTCCAAGGTGATCCAGTAATTTTAATTTATATTATTATAACATAAGACAATAGACAAATAACTCTTCCAACTCCCAAGAAATATTTGATGATATAAAAATGGGGCATTATAATCACCTCCCAACCATATTACAATAATTGAGTAAAATAAATTATTATGCCACTCTAGGTAACCCTGAGCTATGATGACAATAGTAAAAAAAACCATTTTTATGGCCAAGCTCACACACATACAATAGTATCAAGAAGGAAACATAACTCACACAATATTAATACAAACTTATTCACACAAGCACAAAAGAGACTCAAGGAAGGAACCATCATTCACATAACAAGGTTTATGTTAATAGAAGATCAAATATGCTCAATCCAATCAACAAGGAAAAATGGAGAGTGGTTAAGGAACTAGAGTGGACATTATCTTGATACTCTAAAACCAAGCTCAAAATTGAAGTAGACCACAAGGTTTTAAGTAATCATAGACCATGTGGATCCGTTTCTATGAAAATTAGTAGGGACAATTCTTCAATGAAATTTACACTACCCTTAGGTAGAGGGACACTTCTTTAGCATGGTTTGCCTACTGAAATTCATATTTTAAGTTTTACATAATTAAGTTCTTAGATTGAAAATGTCACTACATAACACATAATTCAATCAAGCAATATTCATCTCATTGTCTCGAAGCATTTCTAACACATGGGAATCCATAATCTTATTATATTTGGATAATATACGCATGTCAACAACACAATACTAGTAAGATGAGATGGATAGTAATATCACCTATAAATTTCTTGCAGAAACAATTAAACATTATGTGCATCAACCTAGTACATAATAATAGTCAAACACATTTTGATAAATAGAATAAACATACAATAGTAATAATTTAATTATCATTTATTCAAGTGGAATGATTCCATGTGGTCAATCATTTAAGGAATAACTTAAAGGAATTAGTTCCACCCATTAAGCATATCATTAAATGAAAACATTATTAGTTGAAACACCAAACAATATAAAAGTACATGCATTTATAAAAGAATTATACTCAAATATGCACATATCAAATATATTGAATTAGAAAATTGGTAGATCCAGAAGAAACCACTAACTCACTTAATATCACAATAGATTTGATACTCCAAAACATGATAAGGAGAAGGGCACAAATGCATGTGGACATTAAAAATCCTCTATGGCTTACAAAAGGGATAAACCACTAATGGTAAGGGTTTTCAATGGGTAATAGGGATATTAACCACTTGGTAAAAATTAATTAATTTACGTGGTAATTTTCATTTGATTTTTTATAGCATTGGTAGATGGAAGAGATCCAAAAATTATAAACTCAAGACTTATAAAGGATTAAATATATTTTTGGCTATACCATTTATTCAAAAAGCTTGATTGATAAGATAAAAGAGGTTGTTGTTGAAAATTCTCTTGGTGATTTAAAATCAAACCATAATCCAATATAAATTTTTCTATCTTGGTAAAAAAGGATATGACAAAAGAACAACCCACCCACTCACATCCAACAAAGGGAAAAATCTCTTAACCCTTGAAGAATGTGATATGTTTAAGAAAATATTAAGTAAATTAATGCAAAAAGGAATAAAAATATCACAAGTTCTAAAATTTCATGAGATAAAAAGCACAATTCAAAAGGAAATTGAGATTTGTAAATGGATAAAGAATGGAAAGAAGATTTTTTTTATTTTTTTTTTGAAAATATTTGGATTGATGAGGATTGTAAAGCTACAAGAAGATCTATGAAGGAGATACGAAAAGAGGAGAGCATAAATTTACTCAAGATTCTTAATATAAAATAAGGGGTGCTTATTAAATAAACTCTAGGGAAGAGTTAATATATCTAAGGAAGAATAACCCTAAAGCTATTTTGGAAGGAAACTCAATCAATAAAATAATAAATAGAGAAAAAATAATAACCAATCAATGGTTTTAAATATAAAACAAATGTATGAGAAGCGTATAAGGGTTGAGATCATTCCCCAAGTTCAACATGACAAGTAAATTATTAAACTATTTATATTTTAAGGAATGTATTAAGAAATTATATGCATGAAAGGATATTGTCATGGCTGAGATTCAAGATGAATACCTAAAATGGGAGGTGAATATCTTTGCTCTCATATTGTGAATATATTCAAAAATATTATTCAACATGGATTTCCAAGATATTGGGTTGCCATCTTAGAAATAATCCTCTTTAATAATGGGTATGTTAATAATACTTCCAACTATCAAACATGTTTTATCCTTTATTTATTGATTTATTTAGGAGCAAGATTGAACATATAATCATCAAGTGGATAAAAGAAAAAGAAAAGAGAGAAAAAGGGCAACTAGATTTTAGACCAAAGAATTGAATAATTGATCATAGAATTAAATTGAGGCATATGATTAAAATAATATAGAATAAAAAAGAGGAAGATTATTGTTGTTTTGTTGATTTCAAGAATGATTTCAAAAAAAAACTCAGGAATAAGTTATGGTGTAGAATGAAGGATCCTGGTATCCAAGTGTAATTTAGAGAAATTATCTATAGGTTCTATGAATATTTTAAAGTAAGAATTATAAATTAAGTAGGTATTTTAGAGAGTTTTTAGAGCAACATTGGAGTTAATATAGGATGGTTATTATCTCCTACACTTTTTTTCCTATATATTGACAATCTTGAAGAATGGTTTAATTGGAAAGGTGGAGATGATGTTCTCCTAGGGAAATTTATTGTTAAGCTTATTGGTAAACTGATAATCCTATTTTGATTACCAGGTCTACTAAAGTGTTATAATCCTACCATTCATTTTCCTTGCACTTTTATAGTTTTTTTGTGGCTAATGTAAAAATATCCGTTACACATCTAGTTTATATAACTAGTAGACTTATTCACACTAGCTCAAGTTCACTTTGTGTTTTAGTTGCTTCACCTCATAGACATATGACACATGATCTCACACTTGTCACAAATAATCTACATCTGTCACACCTCTTGGAGGGTTAGTTAGTGATAAAATCTTATCTTAATATGTATTTGCTATCTTAAATATACAAGGAGTTGTTTTCTACATTTCATACACTTTATTGATAGTTTTTTGTTTTATTTTGTTGCATGCATTGTCTTGGATGATATATTGAATTTATCTTAATGTTTATCCAACATGGTATCAAAGCTATGAATTTTAATTCCCTTTCCAATTTTAGTTAATCTCCCACTTAACCATATCATAGGTGTTTCATAGAGCCAAATGAACATCACAATCACATCTAAAAGGCCCAATTAGCTAGAAGTTCCTATCAATTCCTCTAATTTAATTTATATTATTTTTTGCAAAATAAATTAGGATCCCTTACCTCCATGTACCCTATGACATCCAAATTTTATATTTTTTAGGAAAAAATTATTTTTCATTTAAAAATAGATTAATGTTTGGGTGACATTTTATTTTCATGATAAAATTATGGGAAAGATTAAAAAATTATAACTTCTAAATCATGGTTTGAGGTTTAATTTTCTATTTTTGTAGGGCCAAAATCCTATGCATTTTTTGGAGGGAATATTTTATTTTTTGTAGGTCCAAAATTCTCTACTCTATTTGTAGGGAGCATTTATTGAGAAGTGGCTCAAGGTATCAAACCTCAACCTTCTATGGACTTTGAACATTCCTTACACCAATGGTTGAGCATAAAACATATGAACTCATCATAGAGCTCACAAAATATTACCTATTTGTATCATCAACACTCTCCACAACTAAAACCTCATGCCTACTCACAATTAGCCACACCCTAGATGGTGGCTTCACCTTCCATGTAGAATTAAAACTAGACTATGTAATTTTAATGATGAAATCTAGTCCTTTAGCATCTAAATTTTATTTCTTTACACTCATGCCTTCTAAATTTGCAACATTCTTCCTTTCTTTGTAGAATAGTTAACATTGTATGTTAACATTCCCACAAAATAACACTAAATATTTTATGACAATTGCTATTAATTTATGACCCAACATTTCATGTTAGTTTTTAATGTTATACTTGTATTAATATTTGATATTAATTTATATATTAGCATTTAACTATCATTATAACCCCTAACCTTTTTTTTAATTGTACAACATTTTGTGCTAATATTCACTTATATAGTCACCACTAGAAGTTATAATAACTACTAGAATTTTAAATTGGCAATTATATTTAGTGCTGATATTATATTTTCTTGCTTCCACTATAACAAGGTTGGACACTGGGCTAAAAATTATGCAAGAAAGATCTCGAAGACCAAACCTAAGGTTTGGAAGGCTAAGGAAGGAAAGGTTGTGGTAGATCCTAAGGAGGTTTTTGAGAAAGATGGAAATGAAGACGTGATACAAGTTATCTTAGTCTTGAAGCTCCCCTCTCCTACTCTATTGGTGGAACTTAGAGACCTCATTTCATTTTCTAAAAAATCTATCCCCATAGATTTGACAGAGTCTCATCGAGCTTCTTAGGGATCTTACTTCATTGAAGAGAAGATGGATTCAATGCCCTTAAGGGTTGGAATTTGTTTTTCCTCTCTATCTCTTAAAGGAATAGATCATTGGTTGGTAATGGAATGGCAGGGTTATTTCTCTCTCATACTATTGTTTAAGAGGAAGCCGAGTTTTAAAGGAAAGATGGTATGCTCTCTCTTGAGGAGAAACCTTTCATTGTATTGAAAGTAAGAAACAAGAAAAAATCAGATTATGGGTCTGAGCAAAGGGGTCAAGGTAGACCCTCCTCTCAAAAAAATTAAGAGAAGGAAAGTAAGAAGGAGATTGTTGAGGGAGCTCAAAAAAATCCCTTTGAAATGTGCTCTAAGAGCACATCCTCTAAGTATAAATGAAGATAATAACTTCAAATATTAGGGAGTTAAATCATGTACATAAACACGATCTCTTGAGAAACATTATTCAAGATCATAAACTAGATCATAAACTTGATAAAATCTGAAATCCTTATGTGTTTGAAAACCAAAAGCATCCTAATATATTCCATTCTAGCCAGTAGAGAAAATGTCTCCTCAAAATCTATTCCTTCTACTTATGAGTAGCCTTTACACACAAGCCTTGCCTTTTTTCTCGCCACTTCTCCATTCTCATTTAGTTTTTTCTGGAATACCCACTTAGTTTCAATAAAATTCTTGTTTATTGGTCATGGGACAATTTCCAAAGTCTAATTCTTCTCAATCTACATTAATTCTTCTTCCATGGTCTTAATTTAATATTCATCTTTGCATGCTTCGATCACTATTTTAGGTTCAACTTTGGAAAGTAAACATAGTTTCACCTATTTTTTTACCATAAAAACCTTTTCTCTTGTGAACACACCTTTAATTTTGTCACCAATGATCTGATTTTTATAATGATTCTTCTACACACACTTAGGAGTCTTAGGGATCCTTTCTAAATCTTCTTCCTCTTCAATTTGTACTTATTTTTCTTTATCTTTTTCTTCTTCCCTACAAGAAGACTCATCTGATTCATATCCATAAATCATCAATGAGTTCTTATGTAAGTCTTCATCCAATTTGACACTTGCACTTTCAACAATTTCATTCAATCTCTTTTATAGCATTGGTAAGCTTTTTTTTTTGTAGAATATCCAAGGAATATACCTTCATCAAATATTGTATCAAACTTTCCTAATTTTTCTTCATCTCTTATGATATAGAATTTTCTTCCAAACACTCTGAAATATTTGACAATAGGATTCCTTCCATACCATAACTCATAGGGAGTCTTTGAACTATTTTCCCTTTCTTTTACTCTAATAAGTATGTAGACTGCAATATGAATTGCTTCTCTCTAGTAGAATTCTTGTAGGTATTCCTCTTTCATCATTGTTCTTGTAGCTTCTTAAATACTCCTATTATTTCTTTCAACCACTCCATTCTGATGAGAAGTCCTAGGGGTTGATAAATGCCTCTTTATTCCATGATTTTCATGAAATTTGTTAAACTCATTAGAGGTGAACTCTCCACCTCTATCTGATCTTAAAAATTTTATTTTCATATCCATTTCATTTTCAACCATGACTTTAAATATCAATGACCGAATTTAGATATTTGAATTTCAAATAATAAAAGGGGATCTTCAACATATTTGAATTTGGAGCCAAAATAGGGGGACATAGGCGCTCTAGGCGCCAATGCCCTAGACTTATTTTTGAGAATTTCAAAGTCGAGGCCAAAATATTAAATGAATTTATTTGTTTCCCACTTTAAATTTGTTGGTAAGTGTTAAAATGGGTTGTGGAATGCAAAATTTAGGAACTTAGGTGTTCAATTAGGTCCAATGACTTAAGGGAGAGAAAAACATAGTGTGAAATTATCAAGGGTGAAATTTTTTGATGTTGCAAACACATCCTAAAATTTAATGACATGCATGTTATTATGGTTAGACACAAAATTAGCCAAATAAATTTTTCAAAAAATTCATGACTCGATAAATAATCATATTTTGCATGGAGATGTCATAAAATAATCATGCACAAGAATAAATAACACTAAAAAATCATGCATTCACACTAGGTGAATCATACAAGTTTGATGCAATATTTCCATACAACTCAATGAGATATATGCCATTATAACCTTCAAACAAAGCCATATAATTTAGCAACAAATTTCATTAAATAATTCACAGAAAAGATAATAATCATGCTCAAGAGTGAATACCACTAATAATTATGCATTAGTGACCACACCAAACACACCATAGGATTTTGATCCACACTATCTATGATATAATATTCATATAAATGTCATGGAATTTGTGGTCTACGTTATGCTATATACAAAGTTTAGCTCTAATGCATGCTATATATCACATTATATTATAGAAATCAAACAAAAGAGTCAATTTCACTCAACCATGTTGTACAACATATATCCACACTCCATTATAACCATATCACATGAGTCAACATAGCTCAACCATGATGCATGAACAAACACAACTTCCAAACAACACCCTTAACAAAAAGAATACAATCATCATGCACATGAGTCAACATTAATCACAATGGTACATCAACAAGAAAAAAAGGCACACCATAGGATTTCAATACAACCTTCAAACAAAACTCATACAACAATTACATTTCATTAAGCTATTGGTGTGATAAGTGCACAAAGATGGGGGACCAAAAAGGGGTCTTAAGTGGCCACTTTTTTTTTTTGAAATTAAGAAATACCGAACTTGAATGAGAAATTGAAGATAGTTAACTCAAACTTTTAAGATACAACAAAAACAAGAGTTGTAGTGCTTTGAATCTACATTCTAAACTACTAGTTTTTATTTTTTTGAAAATGGTAGAGATTAAGGGGTTCAAAATGGGGGCACACAAATTGGTCTTACTTTTTCAAAAGAAACATAGCATACCATTCATTGTGGCCCCCTAAATGTTAACTTCTTTTTAGTATCTTAAAATCACTTCAGTGATATATTAGCTAACAACATGCAGTTTATCCATGCTTTTTCTACTATTTTTTAATGAATTTATAATTTTTTACTAATTTTCAAAGCAGACACATCTTGAGAAATAGAAATTTGTGTGTGCTCCGCCTATATTTTTTGAGAACTATTCAATTTTTTTAATATGTATAGAATTGAGTCTAGTTTCTAAAGATATACTTTATTTGAAATTTCTATAAATAGTTAAATAATAAAGTGAAAATACCAAACATTGGTTTTTGAAAAAAAGATACACCAACAAAAGAAATTAAAGATGAAAAACTTAACATACTCAAAATTTAAAAAATTTACATGGTTAGATAGCTAAGAGAGAGCTTAACATTACCATGGTGTTTTTTTAACTTGACATTGAAACATGTGCAAACTTGATGGGGAGCACGTTGAAGATTATGCCATTTTTTTCACAATCTATAAAAACATGTCTTTAGATATTGAAAAGTTAGTCCAATCCAAAATCTTGGAAATTTATAAAGCAACCAAAAACATGAGTTTGTTATTATGTAGTTGTGTTTCGTCTTGCATTGATTTTTTTTTTCTTTCGCTATCTCTTTCTCCTTGTTGTTCAGTAGAACTATTTACATGAATAGGCCTAGGATATAGGAATAGGCCTTGGGTGGGAGGATATAGAGATGTAGTGGACCCCACTAGCCTATATTTATTTTTGGCCTTATGGGTGGTGGTGGAGCTTGGGTGGTTAGGAGCCTCAGGTGGTGGGGTCCGCCGTTATGGGTGGGAATTGTAGTTGGTTCTGAGCTACCATGTACCAATAAGGAGAGTAGAAAAAAAAAAATCGATCCACTCCACTCATCGCCCCTTTTCTCTAAATGCAAACTAAAATAAACTATTGTCGGGGGGTGGTTGGATTAGATGGGATTCTATACATAACAACCTCTTGACAACTCCTAATCTATATCCGTGGCTAGATCTCTATGCTACACATGAATCAATCCAATCCAAGCTTACACAACTCTAGAGTTGTGGCTAGATCTATATGCGTCACATGAATCACTCCAATCCAAGCTTCCATGAATGTGATCAATGCCCCCCCCTTTCTCACATTGGATCATAGCCCTCCATCCATAGAGTGGAGAGAGATATATGTCGAGGGGGATATGGAGTAGGGGGGACCCCAACAATGGAATTAGGAGAGAAGATAGGGGTGGGGGGAGACCTCATTATAGAGTGGTTTTTCAATAGGGGTAGGGAAATTCCCCCCCACTCCAACTACAGTTTCTCCAAATAATTTCCAAAGAACTATAGTTGCTGAGTAGAGATAATGGGTCCCCCCTCACCCTAGATTTAGAGTGAGTATAGATAGGGGACGAGCATCGGGAGAGATATGCACTCTGATCTTACTATCATATGCATATGCGCTCAAAGGAGATATATAGATAGGGGGATTTGTTGGGAGCTCAACACTAATTCCTGAACGGAGTGAGTTCTTTATCCATATTGTTTGTCATGATTCCATGCCATCTATTCCTGCGGAACATACATCCATGGATGTCACTAGTTGCCTCCCAAAGCATTCTATATAGAGATAAAGGCTTTAGTAAACTCCACCCATCGCCTGACCCCTATCCATGTATAATAACCAACCCAATCGAGGCAAATGAGATGTTCGAATTTGGCCATCCTTTTCACCTGGGGAGGAACAAACTGGGCTTGTTTTGACCCCATATGACCTAGACTATTTCTCAAGTTGAAACATTTCCCAAAGTGTGTAGATAGTTGGCAAGGTTTTCCAGTCATGTCTACTACAATTTTATGCTAGAATAATCTAGAATAAAGGGGGGGGGGGGGGTGGTAGCGAAGTGCAAGGCGGTGGCAGAGCCTCGATCGGTGGGGTCCGCCCACCATCTCTATATCCTCTCACGAATATAATCTACCTTCGTCTCCTTACTCGAGAACTAGCAAGCACATTAATGAAATGATTAATTAAGTGGGAGGGCCCCTACTATTCTACGGTAGGCTTATCTTAGCAGGCTGATTAATTACCAGTGGGGTTGGGGCCTTGGATAGTCAGGTTGGGAACTATATTTCAGTTCAGGGGATTGGGAATTCTGACAAGAATTTTCTATCCCCTGACTGCTATTACCATAGTTAGGAGAGCAATAAGAAGTTCTCATGTGCTACTATCTAAACATGAATGAGCCAAAGAAGAAGCCAACCTCAACCTCATAACCATAGCCCACTACTATTCTAGTTGGAAAATGGACTTGCCCTACTATCTATGGGGTTGGAACTGCTAGTTGAAGGAAGAACTACAAGGTTAGGGTTTGCATGATGACGGGGAGGCAGATTGATGCACTCACTATTAACCACGACTGTGACTATTCGGAATTGAACCCCAGGGTGCCAACATGTAGTACATAACATGAAATCTCCCACTCCAGACTCATAACTAACTATAGGAAAGGGGGGGATAGCTACTTAGATGTTTCAGCTCACTAAGTCGCTTCGCCCCCCTAGAAGGGAACCTTCTATTCAAATTGGAATCATCTCCTCCCACCCATTGAGGACCCCATCACCTGAGGCCCCAACCCCACCGGGCCTTCACCAAAATTCTGCCCTAGCTTCTAATCATTGAACTGGTGCTTCACCACCAAGGCTTTGTCCATCGGTCCCCCAGGAGGCAGATTATAGAAGTGGGAGTTCATCGAGTGGGTTGGGTGGGGGGGAATCATAGTTCCAAAACTATAGTTTCCCACCCACCCAAATCATAGTGGTTCTCTAATAGTGAGTAGATTATTGTTGATATGCCTCTATAGGTTGGTGGGGTTGGCTCCGCCTATTGGGCCCCCATGCTTGGAGGTAGATTATATTCATGGGAAGATATAGAGATGAGCCTTAGGTTGGTTAGAAGCAAATCTATATAGCCTCCCACCCAAGACCAACCCCTATATCCTCCCACCCCCCCGGTGGGGTTTGTGGTGGCGAAGCCTCGGTCAATGGGTAAGGCCTGCCTTCGACAGCCTAAGGCTAATATGGTCATCTATCAAAGGAAGTCTAGGGTGGGTGGGTGAAAATAGGGTTGGCCTCACACCCACCCCCACGAAGCATCAGGTGGGAGGATATAGGTATTTTTGGGGGTTTCTATAACCCCCCTTGAATTCACGAAGCTTGGTCAATAGCGAAGCTAGGTTTTGGTGCATGCCTTGGATGGTGGGTAAGGTCTGCCTTCGGCAGTTGACCATATTGGCCTTAGGTGTCGAAGGGTAGGTGGGATAAGTAGTTGGAGGTAATTTTAGTTCATTAAGGAGAGGGTTCTTTGACTCTTAACCAAACCAATATAAGAGCTTCTTCCCCCATTTTCCCATTGGATTGATGCCCACCACCCTGGGTGCATCATTTAGGTAGTTTTAGATTGTGAATTCAAATCCCCCGCATAGTTTGAATGCTCATTCCTTGTTGGTATGAAATACTTCTATTTATCATTAATTAGTTATCTCTAAACACTTTTAGTATGCTAATATGTGCACACTTAAAGTATTTTGTCCCAGATTCCACCTTGATAGAGAAGGTATACTAGGGAAGGATGATGACTCCATACGGAAGTTGTAACATGGTCAAAGCTAATCCCGCCCCCCCCATTCTAGAGTAGGTAATATTCCTAACCCAACACAATTGTTTTGCAAGAAAGATTAATTCATTGTTGCTGCTTCATTCCATATTATGATGGGACCTAGTGTATTATGTACCTAATTATGATGGGATATGTAGGATCTTTCTCTCACTAGGGAAACTTCTCTTTTGGTTTTGGGTGCTGAGGTTACTACCAGAATCTACCTCTGGAGTAGAATGAACATCAGTTATAGAACTAGAGGAGGGTGGGTGTAGTGAGGGCTAATCAATCAGTGCATGATCCTTTCCATCTCAGGTGGCTGATGCACCAAACTAAATGCCAAGATGAATGCATCTATATGTCCCACCCTCTCTAGAATAAATTTCCAACATAGATGTTGATTGAGTTGGGATTACACTCTAAATCGATAGGTGTTGGATGTATTGGTTTTTCATAACTCCCCCCACCCCTCAATAGCTAGCTAGTTAGTAGTTATAATAGGGTAGATGAGTATGATCGCATGCCATACTATCTCTTGTTGTTTCTAGAACATTTTTGATACCATGAAAATGATGGCTTGGCTTTAGGCCACTCGCTCAACTGAGGAGAAAGAATAAATCTAATTCACACAACATTAGGGCTCAGCCTCATAACTACAGTCACCGCTTGGATGTCTGAAGGAGATAGCATTGACTCAATTCAGTTGGAGTATGATCGCATGTCGTACTATCTCTTGTTGTTCCTAGAACGTTCTTGATAACATGAAAATGATGACTTATCTTTAGGCCACTTGATCAACCGAGGAGAAAGAATAAATCTAATTCACACAGCATTAGGGCTTGACCTCATAACTGTAGTCACCGCTTGGATGTCTAAAAAACATATCATCTTGTCATAATGCATTGCATTCCTTTCCCACATCTCGCTTCTAGAGGGATGCTTCGACACTAAGATGGAAGAAACTGAATTGAGTCAAATGGTTGGTTCCCTTCCTAAAGGTAAGTCCTTTATGCCAGAAATGCAGAGGGTAAAATGTTAATTTATAGAGTAAAGTGGTCGAATAAACCAAATTGAGTCAAATTATTGGTTCCCTTCCTAAAGGTAGGACCTTTATGTATGTAGGACCCTGAAACCTTTAGGACTAACAAGCTTTCTCAACAAGATAACTTCAAAAGGTCGAGGAGATCAACCGATAGGGCCACCACCGTCCAAAGGTTATTTATGCCCTCAACCACCAGTAAGTAGATGCATCCATGTTACTTAAGTAATATCGATGCATTTTCTCCAAATGTAGTGAGGCATTTGACATAATTCCATAGTAGTACTAGCTAGCTAGTGAGGCATCTGACTTCATGGCTTTACCAAATGACCATCATCCATTGACAAAACCTCCTCTCCTCTGTATGGAAGTGTAGTTTAAGAGTACTAGCTAGAGAGGAATTTGAATTCATGTAATAAAGACACATGAACCTCCCAAACACAACAAGACATATTTTGGCATCTTCCCTGAATGTAGTGAGGGTAGCTTTCTTTCTATCTTTGAAGCTTAGTAACACTATCTCTTCTTATATAGATAAGGTTGAGTGCTCCCCCCATTGTAATTAGTTGAGGGAAATCCTATGGAATTAATGGTTAATTAATCTAAATGAACATAGAAGTATGAACATGAAAGCAAGATAACATTAATCTAGCCCGAGGAATCATTGCTAATCCATCCAATCCAAGAAGTGATTAATCCCTTATGGATGGAGATCTTCTCAGCTGGAAGGAAAAATCTCTTATCGGTATTGCTATGGGTATGTCTGGATCTTCACCTGTCATTGCTACTAATGGCTTTTCTCTTGTGTATGGGTCTGGATATGAAACTGGATCTGCAACAAGCTATCAAACTGCTTGCTCTATTACTATATCTCGATGAACTAGTTTTAGGGAAAATGCAATAGCTTCTAGAGCTACTACCGATTCCTCCCTACTTAGCTTTTTCCTTGTCTCTGTCTCTATCCCTGCTTATGTAGGCTCTAGACCAATCTATTGACTGACTATGGGAAATTTTCTTGAAACTATTGGTTTTGGATTTGGATCTACTGATTGATGGGTTTGGGGGAAACAAATAGCCCGAGGTATCATATATAAACATGCATAGATGGTTTAGCACTCACTGGAAGGGATAAATATTTTTTGAGAATGACTTGGAGGAAGGAATGCTACCTCCTATGCTTTATATTTATGGTTCTTTCTTAGATGCAAGGTAAACCACAACTATTGATAATTTTTAGGCTTTCACTTGATCAACAAGTTCTGGGACTAGGATATACACTGGCACAATATTCGGATCTGAAACTACTCGAAGGGATGCGACCTATGCCACCACCTATGTTTCTATACCAACCTATGCCTTGGCCTCTACTTATATTTCTGGTCTATCAACTCCAGCAACTAAATAAAACAACTTCGACAATCCAATCTATGTCAGTGAATCGATGCTCTTTTCATCAATTTCTCGGTTGAGCTAACCATAAAATAAGAAATGTTATCCCTACACTATTTTGAGGTTATCCCAATGAGCGAATGGGTTAACTCACTTAGTGCATCACCACTTTTCAGAAATTTCAGTGAATTCCCCTACTATTCCAAAGGGTGGGGTGACACATTTGACTAGAGATTGCATTGGGTTAACTCACCCATCTTTCTTACTATAATTTACGGGGGCTTGATGCATTTTTTCAGTTCTTTTACTTATTTTTGTTCCTCATCGATCTTGATAAGAGACACTTAATGTACCTTAGACCTATCCCATAATGGTCTAAGCACTTAATATACTAGTCGAGTGCATTTTAAATGCCCTGGATCTAATCAGAAGTGTCGTAACACGCCAACTCACCCCTTACCTAATGCCTTACCTTCATTCAGTCAATATGTCATTCCAATTGACTATGTCTCGAAGAGAAGAATTTTTAGGGCTTTACCAAGCATCCGATGCTAAAGCATAATTACGTATCTAAAGAATGACCAAAAGAAATCGATAGGTCAGCCTTGAGTTTCAGTGCAGTCCTAAGTGATTGATCGATTGATGGGAATAAAAGCAGTGTGAACTATCTCCTCTTGGTTAGTTGTTGAATCGCTTTCATCGGCTATTACTGTGAAAAATTGTTCATAGTGGATAATTTCTTTCATCTTATTATCCCCCCACCCAACCCCACATATAGAGAGAGATATTTTAGGTGGTTAACTATCCCTAAATTCCTACCTACCTCTTGCATGCAACCAACCCACACCTCATATAATCTAAGCCTAGCAGTGGATCCGGTTTACCTTCTTGATCAGGCGTGCCTCAATTAGTTTATATCATGGATGTCCATTGATCGAGGGGAAATTTACCAATGCCCCTACTCCCATATGAAACAGGATACTCTATTCAGAATATGAAGTTCACCGTATTCCCATTCAAACCAACCAAACTGATTTGGCCTTCCGCTGGTCTCACTTAAGTTCAATATCTCATAGATGTCTTGACCACTCCACCGAGGAACTATGATTCGGGTTGGAATAGAACTATTCAAATAGAATGGGGGGGTGGGCATGTTACGTATAGAATCTAGGTGGAGGGGAAATTATAATTGATTTCTAGCTGGTAGGTATGGGTAGGCATCTTTCGACTTATAAAGGTGGATGAGAAGCGCTCCCCCGATTGTCGATCATTCAACTTGCAACAAATTTTATTCATAGGGAAGGTGGGGGGCCCCTTATGTCAATTATTTTTTGAATCCCCTATGATCCTAAGATCCAAATCGATCGCCATAAAAATCTAGGTGATTGATAAATAGAATGAGTTTGATCTTGATACAATACCCTCTACTTTGTTCTGTTGTTATGTATGATGACATTGTTGACAATGTTATATGAGTTGTTATCAGCCCTATTTGCCACTTCCAGTGAAATTAATTCATTACAAAACCAACTAATGGTGGAATGGTAACTGGTGGATCACTATAGTAGCATGTTGTTAGAGAACAATTTGGCCCACTAGAAAGGTAGTAGGTTATACACGTGGATGGTCCATACGCATAATCCCATGATTGAAGAGGCCCTTTCCACCCAAATAGATGATCTCTATTATATGATAGAGAGGAAGAGATCTTTGGTAGAACACCAAAGAAACCTCATTTTTTTCCTTGCAGCTCTGATAATAATCTTTCGAAGTTACATTCCTTATCAGAGCAGAAATCATCGACCAAGAACTATAGAAATTGAACCGACTCAACTTTCTGATACAGTAGGCATTGGACTGACTGAACCCCTAGTGAATAGGCTTGGGTGATGCCCAATGTCTCCTCCTACCCACCAACCAAATTAACCCACCCTACCATCTATAGTGGCACCGACCCCACCATTTGTAGCAGCCCCAACCCCACCACTAGGGATTCTTTCTCATGCCCATCTCTATATCCTCCCACAAATATAATCTACCTCCTTGAAGGGGGAGCTGATGGGGTTGGCTTTGCTACCAACCATGCCCTTCAAGACTAACCTAAGGCTTTCCTACAACAACCTAAGGCCAATATGGTTGGCTGCCGAAGGTAGGCCTTATGTCCTAAAGGGCTGGGTAGTAGGTAGGCCATCTATCCATCCTATCAACTTGCCCCCATGGGTTCACCCTTCAATATATATTGGCCACTCAACCTTCCTTTCTATCCCGAGACATTCTGGGTGAAATGCCTCTTAACCAATCCTAACAGTCGAGTCCCCGATTGAACCCAGTTGAAATGTGCAAAGCAATTTTGCTTCCGCTTCCACTTTCGCTTCCCTGGATTTATAGCATTTATTCAACCCGATTGGAAGCCCAATCCCCAAAAAACCTCCCCCTAGTCACCCCTGAATCCATGCTCCCCCTTTCTTGTTTATTATCCCCACCTTTCCCTCCAATAGCTGATCCATATCTCTTCTCATTCAGTTTGAACCAATGTCATTGTTCAGTCCCCTCCATTAAATGTATTATTCCAACCTGAATCAAGGAACTCTAACTATAGAAAGTTCTTGGGGCAACTAGAACTAGGAAGGATCATATCAATCCACTTTAGTACAGTGGTTTCAATACAACGATAGCTATAACTAAAGTCAAATGGTTGGTTTGAACACCAACACAAATGAATGGAATAACCCAACGGTCGACCTACCAAATCAATTTCCTATAGACAGTAGAGCCGCTTCTACAAAAATGATAATGGGAGGGAAACAAAGTTTGAGCTAACAACACATCAACAACTCTTCATGGATAATTTATATTAAGGAGAGATCGATTCTCGACTAGCTATATCCTCCTAGGTTCCCACCCCAATTGATTCCTCATTCACATATCATCTATATAATCTTGGTCTGCCATCTTGATCCGACCAAAATCTATCTAAGTTGTCAACAAATAGAAGAAGCGTACCAAGATTCCCAGACAAGGTGGAAGATTCTCTACATAACATGCCAACTATCATCCACTCAACCACACTTGGGAGGACCCCCCTGCATGCAGTGGGGTAGGGAATTTGAGTTGGTGTTGAATGATACTAAACTATAGAGGGTGGGTGGGGGAGCCCTCCCACCTTGTTCATAGGGAGGAGATAGCTAGAAGGGCTATTATTGCTCCCTCGGGGGGCTACAGTTATAGTGAGGGGTAGGTGTTACCATCCCCCTAACTACAGTTGAGATAGGATCTCCTTGGCTCTCCTCGATAAAAAATTTGCACTGCCTAGCTCTATATCTCAACATCACTACTATATAATTTACTATCTATAGGGCCCGACCCTATGGACGATTCCAAATAGCCCCCAGGGGTAGGAAAAGAAATTCCATGCTTGCTTCAAGGGCCAAGAGCAGAGTCCATCCAATCCATGGATCTTTGATCAGGAAACCTGCCCCCCCTTTTTTGTAACCCCCAATAGCAGAAATAGATAACAGGCCTTCTCTCAAAATAGATTAGAGAATAAGGCAACCTAGAGTAGGGGTAGACATGAATTTACCAAGCGAGTAGAGCTCCCGAAAAAACCATGTTGTTAATCGAATGACACTAAAGCATTCTGGATAGTTGTTGGTTTGATAGTCATATGACCTAAACATTTTCTAGTTGAGTTGATGGTCTACTAGGTAAAGCTATTGGGGTCGATTTGATAGTCATATGACCTAAAAATTTTAATCTGATGGGTGCTTGAGTGAAATCCCTATCTATCTATCTCGTTGGTCAAGTGGTATCTACCTGCATGTGCAATCCTTATCACCCTAGGGGTGGGTGGGAGGATATATATTGAATGACTATCCTATCTAACTATCGATCAATTGATGGGGTGGTGATTCACTAAGATTTTTATTGGCCGGATAGATATATAGGGCCCTTCCACAAGCTTATATCTATCTGGGCCCCCCCTCCACCCATCTCTTTATTTGTGAAGGAGGGGATAATGGGATGCTAGATCCTAGATGGAGATGAGATAGGTTGTCAATCCCATAGAGCCTTTGGTGCTAGGGGGGATCTCTCACCCTATTGCCTATACCCACCTACCCTTGGTCTTAGGTTGGGTTGAGTGCCTCCAACTATAGGGTGTTCCCAATGATATGATACCTTAATCTCATCAAGGTCCATACAACTATAGTTGAGCCATCAACTTGATCTGATCTAGGGAAGGGACACCATCCCATCAATTTGATCCAGGGATAAGAGAGTCTAATCTATCGATTGATTCCCATAGGAGTGGGGTGGGGCAATAGTAGTCGAGTGCAAAAATCAATAGTTCCTATGCAGGGGAATTATGATTCCTTATTTTAGTAGGTTTATTATTGGCTTTGATTTGATAGTCATATGACCTAAATTTTTTAATCTAATGGGCACTTGAGCGAAAGCCCTATCTATCTATCTCGTTGGTCAAGTGGTATCTACCTGCATGTGCAATCCCTATCACCCTAGGGGTGGGTGGGAGGATATATATTGAATGACTATCCTATCTAACTATCGATCGATTGATGGGGTGGTGATTCACTAAGATTTTGATTGGCCAGATAGATATATAGGGCCCTTCCACGAGCCTATATCTATTTGGGCCCCCCCTCCACCCATCTCTTTATTTGTGAAGGAGGAGATGATGGGATGCCAGATCCTAGATGGAGATGAGATAGGTTGTTGATCCCAGAGAGCCTTTGTTGCTAGGGGGGCTCTCTCACCCTATTTCCTATATCCACCCACCCTTGGCCTTAGGTTGGGTTGAGTGCCTCCAACTATAGGGTGTTACCAATGATATGATACCCTAATCTCATCAAGGTCCATACAAACAAATTGTGCCATCAACTTGATCTGATCTAGGGAAGGGACACCATCCCATCAACTTGATCCAAGGATAAGAGATTTTGATCTATCAATTGATTCTCATAGGGGTGGGGTGGGGTAGTAGTAGTCGAGTGCAAAAATCAATAGTTAGTATGCAGGGGAACTATGATTCCTTATTTTAGTAGGTTTATTAATAACCACCCAGTGGAAAAATGAAATCAATACATCCGGGATGGGTGGGAGGCTAGTCGTTATCCTATTCATCCTATTTCCCACCACCCACCCCAACAACTAACCGTCTTGTAACCTACCATAGAATTGTAGGGTTAAATAATCAGCTTGCTTTCCCTACCCTAAAGAAAATGGGATGGTGGGGTTGGACCGACCTATTCACCTTAGAGAGGCCCCATAGAATATTAGGGGCCCTCCCACCTAAAGGTTCTCCCACCCAAGGCATGCCTTCAACACTGACCATATGGCCTAAGGTGGGGTTGGTATTATGTAGAGAATCTAGCCTTAATGCCATTAGTGAAAAGGCTAACCTTGCCAAGGGCAAGGGGAGGATATAGATACGCCTTAGTTTTTGGCTTGCTATTATAAGCTAGAGGTTGCCCTACTATCTATTCACCTACACTTTTTGACTGACCTATTCGCCTTACTATTCTAAGGGGGGTGGGTTATAGCGGGTGGGGGGAATTCTAGTGTTACGTATAGAATCTGGCTTCATGCTTTCATTCCAAACAAATCAATAGAGAAAGTGGTGGGAGGGAATAAGTATAGGCATGTTATATATAGAATCTGGGTGGGGGGGCATCCTATTTTCTATGCCCCTACTATTCATTGGGCGAAGTGATGGTGTTGAGGGATAGTTCTGAGATAGGCTTCACTGATGTCATTTCTATTGAAGAACTCGAGGATACTTTGGATAGGGTGAGGATTTGAACTAGACTATAGGGTCACAGTGGGGTAGAGTAATTGGTCAACTCGTTAGTCTAATGACCTGAAGACTATAGGTTCGAATACTACCCTTGCAACTAGAGTTATACCTGCCCTTCTGGCTCCCATACTATTCTAAGGGGTTTTTCTCGAAGACAACCGATGATTACATACACCCTTATGATTAAAGGGGCACATGATGGCTATGTGTGTGCAAGACCCCAGGCCCCCTTGAGAGGTAGATTATAGAAGTGGGAGTAATTAATCAGCTCGCTAGGATAATGTGGGTTGGGCCCCTCAAATTCTATAGTAGTCGATAGATTATAGTTAGTTGGGCGGACCCCACCAAAGGTACCAACCCCACCAGAGCTTCACTCACTGACCATATGTGCCTTACCCACCGACCATACTCACCTTTGGTCGGTGGGGTCCACCCCAACCCTACGATCTGAGGCTCTGCCACCACCCAACCTGAAGGGACCAACCATGCCCCTTCGAGACTGGCCTATTCATCTTAGGTCGATCCTGAAGGGCTAAGTCGGTCCCTCTCTTGGGCAGTGGGTGAAGCCCTGCTTAGTGGGGTTCACCACTATGGGTGGGGGGTAAATATTTATTTGTGTTCATGCATGTTTTTGAGCTAATAGTATGATGTAAGTTTAGATTTTTCAAGCATCAAGTCAAATGTCAAATCAAGCATCCAATCAAGCCATTTCTTGCAAGATCCAATCCTTGGAGTAATGTGTTAGACTGCAGTCCTCTAATGTCAAACATTAAAGGGTTTGATGAGTTGCAACAAGCTATTGTTCGTTGACCATTCCTCCCATTTATGATTTTATTTCTTTGTCAAGGTTTAATTACAAAACTAGGGGCTGACCAAGATAAACCCTTATACACCAAAAAAACATTTTTCTCCTCTCTTTGTGTTTGCAGATTTGTAGGTAAAGAAGGATTGAAAGTGGATAAAAAGTGCAATTTGGCAAAGTTTTTAAAGTTGTAATTAAAGTTATCAAGACATGAAAACTCACCTACATGTTTTATTTTTGAATTTTTGATGATCCTTAGATCTGACATCAGACGACTACAAAATGAATTTTCAAATCCTTATAAAGAGACCCATTCGTCGTTGGGCGAATATTGTAGGATTTGAGAAATAAAAATCCATAGAACCCAATGAACACCTGCATGCAATAAACTTGTCACAGAGAAAGAGAGAGAACAAAACAAGGGTTTGGCTCTGACAATGTGCAAAGATGTATTATTAGAAAAGTGAATGAATCAAAAAAAAAATACAAGAGATCAATCCTTATAAAAGGAGATCTAAACCTAAAGGAAACCCTAACCCTAAAGGTGAGTGCATTTAATAATTAATATTAGTTATTAAATGACTAATATATGCATAAAGCGAAATCTTAAGAGGAGAGTAAAGTTAATTAATTACTTTACTCTAACACCCCCCCTTAAGATAAGCAAGAGTGCAACTACAAACATGTGCAAAAAAGAAAAAGTAACTAGAATGCATGGAAGTAAACATGGGTCTCGACAACTAGGCCTGATCAGGTACCCATTTACAAAAGAAATGCAAACTAAATGAAACGGGGTAAAGGAGAAAACCCAGTGGGAACAAAACTCCTCCCCAAAATAAAATACAAAGAAAGGAATGTGATGTACTAATAAAAGAAGGATAAGATGTGGATTACATGATACCCCCCATAGACAGCTTCTATCATATAAGTACATATACAATGGTCTCCATAGGAGAGATAGAAAGAGAGAAGAAGGCCCCCCCACAATGAAGAAACTCCTGTCACAATGGTAGATGCCTGATGTAGAATGCAAAAAGAGATCCTGAAGCGGCAGATGATATTCCTCCCCTTGGGAAGAAACGGATCCAAAGGACGATGTCGAAGAAACTCTGTGAAGAGTGATGAACCAATCTGTCTCAAGATGTGTGCCATGATAGGATGCTGAAGAAACTCTCTGTCTGAATTGAAACAAATGATGTCAAATCCAAACTGATGTGGAGAATCCTAAAATGCAACCTCTGAATGCACTGATAATGGTGGGCGTACAGTGGTAGCCTGACTGTCAAAGTAGAGGAGATGAATGTCCTCATAAGAATCCTCCAAATCTGCAATATGAGACTCAACAAACAAGAAAGATATGTCTACAAGATAAGAGTCCAAAATAGCTATGTCTGGAAAGTGAATGATGCCCTATTGCACTGAATCAAGAACAACAGGAGATGCTGATGAAGTCTCAGTTTGAAGAGGGGGAACATGAATACAAGTCTCTAAACCATCGGCACATGCAAGACCTATAAGATACTCAAGCTCCTCTAGAGTACAATTATCATAGGGTATGAAATCTACATCTACAAGAGGGATGAGACAATCTACAGTGGGATTCTTTGGGAATGGAGAGATATTAGGGTCTGCAAAAATCTCCCAAAGATGTTGCCAAAGTGTGTGAGGACAACAAATATCAGATAAAGCACACAAAGTGTCAAAATCAACACTACAACCAATAACCCCTACAATATGATCTCGAATAATAACCCATGTTGATAAACCCGTTGATGTGTTTGGTGCAGGTATGAGATCATATAAATAAGGCAAAATATTGAGCCACTTACAATGTGTAAGTATGCCCTTTGCCCATGACTCATAATTATCCTTATCCAGAAATACAACTGAAGTGTGAGTAGAAAAACCCATTATAACTCTTCAAATGAAAAATTCAGAGACTAATGATCTCAGCAATGATAAAGCATATCAACATAACCCATCCAACACAAACAAACCCCATGTAGGAGCCAAGATGACCAAGTAATTGAGAAAAGTGTAAAAACACACAAAGCTGAATAAAAATTACTTGGTAATTATTATAGTAAAATAGACTATAAATCTGGAAAGATCATTGTAATACCTTTCCAACACCTATTTGTTTGTGCAAAACAGAGTTCAGACGCAAAAGATACGCCCCTTGGAGTGAAAAAACTAAGTTCTGACTTTGACTGGAAAGAAAGATTTCAAAGCTGCAAAATCAGGAAAAAATACCAGTACCACTGGAACGGCGCCGGAATCAGCTTTCCGGTGATATTTTGTTTTCAAAAAACCGAGTTCGTATGCAAAAGTTATGGCCAAAATACCAAAACTACTCCAAAAAGGTTTGAGGGTTAAGCCTGGTGGTTAGGCTAACTGCTAGCATTAACCGCTAGTATTAACCACTAGTGGTTAACTGAGGGCGGTGCCCATAACTCTGTGATTTTAATTTTTTTCTCGGATTGCGTGCCGTATCAGGCCGTACGACCCAGAAATGAAAAAAAATTGCCTCCCGGAGTCACTGTGTCCGATTTTGACGATTTGACAGTCGATTTATAGGTTTTTGGGCACTTTGAATGCGATGGTGAGGTCCGTTTGGGCTGAAATCGCTCCAAAATTGCAGGTACACTCTAGATCAAGAACCCTCAAAAAACATCAACCCTCGTAGATCTAACGCCGTGAAGCCAAATTTGATGAATTTTATATCAAAATAGGGGTTTTGGACACTACGAGCTCAACGGTGGGGTCCATTTGAGCTCAAAGTGCACCAAAAAAAAAACCCCCTATTCCAAATAAAAACTAGAAAACAAACACAGATCTGATGCAACCAAATTCTAGATCTCTAATTCTTTCAAAAACTGAACAAGCTATAGCAGATCTAGCTCTAATACCATGTAGGATTTGAGAAATGCAAATCCATAGAACCCAATGAACACCTGCATGCAATAAACTTGTCACAGAGAAAGAGAGAGAACAAAACAAGGGTTTGACTCTGACAATGTGCAAAGATGTATTATCAGAAAAGTGAATGAATCAAAAAAAAAGATACAAGAGATCAATCCTTATAAAAGGAGATCTAAACCTAAAGGAAACCCTAACCCTAAAGGTGAGTGCATTTAATAATTAATATTAATTATTAAATGACTAATATATGCATAAAGCGAAATCTTAAGAGGAGAGTAAATTTAATTAGTTACTTTACTCTAACAAATATATCCTTCAGTAGATCCTAAAACTCACTTTTGGAGCCAAGTACATACCATCTTAACCTTCTCACATTTGTTGGTTAATAGTTGGTTCTTCTAGTGTTATGATAATAATTCATGTTTCAAGTGTTATATCTCATAAGTTTGATTGCTAATGCACTTTTATTATTCTCCCAAAACTGTTGTTCAATCATTTCTTTCATAAGGAAGTCAGGGTGACATAGTCTTAGAACCTAGGTTTGACTCACCTTGAGAGTTGCAAGTCAATTCTAACTAGTTGTGACACTATTCATCTTCTTAATGATCATGGAAAAGGTGGATTCATGATTAGGTGGATGGTACAAGAGCACACGAGCGGACATGTGATCAACACCAACCAAAAATATTGTTAGTTTATTTTTCTTCCATTTTTTGGTTTGTTTCAGTCATGTGTGGCATCTCTCTACAAAAGGAACTCAACTATGCATTCAAATTGTGAATTTGAAGTTTTTCCCAAAATATTGTTTTAAGGCTCCATGGACAGTTTTAAAAATTATTTCTAGAAAATTTGTAAGGAATCAAGTAAATTCCTTTTGTAGGGACATTCTTGGAGAAAATTTATTTTTTCAAAATTTATGAAGGCTAGAGTGAATTTTTTTTGTAGAGGACCCGAGGACGTCATCTCGAGCCTACTTACCAATTTTTCATGTTAATTGGAGAGCTTTGAGATTTTTGCCTATTGACACCCATTTGCATAGAATAGGAATATTCAGTCTTCTTGAATTAAATATTGAAATGGATTTGTATTGCAATGGAATCATATATTTGTGAAATTTGTTCATTCACCAATTTCTCCAAGTGATTAAATGACTGTGATTTTTATAACCATTATGGCAGTGTTCAAAATTGTAGAAAAAAGTAATATTTATTCTTTTATTTAAAATTTCCTTTTTGTGCCAAAAATTGGAAGTTTTAAAATAAATAAAATAAAATTTAGAAAAAGGAAATGTAGGGGGAAGAATGTGAAGAGCCAAAGAAGAGAACAAGAAAAGAAAAGGTTGCATCCATTTATTTGATGGGAAAATAGAAAACAAGAAAAGGAGGTAATGCCATAGTGAGGAGAGAATTGGGTGAAGGGTTGTACACATTTGTTTTTAGATGCCAAGAATGAGTCTTTTAAGGAGATTCATATAGAAGAGATTTTAATTAATTAAGAATATCAAACAATAAGCTTTGCAGGTGGAAATAAGAAGAGGATTTTGTTGTCCAAGATTGAGGAGAAGAAAATTAAATGTGTAAGAGAGTTCATTGAAGGCTAGAGTTGATATTTTTTGTAACAAATTAGTTTTATGTTGATTTGAATAAAATAAAAGTTTTGTTTTTGAAATTGTTCACTGTGTTGTTGATTGAATTTCAAACTTGTGTGCGTGTATGTTTTTGGAGAGAGGGAAGTACCCTCTTGCATCAATTGGTATCAGAGTAGGAGATCATGAGTGTGGAGAGGATCCACTAGGACATCTAGGTGGAAGTGTGAACAAATTGTTGATCGGGAGGTAGTTCACACCGAGAATAAAGTGTGTGAAACGGTTGAGAAGAATCTTGTGAGAGCTATTGTGGGTATGTGAGGAATATTGAGCAGCAAGAGAGATATCTTGAAGTCGTGAAGAATGTGAGTTGTGAAAATTGTAGTAGGAAAGATGGTTTGGGTCGTGAGGAGACCCATATGAATTCTATTTTGGGAGTAGTATTGGGATGATGTGGAGGATGAAATGATTGAAGCGGTAAAAAAGATGGTTCATGGAAAAGTGGAAAAGAATGTTGGAAAGAGTGAGAAGAAAGTGGTGAAGAGAAGTGAGAAGAAGGTTCTCTTGACAAGGACAACATAAAGAATAACAGAAGAAATCAGTGTTGCAGCTCCATATGGAAGGAGAAAGAGGTAAGAGAAACCCTACGAAGGTATGTGAAGAAGAAACAAAGGTGAAAGAAAATTAAGAAATGATTACAGAAATAGAGGATGTAGTTGCAATGATGAAGTACCAGGAAGTTGCAGCTAATGGAGATGTGGAAGATGTTGAATTAAAATATGATTTTATTAAAACAAAAGAGAAAGAGGTAAAATTTAATTTTCTTGAATTTAGTGATGAGAAGGTTGAGTTTAATTTTCACATGGTTGAGGTGAATAAAGAATTATTTGATGGAAAGAGAGATCATGTGATTGAAAATTGGTGTATGGATAATTGTTTGCATGTAGAAGTTGTGGAGGATCTTACAAGATTTTGGTGGAGGTGGTTGGCCTGTAGTGGGTTGGATTCTATGAATGAGAAGAAGATAATAGAGGGTTTTTGGTGGAGGAGGATGGTTCATGGTGGACATGAGTCCACGAGAGGAAGGAAGGATGAAGTGGAGTGTTGTTGGAGGAATATGGTGAGCGTTTCAGAAAGATGTTGGAAGAAGAGAAAGAAGGAATAAATTGGTGCACAAGATTCAACGATGGAGTTCATTGTAGGTTGGTTGAAACCTAGAAGATTAGTGTAACCACTAAACTCCACCATTGTGATCCTATGCTCACAATCTTTCTACCTAATATGTCTAGTGCAAGAGCAGACAGGTGGACATGCGATCAAAATCAACCAAAAATATTGTTGGTTTTCTTTTCTTACATTTTTTGTTTGTTTTGGTCATGTTTAGAATCTCTCTACAGAAGGAACTCAACTATGCAGTCAAATTGTGAATTTGAAGTTTTTCCCAAAATGTTGTTTAAGGCTCCATGGGCAGTTTTGAAAATTATTTCTAGAAAATTTGTAAGGAATCAAGTAAATTCCTTTCACATGGAAATTCTTGGAGAAACTTTAATTTTTTAAAATTTATGAAGACTAGAGCAAAATCATTTTGTAAAGGACCCAAGGACATCATCTCGATCCTACTCAAAATAAGCATATTCAATCAACACCCATTTACATAGAATAAACATATTCAGTCTTCTTGAATTAATTTGGAAAGGGATTATTATTGCAATGGAATCATATATTTGTGAAATTTGTTTATTCACCAATTTCTCCAAGTGATTAAATGACTGTGATTTTTATAACCATTATGACAGTGTTCAAAATTGTAGAAAAATAAATATTTATTTTTTTATTTAAAATTTCTAGTTTGTACCAAAACTTGGAAGTTGTAAAATAAATAAAAGAAAAGGTAGAAAAAGGCAATGTAGGGGGAATAATGTGAAGAGCCAGAGAAGAGAACAAGAAATGAAAACGTTGCATCCATTTATTTGTTGGAAAAAAAAAAAATAAGAAGGGGAGACAATGCCATTGTGATAAGACAATTGAGTGAAGGGTTGCACACATTTGGTTTTAGATGCCAAGAATGAGTCTTTTAGGGAGTTGCATATAGAAGAGATTTTAATTAAATAAGAAGATCAAACAATATGTTGTGCAAGTGGAAAAAGAAGAGGAGGCTTTTGTCCTAGATTGAGGTGAAGCAAATTAAATGTGTCTTAAGAGAGGCCATTGAAGACATAGTTGATTTTTTTGTAACAAATTAGTTTATGTTGATTTGAATAAAATAAAAGTTTTGTTGCTGAAATTGTTCACTATGTTGTTGATTGAATTTCAAACTTGTGTGAGTGCATGTTTTTGGAGAGAGGGGAGTACCCTCTTGCATCAGTGGACACCCCCTTTTTATTTTTGGTATAGGTCCCTTATTTTTAGGTATTCCTATTCACTCCCCTTATTGTACTTACATTAAGACACCTGAAATTGGAAAAATCTATAAGAATTCATAGTCTACAACCTGAAATAGAAAGTTCAAACATCAACCCAGAAACTCAAACTTGATTTTTTCCAACCCATGTACAAAGACTCATTCGCTTTTGGGAAAATATTTCCTTGTATAGACTCTCTTTTAAATTTTTTTATTTTGTCTCTATTTGCTTCATTGCATTTTGTTGTTAGATCTATGTTTCAGTTTCAAAAAACAAAAAATATTGTACTTTCTTGCATTAAGTTCAATTGGTCAAAATAAGTGCATTGTTTGAAATAAAAATTAGCATTAAAAAGAAATCAATTTTTAAGTTTTTGTATAGAATAATTAGTAAATTATCTTGCTTCAAATCTGAAGATTACAAATTTTTTTGGCATACTTGCATTATGATTTGTACTTTTGGGTGTTTGTTACATTTGTATAGTTCCTTTCTCCATTTTTGGTACACTTTTGGTTTGGTGAAACGTGTATGAGCTTCACAACCTGGTGTCCTATTTCCAATACTTTAGTGAGACGTAATTCAAGACGTGTTCCATCTCATGCTAGTACATTCACCGTGGATCTTGATTTTTCTAACCTTTTCACTCTCGGTGTTGACATTGGTCAACCCATTATGGACCATAACTTTGATACCAAATTTCCCATGACCACCTTACCCACAACCAATGTGACTGATGTTGACATAATTGTTGCTAATGTTCCTCAATAGAAACTAAAACAAATGGATGAAGCCTTAGAAAAATTTCAAAACTTTGTGAGCATGGAATACATTGATAGTACTATGGTTCTTATCATAGATAACATGAGGAAAATGCTTGATAATGAACAAGGAATAGAACTTGTGAATAGCCTAGCTCATTATATTGACAATCATGTTCCTAGAATGGCTAGTTGGGCTCAAAATTTTGGGTAGACTCAAAGTCAAGGTGGAAAGAAAAAACCTCCTACAACTATGGCCTCTATTCCTACATACACTCATCCAATTGTTACTATAATAAGGAAACCCTCTAGAAATCTCAATACAACTTTAGGTATTTCCACTGGGAATCCCTTTAGCTTTGTAAATTCAAATATCATGTCTCCTAGCCCATCACCTCTCATAAATTTAAAATTCACTTGTCCTCCAAATACATATACACATCCACCTTGTTCACCTCCATCTCGAAAAACAAGGCCAATGATTATTTCCTTAACCAAATTTTGCAAAATGTTACATCCCCCAACAACAAATTGCCACATTAAACCAAATTAAAAATGGCCAACCTTCAAAATATGTCAAAAGAAACCCATTATCCTTGGGATTTTCAAGTTAATTTTAACCATTTGTGACACTACCCCTCTTCCTAATAAACATGGAAAAGGTGGATTTTATGATTATGTGGATACCCCCTACCTCATTTTTAGGTCTTTCTATTGCACTCCCCCCTTTTCTTTTGTCTCACCTCTCTACCTATCCATTTCTCTCTCCACTTCTCTCTCTCACTACTCTCTATCTCACCATTCTCTCTCCCTCTCATTCTGTTTATCTTCTCCCTTCATCTCTCTTTCCCTCCTTCCCTCTCTACTTCTCTCTTTCTCTCTCCCTACCCTCTTTATCTCCTTCCCTCTCTACTATTTATCTCACCTATTTATCCCTCCCTACTTATCCCTCCCTCCTTTCCCCTCTCTCTATCCTTCCCTATCTAATTATCTCTATCTCTCTCCATCTCTACTTCTCCCTCCATCCTCCCACCTATCTCTCTTAATATCTCCACCTCACTACTTTTGCTTATGCTTCTCTCTAGATTGAACCTTCCTCTCAATTTTACCTCCCTCCATCCCCCATCTCTCTCTCCCCTCTCTCTCTATCTCTCTCTCATTACCTCTCTAATCCTCTCTCTCTCTCACTCCATACCTATTCATCCTTCCATACTTCCCCTCTCTCTAATTCTCTCTCTCTCTCTCCCTATTTTCCTATCTACTTCTCTCTATCTCTCTCCCTCTGTCTCCATATCTCCACATCTCTCTCTCTCATTATCTCTATATCACTGATCTCTCCCTCCCTTCCTCTCTCTATCTCTCACCTCTCTCCATCTCTACTTCTATCTATCTCACCTCTCTCTCACCCTCCATATTTTTCTCTCTCATCTCTTTGACCCCTTTCCTCTCTACCTTTGTCTATCTCACCTCTCTCTTCAGCCCTCCTCTCCTTCTCTATCTCTCTCTCTCCATATCTACATCTCCCTCCCTCCTTCCCTATCTCTAAATCTCCCCACCTTCCTCCTACCCTCTCATCTTCTCTCTATATAACCTCTCTTCTTCCCTTTCTACTCTCTATCTTACTTATCTCTTAGTTCATACTATAATTATATGTACCTACCTCTCTCCTTCTTTGTCTCCCCACTCTCTATACATCCTTCCATCTCTCTCTACCCTCTTCCCTCTCTACCCTTTCTCTCTATCTCCATTCATCTCTATTTCAGCTCTCTCCCTAACTCTTCCTCTGTTCCTCCCCTTGCTCTATACTTCTATCTATCTCACCTCTCTCTCCCTACCTCTCCCTATCTCTCCCATATTTATCTCTCCTTCCCTCTATCTCTCTCTCCCTACCTCTCCCTCCCTCCCTCTCTCAAATAAATAGGGGGAGGGAGGTAGGGAGAGAGACATGAGAGAGAATTAGGTAAAGAGATGGCGATAAAAGATAGAAAGAAGGGAGTGGGAGGGAGAGGTAGAGAGAGGGGTTAGGTAGAGGGAGAGAAGAGATATAAAATAGAGAGGGAGCGATGGAGGGAAGGAGATAGAGAGAGAGAGGGAGGGAGAAGTAGGTAGCAATATAGAGAGGAGAGGTAGAAAGAAGGTTAGGCATCCTGATTTTGAATTGACTTGAAGTGGATATGGTGTAACATAGTTTACTAAAATTATTGCATTGGTAAGTATGCTGCAAAATTATAGTTAGCAATGAAACTAGGGGAAGGAATAATTGTGGTGCCAACCAAGCTTTTTTCTAGCAAATGATGAAATTTTCAAGTGTACTATTAAAATTTTGTCTCTTCATTGATATGCTTTTCCTTTTTCATTATTGGATATATGATCTAGATGATAGTATATGTTTTATATGCATAGAAATAATATTAGCAATAAATCAGAGCTAAAGATGCCTATTAATTTATATGTTATGTACATGACATAATCTTGAGGGATATTTATTTATTTTTTATTGTTTATCTTCCATAGTATGTCTAAGCTATGTTATGTTTATTCCATGAAATCTATTGTATGGATTATGCGTATTGTTACAAATCTATGAAAGCTAAAGAATCATGATGGAAGTTATGATGTCTCATCTTTCACATGATTATTCACCTTCTATCGATTAAGGTCAAAATGTTACATTATCAGAACCTGGTGGTGTCATGGGTTATGAGAAAATAGCTTAGTGATTTGTTTTGTAAGTGGCTAGAACCCCAACTAAGTAGACCACATAATGGCACCATATCTAATCTACCCAGATTGTCTCATTCCACCAAAAAATTTGTGGCATTCAGTGGAAATGTATTCATAATCTTGGAGAGACAATAGTCCTTAGGTTAGTGTCCTATCCACAAACCATGAAGCATGATCTAACATTGTCCTAGGATATTAGAATGGTCTTAGTATTTTAATTATCCACCCAAATAATTTGTCCCACCTTAAAAAGAAATAATTCCAATTATGTTAATCCTTGGAAGAAAGTGTGGAAATACTTAGCCTTAGTAGCAATCAACTTTTCTCATTTATCATATTTTTAGTGTCAAGAATTCCAGGATTGATGATGGTGTTTTACCTGAAATCATATCATTTAGTATCTTTTCACTTTTGAAAAGATTTGTGGAAATTGATTTAGTGTTGATTAAGGTTCTCTGTAGATTCTTACCCATTATTGAGAAATAAGGGATGAGTAGTCAGGACCACCTTGTATGTGCCTTGTGCATATATTATCAGTAGTCAAGACAAATATCTTTGGATTATAAAACAAGATACCACTTGTAACTCAACTCTTGTAGCTATTATGGCTTCATCCCCTTCTTATTAAATCCTAGTTAAAAAAAAATTCTCCTTCCATGCTCTATTAGTCAATGCCATTGATTTGGATAAGCACTCAAGACAAATGTATGCCTAAGTCAAGGATATTTACAGACAATATATTCCAACAAAAAGACATTGCTTCAGATAAAAATGATGATGACATTTTTTTCAATAACAAGGGACTGTAGATTGCTTGAATAATATTGTCATAGAGAAAACTCACATTCTAGCTTGGAAATAGAGTTGGCCTATTGACTACCTACCTTCCTTATTAATTGATTTGGATAGAAGTGTATCCTATATATTCTATAACATTGGCATTTTTCTTGTTTGTTTCCCCTGTTCATTGAATTGAATAGAAGTTTATCCTAGAGATTCTATTGATGATATTATTGAAACAAAAATATTTGTGTCACTCACCCAATGCATGCTCTACTCTAATAAAAATGTAAGAGAAAATTGAAAGCATGGCCTTACTAAATTGACACTACTCTAAATTCCATACACCACCATTTGAAGTTGTTAACTATTTCCTTTTGATTCTTTTTACACTATCAATGCTTTATGGCTCTTAATTTTTTCTAAAAATTTGTTGTGACGTGTTGATTTAGCTATCTACTATAAATAAGGATACATTTTTTAATTAGTTTTTCATCCTATTGTGGGTTTGGTAGTAATTATCCTCTTATTCAAATGAGTAACCCACCGTAGATGGAAATTGGATTAGATTGATATTATTTTTTCTCATTAGATTATTAGATTCTCTTTTCTACTCACTTTAATAAAACATACCTGTCATGATCCAATATATGCTTGCTTTAATAAAAGTGTAAGATACAATTGCAGGCATGACTTTACTCAATTTTTTTCTAGTTCCCTATGGTTCTCATTACATTGTTCAATAGTTCACATCTCTTAAGTTGTTTTAAAACTTTATTGAAAAATGTTTATTTAGCTACCTTTTGTAAAGAAGTGTGCATTCTTTTTATTAGTTTTTCATCCTATTATAAGTTTAATACAATCTCCTCTATTTCCAATGAAAAACCTACCATGGATGGAATTTGAGTTGGATTAACATTATTTTCTTCTTATTAGGTTATTCTATATGCTGTCCAAAGCCTATGAGAAATTGGTGAAGTGTTTTCTTGAGCATTGATATGAAAGCTGTAATGTTGGAATAAAATTACAAACAAGATTAATCTAATAAAAGAAACAATACTAATCTAATCCTATGTTAACAACAAAGAACAAGGAAAACAATGAAAGCATAAATACAAGAAAAAATGATCTCACCAAATATTTGTATAAATCCTTGAATGACCTCGATTGCACTTGTCCATTTTTCCATCATAGTATAATTGCCCTCAGATTTTAACAAGTATGCAAGTATGGCCTATTGATTATTGACTTAGCAAAATATCAAAAATTATTGAATTCACTTCCTAAAAGTATAAAGATTTCAGGAGGAGGAATAATGAGAAAGGTTAGGTCAATTTATAGAAAATTGGTTTTCGAACAATTGTCTCAGATTTGAAAGACAGATCGAAGATTGAGATTAATGAATGTCATGCGATAGAGATTTAGTGTTAGTAACACCTTGAGTGAAAAAGTTTGCATGATGGAGATTGAATTAAATAATAATTTAATCTAGTGTTGAAACTGTTCAAAATTTGAAAGAATAAGAATTACATGAAAAAGATAAAGAATAAATGTTGTGTTCGAACACACAAATGAATGAATTAATTAGATAAAGTTATTTAATTAATAATAGTTTCCACACAGAAGAATAAAAATGACTGATCAAACTAGAAAGCCTATTTGTTAGAAACGATCAGATATTAAATCAGGAGATAACTGACTAATTTAATTAAATATTGACTTAAGTGGTAAGTGATTAATTAGATAACTAAGTGATTATCTAATCACAGAAGAATATGCTAGTAATAATTATTTTTATGTATTAAATTATTATTTGATTCAACATTCAAAGTTCGAGGATTTAATTAAATAAATAAATATTTATTTAATTAATTGTTGAAAAGGTTAAAGAATAATTAAATAATTCAAAATGAATATTTAATTATATTTGTATTGCTTCTGGTGTTGATTGTGTCAAAAAATTCTAGCATCAACGTTTCAGATCACACTCTATGATCCATCATTAGGATGAGAGAGAGCAAGATGAGAAAAATGAATAATTGCAGTCTTTTTCATCCTGATTGCAGACTTTCTAGTCTAAGTCTACAATTATTCATTTTTCTCCTCTTTCTCTCTTTCATCTTGATGATGGATCACAGAGTGTGATCCAAAAAGTTGATGCTATTGTTTTTTTATACAATCAAAACCAAAGCAATACAAATAAACGATATGGATTGTGGAAACTTGATATCTTTAATTATTTAATTATAGTAAAAAATGTGATAAGGGGTAAATTAAATAATAATGTATTTAATTTAGAAAGGGGATTAATTAATTAGCGACATTTTTAAATAAATAACATTTATTTAATTAATCAAGAAAGAATAAAGGTCATAATGAATTGATTAAATAATTAAATTTATTTAATTAATAGAGGATAGGTGACTTTAGAAAGTAATTAAATGATTAAGATTATTTAATCATGACCATGAACATGAGAATTATGTCGAAAATGGTGTCGCAGGCCTAGACCAATTTTCAATGTCTACAGTTTGCCCCTCTTTGATACAATGCCATATCAGATTTTGTGTAAAAGAAAATTATTTAAAACATGCCCCAGTCGTGCCCTGGTATGAAATAGGTTAGGGTATGCCCGCTCGGGAAAAATGACAATTTTTGAAAAAAATTTGAAATTTTTGGTAATTGTCTCGATTAAGTAATTTGATAGTTAGAAGTTTGATGGTGGTGAAATAAATTGATTTTGAAGTGATTTGGCAAGTGGAATGGATGTTACAATTTGGAAAATAGCATGTCCAGTAGAGGAGGTTGGAGAAAAACCCTCCAAAAACCATAGGTATAAATAGGATTTGGGGTGGAAAATCAATTCATTTTCACCCTAGACATTTAGAAAACTTTGATTTTTCTCCAAATCTCATAGGGAAGATGTCTCTAGTTTCGTACGCAGAGCATCATGGTTACTGTATTTGGACCTTCAAATGCCCAGTCGACGTAGGACCCCTGGTGTGTACCCCTGAACCGCCTTTTGAATTTTGAATTTTCATGCTTTTTTAGTCACATTAAGTTTTATTTTAATTTACAATGCTTTAGAATCCAAACATATGCGTTCGTACATGAGGCATGTTCTCACAAAATGATGCATATGTGCAAACATGTTTAGGTCCTTTTAGGTCATTTTGGTAATCAACGCATTTGAATTTGTCTACATCGCATGTATATGATTGCATCACAATTATTATTGGAAGTGTCACATGTAGGTTAGTGCAACACATTTGTTTTATTGCACCACTTCTCCATGATAGGGAGGTCAATCTTTATGCACTGCATTTGTTAAAAATGATGCATATGCCTACCAAGTATGCATGATTGGTTGTGTGATGCATTTGTGTTCAAACAACGCATATGCATGTTGAAACGACACATTTGAGTTTCTAAAATGCATGTGCAAAATTTAATGACGCATTTGAGATTGTTGACCATATTTGATATTGAAACGACACATTTTCCTATCAAACTTTTCAAAAAAATTATGATGTAAAAATGAATATTCTGTATTTTTGACACAGTATTTTGACACATGTGCAAACTGTGTTGGATCCTATATTCACCTAGGAGTCGAGGCCGACCACATATGAACTATGAGATGATTTGGTGAGTGTTGAGACACATTTGATTTAGAGTTTAGGGCTACAACATGTTTGCACTATGCCCACTATTTACATGATATTGCATATAGGGATGCATAGTTGATGAGTTGTGGTACTACCTTGCCTATGATCTGGGTGTGGGAAGATTTTCGTCCCTTAGTGACCTCAGATCTGGATGCTAGATCACCATATGTTTTCCTTTATGCAGGGACCATTACTCAGAGTCATATTGGTGATACCGGTTACTAGAGACATGCCCTAGACAAACTTGTTCAGTTCATTTGGAGACCCTATATGGGTTGTTCTCAATGGAGGGAAGAGAACATATATTTTCCATTTTTTAGATAGACACAATATTCGATTGGTAGGATTGTTTCGAGTATTCATATTATTGAGAGGCACTTAATTGACCATGTATTGAGATAGTTTGGGGAGGTTCAAGATGAGCCTCGGGGGCGAGTTGAGTTTGCTCGGTCTTCGAGAGAGGTTCCATTGTGGGGTCCTATGATTCTAGTGGTGGCAAAAGAGGCATATATTTAATATTTACAGCCTATGCAATGGGTTTGGAGGGGTGAGGTTGCAGATCCGAGCACTATTGTAGCATATGATGCATGGTGCGCAATGCACAAGCCTATTCCATACACTGATCTGGATCAGCTAGTTCTAGTTGAGAGGTAGGGCACAAGACCAAGAGTATGGCGTGGTGGTAGGGATGGGGATAAAGGAGGCAGAGGTGGCAAAGGTGGGGGAGGGAGAGGTGGTCAATGGGGTTGATGAGGGAGGAGAGGTGGGAGAGGACACAGGTTGTCACCTGTCCGTGAGGAGGAGGGTGAGGGATTGGATGTACTAATGCTAGAATTTGGTGGCAGAGGGGTGAGAGGTAGAGATAGAGGGAGAGCATGTAGTTGAGGAGGTTATAAGGGAGGATAATGTGGAGGAGGAGGCGATGGTGGAGTAGGATATGGAGATAGATTCCATCGATATATTGGAAAGTTATGGTGATGGGGAGCAAGAGAGGGAGCTTTGAGACTAGATTGTGGAGGATTGGGATGCTGAGGTGGGAGAGACACCACAACAATATAAGGAGGTTCCCAGGGATCCCAACATAGTGGAGTTGTAGGCCCAATTAGAGGCCTTGGAGGAGAGGGTGAGGGTGAGGGCAGTTACTACAGAGCATGATGTGATGCAAATGGAGAGAGATAGTTCCTACCTAGAGAGAGATTAGGTAGTGGCTAGGAGGCAAGAGACAAAGGGTAGGTTCATTGAGTTGAGGGCCTTATACACTAGACTGACTGCAACATTTTCTTGAGAGTTAGCTAGAGCCAAAGAGTGGGAGAGATATTACAGAGATATTTATGAGGCAAAGATACTACCTAAGAGATATTACAAGGGAGACTATAATCTATCGGATGCTTCATAGTATAGTTAGCAGAAAAAATACATCCATTCCAACACTTGCTCTAAAGGGGGAACCCTTTTTATTTAGTCTTCCCGATTGAATGCCAAAGACACATTTTTTTTGGATTTAGTCTTACTCTGTATGCTTCTAGTCTTTGAAATATCTTATCTAGGAATTGCAAGTGATTAGCTCTTGTCAATGATTTTTTAATCAGATCATCTACATAGTCTTCCATGAGAGTATGTACAAGGTCATGGAATATAGTTTTCATGGAACAACGGTATGTGGCTCCAACATTTTTGATCCCAAAAGGCATGATGTTCCAACAATATGTTCCCCATGGACATGTAAAATTTGTCTTGTGTTGGTCCTCAGGTGCGATCTTGATTTGATTATATCTAGAGAAACCATCCATGAGGGATATCATCTCATATCCTGCTATAAGGTCCACTCTCATGTCAATGCTTGGCAAAGGGAAGTCATTCTTAAGACATGCCTTGTTGATATCTTTGAAGTTTGTACAAATGTGGATACCCCCAAATGGTTTGGTTACTGGCACAAGATAAGGGGTAAATTAAATAATAATTTATTTAATTTATAAAGGGAATTAATTAATTAGTGACATAATTAGATAAATAACATTTATTTAATTAATCAAGAAAGAATAAAGGTCATAATGAATTAATTAAATAATTAAATTTATTTAATTAATAGAGGATAGGTGAATTTAGAAAGTAATTAAATAATTAATATTATTTAATCATGACCATGAACATGGTAATTATGTCAAAAATGGTCTTGCGGGCCTAGACCAATTTTTAGTGTCTACAAAAGTACTAGTATATACTTTAAAAATTTGGAGAGAAAGAGAATGAGATTTAATATATATATTTAATGTTTTCTAAGCATTCACCATTTTTGTAGGAACATCCAAAGAGCATTCATGATGGTTTGAAAATAAATATATGTTCAATGACCAAACCATAATCCCCAAACATTACATTGGCAAAAGATTATAAATAGAAGGTTTTATCCTTCTTGCACTATAATGATTGAATGGATTGAAAAATAATGATTAAATTTGTATGCATTATTAAAGCTCTACCATCTTCCTATAATGTTTCTTTATTTCCACATTAAAAAAATCACATGACAAATGATATTGAACAAAGGTTTGATCAACCTAAAGGAAAGAATGCAGCATGCTTCAATGTTTCATACATGGAGCAAGATAAATTACAAAAAATAATTAACTATGAATAAATTAAATTATTAAATTTAATTTTACTGAGAACAAACATCATAATCATATATAACCTCTAAATTCTCTAAAATAAGTTTGGATTCTTTGGGCATACCTTAAAAGATAAATTTTCTGCTCATAGTCAAGAAAAGATAACTCCTCCAAACCAAACCCTCTACAAATCAGCAGGTATATCATGTAACACATGTTGGAATCTTCATCTAGTACCACAAATTAACTAAAAATATGTTTAATGAGACATCGTAAACATTACAAACTAGAAGCTACTACAATAATTTAAATAAAATAAAAAAATAAAACTTTGAGAAAAAAACCTTCCACTCTCTCATCTTAGAGTTCCACCAAAAAAATAATCAAAAAAGAAAGGTAAAGTTGAGGTTCTTCCTAGATCCTTCACAAAGTCTTCATAGTCACATCAACAATCTTCTTCTAACTAGAGTCCATGAAATTTGGAGACACCCTCCTTCCAAGAGACAAAGAATGTAATAGGCAAGGATTTTTCCACCATTCTTCACAATGGAAGCCTAATCTTCCTCCTAAGAAACAACCCTCACAAGGTTAGAGATGAAACACTTGAAGGGAACTGGTGATGAAGACCTATAATCATGCCTAGTACCAATGGAACCTAGTTAGCTAGCACTATTTTTAATTTTAACTGATTCTACTATAGAAAAAGAGTTCTCCCCTCCACATTAGTAGGAAAAGTTTATGAAGGTCTCAGAATAGAGTGTACTATTATGCACAAATTTATGAATTCTACCACTACCAATTTTGTACCCTACAATCCTTGTGGGATTATTTACTACAAAGAAATTTATTTAAAATAGAAGCCCATTTACAAAAATTAACCCACATCTCTTAAATAACAATCCAATGCAATTGCGTAATATTAAAAACCAAAAACCAAAAGTGGTGAAAACCTGAAGAGGACTTTATTAGTAGAAATACCATAAAACTAAGTACCAATAGCGCATGAAAAAAAGGGGGTTGGAAAAGAACCCCTAGAAAATCTTTGTGTCTCATCTATAAAACCCTTGACATATCTAGATCTGAGTGTCAATAAATTATATGCAACAATTCCCTCATCCTTAAGCAATCTCTCTTCTCTTAACTTTTTTTCACCTTCATAATAATACACTACAAGGAAACATTCCCCATAAATTTTCCACATTGTCATCCTTGACATATCTTGATTTAAGTGTAAATAAGCTGAATGGTAGTGTTCCATATTCATTAGGGTAGTTGTTCTTTCTTAATTCACTTTCAATAAGGGGTAATTAGTTGGAGGGAACAGTGACTAACTAATATGAAATACCTCATGTTAAGTGATAGTGGATTGAATCTCACATAAGTAGAGATTGAATTCCTTCTTTTGATCTATCATGGCTATTGAAGAGCGTGAGTAACATGGGAGGGAGCATTCCAAAATGGCTATCCAACCAAACCAAAGTTGAGAATTTTGGTATTTCTTGAAATAGTCTGGTGAGAACCACACCCTTATGGTTATGGAGTACATGGTATAATAAGAAGATTCTGAACCTATCAGGAAATCATTTCCATGGTCATCTTCCCTCTCTTTCCATTCAACATCAATTGACAATTTTGGAGTTGTCCAAGAATGATTTTGAAGGATACAATGCAAATTACATTGGAGAAGATCTTCTAGCCTTCTCTGCAATTATCATGAGGGCCTCTAAACTATAGACAACTAAAGTTCCTAGAATTTAGCAAGAACAAATTCATTAGAAAATTACCCAACAAGATTGAAAGCTCAAGTCATCTATGTGTTGTTGTTATGAAGATGAATAATCTATCATTTATCATTCCTTCAGATATTCTATGGATATGGGCATTCGATAAATTTTAAAAAAATAAAGTTCAAAAAAACAATAAAAGAAAATGATTGAATCTTCAAAGAGGGCATCTGGTAAATTCATCACCAGTAATTCACCAATGGAAAATTCACCGCAAGCAATTCACTGCCATGGAAAATTCACCATCAAGTAAAATTCACCACCAACAATTCATCGTGGTGAAAAAATAACTACTTTAATAATTTTAATAAAATGAAAGTTTGGAAAATATATATTAAAAAATATTAATTTCTTTAATTTTCTGCTGCGGTGAATTACTGGCAGTTAATTTCACTTGGTAGTGAATTACTGGTAGTTAATTTTACTTGGCGGTGAATTTTCCATGGTAGTGAATTGCTGATGGTGAATTTTCTATCGATGAATTGTTGGCAGTGAATTTTCCTAGAGCCATAAAAGAGATAAATATCTCATCACTAGTTCACGAGAAAATATTTGTAACATAGTCATTTTATTTTTTGGAGTGGCCCATTAAATATATTTTGAACATGACAGTTTTTGATGTGGGCCTCATGACCCTTACTCTATCCATTGGTTATGAGCATTTCTTGTGAAATATTCAAATTCAATTTTTTTGACTTGTTAGAATTATTATAGAATGAATTTTTTTGAATTAAATTGTGTTGATTTTTCTTTTGATGTTTCATAACACATTTCTTCTTCTTCTTAATGATTGATCACTGAGTCTGATCCAAAATGTGGAAAGAAAGGAAGATAAATTTTAATCCAAAATCTTGCATTCTATAATTTCATGGACCATGGAAAACTCATGCCAACTATTGTTAGAATTGATTTTTTACATAGCTACTTGCACATAGTTCTCTACCACCTTAATAACTCTCACCTCTTGAGCAAAGGCATATAAAAGAGAGGTGCCATCCACAAATTATAGATGGGAGATATTGTTTGGATTAAAAGACACATAGATCTCTTTGAAGTTCTTTTTCTCAACCTCCCTTTTTAGGGCCCTATTCAACATTTTCGCCATAAAAATTTAAAAGAAAATTGAAATTATTTTTTAATACCTCTCTTAGCTAGGAAGAAATCCATGGAAACCTCATTAATCAATATTGAATAGGATATCATGGAAATAAAACTATACAGCTACTTTCAAGTCAATCCTCACTAAAACCAAACTATCTTAGAACCAAAGTGCAAAATTCTAGGAGACCTTATAAGAGGATTTTTTTCAAGTCTAATTATATATACATCACATCCTTCTTTCGATGTTCAATTAAGTTCATGGATCTACATGCTATAATTATTTCATCCATAATTTAGCTACCCTTGATAAACCCACTTTACTCCTCTAGTATTATTCATGCCATGCATTTTTTAAGAGTTATAGTTAATTCCTTAGTCATAATTTATAAATTTTATTTCACAATGTTATGCAATTAAATCGATAAAAACTACTAAGGATGCTCACCTTTGGGATTAGGGAAAGAAAGGTGACATTACATTCATTTAAGAGTACTTTTTGAGCCTGACATTCTTTTTCTACTTTCTAGATTTTAAAGCCAACACTTTCCCAATACCTTTGGAAGAAGCCTTTTTGAAATCCATTCCATCCAAGAGACTTTTTAGCCTTCAAATAAAATTTCACAATTCCAATTTCTTCAAAAGTGAAGGGCTTGAAGAGGTTTTCATTATAATTTCAAGATATTTTCCAAGAGAGAGCCTCTACCCTCTACATTCTGCATTAGATGAGTTTCTAACAATTCCTTAAAAATATTACACCCTCCATTCATATAGCCTCAATATTTGAACTAATTTTACCCAAGGGAAGGATGATCCTCCCGATTATGTTTAGCCAAGTTTTATGATATTCATGGAGAGGTGGAAGTAATTTATGTTTAAATTTCCTTCCTTTAACCATTTCAAGCCAGAATTTTGCATCTAAATTTTTTTCTCCAATCTAAAGATGGAGTTCAAGGAATCCAAAAAATTCCTCTCCTTCTCCCTAGATTCCAAAGAGAGGCCATTATGATTAATTTCTAACTTGATAGGTCTTACAATTAACTTCCACTATTCTCTTTGCAAAAAAATATCATAGATATTATTTCTTAGTTCCATTACCCTGCCTTCTCCTTTTTAGAGTTGAGATTTTTATGTAAAATATATCTACTACATCCCTTAGAATACTCTTTCCAATAGTAATTTATGTTAGGATCAAAGTTTGCATGTTGAAACCAAAAAATTCCATTTTGAATGGGCAACCTCTAGATTTCAAATCTTTTCTCAATTCAAATTAGATGGACAAATGGTTTGAGCTAGTAGTAGGGATGACCTTAGTCAACACTAAAGTGATTTTTAAAATCTAATATTATTTCATAAAAATCTATACATTTAGTATTTTATGTTTCCCTCCCCTTCGCTTCTATTGAACAATGTGAACCATCCTTCCTTAGGTTTCAAATATATGAGATAAAACTAAGCAAATAGACCCCTAAAGGAATCCATCCCTATAAAGGAGAGAAAATCACCTCCAATATCATCCTCTAGGCTAAGAATAGCATTAAACTCCCTACTAATTAATGAATTTATATTAAAAAAAGGGGATCATAAATCATTGAGATCTCCCAAAACTTCAACTTTTTATAAGTTTGGGCTGTATGTGTTCAAAATATTGCCTTAAATTAGATTGAATGTGTGTGATTAATATGTGTTGAGAGTGCTACAAGAATCCCAATTATTTACTAGAGAAATTTCTTCCATCCCATGGTAAGGTGATTCCTCCTATTATTCAAACTAAATAAACCCACACTCAATTGTTTCTCCTTCAAGACCCATCAAAAATATCTATAGCTTCACCTTTACTAACTTTGGTTTTCCAAAGCAATAAAACATCAAGTTTGTGTTCCTTTACTAGTTGTTTAATTAGGAAACACTTATTAGGCGAGATAAGTCCCCTGATGTTCCAAATTAGTTTCGTTGTGAATTTTTTAGAGGGGATTTTCTCACCTCTATTATCATATAATTTAATGATGGATTCTTGAGTGCCTTCTATTGGAGAATTCTGAGATCAAGAGCGTCAAACCTTGAACAAAATAAGCACAACAACATTTCTATCAATATACAAATAATGAGTGTGTAAATACAATGATCAAACCTTGAATACATAGCCAATGATGAAGAGGTTAGAAGGTGTAGTGTAGAAAAATGTACACCTTTATATTTTCACACTATGTTTAGGTCCCTTAATTAAATTGGACTTACTTAAGCCTCTAATTGACCCTATTATACATTTTAAAGCCTAATTAATCCTTCATCTTTTTTTCTGAAAGGGAAACTTGCATTAAACAATTGCAAACATTAATTAAATTTCCTTGGAAGTTGAGTGTCTTAGTTTTAGGTCCTATTACTAATTTTTAGCTTCCCACTTAAATTAGTGAAGTTTTAATGGGCAATTATTTGGTGGTGTATAAATTTTGTGATGCATAGACCATTTAATGAACATCGACTTTCTAAATGAAGTATTTTAAACTACTGGTTTATTATAATTATGCATCAAAGACATTAAAAGGCAGTTCTAGAACAAGGTATATGGAAATTATCATTTCATATTGATTAAAAAAAATATATATGCTTCAAATAGTTTTATTTAATTATTTCATATTGTGTAATTGAAAAAAAGTTCAAATGAATATACAAGTCATTACATGATATGAAATAGTTGATTTATTAAAGTAAATGTTTATGTAATCCCACACAAGCTGTGGGAATGAATAGGTTGATTTAATTCGACAATGAGTGTAAACCATACATCTGAAGATCAATTAAAGGACAAAACACATAAGAGGAGGTCATTTCTATCATTTCCTTAAGAGATGATGTAGGGTTGACTCTTCAATCTTTAGCTTGATCTTCAATATCTTTAGCTCCTCTTGTTCCCGACTTCCAGATTGAGATATTTTGTTAGAGCTTAGGGCATGAAATCCAATTACATGTTTCATCAAGAGATATATAATTTGCAGCCATTATCAAATTAAATCAACTCAGTCATTATCAGAGATATAAATGCAAAAGTGTCAGATCAAATCATCAAAGAAACATTGAATTTCACTATTTTTTAATCTAACATGTTTGTTTAGTGTGTAGGTACAAGCATTATTAGGTCATTTTGACTAGCTGATATTATTATCAGTGGTGGAAAATGTGGCTCCCACAAGGGTTGAGGCCAACTCATAATTATGACATAAACAACATGAAGAAGAAAGTTAAACAGTAATCTATGCAACTTTTCGAAGATAGTGGATATCAAGAAATCTATATTTTTTTTGCAAAATTTCCAAAAAAACCCCCATATAAGAGAAAATTCTAGATTCATCACAATATTTATGCAAATCATTTCTATGAATACTCGAAATGCATATAGTATTTTAGTGCAGGACAATTAGGTTTCCCTGATGCAAGAAAAGAAGGCAAATCAATATCAAGGAAGAACATGGTGCTCCAAATTAAGTTCATTTTAGAATGCATTATTTGCAAATACAAGGGGATATTGTTATAAATCAGAGCCAAGTACAAAAGAGGTGAACTGTGTATTAGTGATAACATTTCAAAAATGGAGGAAATTCTTCATAATCAATGTTTCCAAGAAGGCAGCCATGAAATATTTTTAGTAGAGAATATTACTTATTCATAGAAGAAACAAAATGAAGGTTTTATCTCTTATATAAATCTGAGAATGGAGATAATTACATCCCACAAGATCTTTTTTATTTCAGTGAAAAGACTGAAAGCCACAATATACAACAAATACATAAGAGTCATTCATTCATGAGAAACATGGAAAACCCAAAATATGTTAAAATATGAAGCTCATAGCTGCGGCTTGGGGTATGGTGCCCACAAAGTGACTAAAAATTTCAATAGTAAAGAGGCCATATACATGCATGAATTTGATATTTCTCTTATAAAGGTATTTGTTTTCTTTTGAGAATGGAACCACGACTGGGGTTTCATAAAACCATCGCATGAGTAGATAGATGAAATAAAAAAAATTGGATACAATGAAGAGGTCGAGTCAGAATCCTCAATGGAAGCTCGAGAGTTTATCTCTCCTTAGAAAGAATTAAAACTACAAAAGAAAAATTTTGAGCTTTTGATTAAGAACATACCCTCAAAAAGGATAGAAATGCAAGTAAGGCCACAACCATTCAACTATAGAGAGTTCTAGAAAAGCATAGAGGCATGTATAATTAAAAATTTTCTCACTTGATATGTTTCTGGAGCTCGAATGGAGCTTCTTTCAATAAGAATAAAGGAGATTTTGGAGCTAAAAAACACAGATTGAAAAGAAAATGATCTTACCTAAGTTATTGTTTGGAGACAAAAACCCATAAATTTTTTCTTATTTTTCTTCCAAAATCCATAGCGGCCAAGCATAAAGCACCAATAAAAAAAGATCAATGGAGGAAGGGTAAATAGTATTAGAAAACTACAGTGAGGTTGCAACCTGGAAGACTGAAAATCCTTCAAAAATGGGGTCGTAATACCAAGAAGTTAGAAATTCCTATTTAAGAAAACTCACCATGTAATTTCCTAGGAGAATCTTCAACAAATCATCTAAAACAATAGCAAGTGAAGTGCGTTCTAGTCAAACCCTAAGTTTCCTCATGGCAGCGCCTTCAAAGGCAGCAAAATAATAAAAGGATTATGGAGATCATGTTCATCAAAAATTTTGTTTTAGGGTTTGGAAAACCCTAAAAGGAGGCTCGATAAGAGTAAAGGCATTTTTCCTTTAGTTTTACAAAAAAAAGCTTTATTCACATAGGGTTATGCTATGGAATTTCTAATATGCCTTGTTATTCCTTTTTGCATGCTTTTTAAGAGTCAAATTTTGTATATGGCTTTCTCAAGACTCCTTTCTTTTTTCATTTAATTTTAAATTTGTAAAACTTTATTTAAGTGATGAATATAAATAACTTTAATAAATGTTATTAAAGAATTCAAAATAAGGATGCAACATTTTTTTTCAAAGAGGTAGTTCAAAAAGGGAGTTGTTAAAGATTTAAAGTTTTTGCATACATCTTGGAGGTGGTTGAAGAGATTGGAAAACATATGGAGCAAAAATAGGCTTTTACTTAATTGAGAGTTCAAATTCATGTTAAGAGTCCAAATGGGTGGAGTATGAGTCAAGGAGGATTTTGAGGCATTTGAATCCTTGTTTCTTTCAATTACAACCCTATTTTGGAGGGATTTTCAATTATGCACAAACCTTTGGGTTGTTTTCAGATTCAAAACTCCTTATGCATATTTTGAGGAATTTATTTCAATTAGATGCCTAATTTGAGGGAGTGGTTGGAGTTTGACAACATAAAAAGCAATTGGAGCCAAAATTCAAAATTCAAATTCTTAGAGCCTTTTTGTATAAGTCTTATTATTTTCTCATCTTCTCTCTAGTTCTGAGTTGGGTAATTGTTTTATGATCATTATTCACACTTTGTAACTTATTTTCTTATGAGATTTATAGTCATATTGTATGAGAATATTTTCCTTTGAGATGCAGAAAACTCCTAGTTTTCAATAAAAGAAGCTTGTTTCCTCCTTAATTTTTTTTTTCACCATTGATTGTGAATTTATGATAAAATATCGTGTTTTCCTTTATTATTATCAAATTCCTTCAATGTTGAATGCAAAGAATGGCATGTTATAGTGCAGGTCTATGAATATGTTTATCATTTTTTTGTATCAAATCTATGAAACCATCATTATTCTCCTTTTATGAACATCAGAAAAGTTAAAAACCTTTCATAAGAATCATTTTTGAAAACATGTGTAGTTGAGTTATGAGATAGTATAGATTCATTAGTTGAGTGATCTTGTGAACCTTAGATGCATTGTCAAGTTTAACTTTGGTGTATCACCTATTAGTAATAGGTTTTAAAGTTATAAGCATAACCTTCTCACTATTTTCCTTGTCATTATTTCATTTTTTCCAAGTTGTTTAAAGGGGAGCCGACCCATAATCTAGAGGTCTTCTTTCAAAATAGGATACCCATAGCCTGAAAGTAGTCCCATGTTGCACGAGATTAAAGATTTTTTAGCTTGTTATCAGGTGCAAATCCTTGTGACAACAGTTTTTGGCACGCCTAGAGGGACCTTGGGCTGATTTTCAGTTCAAAAGATCTACATTTTTGTTATTGTTTTTGTGTGAACAATAGTATTTTAGCCTTCAAGAAGGAAAATTTTCACACTTGGCGACTCCAAAACTTTGGTTTCAGTAGTTTCAGTGGTAAAGCATACGAGAAAGTATTGAAAACTAGACAAAGTGTAGACCCTGTTGAGCATTTTGAGATACCATCAAGAATTATTAAGGTAGTTAAGTAGGCTACTAATTGAGTTGCAACCTATATTAATCCTCTATTTTCAAGTTCTGCAAATCAAATATCAAGAAATTCTACTATTCCTAGTAGTTTTAATCATTCAAGAGTTATTAGCGCTCATAATCCACCACCTAGGAATAAGCCCTTTGTTTCTTTTGATCAAGGAAGTCCCTTGAATCTTTCCCAATATCATGATATACTAGTAACAACCCTTAAGAGCTTTCCTTTTTTCATTGGAGAAGATCATACAATTGCCATAGAACATATTAGGGATGTGGCCTCATTTTGTGGCTTGCATCATATCACTGAGCAGAATGTTGCAACGAGGCTTGGAAAATTATCTCAAGGGTAAAGCCCTCCAATGGTTTAGAGGCCTTACTATTAATTCAATTGCGACTTGGGATTAGTTGGGAGAGTAGTTGATTAAGCAATTCAAGGAAAAGTTAGATCATCTCTCACTGGTGGAGTAGCTCACTACCATCAAAAGAGCTCCACATGAACATTTGGTGGAATTCAATTATCACTTCAAGAAGACTTGGAATAGAATTCCAACCCCAGTAAAGACTTATAATGATTATGCATTCTTATTTTATCTGAAATATTTGAATAGTGATATATCACTTATGATATAGTCTATGGGTGGGAATACATTTCCAACAACATTTGATGTTGCTATAAGGGCTGAGAATAGTTTAATTCATGTTGGAAAGATAGCACCTAGGCCTCCAATTGCATATTTTTCTGAGGTACAACTAACTATCCCTGTAATACCAGGCACTATAATTGTTGTCCCTTCATTTCCAGTATTTAATAGCCAAGTTATAGCTCAAGAGAATGCCATCTCCAACCAATTCCATGAGATAATATTTATTAAGGAGCATAATGATAATATCCAAAAGACCTTGCAAAAATTTGGTAATGAATTAGTCAATATCAAAAATCAGAATTACCAACCTCCTTACCAAGCTCCATACTAAGCCAACTCTCAAGTACAAAGGAGGAATTTCAATCAAAGGCCTTTCTAGCCCTACAACCCCAATACACCTAGAACTTCCAGGGAGGTGGCAGCAGTTCAAAACAACATGGAAACTCATTATGAGTGGTGTTTTCTTTGTAATTAGTTGCATAACCAATCCAGTTGTTCCAATGGCATATTGAATCTAGCTTTAATGGCACAAAGCAATATTGTTTTTCCAAGAGATTCATCACAAGAGGTTCATGAACAATAGTCTACTCGTATGGAGCAAGGAAATGTGGATGCCAACTTGTTGAATTGGAAAGGTGAGGAGTTTTGCGGGGTCAATAATTCATAGAATCAGTCGGATACTGCTATAGCATTCAATACCAAGTCTAAAAAAAGGTTTGTTGAATTGGCACAAAAGGTTGATGAAGGAAAAAATCAGCCATCTACTAGTTCACAAGGCCAAGTAAAGCCTTCCTCTTCACAAAATATTCAAGTTTTGTTGAGAGCTCAACTTATAGTTGGAAAAGATCAACCTAAGGCGCCAATTAGACCAACACAAGTACAAGGGAATGTTGTTGTTCCTAAAGGAATAGAGAAGGTTAGAACTGGTAGTTTCAATATTTTAGATCATATGAAGAAAACACATGTTAATGTTTCTATGTGTGATTCTTTAGCTCTTCCTAGGCAAAAAGATTTGTTACATGAGGCATTGTAAAAGTTTCTTTTGTCAAATGAGGTGTCTAATAAACAATCCTCTAGGGTTGTGCTTGCTAATGATTCACAAGAGAAGAAAGAATAGCCTATCAATGTAGTCAAGCCACCCCTATTTTATGTAACTTTAATTGTTGGCCAACATTTAGTGCATAATTGTATGATCAACTCAGGTGCTAGAAATTTTATAATGCCAAAGCAAGTTATTGATAAGTTGGGAATTAAGTATGAACCATTAGAAAACGGGGTAGTCCAACTAGATGGTATTGTTGTTAATACAATAGGATTTATCAAGAATCTGAGTCTCACCTTTCATGCATGTCCAAACTTCTCTATACCTCAGGATATTTATGTCATAGAGTTGTCCCCATATTTTGTCATATGTTTATCAAGAGACTTCACTGCTCAGATTGGAGGATACTTGTCTTCTAATTGTTCTCATATTCTCTTTAGGACTAGGTATGGCACCAAGGTCACTATCCAATCAAAACCTATCCCTAAAGACCATATTGAACACTATAATCCAAGTGTTATCAATGCAACAGTTGTTGTTAAGAACACTCTTTTTGATAGTGAAGAGGTTCCTACAACCAATGAGACAAAAACATAGATTAAGGATACCCCTAATGTCCTTCTAGATTAGTGGGCAGCTGAGAATGTGTATAAAGGTAATGACCAACATGAAGAGGTAAACCTGGGAATTTATTTGATGCATGATTCTGATTCTATCATGCCTAATCTTGAGAAAAGTGTTGAACAACAATCCAATCGACAAGAAAATGAGGTATGGAAAATGTATTTTGATGGTTCAAGGAGTAGGAATGATGTTGGAGTTGGTTGCATGCTCATTTCTCCTACTGGTGACAAGTATTATTCAGCCTATAGGTTCACATTCAGTTGCACTAATAATACACCTAAGTATAAATCTTTGATTCATGGTCTCTAATGGACAAAAAGGAGAGGTATTTGTTGTTTACAAATTTTTGGTGATCTGGAATTGATTGTTAATCAAGTAAGAGGTCTCCATACTACTAAAAATGATCTTTTGAAGTCTTACTAGCATAGAGTATGGGATCTTATTGAAGATTTTCAAGCTTTTAATTTGTTATCCATTCCCAAAAATGAGAATAAACATGTTGATAGAATAGTTGCCATAGGAGCTCAATATGATATCCCCAGTGACATCAACATTACTAGGGAACAGTAGTATGTAAAATTGATTGTTAGATCTTTTATTCCTAACAATAATGAGCATTGGAAAGTCTTTGACAATGATCAAAAAATCATAAACATCTTGAGAGAAGCAAAATTTTCTAATGATAATCAAGAAAAACTTAGACAGTAGTATGAAGATCAAATCATACAATTGGAAAACAAACAAATTTCCTAAAGGCTTGGTGACATTGGAGTCAATTTTCAATGTTGATGACCAAGTAAGAAAGGAAAAATACAGCTTGCATACCAAAGAAGATCATTATCAAGGTATTGAGATCTTCAAGGATAAGCTCTTGAAGCTTGGCAAGGTATGTACATTAGAAGAGAGGCATGCATTTGTTTTACTTTGTCAAGAGTTCAGTGATATTTTTGCATGAGAATATTCAGATTTGAAGGGTTTTGATCCTATTATTTCCCAACATACCATTGAGCTTGAGCCTAATGCCAAACCTATAAGACAAAAATAGAGGCTTCTTAACCCCAATATCGAGCCCCTCATGTTCAAAGAATTGAATACTCATTGAGAGAAGCATTATTTTTCCAATCAAACATACCTCTTGGGTATCCAATCTTGTTCCTATGAGGAGGAAAAATGGTGAAATCAGAATTTGTGTTAATTTTAGAGACCTTAATAGAGCCTCCCTAAAATAACGTCACCCATTACCTTCTATGGAACAAATCCTTCAAGTTGTTTTTGGTTCTAAGAGGTTTTCTTTATTAGATGGTTTCTCAAGTTATAATCAAATTTTAGTTAAGGAGTAGGATTAGTTTAAAACAAAATTTATAACTAAATAAGGAAAAATGGCATACAAGAAAATTCCATTTGGTTTGTCAAATGTGGGAGCTAATTTTCAGAAAGCTATGGACATGGCTTTCAAAGGTTTGATGTATTAAATTGTACTAGTTTACTTGGATGACATAACTATTTTTTCAAAAAATCATATTGAACACTTTGCTCACTTGAAAATGATCTTTGAAAGGTGTAGAGAGTTTGGTATATCTCTCAAACCAAATAATTCTATGTTTGTTGTCCATGAAGGTAAGTGGCGGGGATACATTGTATCAAAAAATAGCATCAACATTGATCCAAAAATAGTAAGGGAAATCCTTTATGTTTATTTACCAGCACACAAAAAGGGTCTACAAAGTTTCTTGGGTAGAATCAACTTTGTTAGAAGATTTATTCCAGATTTTGTTGAGTTATTAATGCCTCTTACTTCAATGTTAAGGAAAAATATATTTTTTCAGCTGGACCAAAGAAGGAAAAAGGAGTTTTGAGCTTATTAAAGAAGCACTTGCAGCTGCTCCTACTTTGTTAAACCCAAATTTTAAAAAAGATTTTGTATTGTATGCATATGGTAACATTGATATTATAGAAACTATGCTAGTTCATGAGAATGATCATGGTTTGGAGCATCCTTTACCCTTTTTTTGTCAAGGTATCATAGATTATGAACTTAAGTACTCTTTTGTTGAAAAGCATGTACTTGTTGTTATTAGAAGTTTGAAAAAATTTAGACACATGCTTTTTTTTTTAAAATAATAATTTGTTGGTTGCTCACCCTTCAGTTAAGGAATTTTTGTTGAGTAAGTACATGGATGGTAAAATATTTGGTTGGGTGACTAAGGTGATGGAATACAACATTGAGATCAAGGTTACCAAGCTAATTAGAGGCAAGGGTATATGTGAGCAGCTTGTGGGTAACGGTAACAACATTACAAAAGAAGAAGAGGACATTGTCCTAGCTCTTCAAGATCAAGAACAAGTTGTTGTACATGTTTATTCTACAAGTTGGGTATAGGAAATGATTCATTTCTTGGTAACTGGTGAGTGCCCTCCTAGTTTGAATAAATAAAAAACAAGGTACTATAGGTTGTAGTCTATACCTTATGTACTTTTAAATGGTTTACTTTTTAGAAGAGATTTCTATGGTGTCTTGCCAAGATTCATAGAGGCTAATCAGGTTGATAAAGTTTTACATGAGTTTCATGAAGGATTGGTTGGAGGACATTTCTCACCAAGAGCTACAACTCTCAAGATAATGAAAGGAAGATACTATTGGCCTAGTTTATTCAAGGATTCATATTCAAGGGTGATAAAATGTAAGGAATGTGCAATATTTACAAGAAAATAGAAGTTGGCAACACTTCCATTGCAGACAATTCAGATTGAACAACCATTTATGAAGTGGGTTTTGGATTCAATTGGAGTCATAAATCCACCTTCAAGTATTGGCCACAAGTGGGTGCTCACAACCACTGATTATTTGTCAAAATGGATTGAAGTTGTGACACTTAAGGAGGCTAATGAGACAGTTGTTGTAAACTTTTATGAGGAGATGATAACAAGGTTTTGGAGTTCCTGAATTAATAGTTTCAGATAATACACTTTTTTTCATAGGAACTAGAGTATTTGATTGGGCTATTAGAAATGATTTTTATTTGAATAATTCTTCTAACTATTATCCTCAAGGAAATGGATAGGCTGAGTCCACAAATAAGAATCTTCTTGGGATTATCAAGAGAACTATGGAAGGAAATCAAAGAGCTTGGCATACCAAGTTAAAATCAGCCTTGTGGGCTAATAGAATTACCCCAAAGAGGTCAATAGGACTATCACCATACATGCTTGTGTATGGAAAAGAGGCAAGATTGCCTATATCCCTTGAAATTCAAACCCTTGATCTATTCAATCAATGTGACATGATTGAAGAAGAACCTATGACAACAAGATTGGCTCAGTTAGTTGAGGTAGAAGAGATTTGAGGTGAAGCAATGAGGAAGATGGAGAAATATCAAGCTCAAATGAAGAGGTCATTCGATAAGAAGGAATCACCAAGAATATTGAAGGAAGGTGATATAGTGTTGAAGTGGGATGAACTTAAAATAGAACCTAGAAATAATTCCAAGTTTGATGTGTTTTGGAGTGGGCCTTACATTATTACTAAGTACAAAAATCATAATGCCTTCCAATTGTTTAAATTGGATGGTGACATGGAGCCAATCCTAGTGAATGGGATTCACCTCAAGCATTTCTTCTAAGGTATGATATGAATCTATACATATTTGAGTAGGCTATAGGTGTTAAATAAGTGTTGTTGTACATACTTTAGATGAAATTTTCTTTCCCTAAGTGATTTTTTACACAGTTGGCTAGTTTGCTCTGAGTTTTAGAGGATGGGATATAACATAGATGCATTGTTGTTACCCATCATAGTTCAATCAAATAGATATTCCTCATTCATAACTTAGAGTTGAAGTTTAATGTCATGAACAACCAATATTTACTCAATGGAGCTATAATGAGTTGAAGTATTTTTAAAATGAGTTACAACAGTAAAAGGGACAAAAATGGACTCAATTCCCAATAGATAAGCAAGGCATGAACTGGCCTTATTTGTTTAATAGGAAAACACCCCTAGGAGGTTGCAAAAAATGTTACTAATTTTTAGCTTCCCGCTTAAATTAGTGAAGTTTTAATGGGAAATATTTTGGTGGGGTATAAATTTTTTGATGCATAGGCCTTTTAATGAACATATTCTTTCTAAATGAAGTATTTTAAAGAACTAGTTTATCAAAATTATGCAACAGAGACATTAAAAGGTAGTTCTGGAACAAGGTATGTGGAAATTATCATTTCATCTTGATTACAAAAAAAGTGTATGCTTCAAATAGTTTTATTTAGTTATTTCATATTGTGTAATTGAAAAAAATTTCAAATGATATACAAGTCATTACATGATATGAAATAGCTGATTTATTAAAAGATGTGTTTTTGTAATCCCACATAAGCCGTGGGAATGACTAGGTTGATTTAATTCGACAATGAGTATAAACCATACATCTGAAGATCAATTAAAGGAAAAAAACTCATAAGAGGAGGTCATGTCTGTCATTGCCTAAGGACTGATGTAGGGTTGACTCTTCAATCTTCAAATTGATCTTCAGTATCTTCAACTCCTCTTATTCTCAATTTCCAAATGCACATGTAGATGATTGAGAGATTTTGTTAGAGCTCGAGACATGAAATCCAATTACATGTTTCATAAACAGACATATAATTTGCAGACATCATTAGATTAAATAAACTTAGTCATTATCAGAGATATAAATACAAATGTGTTAGATCAAATCATCAAAGGAACATTGAATTTCACTATTTTTTAATCTAACATGTTTTTTTAGTGTGCAGGTACATGCATTATCAGGTCACTTCAACTAGCTAATATTATTATAAGTGGTGGAAAATGTGGCTCCCACAAGGGTTGATCCCAACTAATAATTATGACATCAACAAAATGAAGATGAAATTTCAATAGTTATCTATGCAACTTTTCAAAGATAGTGGATATCACGAAATCTATATTGTTTTTGCAAAAGTTCCAAAAAACAACCCCATACAAGAGAAAATGATAGATTCATCACAATATGTATGCAAAGGATTTCTATGAATACTCAAAGTGCATATAGTATTTTAGTGTAGGACAAATAGTTCTCCCTAATGCAAGAAAAGAAGGAAGAACACAATATCAAGGAAGAACACAATGCTGAAAATTAAGTTCATTTTAGAATGAATTATTTACAAATACAAGGGGATATTGTTATAAATCAGAGCCAAGTACAAAGAAGGTGAACTGTGTATTAGTGACAACATTTCAAAAATTTGTGACATTCTTCATAATCATTGTTTCCAAGAAGGCAACCATGAAAGAGTTTCAACAAAGAATATTACTTTTTCATAAAAGCAACAAAATGAAAGTTTTCTCTCTTGTATAGATCTGAGTATGAAGATAATTACATCCCACAAGATCTATGTTATTTCAATGAACAGAATGAAAGCCACAAGATACAACAAATACATAAGAGTCATTCATTCATGAGAAACATGGAAAACCCATAAAATGTTCAAATATGAAGCTCATAGCCACGACCTGGGGTATGGTTCCCACAAAGTGACTACAAATTTCAATAGTAAAAAGGCCATATACATGCATGAACCTGAGATTTCTCTTATAAAGGTATTTGTTTTCTTCTGAGAATGGAACCACAGTTGGGGTTTTATAAAACCATCACATGAGCAGATAGATGAAAAAAAAAAAATAGATACAACAAAGAGGTCGAGTTAGAATCCTCAATGGAGGCTTGAGATTTTATCTCTCCTTTTAGAGAACTCAAAGTATAGAAGAATTTTTTTGATCTTTTTATTAAGAATAGACCCTAAAAAGGGGTAGAAATGCAAGTAAGACCACAACCATTAAACTATAGAGAGTTCTAGAAAATCATAGAGGAATGTGTAATTAAATTTTTTCTCACTTGATATGTTTCTTGAGCTTGAATTGAGCTTCTTTCAACAAAAATAAAGGAGATTTTGAATCTAAAAAATATAGATTGAAAAGCAAACAATCTTACCTAAGTTTCTGTTTGGAGACAAAAACCTGCAAACTTCTTCTTAGTTTTCTTCTATAATTCATGGCCGCCAAGGATAAAGCACCAATAAAAAAGATCAACAAAGGAAGGGTAAATAGTATTAGAAAATTACAGTGAGGTCGCGGCTTGGAAGACTAAAAACCCTTCAAAAATGGGGTCGTGATACCAAGAAGTTATAAATTTTTGTTTAAGAAAACTCACCATGTAATTTCTTGGGATAATCTTCAACAAATCATTTCAAATAGAAAAAGATGAAGTGCATTCCAATCAAACCCTAAGTTTCCTAGTGGTGGTGCCTTTAAAGGAAACAAAATAATAAAATGATTATGGAGATCATGTTCATCAAAAAAATTGTTTAAAAGAAGGCTCGATAAGAGTAAAGGCATTTTAACTTAAGTTTTTTTGAAAAATCTTTATTCACATAGGGTTATGTCATGACATTTCTAATATACCTTGTTATTCCTTTTTGCATACTTTTTAAGACTCAGTTAAATTTTGTATATGGATTTCTCAAGACTCCTTTCATTTTTCATTTAATTTCAAATTTGTAAAAAAATATTTGTGATGAATATAAATCACTTTAAATAAATGTTATTTATGAATGAAAAATAAGGATGTCACATTTGTTTTGAAAGAGGTAGTTCAAAAAGGGAGTTGTTTAAGCTTTAAAAATTTTGCATACATCTTGGAGGTGGTTGAAGAGATCTACAAATATATGGAGCTAAAATAGAGTTTTTAGTCGCTTAATTGAGAGTTCAACTTCATCTTAAGAGTCTACATGGGTGGGGTATGAGTCAAGGAAGATTTTGAGGCGACAACCCTATTTTGGAGGGGTTTTTAGTTATGCAGGACCCTTTGGGTTGTTTTCAGATTCATAACTCCGTATGCATATTTTGAGGAGTTTCTTTCAGTTAGATGCCTAATTTGAGGGAGAGGTTGGAGTATGACAACACATCAAGCAATTGGAGCCAAAATTCAAAACTTGAAGCCTTTTTGTATAAGTCTTATTGTTTTCTCATCTTCTCTCTAGTTCTGAGTTGGGTAATTGTTGCACAAGCATTATTCAAACTTTGTAACTCATTTTCTTTTGAGATTTATAAACATATTATATGAGCATTTTTTTCCTTTGAGATGCAAATTTTTTTTGGTTTTCAATCAAAGAAGCTCGATTCCTCCTCAATTCTTCTTTTGTTTTTTAGTGTTGATTGTGAATGTTACAATACATATTATGTTTTCCTTTATTATTATCAAATTCCTTCAATGTTGAATGCAATTAATGGCATGTTATGGTATAAGTTTGTGAATGTGTTTATCATTCTATTGTATCAAATTTGTGAAAACATCATTGTTTTCCTTTTATGAACATCAGAAAAGCTAAAAAACTTTCATAAGTATCATTTTTGCAAACATGTGTAGTTGAGTTGTGAGATAGTATAGATTAGTTAGTTGAGTGATCTTGTGAGCCTTAGCTGTATTTTCAAGTTTACCTTTGGTGTATCACCTGCTAGTAATAGGTTTTAAAGTTATAAGCATATCCTTCTCACTCTTTTCCTTGTCATTGTTTCAATTTTCCAAGTTATTTAAACGGGAGCCAACCCACAATCTGGAGGTTTTCTTTTACAATAGGATACCCATAGCCTAAAAGTAGTCCCATGTTGCATGAGATTAAAGAGCTTTTAGCTTGTTATTAGGTATAAACCCCTGTGAAAACATGTACTAGGACCCATTCACTTTGGTCCTCCTTAAGTTGAGGATCTCAAATTCTAATATCTTTTTGGAAAAAAAATTATGATTCAAATTCAAATTGCAATTGTTGGACTTTAATGTTTAAATGTCAAAAAAATAGAAAATTACCTATAAATACAAGGTCTTTCTATCATTTCAAATCCTAGAATTTTCAAGAGAGAAAAATTATAGCAAATATTATTGTTAAGAGCATTCAAGAACATATTTATCAGTCTTTTAAATCAACATTCAAGATCTCAAGCATCATGTAAAAGTTATTTGCATCTATGCATGTTTTTGGGGATAACATTGTGATGTAGGTTTCAAGCATCGAGATCAACATCCAATCAAGTCATTCCATGCAAGATCAAGACCTTAGAGAGACATATTAGACTTCAGTACTCTAAGGGTTTTACCTCAATAGTTGGGTGAGTTGCAACAAGCTAGTTTTCATTCATCATTCCTTCCATTCATGTTTCATTTCATTTCAAGGTTTAATTATCAAAATAGGGTTTGACTAAGGAAAACCCCCATTCACCAAAAACAAACAATTTCCCCTCTTTGTGTTTGCCGATTTGCAGGTGAAGAAGGATTGAAGATTGATCAAAAATGCAATTTTACAAAGTTTTCAAAGTTTTCATCAAAGTTGTTCGGCCATGAAAACTCACTTGAAAAGTTTATTTTTGACTTTCTAACTGTGAGATCTAGAGGAATTAGGAGTGCAAATCTAGGAGTAGACGAATTTCGAAACATAGTTTGGATTCTTATAGCAAGATCCATTCACCCTAGGGAAAATTTTCTTGAGGAGGATACTCAACAATAGCATTTGGTAAGTTTTTTAATGTCTTGACGTTCTTGGATCTATTGGAAGTTTGTTGTCTATGCTTCTATTATGCTTTAAGTTGATGATTCAAGCTTCACATTGCATAATTGAATTCATTTAATATTTTTTAGTTTTTTTCCACAAAGTGTTGTTTAGGAAGATTTTACCCCATCTTTGCATAAGGAAAACAACAAGATCTCCATTAAGGTTGAAATGGAGACCCTAGTAACCATGTCTTGGAATACACAACCTTACGTAGTGAATTCACTTTTTAGGATAAGATATTGGCTAAATTTTTCCCTAGATTCTTGAAAGACACTTCCTTTGAGTGGTTTTGTTCTTTATTGAATAACTTAACTTGTTCATTTAATGAACTAGTTGATGCCTTTCTTAACCATTTCCAAGTGCACATGGCTCCTGAGATGACCTTAGTTGATTTAACACAATACAAACAAAAGGAGGATGAAAATTTCATACAATTTATCACCTGTTATCAATTTATTTACTCACAAATCAACATAATTAAGATTCTCGATGTTGATCTTCAAAAATGTTCATTAAATATTTGCAATAAAAAATCCAAGAAAAACTTGGGATGATGAAATCTCCCTCCTTTACACAATTGTGCATGACCCTTTGTGACTATCAAAATTTGGTTATTCATCATGAAACAAAAACTTCTCCCAACTATTCTAAGAAATATGAAACCATGCCTCATAACAACTTCCAACCCTTCAAGAAAGAAAAGGTCTTTTTAAAACTAAATACACCTCAAACAAATCAACATGTTAACTCCCAAGTGGCTACAATATTAATGAAAAATACATATCCCCATACCCACCCTACCCACAAAAATTGTGACTAATGTTGACACAATGGTTGCTAATGTCCTTCATATCCACAAACTAGAAACTGTACTGTGGAAAAATGTGGAGCAAAATCATTTCTCCCAAACAACACTGCATACATAGTTTATGCACTAGTGAACATAATTTTCTTTGAGAAATGATCCACAACAATAAAATCTAAATATAAAACCTATGAACACCTTTGATAAACATATATAAACTTCACAAGTAGATATTAAATACAGAAGAAATGCAGAGAAAAACATAACACTACTTTGTATGCTAGAGTACCTATTAACCACATTGTTTTCTCTTTTATTCATTTTTTCTCAAAAGAAATTGGAAACCAAGCACCACAAACATGTTCTCATCACCTGGAACACTTCCTCACCACAACTAAACCAGCTACAATAAATTATTATCAAAGAAACACTAGGAGTTGACACCAATGACACTACTAATGACAACATAATGCAACTAACCAAAGAATTACCAAGATTGATAGTAATTCAAGAAACAATATCATCATAGACCTATACCTATTAACATCAATGCAACAATAGATATTTTTTGACATCAATGACAACAAAAACTGCACATACTTCCAAAAATCTCCGTTTTTTCATTGATGGAAACACATGATGTGAAAAAAGACCAACAACAAAAAACAATAGTTCTAATCACCAAGACACATACTACACATTAGTGCATACTGCTCCTTTACACTTTCCCTTTCTCCCCCTTATATTAAAGGTTTTTTAGTTAACTCTCTCCCCCTTCGACATCAATGGAAAAGGGAAAAAAACTTGCATCTCTTCCCCTTTATCTAATATACTTTTTTATTTGCTTCCCTTTTATATCAATCACAATTGTATCTGCTTTCCACTATTTTGTAGTCTTTCTTTTATTTTACTACACTATTTTTTCTTCACACCTTCTCTACACAACTACATATTCCACTTCTTTGCACAACCCCCTTAGGAATACATACAACATGTTGCATTGAAACAAGTAATAAATAATAACATCTACCTACTACACAATGACAACACTTACTCCCCCTGACTACAACAACCAACAATGCCACTACATATTCCCCCTTAAGAGGTATCCACCAACATTGGTCCAAAACAAGGAATGAGTTTTGAAATGCATTGCACTAATGCATATCCTTATACATCTAGTTAAAAGAAGAAGGGGTGATAACCCCTAAATTCTCTAGAAGATACTAAAAAATACCCTTAGGAAGAGCCTTAGAGAAAATATTAGCAACCTAATCCTTTGTAGACACATAATCGAGCTTAATTTCATTATTTGCAACCTTCTCTCTAAAATAGTGATACTGGATTGAGATATATTTTATCCTTGAATGCATTACCAAATTATTTGAAATGTTGGTAAAACTTTTTGTGAGATGAGGATTGTCAGGGTGGGTCGATTATGCTTGATCCATGATGAATCAAAGCATAATTTATCCACTAAACCTCAATCTTACAAACAAGATCATTCAAAATTGAAAGTTTAAACTAAGCATTTATTGAATCTTAAAACTACAAAACTATGAAGGCAATTAAATTCCTGCTCTAACCCATTTGAAACTTATCCCATTTAAGAATTGGTGTCATGTTGATGTGGAACAACAACCCTTTCCCAATCCCATGATTAGTGAGCCTATTTCAATCAATTCTATGGAAGAGAATCAATGAAACCATTGTGATAAATGGATGAAAACCTAATTTATGCTAAAATGAACACGATACAAGCTAAATTAACATGATTTTATGCTAAGATTGATTTAACTATGCAATTTCTAAGCTAATCTAAGCTACTTCTAGGCTAAAATATGGAAACCCTAATTTATAAACAAGCTAAGATGGATGCATGGAATCCATTTATGGATGTATTAAGCTATTATGCAACTAAAGATGAACTAAAACAAGATAAAAGTGAGTAAATTGAGAGTGTGAATTCAAGTGAATTCAATAACATAATTTTGCAATTGAAACATGGATCCATTTGTCTCCAAATAGTGTTCTATTTATAGAAGAGAAAATGAGAAATTGAGGGTTGAGATTGAAAATATTAATCAACGATAAAGGATGGAGGAAAGAAGAGGGATGGATCATAGTTTCTCATCAGTGGATGATAATTTAAGATGATAATTAATCAAGGGCTCACATTTGTTCCAAAAAAAACACACTTTTGACTTGCACACACTAGTCACAAGGTGACTTGCTCAAAAGGTTACAAGATAACTTGCATTTGAAGCCAAGTGAGATGATTGGAGAGAGAATATTATTTGAAATATTCTCATGGGTGAGGATAAAAATATTTTGAAAATTAAAATAAAGTTTTAATTTAGCAAAAAAGGAGATAATAAATATTCCCCTTTTAGAGGAAAAATAGTTTAATTGCTAATTAAACAAGGTTTAATCACACAATTAGGGAATTAGAAGAATTAAAGTGATTTTCATTAAATTAAATGATTTAATGAAAGGGGGAAAGGTGAGATGACATTTAATTAAATAAGTTAGGGTTATTTAATTAAATATGTTGATTTATTTTATTTAATAAGATGAAATGTTAGCATGAAGGGGAAATGAAATAACCCAATTTGATGAATTAGGTTAATATATCCAAATGACGCAATTAATTAGCTAGGCTAGTTCAATTAATTTAATGAAAAGAGGATGGGTTTTAGAGGAAATGATCTTAGTAAACATGTTTTGAGTGTATGATATGACTTAGGATAATTTTCAATGTCTACACTTCTATTATCACATAAGATAGAAATTGGTTCATCATATACTACTCTGATATCCTTCAAATTTTGCTTCATCCATAACACCTATGTGTGGCAAGAATCTATTGTAATGTACTCTACCTTTGTAGTAGATAATGACACTAAATCTTGCTTTTTTCTTAGCCAAGACATTGATTCATTTCCAAGAAAGAATGCACCACCACTTGTATTTTTTCTATCATCCACACAACCTAGCCAATTTGCATTCGTATAAGCACTTAGAGAGAAATCGGTATCCTTTTTATACCATAAGCCATGTTCTAGAGTCCACTTCAAGTATCCAAATATTCTCTTCACTATTGCCACATGTGACTCTCTTGGATCTTCTTGAAATATAGTCACAAGACAAACTGCATCCATGATATCTTGTCTAGTAGCAGTTAGGTATATCATTCCTCCAATCATTGAATTTTACTTTCTATGATCATCCTTAGGAGATTCATCATTCTTGCTTAGCTTTGACCTAGTAACCATAGGAGTACATATCAATTTAGAGTTTTCATTCCAAATTTCTTCAACATTTCCTTGAAATATTTTGACTATGAAATGAATAACCTTTTTATGTTTGATTGATTTGTAGTCCAAGAAAGAATTTAATCTCCCCAAATCTCTTGCACATAGCTTCATTCCCCCCAAATATTATATCATCAATACAAACAACCACAATCAAGCTTTTATCTTTTTCAACTTTGAAATAAAGATTACTATTTGTGGTACCTTTATTGAAACTTTTTGGTAGAAAGTACCCATCCAACCTTGCATACCAAGCTTTGGGATCTTACTTATGTCCATATAATTCCTTCTCCAATTTTTTGATTACATCTGATTTATCTAATAATTGAAATCCTTCTAATTGTTCAATGTATACTTCTTCCATCTCACCATTCAAAAATGAAGACTTCACATCCATTTGATAAAATTTGAAATCCTTTATGTTGCAAAAGCCAAAAACATCCTAATAGCTTCCATTATAGCCACTAAAGAAAACTTCTCCTCAAAATCTATTCCTTCTACTTGTGAGTAGTCTTTACACACAAGCCTTTCCTTGTTTCTCACTTCTCCATCCTCATTTAGTTTTTTCAGAATACCCACTTAGTTCCAATAAAACTCGTGTTTATTGGTCTCAGGAAAATTTCCCAAGTCTGATTCTTCTTAGTTTTTATTAATTATTCTTTCATGTCCTTGATATAATATTCATCTTTGCATGCTTCAATTATTGTTTGAGTTTCAATTTTTGAAAGTAAACATATTTTTACCTAATCTTCTACAATACTAGCCTTTATTCTTGTCAACACAAATTTTCTTTTGTCACCAATGATATGATCTTCAAAATGATTCTTTTTCACATACTTAGGAGTCTTAGGGATCCTCTCTAGAGCTTCTTCCTCTTCAACTTGTACTTATTTTTCTTTAGATTTGTCTTCTTCCTTGCAAGAAGAATCATCTGATTCATATTCATCTATCACAACTGAACTCTTATGTAAGTCTTCATCCACTTTGACAGTTGCATTTACAACAATTTCATTCAACTTCTTGTTATAACATCGGTATGCTTTGTTTTTTGTGGAATATCCAAGGAAGATACCTTCATTAGATCTTGTATCAAAATTTCTTAAGTTTTATTCATCTCTTTTGATATATAGCATTTTCTTCTAAGCACTTTGAAATATTTGATATTAGGAGTACTTCCTTACCATAACTCATAGGGATTCTTTGAACTATTTTCCCTTGCATATAGTTTTTTAAGTGTGTAGACTATAGTATGAATTGCTTCTCTCCAACAGACTTCTAGTAGGTTTTCCTCTTTCATCATTTTTCTTGCAGCTTCTTGAATAGTCTCATTCTTTCTTTCAACCACCCCATTCTAATGAGGAGTTCTATGGGATAGCAAATGCCTCTTTATTCCATGATTTTAACAAAAAAATATTAAATTCATTGGAGGTAAACTCTCCACCTAGATATCTGATATTAACCATTTGATTTTCATATCCATTTCATTTTCAACAACTTTAAATAATTTAAACTTATCTAGATCTTCTATTTTTTCTTTGAGAAAAGTAACCCATGTCATTATAGAATAATCATTAATTAATAGTAAGAAATACCTGTCACCGTGAAAAATTATTACTTCGATATGTCCACAAAGATCTATATGCACTAACTCCAAAATTCTAGTAGTAGCTTGTTCTTTGAATTTGAAACTCCTAAATTTCTTACCGATCTAATATTCCTTACAGATAACATTGATAGGCTTTGTAATCTTTGGCAGATCTCTCACAGCTTGAGATAAACTGATCCTTAGTAGGCTCAAAATTGATGTGACACATTCTTCTATGCCATAGCCAACTTTCATTAGTTGAGACATAAAGTAATGACCATCAACACCTTTAAGTTGATAAACATTTCCATTTGTCTTTTCAACAACAACCATAGTTTTGGAGCCTTTTCTAATCTCACAACCAGTTTACCGAAACTCAAGATTATATCCTTTGCTACATATTTTCCCTACACTCAAGAAGTTATGTCATATACCCTTAACATAAAGAACATAACTTGTATTATTCTTTCCATATAAACTGATTGAACCTTTTCCACATATCTTAGCACATGTATCATCACAAAACCTAACAAGACCTCCTTCATATTTATCAAGTTTGAAAAACTTATTCTTGTCATTGGCCATATGATTTGATCATCCACTGTGAATGATCCAATAGTTCTTCTCCTTTCTAGCATGAAAAGTACTCACCATTTTCCCTTCAATGTTATGACCTCACAAAGAATTTTCCTTCACACATCTCTCAGATTTAGTAGAATTAGTTCCAACATTTAGAGCCATGAAAAAGATTTCACTATCCTCATCATTTGGATAATCAGATTCATCATCAAATATATTGATATCTTCTTTAACATAGAAACTTCTCTTAAATGACTTACCCTTATTCTCCTTCTATTTATCATTTAAAGCTTTGGTAGAGCATCTTGAAGCATAACAACCTATCTTTCTACAATCGAAACATTTGAAATGTAACTTACCTCTATAATTTATAGTGCCCTTTTTCAATTTTCTCACAAAGTTTTCTTTTGCATCATCAAGATCATCCTGATCTGATTCCTCATTCTTTTATGATTTTCCAGCTTTGAAAGAAATCTCATGTTCTTTCTATCAAACCAAATTTTCTCAACTCAAACATAGATAAAGCACCATACAACTGATCTCTAGAATATTTTCATAGGACGTACTCTCATTGATAATGGTTTAATTTCTTATACTTTAAGTTATATTTTATTTATATAGTTTTAGGATGTTTGAGAGTTCTTTCTAATCTGTAGGAGTTATAATGCAAACTCTATTTTTTGGAAGATCTTATAACTTTCTAGACTTAATAAAATTTTAGTAATCAACATTTCAAATTTTAGTAATTAGGAGGTAAATAATTAAAAACTTGTATCATCTTTCCCTCTATCTATCTCACTCATTGTTTATCTATTATGCTTTAGACCTCTCTCTCATTATCTTCATCTCTTTAATTGACTCTCTCTCCCTTGAGATCAAGAACTACCTCTTGCAGTGTCGTAAATTGTATACCTTTACATTTTCGCACTATGTTTGCATCCCCTTAATTAAGTGGACTTAATTTAACCTTTAATTGGCCCAATTATCCATTCACAAACATAATTAATTTAGTTTTCCAAAAGGGGAACCACATTTAATCAATTCCTACACTCAATTACACTTGTTGGAAAATGTGTTTCTTAGGTTTAGGGCCTAGGATCCATTCACCCAAGGGTGAATGGGTCCTCCTTAAGTCTTGGGATCCAATTTAATATGCTTTTGGTGGCATTTTAATTATCTAAATTCAAATCGCAAAGGTCGGCTTGTGATGTTTAACTGTCAAGTAATTAAGAAATCAACTATAAATACAAGATTATTTTATCAAATTCCAATCCTAATAAATCCTAAGACATTTGAAGGAGAAAAATTATAGCCAAGAGCATTGGAGAGTAGATTTATGAATCACTTATTGCAACATTCAATATCCTATCATGATGTCAAGATTTATTTGTTTTCATGCATGTTGACATAACCTTGTGATGTAGGTTTCAAGTTTTCAAGCGTCAAATTAAGTGTCAAATTAGGCATCCAATAAAGCCGTTTCATTCAAGATCCAATCCTTGGAGTGATGTGTTAGACTTTAGTCCTCTAAGGTCAGTCATTAAAGGGTTTGGTGAGTTGAAAAAATCTATTATTTATAGGTGAAGAAAGATTGAAAGTGGATCAAAAGTGCAATTTTGTAAAGTTGTCATTAAAGTTGTCAAGACACAAAAACTCACCTGCAAGTTTTATCTCCAACTTTATGATGGTGAAACTTGGGGGAATCGGAGCCTTAGATCTGATATCAAAGGACTGAAAAAATAATATTTAGAGCCCTGTACATAGACCCATTCACCCCTAGGTGAATATATCTTGTAGCAAAGCCCACATGAAATCCACTTTTGTAGCTAGGTAAATACCATTTTAACCTTCTCAGATTTGTTGGTTAATGGTTACTTTTGCTTTTTTTATCATAATAATTCATTTTTCAAGTGTTATATCTCATAAGTTTTATTGTTAATGCACTTTTTTTCTTCTCCCAAAACTGTTGTTCATACATTTTTGTCATACGGAAGTTAGGGCAGCATAGTGTCCAAACCTAGGGTTGACTCACCTTGAGAGTAGAAAGTCAATTCTATATATTTTTGACACTATCCCTCTTCCTGATGAACATGGAAAGGCTAGATTTATGATTAGGTGGACACCCCCTATTTATTTTTGGCATAGGTACCTCATTTTTAGACCTTCCTATTTCACTCCCCCTTGTTCTTTTGTTTCACCTCTCTATGTATCCATCTTTATCTCTCTCCACTTCTCTCTATCTCACCTCTCTCTCCCTATCTCTCTCTACTCTTTGTATCACCATTCTCTCTCCCTCCCATTCCCTTTATCTTCTCTCTTCATCCCTCTTTCCCTCCTTCCCTCTACTTCTCTATCTCTATGTCCCTCCCTCCCCTCTCTCACATTCTCCCCCTCTCTCTATCTCCTCTCTCTACTTCTATCTCACTTCTTTATCCCTCCCTCCTTCCCCCTCTCTCTCCATTTCTACCTCTCCCTACCTCCTTTCCCCCTCTCTATCTCTCCTTCCCTATCTACTTCTATTTATCTCTCTCCATCTCTACCTCTCCCTCCCTCCTTCCCTCTCTCAATATCTCCACCTTACTCCTTTCGTCTATGCTTCTCTCTCACACACACACAAAAACCATTCTCTCTCCCTCTCATTCTCTTTATCTTCTCTCTTCATCCCTATTTCCCTCCTTCATTCTCTACTTCTCTATATCTCTCTCCCTCCATCCTACCCCTCTCTCAATCTCCTTCCCTCTCTACTTCTATACATCTCACCTCTATCTTCCTCCCCCCTTCCTTCTCTCTCTCCTTCTCTATCTACGTCTCTCCATCTCTACCTCTGCCTCCCTCCTTCTCTCTCCCCATCTCTCTCAATATCTCCACCTTACTCCTTTCATCTATGCTTCTCTCTATATCACCTTTCTCTCAATTTTCCCTCCCTCCATCCCCCATATGTATATATATATATCTCACTTATCTCTCCCTCCCTCCCTTCTTCCCTCTCTACTTATCTCTATCTCTCTAACCTCTCTCCCTCTCTCTATATCACCTTTCTCTCAATTTTCCCTCCCTCCATCCCCCATATCTCTATCTATCTATCTCTCTCTCTCACTTATCTCTCCCTCCCTCCCTCCTTCCCTCTCTACTTAACTCTATCTCTCTCACCTCTCTCCCTCTCTACTTCTATCTATCTCACCTCTATCTCTCCCTCCCCCATATTTCACTCTCTTTCTCTTACCTCTCTACTTTGTCTATCTCACCTCTCTCTCCTTCCCTATCTGCTTATCTATATATATCTCTCTCCATATCTACATCTCCCTCCCTCCTTCCCTCTCTCTCAATCTACCCACCTTCCTCCTTCCTTCTCATATTCTCTCTATATCACCTCTCTCCCCCTTCCTCCCCATATTTCTTTGTCATCTTCCCTTTCTACTCTCTATCTAACCATTCTCTCTCATTCTCTCTATCTTATCTCTTCATCCCTCCTCTACTTCTTTTAATCTCCCTCTACCTCCACCTTCTCTCTATCTCCTTTCCTATACTCTTGTGTATCTCTATCTATCTCACTTCTCTCTCCCTCTGTCCCTCCTTCCCCCTCTACTTCTCTCTATCTCTCACCTATCTCTCTCCCACAATACCTCTCCATCCCTCCTTACTTTCTTCTCTTTTCCTGTCTGATTCTCTCTATCTCTATCCCTCTCTCTCTATCCCTCTCTCTCTCTCATTCTCTCTATATCACTTATCTATCCTTCCCTGTCTACTTCTCTCTATGTCACCTCTCTCCCTCCCTCCATATCTCCTTACTTCCCCCTTGCTCTCTTTTCCTATCTACTTCTCTCTATCTCTATCCCTCTCTCTCTCTCATTCTCTATATATCACTTATCTCTCCCTCCCTCTATACTTATCTCTCTTTGTCACCTATCTCCCTCTCTCTACTTCTATCTATCTCACCTCTCTCTCTCTCCTCCTCTCTCACCTCTTCCTCCCTCATCTCTCTCTCTCTCTCTCTCTCTCTCTCTCTCTCTCTCTCTCTCTCTCTCTCCCATCTTTATCTATTTTCTTCCCTTTCAATTCTCTATCTCACCATTCTTTCTATATTACTTATTTGTTTTTCCATCCTCCACTTCTCTCTCTCTCCCCATATTTCTCTCTCTTCTTCCCTTTCTACTCTCTATCTCACCATTCTTTATATCTTACTTATCTCTATCCATCCTCCACTTATCTCTCTCCCCCCATCTTTCCCTCTCTTCCTCTCCCTCTCCCTACCTCTCCCATCTTTCTCTCTCCTTCCCCCCTCATCTTTCTCTTTCACTCTCTCCTTCCCTCTGTCTCTCCCTACCTCTCCCTCCCTCCCTCTCTCAAAGAAAGAGGAGGATGGAGGAAGGGAAAGAGAAGGAGGGACAAAGAAGTAGGTAGATATATGGAGAGAAAATATATAATGAAGGGAGAGGTAGAGAGAGACAAAGGGGGGATAGGTAGAGGAATGGAGAAGTAGGTAGAGAGATAGAGAGGAGAGGTAGAAATAAGGGGAAGATAGAGTTAGAGGGAGGGGAAAGTAGAGAGATGTAGAGGAGATATAGAGAGAAATAGAGAGGGAAGGAGGGAGAGACAAAGAGGTAAGGAGGAAGACAAAGGTGTGTGAGAGAGAGAGTGATAAAAAGAGAGGTAGGTAGATAGAGAAAAAATACATATATCTTATATCACTCAACCATGATGAATGAAAAAACACTCAAGAAATGCTAAAGGAGTTTGATGCAACCTTTGAATAAAATCCATACAACTTAGTGACATATGTGTTATTGGACTCTTCATACAAAATACATACAAATATTATGCACAATAGTGAATTCCATTAACCATGACACATAAATAATCCTACCAAGCACATCATGATACAAGATTCTCACAAAAGCCACAAAACTTGTAGTATATTATTCCATATTCACCATTCAACCCTAATGAACACCCATATATGCCATATTCCATTACAACCATCATACACAAGTAAATTTAATTTAATAGTGATGTATGAACAAGCACACTAGGCATGCCAATGTAGTTTGATGTATATTAACCATATAATTAATTTAATTCAAACCTAATACATAAGCATACTAGAATATAGCATAATGACATGCATGTTATTTTATTAAATCAATATCATTGATCCTTATTGTTTGATTTATCCAACTGGATCATTTGTCCCACCTTAAAAATAAATAGTTCTAGTTATGTTAATACTAGGAAGCAAGTGTGGAAATACTTAGCCTTACCAGCAATTAAATTTTCTCATTTATCATATTTTCAGTGTCAAGAATTCCAAGATTGATCATCTTGTTTTAGCTGAAATCATATCAATCAGTATCTTTGCACTTTTGATAAGCTTTGTGGAAATTTATCTAGTGTTGATTAAGGTTCTTTGTAGCTTCTTACCCATTGTTTAGAATTAAGGGATGAGTAGTCAAGACCACCTTGTATGTGCCTTGTACATATATTATCAGTAGTCAAGACAAATGTCTATGGATTGTATAACAAGACACCACTTTTGTAACTCAAATCTTGTAGTTGTTATGGTGTCATCCCCTTACTTCTTATGAACTACTAGTTGAAAATTGTGCTCCTCCCATGTTCTATTAGTCAATTCCATTGCCTTGGATAAGCACTCAGAATGAATACATGCCTAATTCAAGGATATTTACAGGCAATAGAGTCCAAAAGAAAGATATTTCCATAAAGATGACATTTTTTTCAACAGCAAGGGTCCGTAGATTGCTTGAAGAACATTTTCATAGAGAAAAACTCATGTTCTAGCTTGAAAATAGAGTTGGCCTATTGAATACCCTCCTTCCTTTTTCATTGAGTTGTATAGAATTGTATCCTACATATTCTATAGCATTGGCATGTTTCCTATATGCTTCCCCTGTTCCTTTTGATTCTTTTACACTATTCTGTAAAGAAGGATACAATTTTTTTATTAGTTTTCCATCCTATGATGGGTTTGGTAGTAAGTCTCTTCTTATTCAAATGAGTAACCCACCATAGATGGAAATTGGATTAGACTGACACTATTTTTTATTCATTAGATTATTCTTTTTTTTTTCTACTTTAATAGAAAATATTTGTCACGATCCAATGTATTCTCATTACAATGTTCAACACTTCATGTCTCTTAAGTTGTTCTAAAAATTTATTGAAAAATGTTGATTCAACTACCTTTTGTAAAGAAGCATGCATTCTTTTTATTAGTTTGTCATCTTATTGTAGGTTTAATACAATATCCTTTGTTTTGAATGAATAACCTACCATGGATGGAATTTGAGTTGGATTAGCATTGTATTCTTCTTATTAGGTTATTCTCTATCATATCCAAAACCTATGATCATTTGGTGAAGTGTTTTCTCGAGCATTAATATGAAAGCACTAGGATATTCTTTAAAATAATTGTAGAGAAAGAGAATAAGATTTTATATATATATGCAATGTTTTCTAAGCATTTACCATTTTCACATGAACATCCAAAGAGCATTCATGATGGTTTGAAAATTAATATTGGTTGAATGACCAAACCATAACCCCCAAACATTACATTGGCATCAATGCAATATGTAATGGTGACAAAGGTGAACACAAACATGAAAAGGACTTTGAGTGCATCATGCAAGGGAAAAGATTATAAATAGAAGGTCTTATCTTTCTTGCACCAAAATGATTGAATGGATTAAAAAATAATGATTAAATTTGTATGCATTCTTAAAGATCTACTTTCTTCCTATAATGTTTCTTTATTTTCACATAAAAAAAATCATGAGGAATATTATATTGAAAAAAGTTTTGACTGATGTAAAGGAAATAATACGATAGGCTTCAACGTTGCATATAGGGAGCAAGAAATATTACAACAAATAATTAACTATCAAGAAATGAAATTACTAAATTTAAGTTTACCTAGAACAAACATCATAATCATACATAACCTCTAAATTCTCCAAAATAAGTCTGAATTCTTTGGACATACCTTAACAAATGAATTTTCTACTCATAGTCAAGAAATAGAACTCCTCCAACCCAAACCCTCTGCAAATTAACAGGTATACCATAAACACATGTTGGAATCTTCATCTACAACTACAGATTAACTAAAAAAAGGTTTAGTGAGACATCATCAACATTAAAAACTAGAAGATACTACCATAATATTAAATAAAATAAATAAATAAAACTTTGAGGAAAAAACTTTCCACTCTCTCATCTTGGTATTCTACCCAAAAAAAAAAAAAGTCAACAAAGAAAGGTAAAGTTGAGGTTCTTTCTAGCTACTTTGCAAAGTCTTCACAGCCACGTCAACAATCTTCTAACTAAAATCTTCTTCTGACTAGAGTCCATGAAATTTGGAGACACCCTCCTTCCAAGAGACAAAGAATCTAATAGACAGGGTTTTTTCACCCTCATAAGCAACAACCCTCACAAGGCTGAAGATGAAACACTTGAAGGGAACTAGTGATGAAGACCTATAATTAGGCCTAGTTCCAATGGACCCTAGTTAGCTAACACTATTTTTAATTTTAACTGATTCTACTGCAAAACAAAGTGCTCCCCTCCACATTAGCTGATAATTTTTTTGAAGATATGAATTCTACCACTACCAATTTTGTACCCCGCAATCCTTGTGGGCTTCTTGTCTGCAAAAAAACTACCTAAAATAGAATCTCATTTACAAAATTAACCACACCTCTTAAATTACAATCCAATGCAACTACATAAGAGTAAAAACCAAAAACCAAAAGTGGTGAAAACCTGAAGAGGACTTGTATTAATATAAATACCATACGATTAAGTACTAATGGCACATGCGAAAAAGGGGGCTGGTAAAGAAGCCCTTACTGAACCTTTGTGTCTCATTTGTGAAACCTTTGACATATCCAAATCTAAGTGTTAATAAATTATATGGAACAATTCCCTCATCCTTAAGCAATCTCTCTTCTTTGAACTTTCTCCGCCTTTCTATTAATATGCTACAAGGCAACATCCCCCATTGATTTTTCACAGTTATCCTATATGCACATGCCTTTTAAAAGGATTTTTGAGACCCAAAATTTGTTTTGGGCCACACGATTGGATTTAATCATTTGGCCCAAAAAAAATTTTAGGCCCCAACAAGCGTTTTAAATGGCATGTGCATATAGGTCATGAAATCAACCTACATCCATCTAATTAAAAAGATAATCGATAGTAATAAATAAAAGCCCTATTCAAGGTTAAAATATCCCTAACATTAAATGGTAATTTATTATTAGTGGCGATATTTCCCTAATATTAATGATAGGAATATAATAATACTAGTGAATATAATTAATATTTTTAATTATAGTATAAACTACTAGAAAATTATCTCCAATGACGCATCGTTTACATGGCGAATCAATTTGATTTATTATTTTGAAAAAATAATGGATAGGCAAATTAATCAAGAGGAATTTGTTTTTTTGTAAAAACCTAGTGATTTAGTCTCCTTTTTAGCTTGTACAATTCATCATTCACACGATTTTGAATTATATATGAACTCATAGTTTTTGAACACTTGTACCTACACATGATGCACAAATTCAAATGAAAAAATTACTAGGTAGCATCACGAGTTTAATTTTCCTTGAATCATACATAGAGGAAAAATCTGTATGCCTTAGATATGGCCCTTGATGACACACTTTGCACCCATCTCCTTTTGAGGCAACTAAAGTTGTGCATCATACCATAAGTTTCACATGAACTATCCATTACTATAGATAGTACCTCAATGTACCAAATCCTCCCTCAGATTAAACAAATATGATGCAGGTTGTTATCTTACATACTAGATCGATGACTTACGTACTATCCCTATCCCTAGATCGGTAACTCTTCCATCATCAAGAGTGAGATGACCAAAAAATATGTGGCCACAAATACTTAATTTTTACCATAGATCTTTATTTAAGTATCCTCATTTAATATTATCTTTTCTAAGATAGGATGCAATTTACCCATCACTGCTACATGTGTAACTTCCTCCCCTACTTGATCACACCCTGCATTAGCCAAAGAATCAGCCACCATAATTTCAAAATGGCCTAGCTTATCAAGAATTTTCCATATATGTTTCACAACATATCCTAACTTCCAATTAATAATCTTACAATTCTGACAAGCATTTAACAAGATCAAGGAATCCCCTTCAATTTGGATCATAGGTAGCTTGAATGTGTGCACCAACTTTAATCCTAGCAAAAGAGCTTGTGCCTCAACAACATTTTTAGAACCAACTTTCAACTAGAAGGACTTAGTGCAAAGCACTAACCCTTTGTAGTCCCTTATAATCACCCCTTCTTTAGAATAGTTTGTATTTCTCCTTGACACCCCATCTATATTCAACTTGAACATAAATTTTGGTGGCACTTCCAAGTAATAGTAGATCTATCTAGTTTTATACAGGTTTGATGTAGGCTCCCTTTAAAAGTTAACAACAAAAGTGGCCAAGATAACATTATTCTTGAGTCCCAATCAGAAAAGAGAGAATCAACTTGTTTTGATTTATGAACATAACCATTTACTAATTTTGAGATTGAGTGCTCTAATAAGATTAATACTTGATCAATGTTGAGCTTCTATTTTTTGAAGCTACACCTATTTCTTGCCCACCAAATAGCCTAGAGCACTGAGGACAAAACTATACACCAAATGCTAGCAAAGGAGTTATTATAAATGTTAGACCAACTAGAAAATAATTTCCAAATAGTATCAAGAAAAGCATAATTCCATTTTAGCTTAGCCACTACAAACAACCAACAAGCATGAGCTACTAGATATAGTAAAAACAAGTAGTTGATATCTTCAAATTCTTGTTCACAAAGAAGACATTTAAAAGGATTTTCTATTTTTAGCTTTGCAAGCTTCTCACTTTTAATTAAAAAAAATTGATAGCTAACCACGAGAAACATCCAACTTTTGGAAAAAATTTTAAATTCCAACAAAATTTATATGCTCTTTGACTTGTTGCTTGAGAACCATTTTGAGAAATTACTTTATATCCCTCTTTCATTATATAACTTCCTGATTTCCCTTTTGACCAGATTAACCTATTAGGAGTTGATGAAAATAAAATGATCCTTTCTTAGAGAATAGATAGAAGCCTACACTTGAGCTCATTATCTATCAATTCATTTGAGAAGTACTTCCACAATAATTTACTATTTATTTCATCCACTTGTTGAACATAATCTTTTAGCTTTGATCCCCAACATTGCGATAACACATTTTCCATACTCTCAAAGTTATGTAAGGTATTAAGGATCAGGTACCCATTCCAAGAGTCCCTCCAAAATAGAGCCTCCTTTCCATCATTCACCTCCCAATTCAAATGAGGTAAAATGGCTTTTCCACATGAAATTAGAAAATTACACATTGTTGATCCGAAGGGTGGATTGGAAACAAAAAATAAAATTGGTGGACACAAATTGTCCAAATATTTATGTTGCATGATGCTACACCATTTTAACCATGGCTTTGAGTACATGCACCAAACCATTTTTTCACCTAAAGCCAAATTTATTTCAGCCAAATTATGATGTCCTTCTCCCCCTTTTAATTTCTCCAAACACATGGTTTCCAGTGAGGGTAAAGGAATTTTCTTTTTGCTATCTAGATTGCCAGTCCATAAAAAACTCCTTATCAACTTTTGAATTTGAAGTATAATGGCCTTTGGAGCTTTTAGAGTTGACATAAAGTATTTTGGTATTGACCAAAGTATAGACTTTACCAAAAATATTCTACCTGATAAGGATAGCCACCTCCATTTCCAAGAAAATATTATTGACTGAATAGTACCTATATAATTTTCTACCAGTAAGATATTGTGTTATGTCCTACGAAAAATGGCACATGAAGATATTTACAAGGGAGTTGAGATTGTTGGAAACCAAGAGTCTTCAGAAAAAAAATTCAACCACAACTCTTGTATTAAACACATACACTTTAGACTTTCCCTCATTAATTTTTTGACCAGAGGCTAGAGTATATTTATCCAACAATGACTTGATGTACACTGCTTCTGCAACCACCACTTTTCCATAAAGTAAAGTACCAATAGAAAATAGAGTGTGAGTTGTTGATAAGGGTGTATAAGGAATACCTATCCCTTGAATGAATCCTTGATCTTGAGATGAGTCGAAGAAACCCACTAGAGAACCATTAAGAAGCACTGAAGAACTAGCACCTGAAATACAAGACATAATCCACTTATACCATTTATGAGAAAAACTAAAACTTTGTAACACCTGATTCAAAAAGGACCAATCAACCCTATCATAAGATTTTTTCATATCCAATTTTATTATCATAGAGACAACTTGTTTTCAGCAATAGAATGAAGGACTTCGTGTGCAATAATGGTGCCTTTCATTGTATCCCTTCCGAGAACAAATCCCCATTTCTCTTGTGATATAATTTTAGAAACAATAGGGTATAATCTAAGATAAATGGCCTTTGTGAATATTTTATAAATCATATTACAAAGAGAGATTGGCCTAAACTCAGAAACATTTTGTGGGGACTTTGTCTTTAGAATGATAGAAATATGTGTTAAATTGAATTTACCTAACATACCACCTGATTTTCTAGATTCCTCTAAATAATTTAAGACATCCCAACCAATAAAATCCCAACACTTTTGATAAAAGGTTGCAGGAAATCCATCAGGCCCAAGAGCTTTATCAGGAGGAAATGAGAATACTACATCCTGAATTTCTTATAAAGAAAAAGGTGCCATTAAATTCTCATTTTCCTCATGAGATACTAAAGATGGGATGACCTAAATAATTTCTTCCATATCTCTTAATAATTATGGAGACACAACCTTATTACTAGTTAGTAAGTTGGAAAAAAACTTTATGCCCTCGTTTTGTATGTCCTCTTCCTTTGTTAACAAATCTCTAGTAGAGCTATCATGGATTGAGAAAAGAGATTTTTTAGATCTCTTAACCTGAGCTAAGATATGAAAAACTTTGTGTTCTGATCCCCTTCCCTAAACCAAATTTCCCTTTATTTTTGTCTCCAATACACTTCTTTTCACAAGAGCAACTCTTTCCACTCAACTTGCAATTTCCCCTATTCCTCAAATAATGCATTGTCTAAACCATTCATAATATTTAAATCATCAATAGCCAATAATATTTTGTAAACCACATCTTTCTGCAAAAAAATATATTCTTAAACACTTGTTTATTCCAAGTTTTGATATGTTGTTTTAAATGATCTAATTTCTTGTTCAACTGGAACATTTAGGATCCATTGATGAATAATGCATATAACCAGCACTGTCTTAGCATATCAATGAATTATGGATGATGAAACCACATGGCTTCAAATTTAAAATATGATTTCCAAATTATTTTGTTTTTATTAGGAGACAACTAAAGAAATTGCAAAATGGTGTGAAGTTGTAAAAGACAAATTTTTTGAAGATAAAACATACTCACTAGCTACCAATTTGGAGAAGATAAGAATATATCTAGCATTTCCACAATTTGAAGAATTTTTTTCTCCTATTTTTCCATGTGAAACTACCATTTGGTGGAATGATGTCAATAAGTGCATTATCCTATATAAATATAGATAAATCTTCCATATCCCTTTTGGATAGACATATCCCACCTTTATTTTCTGATAAAGAAGTAATTTCATCATTGAAGTCACCAACAACAATAAATTTGTCTTGACCTAGTACATCCAACTTTTTCTTTAGAGTATCCCACAAAAAAAAAAATTCCAGTAGATCTATTCAGTCCATAAACATTTATCAACCAAAAAGAAAGGTCAAAGTGGGAAAATTTCATAGGTTGTAAATTGTTTTCACAAGTAATGTTGCTAATGCTTACTAACTTAGAATTCCATAAAGAAATAAGACCAGCAGAAGCTCCTTGAGATGACAAATAGAAATAATTCCATTTGGACCAGCTCTTGCTAAAGTTTTCAAAAGCCTCATCAGATTTTTTTTCTTGAAGAAGAACCACGTTCACCCCACAAGCATCCAAAAACTACTTGACAAGGACTCTCTTATCAGAGGCATTAATGCTTCTAACATTCCAATATATTATTTTCATGATGACCAAGGAGATCAACATGCTCTCCTTGGTCTCTTTTTTTTAACAACACTTTCGACATTTATATCCAGTGTTGTTTGAATGTCTGCTTCAATTTCCTCTTGCAGTTTAATTGCTAAAGACTTCCTTCCTCTCTTTGCAGGATATTTTTTGAATGAGGGAGAGATTGGATATTGATAAATAGATAGAGAAGGAAGCCCATACTAATCTTCAACTTCCCCCAGGACCTTTGAAGCAATATCCTATAATAACAAGTCCCCTATAGAGATAATAGACTCATCAAGAAAACCTTCAAGCTCCTCATTTGGGGTATTATAGAATTAGGATGACTTGGAGATTATGAAAATTGAGCAACTTGCATGGATTTAGAATCCTCCCTCTCATGACTCATGAAGACCTTCAATACTTCTTCACTATTGCATGACTCGCCAAAATTAAGCATTGTAGAGCATTGGTGAAGATGTTGAATACTAACAAACTTAAAATCTGGAATAAAACACTTTGAGGGATGAAGAAAAGAGTTAAAATAAGAAAACAAAAGCTTCTCCCAACCAAGAGAAAATGAAACTGATATATGATTATTTTTGAGTGAAGGAACCAAAATATAGTTACCAAGGGTTGAAAATTTTGATGAGCTAAGGACTTATTCCCACAATTCCTCTTAAAAGATTGAGCTTAGTTGGACCTTCAATATTTCTCCCAAGAAACTACAAATACTGAACCTTAGAAACACCTAATTGCTGAGATAAAAGGGTAGAAACCCTACCACTTGAAGAGAAAGCACACTATCACCCACTGAGAAATGAGAAGATCGAACCACAGGGACCTCAACATGAGGACCTACAATACTGGAAACCCAATTAAGGCATTATGCTAAAATATAAAGAAAATCCTTGACATTAACTATACAAGTAGAAGTAGAAGTATGCACAGAAGCATCAAAAAAATGAATTAAACTAGAAGGGGACCAAAAAAATGGCATCTCATTAGTGAAATGAGAAATTCCAAATCCTTTATAGGAGAAGGCACCTTAGCAAATGATAAGTCAAGTACAGGAGCAGAAGCCCCATTAGGAGAAACTAAATTTCCACCATCTGTTGTTAGCGAGACATCCAACTGAAATTTAGTCAAATGATGAATAGGAAAATGGTAAAAAGGATAAATTGTGTTTGGATCTTCAAATACAACCATTTTCTTTCAAGAAACATTTACCGATTTAATGATCAAAGAAGATGGAAATTGCCTTGATACATCCATGAGAAGAAAAATTATCACAGGGAGCAAAGGTTAGAGAAAAAATCCAAATCCTGATGAAGATAAACACCCACTTTATTTCCCAAGGTTTCAATAATCGTGTTATCTTTGTATTCAAGAGGCAACCCTTGAAATTGAACCCAACAAGGAATGAATTTAATGATAGAAAGAGAAGGAGAAAATTTTGGGAACCATGGCAGAGAAAATAGCCCATGATCCTCACAAATCCATGCCTTTTTTCTATGAACATGTCTATAATCCTTTCTAGAAAAAATAACTACAAAATACCCCTCCCCCTTGTCTAAATGAAAAACTTGATTAGATCCCCGATAGTTTTGAAAAACCCAGCTTTGCAAAAAATGGATATGAAGAAAAAAATCCCAAAACTTACTAAAGAGTGCTACCTCCTTAAGGTCCTTAACTTGAGAGAGTACCAAAGAATATTGAACATAAATGCTGACTTCAACATCTGCACGCTTTTTGTGAGAACTTTTTTAATTTAACACCTAAGCTTTTTTGACGTGATTCGAAAGAATACATTTTCACTTAATGCAAGGACCATACTTGTTCTGATCCTAGGTAGATTTATCCCTACCATTTCCATTGCCAAGAGAACACACAAGTACACACTACCTCTTAGGAGAAGCCAATTTTAAACTCAAACCCTTGCAACCTTGACCATCAATATTATTTGGGAAGTCAGAGGCGAAGAGACATTGCAATTTGAAAACCTTGGATGGTCAACTAGGATATTGTTGGGAAAATAAGAAGGATTTGATAACATAAAATTTGGATTGGTAGGGAGCACCATCCTTGAGGGGAATAGAATTAGGGAATGATGTTGGAGACCCTTTCCCAGCAACCACCTCAGACTAGAGCCTCGGGCAAGAAATAGTAGGAGATTTCCCACTAGAGGGCTAGTTTGAATCATAGATGTCAAATGTATCTTGTTGACAATGATTAAACGAATTCCCAGAAGGGTGACCACCTTTAAAAACACCATGTGCTAGAGTAAAATGATGGGGATCACCACGAAGCCCCTACTAGGGTAACAAACGAGGCCAAAGCACACCATTGGAGCCCCTCTAATTCACAAAATGGGATTTTTTAATAAAAAATTCCTGTTGTGGCCAGAAGGAGCGCTCCAAATTTTGTAGACCATGTTTCCTTTTCTAACTTGAATATTAGAAACTTGTAGCACTTTTATTATTATTATATTAAATTATATATTATATAATACAATATAATATGACATAATATATTATAGAAATTTTTATTATATAAATATTTCATAATAATAATAATAATAGTAACAACAAATTAAAAAAAAATAGTAACAATAATAATAAAAATAAAAATAAAAAGTAATATATAATAATAATAACATGATATTATATTATATAATGTATTAATATATAATAAAAATTAATATGATATAATATATAATATACCATATATTAATATATATTATACTTACTGTATTATATAATACAATATAATAAATTAAATATATATATATATATATATATATATATATATATAGAATACAATATGATATGCTATAACTAGCAATGGCACCTTGGTGTGCAATGGGTACGCCAAAGTGTTGTGGAAGGTCAATCGAGGAGACTTTTTTGGCATTTTTTTTTGAAACATATCCTTCTTTTTAGAATTTGGACAAAAATTTATTGGTTTTAGAGTTCATGTCCAAAGGGAATTTGGGAATAGTATTGCATTCTGTCGGTAACTCATTGAGATTTGGGGAGATATTGGATATAGCAATCAATGTTATCCATGGACTGGAATATCTGTAGCATGATTGCTTTCTAAAAGTTGTAACCAAAAGTTGGAATAATATATTTACATATAATTTTCTATCAGTATAACCAAAAGCTCTCTAAGCATCGATGTGGTGGTACATGTGAAGGGCAGGAACGATGAGGAAAACTCACAAAATGTAGTGTTTATTTTAATATTCACTATTTTATTTAGTCCATGTTGAGAAAAATTAAAATGCAATTGATTGTCATTCATTGATATTTAAGCCATGGCCTTGGATCTTACAACACATCAAATCTCTATCTAATTTGTAACAAACATCATATCAAATTATAGGATGTGGCAATAAGTATTTTTCCTAAGCTCTTATAGGTTTTGTATTTTTCATGGACTAAATTCATTATCAAACTAGAATATCTTTAATTTTTATTTTCCCATTACGCTTGGCTAAAAGTATCTCTTTGCAAATTATATTGATAATGGAGTATTAATATCTTTTTAATTCAAAGGTTTGGTTTCAGATGTGTTTTAGTTCTTGTAATTGAATGCATAATTTCTAAATGATCTACCATTAGATCTCAATGTATTACACAAATATATGAAAGTATCTCTGAACATTTTTTTTTCTATAATGACCTAGAATTTGAAGACATTTGAAGCATTCAAAGAAGAAAAAAATAACATACAAACACCTTTTGAGCAACGATATTGATATGAATTAGAATAAAAATAATTTGAGATAAGACTTGACACACAAATTAACAAAAAATATTTTCTTTAAATTTCAATGTCCCCGCATATTTTATTAAATTTATAGTGAAATGCCTAAATTTTGCAAGTTTCAACTTCAAATACAATAATACCCAAAAGGAATTAAAAATGTAACAACACAAACATACTATCATACAATGTCAAGAATATAAGTAATTATTCATTTGATTTTCTTTATAACCAAAAAATATTCTAACCTTTGCATGACAAAAATTACCACCTTTAAAAGGATTTACAAACTTTTTACACATAAAAAGCAAGGCTCTTATGACTTTTTATTGGGATTGAATATGCAAAACCCAAAAGCATCTTATGACTTTTTATTGAGTAATATATTTAACTACTCAAAGCTCTAGAAGGAATTAGAACAAAATTCTCCATAAAATTTCAAAGAGCACTAGAAGTCCAACTACGTGTCTGACTTTCAAAAAGACATTTTTTTAGCAAGTCTTGATGTTGTAGAGCATCTAAACCATATTTCAATAGTTAGTTACAAAAATTACAAGAATTATAGAAAGAAGCTAGAACATGAATGTATACACAATAGAGTGTTCAAATTTCTTGTCCCTATCGATGTCGGCCTTTGTTATCATCTCCATCAGTTCCCTAAATGAGAGTGTGTGGCCGAGCTTACTCCACAGAATCAAATACAAATTTCCAACCGTAAAATCTACAAAATCGAACATGAACTGGTGGTTTGTAACTATAGTGTAGACAAAATTGATGGTTAAACAATCTACCATTTCCATTTACCACACTATCAACTAGGCCCTCTCAATGCTTATAAACCGTTGATTGAAAAAATTGAACTCGGAAAGCTCACATAGGGACACACCTTCAGTGTAATAAATAGTATGCATATAATATAAATAAAGAAAATATTTGTTTAACTATCATATTCTTAAACCTGTAGTTTAAAAAAAATTAAGGCATTCTCATTTTATTTGTTTCAACATGGTAAATTATTTTTTTCATTTCACCATAATAAATGCACAGGAGGCAATGGTAATGCTACATGATGTGATGGGATACAAAAGAATGCCTACAATATTGTTAGTTGCAAGGTGTATGGGTAGGTATGGGGTCGCAGGGCATTTATGGTCATGGATGTAGGAGTGCACATACCATGCCATTTTAAGGGCTGCATAGCCTTTGCCCCCTTGAAAAACCCACTTTACTACTCTAGTATTATTCTAGAACCACAATTACAAAGTACCCACCTTTTGGTATCTATTGTAGGTACATCAATCATTGGGTCAACAAATTCAGTTTTGGCTTTCGTTTTGTAGGTAGGATTTTGAGAAATTTGATGTGGGTTTTGATGTTTTAGTTGCACTTTTGCAGAACCAAGTCAGCAAATGCGTTCAGGGAAGGACTAGTCAGCAATAGTGAGCTTGATAATGATGCCTTGGATTGCATGGAAATCATGATCATGAGTAATTCATGCACTTCTCTATTGGAAAGACTTGTTGAGATTGGAAAGGTTTGATTATGATTATTAAGACTCGTAAGGTATTAATTAGTGCATATTCAGGCAATTATTTAGAGTATGAAGCGGAATCAACATTAGAAAAATAGTTTTAGGGTTTATTGGAACATAGGAGAAGCTTAAACTTTGGCAATAGGTAGATGAAACTCTTCATTTAATGAGATTAACTATCAAGATGAGCTTTCTTGATATCCTTTTACTGCTTGTGAATATCTGAATTCACTCTTCAAAGCTGAATTTCTTTGTTTTAGCCAAGGACATAAACATATATATAAAGTTTAGATAGTTATCCAGTGATAAGCTAAGAGATTTCTTGAAATTTTTTAGTGCTTGTGAGTGTGTGAAACTATCATGAAATATAGAATGCCTTGTTCCTGACTGTTTACTCTCTATTCAAAGTATTGTGATATAAAATAAGTATCGTGTTGAATGTAACTACAAATTATATCAGTATCTTGTGTAAGAGAACACCATAACAAAAAAAGTAGAGTCAGAACTTACAAAGTGTGTTAATTTGTATCTGAAAGCATTCTTTTGCTTAGTAAGAAAAATGACAATTGAACTCAGAAATATGCTATCTAGAGAAAGGTTTCTAACATGCTAAAGTGAAAATCCTATGAACCATATCAATTCAATAGTTCAAAACCATCTGAAAAAGCTAGCTTTGTTCATTCATAGATTATAACATTTTTGTTAGGCAATGCATACTTGCTAGAAAGAAGAGAAAGTTTGAACTCTTAATTGCATTCTACCCATGATGGTGAGATTTTTGCTCTCAAAGCCTCGGTACCTCACAATAAATAATGGTACTTCCTTTCTAGCCACTATCAATTTCTTTTGCAAACGTCAACTACTAGATGTTGACATGCCACAGGTTGGTGTAGCTAGATTTTGTTTGATTTAAGTTTTTATTTATTTTACAATAGTTTAACATGCCTAGCTTTTGATCCCCAATAGAAAATATAGAGCTAATAGCTATTTGTATGTCAGGAATTGAAGAATGAAGGTGTGGATTATAACAGGTGACAAGTCCTTTACAACATAAGTGGATCCTTCAAACCAGGGGTGCTTATACCCTTCGTTGGAGTTAGTAGAGCTGGAAAAACCACATTGATGGATGTCTTGGCTGGGAGAAAAATAGGGGGCTACATAAAAGGAAGTATAAGCATCTCTGGATATCCTAAGAAACAAGAAAAAATTTCTCACATCTCAGGGTACTGTGAAAAAAATGAAATCTAGTCCTCAAATGTTACAGTCTATGAATCACTTGTGTACTTTGCATGGCTTCATCTTCCACAAGATTTTGATGAGAGAACCGAAATAGTGGGGTCTCAAGTTCCTCTCTTTGTATTCAATGATTTGGATAGAAGTTATTTCTTTGTAATGAAACTAAGCTAGCAGGTACTTTTGGTGATCTTTGTTGTAATGATTATAGATTCTTGTGCAAGAAGTGATCGAACTTGTTGAGCTTACTCCTCTAAGGGATGCTTTAGTAGGGATTCCTTGGGTGTCAGGTCTTTCTATAGAGCAGGGGAAAACCTTACCATTGGAACTTTTTGCTAACCCTTCCATAATATTCATGGATGAGCCAACTTTGGGATTAGATTCCCATGTTGCATCTATAGTAATGTGTAATGTGTGAACACAGTGGATACCGGTTGTATAGTTGTCGGTAACATCCATCAACCCAACATTGATATTTTTCAAGTTTTTGATGAGGTAAATTCAAGTATTTTTTGTTTATCAAATGGAATGAACAACTTATTAAAGAACTAAGCATCCCTGCTTCGGGCTCAAAAGATCTAAATTTTCCAACACAATATGCACAGTCCTTCCCAGTTTAGTGCATGGCATGCCTTTGGAAGCAATATTGGTCACATTGGCATAATCCAAATTATGTTGTGTGTTTTTTCTTCAACACAATGGTTGCACTACTCTTTGGGAGCATCGTTAGGCACCTTAAGATAAGGAGGTTTGACACTCTTTTCATTGACATAATAGTCTAGATTTTCAATTATAGGCTTGTAGCCACCAGAGTTTTGTTTCACACATTTTTTTAGATTTATTAGTGTTTTCTTGCAAGACTACATAATGTTTCAATATAGTTGTCACCTATCATGATGGTCGATTTATTTTTGAACATTCTATAAAAAAATTTTGTAAAGGCAATCAACAAGATTTGCAATGTATAATTCTATAATGTTTCTTGGAGTGAAAAATACAACCATTTCACAACCTACAGCAGATGTGGAATGAACTGTCTCCAAAAAAACATAATTAAATTGAAGGTATCCCCATACTTAGGTCTTGAAACTCTTTTTACGGTGAATTAAATAGATTTATTGACATGCCATGGACTATGATGTAACAAATCTCAGCCGAAGGAATTCCCTTGCTAATCTTTTCCAACTCTATTTAAGGCCAACAATGCAAATTGGCTTTTAGGGAATGCAACATGATGAAACAAATCGTAGGCACTCATCTTTTTTTGCCCATTTTGGCCCCTTTTTGTTGCTTTCCTCATTGTTATTGCTTTTCGCTCCTTCAATTCTTTCTCACTGGTATTAGCCTTTCACTTCACTAGTTGCGTGAGATAAACCTGGTTCTAGTTCAATTCAAAAATCCCATTCCCATTCAAAACAATCATAATTAATGTTTATAGTTTGATGGTTTTATTTGTTTGGGGCAGAGTTAAGAGCCATCATAAAATATTTGATGGAGAACTACGAGGGGCAAGGCAGCAATTTATCAGGGAAAACACTATGTGAACGAGCAGTGGTTGAGCAGTGGTCTCAAGTGGAAGCACATACATTCACTTTTGAGGAGAAGGTATGCCTCTACATATGAGTACAAAATGGGGGACTTGTTTGTGACATATGAGGTTTTCTTCCCAAGTAAACTAATAGAAGAAAAAAAAAAAAAAGGAAATATTTTGATCATGACTATTTACACCATGAGTTATTCCATCCTGGTTTCCATCAAGATATTGCCATCAAACGGAAATGAATTTTTGTCGTGTTTGATAGAGATTAATATCAAAAAGAGATCTCCATTGTGATTTGTTTGTCTGGGCTTCCTGCAAACTCTGCATATTTTTCTCATCGACACTATTGACATAAACACATGAATTATGTAGAATCTTCAAGTAAGTCAGTTGCACTCTTTTACCAGAGCTTTCAGTGTTTATTTCCTAGCCTCTACCAAAAAATTTAGAGGGTTTTGAGCCCTCATTTGTAGCTTCCACCATTTCTACACAACTTCAAACCCTGATGCACAATAGTATATAAATCTACGGCTTGCAAATGTATTGATCTCATGCTTTCTTATAAGGCTTTTGGGTATTTATTTTTTAGGGTTTTGTGATTTTGTCAAGAGAGATGGGTTTTTTTCCAATTGGAGTAAAATTAGAGATGCTTGTGCTTGTTGAAGTTTAGTTGTTTTCAAAAAAACATGGCAAGTAGCTATATTATGGGGTTTATTTTCCCAATTGTTACTCGAGCTTACCATTAAGCTTTTTCTGATGCACATTTTTCATTTTAAGTGACTAAAACGAACCCATAAATCTATCCCTTATTGTAGTTTTTTGCTTGATTGGAATTTTCATCTATTAGGCATCAAACACTAATCAGTTCCAATTTCATCTTTGTCTTCTTCTTATTTTCCCCTCTTCTCTTTCTGTTGTATATCAAATGGAATCAAACTAGATATTGGTTTCTGAATTTCATTTTTTTTGTATGCCTCTCATTTTATTAGGACTTTTTTCCTTTTTCTTTTTTTGAAACTAAGCATAGATTATCTAGGAACTACTTTTGTATGAATATTATTTCACATAAGCCATCTATTCAAGGATGTTTCTTCTAGCACAAAACCTTATAAGCTCATCACAATTTGTAGTTGCTTGCTTGATTAAAAAATTTACGTGATAGGGTCAAGTATAAATCACTAACCAATAACCTCCTCAAGTCTAAAACTCAATGGTGGAGAATTTCTTAGTAGAGGTTATACCCTACTTACCAAAATCCAGGGGATCTGGGTGACCACAAATATAACACCTAATGCAAGAGGTACCAATCCAACTCTTAAAATAAATTGATAAAAATCTCATTAATTTCAGCTTTGCATATCTAGCAAGAGATTTTTCCCCAACTAATTAGGCATTGTTTTGGTTGCTCCCTGAGCCCTTCATTCTATGTGTAGTAGATTCCCAATTCACCTATAAATAAGAAATATTATTATTTTTAATTAGTAAATTAATGGCAAGGTTATAGGCGCCCTTGATTACAGTGTAGGTTGAGCTTGGACTATATTCTTGAGATTGTAAGCATGGGTTGAGTTTTAATTTACCTCATAATCATAACACTGCAATCTCACATCTATGCTATATTAATAGCCAATGATTTTGTAGTGGAGGGATTTGATTAGGGGGTTAATTTTTTACTGTTGTTGTTGCTGCAATGGATTTCAATGAATTTCCCCCAACATTCCTTCCCACCAATTCTCCCGATTCTCTCTCCAGAATTCTTGTATTCATGAGAAGACAATAGTGGTCACATTGGTATTATTTAGTGTAAATTACCATAGTTTCTTGGAATCTGCGTTACTTAAGAGCCAACTAGAATTGCATGTCATCATATTATTTCATTTGAAGGCTACCATGATTTAAAGACCCTAAAAAGGAGTAATATTGATCCCACCCATGATTTCCAAATCATACAGTGCTAACCACATAAGTAATAAATAAAATAAAAAATAAAAAATCAATCTATGTGATTAATAGGCTAAAATTTTGGAGTTTGGACCATTCATTTGAAATATGATTGCACAAATACCTTTTGATTAGACTAGTAATGATACAAGACCCCAAATGGTTAACTATAATTACAAATAGTAGACTAAAATTATATGTCAAGTGATGTCAACACAAAATGTATTGGTCACAAGAAAAGCCAGTTATTTTCCATTATATGTCAGTACAAAGCCAAAGTGTGACATTCATGGTGAAGCTGGCCAAAAATGGCCCACCTTGTTAAATTTAGTGGTGTTTAATCTTGTTGTTTGTAGTAATGACTGTAAGAGTAAATCCTCTAGTTTGTTGTTACACCCCGAAATTGTATAGCTACTATTCTAGCAATACTTAGAGAATTTTGTTTGTAAGGAAGAATAAAGAAGAATAAAATGTGTTGAACCTTGTTATCAATTTAAGAATCTCTTACATTTTATGATTGACTCACTCTGTGTTTCTCTGATTGATGTTATTCTTGGATAAAAAATGCATGAAGGAGGATAATTACTCTTGCTATTTGAATTGAAGTATTGATTTATATACTATAAATTGTTATGAGCAAGTAACTACTGTGGTTTTGTGTCAGTGGATGCGGGAATGAGAACCATTCCTCCAGGCGGAGGGGAAACATCACTCGAGAGTAGGGAAAACTTTAAGAAACCCCCCCCCCCCTCGGCATAGGTGTAAAATCCTAGCGAATCCAGTATACTTCCCGATGAAAAATATTAATTCTATTGGTGATTTTTTCATTTTACAGGAAAAAAAATCCCAATTGGTGAATCTTTTACAAGCCCTGGAAGTTCATGGAAAATTTTGGCGAATTGCATATTTTTTTAATAGAATAAAATATTTTTCATTGGTGAATAAAACCGTTTTTCAAACCAGAATTTTCTTTCCATTGGTGATTAAAACCTTTTTTCAAAGCAAAAAATATATTTTCATTGGTGAATTAAAAAGAATCTCAAAATAGTATAAAAATCTAGTGGTGAAATAAATAGATATGCCAACGAAAAATCATAGGGGTCGTTTGTTGAATGTTCGATGGATGACTGTAGTTGCATTATGGAAGTAAATCTCTAAAGCACTAGACTTGCAATTTGAAACCTTTGGAATAACACTATAACCATTAGATGCAGACATGCGGCGAGATCAAGGCTCATCACTCATTTTGTCTTTTCAATGTCTTGACATTGTACATTTCATTTAATTGAAATTCTCATTCTTTTTGAAGAAAGTGTGGTTGTCATACTGCTAGTGCAGACAATGGTAGCGATTAATGCCATATGTGATATGAACATCCCAAGCAATTTCTTGGACAACTCATAGCTTTAATGAAACAAGATTTGTAATTATTTCATATCATTTGAAATTTGAGTAATTTTGACAACTTGTCAGCTTGAGGTATAGTTCAATCAAATTAAACATTTTAATTATACAAGCTGGTAGTGGCACTAGTGGACCATAAATAGGGATAGTGATTCAGTGATTAGTAGATAGTGCCATAAGGGTTTTTATTTTCTAGGGTTAATAAGGATTCACGAAGAAGATGATGTAGTATTGGGGATACTGTAAATTCTCCTACCTATAGTTATGTAGTTATAGATTAATCAGTAAAAGATGAATTTCCTTTAAGTTCAGAATGGGTGGAATGTGAAAGAAGTTGATTTGGTTAACCTAAATTTTTAGACGGGTTTTGAACCAGGATGAGGAGCTCTGATGGAGATAAGTGCTATCCCAATGCATAGAGGTTGTAGGTAAAAGATGGGAGAAGATTTTCTTTTCCTCCTGTATTCTAATAACTCCCATTTCCCTAGCATGGCTTTGGTTCTCAAAGGGGATAAGTACATTTTGTATCTTCATGGCTCCCATTTCCCCAGGACTGATTGGAACCCCCTTTGCCCAACATGGTTGGAAAATCCACCAGCGAAAGCTTGGAATCATGAATTTATTTTCAGAGCCACATTTGTATTAGGTTGTCACTAGCAAAAGCTTGGAATCATGCATTTATTTTTAGAGTTACATGTGTAGTAAGTTTTCAACAGCAAAGCTTGGAAATTGGAATCAATTTGTAATCCATTGTAACGAGCAACAACTTGGAATAAATTATTAAATTTTGTCTATGTAAATTACTAAAGTGACACACTGACATATGTTATCTATACAAAATAGGAGCTATAGTGCTACTCGTCTATAAAAATATATGTAATAATGTGACATTGAAATTTAGTTGCAATAAAATAAATGGTTGTGTTGTGTTATTCTTGATTCCTTGAATCTTCGTTATTCATTTACGCTTAAGAGTAAAGAGTTGTTTTATGATTCAGAACTTCAATGTCTATTAATAATTTAATATGTTCCAATCAGTTTTTTTCTTTTGATAATTTAAGTAATATACTTTATGCAATATGCACTTGATAATTCATGGTTGCATCGGACCATCGGGGGAATGCAATCATTCGTTCCACCGATGTTTATGTGTTACAGTGATGTGCTTACTTTTGCTGACTCTATCGGTATATCAAGGCGTGGAAATTTAAACCTTATGAGTTATGAGTCTTCCTTCGGGCCATCAGCAGGGCTGTGATGGGGGTTCCACCAATAAAGCATTGTTAGGTCGATGCCTATGGTATTGAATTTAAAACACATGTTTCATGTTTATTTTTTTAATTTAATATCATAAATTACTCAAGTTTCAACCATTGGATGAACATTTGATGTATGGTTGTAGTTGCATTCTATAATGAAATGCACAGAGCGATGGGCTTCCCAACTTAAACCTTTGGAATCACCCTCTAACCGTTATATTTAGAAAGATCAATAGTTAAGATTAAGAATTTGCAACTTGTAGACCTAAGACATGTCATTCACTTTAATGTTCCAATTTTGAGAAACAAAGCATTTAAAGCACTTTGTACTACTAACTGCTAAGTGTCAACTCAAACTGTCAAGTGATTAATGTTTATTTTTAAAGTTAATAACATAATTCATAAATTACTCAAGTTTCAACTATTGGATGAACATTCGTTGTATGGTTGTAGTTGCATTCCGTAATGAAATGCACAGAGTGATGGGCTTCCCAACTTAAAATTCCAGAATCACCCTATAACCATTAGATTTAGAAAGATCAATGGTTAAGATTAATAATTTGCAACTTGTAGACCTAAGACGTGTCATTCACTTTAGTCTTTAATGTTCCAATTTTGAGAAAAAAAGCATGTAAAGCACTTTGTACTGCTAACTACTAAGTATAAACTCAAACTCTCAAGTGATTAATGTTTATTTTTAAAGTTAATATCATAATTCATAAATTACTCAAGTTTCAAACATTGGATGAACATTTGATGTATGGTTGTAGTCGCATTCCGTAATGAAATGCATAGAGCGATGGGCTTCCCAACTAAAACCTCTAGAATCACCCTATAATCGTTAGATTTAGAAAGATCAATAGTTAAGATTAAGAATTTGCAACTTGTAGACCTAAGACGTGTCATTCAATTTTGTCTTTAATGTTCCAATTGTGAGAAACAAAGAATTTAAAGCACTTTGTACTGCTAACTGCTAAGTGTCAACTCAAACTGTCAAGTGATTAATGTTTATTTTTAAAGTTAATATCATAATTCATAAATTACTCAAGTTTCAATTGTTGGATGAACATTTGATGTATGGTTGTAGTTGCATTCCGTAATGAAATGCATAGGGTGATGGGCTTCCCAACTTAAACATCCAGAATCACCCTATAACCATTAGATTTAGAAAGATCAACGGTTAATAATTTTCTACTTGTAGTCTTGTAGACCTAACTCCTAAGACGTGTCATTTATTTTAACGTTCCAATTACAAGAAAAAAATCATTTAAAACACTTTGCACTTTGAAATTGTACAGTGATTTTTAAAGTCTTCACTCTTCAAATTGCTCATTGCAGTGCACCACCCTATTTTGGATTCCACAGTTCCACTTCCAACAACGCCATTCCATTTTTCAAGAGTCGAGACTCAAAATTTGGGTAAGTGAAAGACTTCCTGTGGTTACGTTTCATCGTTTGACATTTCTTAAATTCTTATTTTGTCAAAGTTTAAAGTTTGGGTTTAGAGACTCAAGAATTTGTTAAAATTATGGAGGACTAATAGGTATTACTTATTAGGGAATTCAAATTTCACAACTTCAGAACTGTATAAGCATGTCTACCACCAGTACCACTAGACTTAGAGCATTGTCCGATAAAAAAATACATTATGCAGAATTGCTTAAAACCCCAGGTTTCACCGATGTTTACCATGATATTTATGATCCTAAAATCTATGGTAGGCATACCTCATAACTTAGATTTACATCTCAAAGTAAGGCTGCAAAGAAAAACCAAGTTGATAGTATCAATGCACTGTGGGTAACTAGATTAGGGCGCATGATGTTACATGAAGTTTTTCCTTGCCTAGAATTTATCATGGTCTATGCCGAAAATTATGATGATAAGAAAAGAGAAATTTTTAATAAAGATAACCAAGAATAATTGTTATCCATTAATGCAAAAGAACTTGGAAAAGTGTTGGGGTTTACAACCGAAGAATTTGGAAACCACCACATTGACCTAGAAAAGCTTGCTAGTGATTATGAAGCAATGGAAGAAAGGCTGAAAAATGAATTCTTAAATATAATAGTTATGGATAGAAAAAAATTGAAAGGCGATCATAAGCCTCCTTATAATTTGGATTTTTTTAAACCGTGGGTTCAAGATACTATTTTCATGCTAGCATTTTGCCTCGGTCTGGATAGCGATTTGGAAGTGGGTGCAAGCCTCCTTGAAATGATATATAATATCCATTATGATGGTGAACATGTCAAATATAATTATACTCAGCACATTATAGAATCCATGCATAAACAATTTTTAATGATTAAAGCAGGTTCCATGAAGACATTTAGGTTCACAACCTACTTGTGCTATCTTTTTCTATTCAAATTTAGAGGATTGTTTCAGACCAACAAGCTTCAAATTCAGCCCTATAGTAATGTAAAAGAAAAAAATTTGGCTCTAGTATATGAATGGACCACTGAGATAAGGATGCATGATTCTCGAAGGAACTACAGTAATTTTGTAGACTAATTTTTGGCTCCATTGCATCAAGTAATTACAAATACTCCAATGCCTAGATTTCCTATGTCATGTAGAAATTGCATGCAACTAGGAAAATAAATACAATTGGTTGATTGGTACTTAATGTAATAATATATTGTGCTAAGATTTAATGGATCAGGAGTGCAGCCATAAAAACTTCCAATACATGTGACATAAAGGGTTTTTGCATTGGAATATGTAAGGCAGGTGCAGAGTGCTGATGAACTACACTTTCTTAGTCAGCAGAAAAAGACCTTATTTCCTTCTTTACCTTTTTCATGTGGAGGGTTCACATTTGAGAGAAAAGCATTTAATGTGGCACATAATCTTTTGATTTTTTTTGCATTTGATGCTATGTCACTGGCAGTATGATCCATGTGACATCATTAAATCAATGATTGTGGCCAATAGAAATGCTACAAATAGAATTCAACATCAAAGTAAACCCTTGCTTGAAAACATGAGAAAAAAGGATTCTTGGGATGAGGTCAAAATAGCAATGGAGAAAAGTGTTGTTGATAATGGTATTTCTTTTGAACAATTGTCAATAAAAATTATGGCATTGCACCGAAAGACAATTAGGACATACAACATTTTTATGAAAAAAGTGATAAACCATATAGTAGAGTAAAAATTCCAGGTTCTCTAGAGAAGGAAGTTATAGATAAAAATTGGTCACAATAAAAAATTACTGCCTTTTGGTCTATGAGGAAGGACCTAGGTGATCCAAGAGCTCTTGCAGAGTATGATGCTAATGAAGAAGATAAATATTTTAGAAATTTGTGGAATATAGAGCATCCTGATGAACGTGATGAATCTGATGATGATATTAATAGGGAAGAATAAGAACAAAGCCATTCCAATTACAAACCTGGTTTAAGTGAGGCCGCAAAACAAGAATATGCTTCAACATATACTTCAGGAGCAACCATACTTAAAAACATTGGTTATGAAGGTGGTCCTTTGGGGTCCAAAGGACAAGTCCCTTGGACAATACAAAGTGTTGAGCATAGAAAAATATTTGATAAATCTGGCCTTGGGGTTGGAGGTGATAACGTAGACCAAGGGGATACAAGGCAAACTCAAATTTTTAGAGCTTCTATTCCTCATCCTCATGGTCAGATACAATCACAACTAGGACATGCCCTTGGTGGACAACTTAGTACAACTAGGAGTTCCATTGGTGGTGATGGTATGGGTAGTAGTACTAGTAGTGGTCAACATGTGCTACAATGACAAATTACACACAATAATAAGAGGAAAACAAAAAAAGATACCATAGAAACACTAGGTGATCAAGGCAATCAAAAGAGGCAAAGGATTTTGATAGGTCCAAGACACACTATCTGAGGATCCACTAGTACCACAAAGGAGTTATTTCCAGACACCCACAAATCTAGTTAGTGTGGGTATGAAATCATTAGCAACTGAAATTACTTCTATTCCTTCGCCATTCAAGCATTCCATTGTTCCTACCTCCCTAGGTTATGATTTCATTGAATAGTTTAAAAACAAATCAGACTTGAATAAAAAAGAAAATAAGCAGCTGATGGAGAGTGCGTCTGTTGTAAATTTAGAGACTGCAACAACCATGGTATTACCCACATTTTAAACAAATAAAGAAATCACGAAGTACACAATTGTTGTTCCTATAATTCAAAACAAACCAACAAATCAAATGGATCGATTTGAATACCAGGTAACCAATTTTCAATTGGATTTTTTTGGCTTGAAAAATACTAACAAAATTAATGTATCAAAGAAGAACAATGAATTGGTGTACACATCATTGTTAAAGAAAGATAGAGAGAAGAAAAGGTTGCATACCCAAATAGAAAAGTTATAGGCAGACCTAGCAAGTGAGAAAGCAAAGAGGAAAGCAACAGATAACAAGAGCAATGAATTAGAAAAAAGAATAATAAAATCTGCCTCTACATCAACAAGCAAAGAGGATAAATCAAATGAGAGAGAAGTGAATGACCTGAAGCGAAGGCTAGATGAGAGCAATGAGAAATATGATGAGGAAAAATCAAATTCAAAAAAATTAAGAGTAAGAATTGCGAATGGAAATGTATAGTAGGAACAAAAATTGGAAAAATAGAGAAAAACAAATGAAATATTGGAGAAAGAGAGACGAAAGCAAAAGAAAAAATTAAGACTTCTCAAAATAAGTTATTCACATTTTATAGAGATATAGTGAGGCATATGAAACAAAAGATCTAGGATGAAATAATGTAGAGGTTTGATCATTTGTGTGACATGTTTTAATTGATTGATGTTATTAGACAATATTATAAGAAGGTCAGCAAATATTGTGGACAACAAAAAGGTGTTGGAATTAGAGAAATCTGTAAATGAAGTTCTACAAACAGTCTACAAAGCCAATGACAATGATCTGAAATCAAAAGAGATAACTTATCGGATTGAAAACTCAATGAAGTTGTCATCTATCATTGAAAAGTTTTCGAGAATATTTGGAACAAAGGAATATTTTCATTTGGTTGCAGACAAGATGAAGGTGGTGGATGAAAAGGTAAGGAACTTCACAGACCTTGCTTTTCTAGAGGCTTTTGACACAAATGAGTGATTCATTGGAAAGGATGGTTTCAAAAAGGAGATGGAAGGTGCAAGGAAGATTGATTTGGACTAGTTTCATCAAAACCAAGATATGAACTATTTAGATTCCATCAGAACACTGATAACCTTGAATGCAAAATTGATTGAAGAATTCAAGACAGGTTCCATTTCCAATTACAATCATGAAATGTTAACAAAACTTCAAGTCAAACAACATCAGTTAGAGCAAATGGCAATTCCATCACCTGAAGAGTGGAAGTTTCTAGAAAAGTTCATACAGTGACTTGATTTATTATTTTCAATCTTTGCTAATATGAGTTTGGAAGTTCCAACTCAGCTTTGTGCAGACTTGTCTTTGGAAATTGGTAAGATTCTACATTGTCAATGCCAATATGTACTAGTGATGATGTTCAATTATCTAGATTTTGTATTATTTATTTTATCATTTGAACTAGTGATGAACTATTAGCACATTATATTTACTTCTTGGTAGAGCTTCCATTTCCTAGTTATGGATGTTGAACTATTAGCTCATTATATTTACTTCTTGGTAGAGCTTCTAAGTTATGGATGTTGAATTTTTAGCTTTTTATATGTTTTGACTAAAAATCCTGATTAGTATCCACCAACTTACACCTCACCCACATCCCACATATTGCAAAAATACACTACATTTTATTTTATGATTAGCACAAATTGCAAAGATTTATGTGACAAGATCCATTTTGTGGCCCACATTACTACTTGATCAATGATCATGTCCACCCCACTTATCTTCCACATATCAATATTGACTTGTAGAATTTTACTCCACACTCTTGATCTTGACACTCTACAAAATGGTATATGAGCCACAAGAGTGTGTTCCTTCCCACATCAAGGTGACTCCCACACATATCCCTATCACTAGATTATCCTAGAGATAAATGGACACCACCATTGTATCTAGAAGGTTTGAGAAATTAAAATATACCTTTCAATTCACCAATTTCAATAATTTTCAATTTTTGTAATTTTTTGGTCTATTTTTAATCTTAAAGGAAATTCTGGCTATTTTGGCTAATTCGTAAACATCTTTTGGCCTCTTAGGCCTATTTGTTGTTCACAATTGTCTAGTTTGTGGAATTTTTTGTGGTCTAGCTTACTTTCCTATTTTATTTTAGGTTCACCTTTATTTACAAAAAATCTAGGAATATTCAACATATTTGGAATGTTCTCTATATCATCTTCAAGAAATTAGCCACATCAACTATTTGTAGCATCCATATTTTGTCAAGCTCTTTTGCAAAGGTTGTAAGTATTTGATATATTGTGTTCATGCTACAAAAAGTAATCCTATATGAGGGAGCACACATGTGATTTTTCATCAATAGAGATATGCAATGACAATCATGTGAAGAACCTTTTTTTATGATGGATCTCCATGTTCTCTTCCTATCAATCTATGTGTAGGACCTTTCAACTTTCCTTGGCATATATTTGAGTTGCATTGCCTTTAGTGTTGCCATGAAGAGAAAATTTCCATCAGCCTGCACACTACTGTTGGCCTCCACTTTTTTTCTAGCTACTACATAGCCTTTATCAATCACCACATCTTTTGTTGAGAAACACATAGACTTCACCATGGACTCTTAATTTTATTTGGCTAGTGCAACCCCCACTCCAATGCATAATATCAAAAACTCTTCAAATCCACCCTCCACTAATGGTCTCACTACCACATATTTGCCACACCATGAAGACTATTTCCCCAACATTTGAGAAACCTTTAATAGTCTCCTATGTACAATCAAGATCTCCTCGCTTGGTAGCTAGTGGCTTACACCCATATTATTTCTTGTAAATTATTGTTTGTTTGTCATCCATTGTTATTGTCATACATTAGAAATTTTTAAATGAATATGTTAGGTTCTTTAACTATCAAACAATAACTATTCTAACCAATTTCCACATACACCTCTAATTGTGAGACATGATTTTTATGCTAATTGATCAAAAGAGTTGTTAAGGGGGACTCTTTTTCATTTTCTGATAAGTTGTAAACAAGGGGGTATTTTTTGAAGTGTGAATAATTGATGAGAAGCCAATTTCATTTTTGACCTTTTAACAGATCAAGATGCTTTTGATTTGATGTTATTTAATAACAAATTGTAACCTTTGAATTCAATTTTATAAGAAAAATTCGACAAGGCATAAATTTCACCTCGCGTATCGAAATATTGCAAAAAAAAATATTATTGTATTATAATTTTGTAAGGAATCTGATTTTTCATGTAAAACTAAGATTTAGATAGCCCATTTTGTAAAAATAACCATGCATTATAAACATTCGATTTGGCATCTGATTTTCACAAACTTATAAAAATTCTCTTGCATATTGTTCTAGGGGGGCTACAATCAACACTAATCATTCTTGGTGTGGGGGCTCTCTAAATCAAGGGGACAATCTAGGTGTTTATTTTTTTTATTTTGTTGGTTCATGTGATCTTGTCCCTCAATCTATATCCCTTTCATTTGATTATTCTTCACAATCCTCCTAATAAATAGAAAATAAAATGTGGATATTGTGGAGAGAAAAGGAATACAACAAAATGTTGCTGATGAAAATGACACAAACAACGTATAAACAGAATATTTATACTCTGTTTCTCTTGAAAAAGAAAGACAACATGTAGTGGCTTAACTTCCAAGGTCCTGGTAGTTGGTTCTCAACTGTCTGGTGTCACTCAATCGGTTCATGCAACTATAATGTTCAAGGGGCCTATGCTGGTAACAAAAGATTCAAGCAATGACTCATTTTATCAGACCATTCTTGTAAATAAAGGGGGTTTCAAACAAAAGAAAAAGATAGATCAAAGGGTAAACCAGTAAGTATGAATCAAATTTATCTAATATCCGGACATATACCTTCAACAATGAATGTTTTCTAATAGATCATAAAACCAAAATATGAAATAATTTCCAGAATAAACTATACCATTGCATGCATCTAAGGTGCTTAATTTAATACCACTATTCACATATCACCACTATCTCCAAGATTTCAAAAGAACACACACATCCATTCATTGCCAAGGTCGTAGATCAATAAACTTTAATAACTTCAATTCAATGATAATCTAACAAGATAATCCTTAAATCTAATTCCTTCAAATGACTTTCATCACTCAAGAAAATTTTATGTTTCAGCACAATCACTGCATACAAATAGATATAACTTATCAGCCTTTTCACACAAAACAATTTTAATTCTAACACCATACTGCAAGAAAACCTATAATTTTTGTTAACTGTAAAGCATCTAGTAACAATGTATCCTAGTAATCACTACAAAATTCTATCTCCTAACATTAGGTAAGCCAATTCTTTTCTCAATTAGCCAACCTTTTTACAATATGATACCCACAGGGTATTTATAGATATACAAAATTCAAACTCCCCTTCTATTTTAAGCCATCCACCTTTTTAGGAACACAACTTTATTGGAAACTCAGATCAATTTGATCTTGATTTCTTACATTTAGATGTTTAGTTTAGACTGGAGAATAGAAAAAAAAAAGAGAAACATGCCATGCGCACTAACTGTCAGTGTTGCATGCAACATGCAAAGAAGAATAAAATCATGCATGCAAGAGATTTATGCATGTGAAGCTGGATCTACAATGAACTCATCATAACTAGTGATGACTTGTTGTAATGTATCCATTTATGGCCTGTCAATCCAACTATCTTCAAATTTAATTTGATCCAATTCTACTGCAACAAACTCTCTCATACCTTTTATCTTTTTCAAATCCCTTCTAGTAGCTTTTATTTCTTCTTTGGCATCCATTAATCGATCTATCATCAAATCTTCTCCATCATATCCTCATTTGCATGAGCCCTCTAAATATTTCATCCCATTTCTCTTTTAAAAGGCATGCCCTCTTTTGTTAATACACTTACATCTTGAATGATAGCAATGACTACTTCTAGCTCCTCAAACTACTCAGTCAGATTGTTAACAGCCTCTTGAACCTCATTCCTATGTTTACACAAGAAATATGTTCTGAATCAGAGTATACGAGAGGTTTTTCCAACAAAATATTTATTCTCCTCCTCAAGTATTGACTATTCAAGAAGAGTAGTCAAAGGTAATGTATTAACCTTTTCCAATTAATGACTATACTCTTTATACTCCTCTTCTTGTTTCTCCGATGCTTCAATATACTGCTGCATTTGTTTTATCAACTCTTCAGTGCCTTTATAGGCTTCAAAACCCTCAACAAAAACTTTACCTACCTCATGATTCAACTTGTCTACCATCTTCGCTTTACCTCTTACCTGCACCAAGTTATCTACCTCCTTTTTGCTCAACAAAATAGGAGTCTCAATAGCCGTTACCTGTTGTGATCTCAGAGAGGAGACACTTCTCAAAAATGAATGTAATTGATCCAACTGAGCCTTAAGCTCATCCTTCTTTTGTTTATCCTTTATCATTCTTGACTTGGTTGTTGAAGCCACAACATCAATTAGGTTCATTTGCTGATTTCTAGTGGGCCTTCCCAAGTTGACAGTACTCAACTGATAATCCGTTAGCTACATGTCCCCTACCTCCTTTCTGTCATTGGCATGGCACATTCAGCAACAATCTCTCCTTTGTCCGTGATTCTAGTAGAATGTAGAATTTTGGCCTTCTTTTTAGGCCTCTCTTGTTCAATCTCCTTCATCATATCCTCCCAATTAAGAGGTTATGAAGGTGTTACTGCTCTCTTATGTAGATCTAGTTTTAGCCAAGTGGGAGCACATGGAGTAGTAGTCATCATAGAGGAAGAGGAAGCAATAATATTAGAAGGTGGCTGCATATTTACCTAGGGTTGAGAATCACCCCTTGATTTCTCTTGTTGTTCTTACACCACATGCATTTGCACAAGCCTTTCAGCCTCATCCCTATCTTTTTGTTCTTGTATCTCCTTATCTTCCTCTTCTTTCTTCAACCTCTCTTCCTCCAACTAATCTCTCTCCACTTTTTATTTTTCCAATCTTTCTTCCTCTAGAGCTTCCTTTTCTAGTTTCTCTTTCTCAAAGCCTCTAGTCTTTCTCTTTCTAGTCTTTTTGCCTCCAAATCCTTAAGATTTTCTTCCTTTGCTTCTTCTTGTTGTTGTTTCTTAACTAGCTCTTTGGCCTCTCTTTCCTTTCGTAATTGATCTACGTCTCCTTCCTTTTGGCGAGCTTCCTCAACAAGTTTTAACTTGGAAACCAAGATTTATTTCTCCCTCCAGTTTCTTGCCTTCTCTTCTTCAAGGTCATGAATCTTTTGTATTAGATCCAACTTATCATTCTCTTCTTTAACCTTGAGTTCATGTTCTTGTTGCTTTTTTTGTCTCTCTATTTCATCATTTGTTGCCTTAGCTTTAATTTGTTTGGCTTTTAATTGTTGCTGGTGCAGTATAGCATTAGCTTGTTCCTTAGAATCAATTTCCTTTTATTTCTCTAAGGCTGCAGCCCTTGCATCAGAATCCTTTTTCACATCTTCAAACAGCTTCCATTCATCTTCTTGTGTTAAAACCTGCTCAATATCCTCCTCTAGAGGCATATCTTCTTGCATATCTTTTTCTGACTCAGTTTCATCTAAATCTGTTTCAACATCATGAATCTCCCTCTCCACTTATTTTCCCTTGGTAGTTTCAGCCATGCTATGAAGAGCTCCCTCCTAAACTTCTCCTCTCCATTGTTTTGTAAGTGGGATTTGTGTGGAAGACTCACCTAATGTAGGTTTCGAAACAATCGATCCTATTGGAACATCCCCTTCTTGTGCTTCCTCTTCATCCCCTACCGCTTCAAGTTCTATCTTATCAACATCTGGGGGAAAGAACTCCAAAGGCTCCTTGGGAGGTGTCTTCCTTTTGATCCTTTTGTATCCCTTACCCTTTTTAGGGGCTGGTCCTTGAGGAGCCTTGGTTCTTAGAGCTAACCATTGCACACTCCTATCCAATACTATCCTTCCAATCTGCTTGATATCAATGGTTTCCTCACTGTCCCAGTCAATCGGATCCAGACTCTTAGTGCCAATGTTCAAAGATTTATAGGATGGATCCAATACAATTCCATCATCCACCAATGTGTCAAGAATGTTATCTTTAAAACCAAGCTCTAACATGAGTGAGACATATAATCTTTCATAATTCTTCTTTCTTAGATCATACTCATCTTGTCGGTCACTCTAGAAGTCTTCTAATAAATTGAAATGTTTAACAAACACCAAAGGCAACAAGGCATACATCTTACCCTTTAGATCAAAATACTTACAAGCTGTCTCTAAACCCAATTTCAACTGTATCAGCTCCCTACAAACAACCTTTGTTCCTACCAAATGTTGACAACTATACTCACCCAACCTCATGGGAAACTTATGACATCCAATTTTATGTTTTATCCCAAACTGAGCATTAACTCCAAGAGCCTGATATACAAAATCCATCAACACTATTCTATTATTGCAACACCTTGGAAGCAGATGTGGATGGCCTTCAAAACTAGCTAACCTGAAATATGTGAATTTGGGGTATTGAATGTACCAACATCCCCATTTAGCAATGAATGCCATGGCTTCTTGACTCAACCGGTACCCTGCATCTCCATTCAATTGGTTGATGACTACATATATGAATGCATCATTGACTCTTCTGAAATGAGCCTTAGCAACCTGAAGAGACAACTGGTCATAATTCTCCCACACTTTCTTCTGTCCATCCAAGGCTCCCATTATGCCCACTCTGTTCAAACCTGGGAAAATACCCAACCTTGTTGTTGCATACACAATGTAAGAAGTCATAAAGAAGCTTTTAGTCTGCCTGACACTAGTCAATTGATCATGAATAGCATTTGACACAATCATCAACCAATCAAAGTGTCGGGCTCCATTTAAGATTGTCTAGATGAAAGGAAACATCCACTCCTTGAACTGAAATGTATCTCTCTTCCCAAAAACTCTTTTCTGTCTTCAACCACTTTTTATTTAAATGAGACTTATGGGAGTCCTTATACTCACTATATTTCTCCAAGGCCTCTGCCTCATCCAACTATGCCAAAATCTTAGGATCTAGGACATTAAATATATTTTGAAATGCCAGAGGAGTGAGATCAATGATCACATTATTTTGAAAATCCATGCACTGTCTGGTCACAGGATTATAGGCACTAGCTGCTGTCAAGATCAACTCTGGGCACTAGATTGATACCGGAAATATAGTGATATGTGCCAAGCTGGAATCAACAATTCTTTGTGTCCTTCCTATTAGACTTTCCTGTTCTGCAAAAATTTCTGCATATAACTCCTTGAAGTTGTACTGGCCCAAGTTTGTATCAGTGATGTCTAACCAATCGGATTCCACCTTGCTCACCTTCACAACCGGACTCCTATGATTATACCTCAAGGTATAAGGTAGTTCTTCAGGCTTGATCTTCTTTGGTTTAGGCACTGCCTTTGATGTTCCTGTAGGCTGATTCCTTTGAGAAGCCTCTCCTGATGTTCCTGACATTTTCTAGCTTCCCTGCCATAAAAACCTCTAATTAGATCTTTGCATATCATCATAAAAAATTCTTTAAAACTATACCTTTCATGTATACATCAAAGGCAAAACTAGGCAGAAACATATTCTAAATAGTCTCTTTTAACACATTGTCGGGATCAGAGTCAAAACTGGAATGGTAACTTTACTAACAAGAAGTGGGCTCGGAGTCGAAATTGAAATATAATCGGAACTGGAACCGGAACCAAAATGGAAACGAACTTAATTTTCCTCAGATTTTTCTATTTCATATTCTTATTTCATTATGATTCTGCTTTCGTCTATGTTATCAGTATTTTGAAGGAAGGCTTCTCATTGTAAACGAAGTCGGAGATGGGATAGAAATGGAATCGATACTTTTTGGAAAACATAATTTTCAAGTTCAAAATTGATTCAAATCCTGATTTGGCCCAAGTTGACCATGACATCATCAATAATTTTATCAATTTTAAGGCATAACTCCATGATTAAAACTAAGTTCATATTAAATGAAATGGGGCTTGAAATATATCATGAAATCGACCATGCCCATATGACCATGGGGATGACTGTATTTTAGGGCATCATATTTTAAACCTTTTAAATGCAATCACCGAAACACATGAAACCCTAATCTAGAAAACAAGACAAACTAGGGCACGAATTTAACCCTTCCTAATTTACCAGATTGAATGCATGACAAAAACCTAAGTAAAAATAAGATTCAACTAAACCTAACTCACTATAAAAATATGAATTTAATCTACCTCACTGTGGAAAACCCTAACTAAATCTACGCATTTAAAAACCTAACCAAACACGACGCGATCACGACAAAGCATGAAAGCGATAGTGCCCTAAATCACTATAAAACAAGAAACGCAACACAAAAACAAGAACAACAAACAAAAAGTAAAAACACACGCATGTAAAACCTCAAAAAAAAAAATGATCCCATTTGAAGATCCCACTCAAGCAATATGAATGAAGAACACGAAAGAAAAATATAAATAAAAATGAGAGCAAAAGCCTACCTCGAACGCAAAACTTGGCTAACCTTTAGAATTGATTCGCAACAATTATCACTTTCTCCTTCAAATGATTCGCTCAGATGGACTCCACAACAACTCCACTTCACTCTTCAAGTTTTTAACAATGATAACAATGATATGTTTAATCCTTAATGAAGGTAAAAATCCGAGTTCTTACCTGCACCAAGATGATGTCATTAATACATTAAATGCAGTTTAAAGCAGAGTCAAAACTGAAAGAGAACCAACACTTCACTATAGAAAGTCAACGACCCAAAAAATGATGGGGATGGAATCGAAATGGAAACTCATCTAGAAACTTAAGAAATTTCCTAACTTCATTCCCATTCCGGTTCCGAGTTTTCCAACAAAGCACAAAATGAAACGAAACACAAAAATAAAAATAAAAAGATCGACATAATAAAACCTAACACAAGGACTTAGACTAAAAACCAAAAAGTGAAATAGCGAAGGTGGAGACGAGATAGATTTTGATTTCCCAATTTTCCATAATCACCAACTTAACATCCACTCCGGCTCCGACTCCGATAAAGACAAGCAAAAGGTTTTAAAAGAAATATTGTCGAGATGGGAACCAAAACAAGTTTCAAAAGAACTTTCAGAACCCGATTCAGTTCCGGTTCTGCTTCTGACAGAGAAAATTAATAAAAACAAAGTGTTGGGAAAACAAGACCCCTCAATTTGTTTGAAAAGCAACTAAGGATAAAAACACTAGGGGGGACCCCTTTTGACCAAGGCAAAATATGGGGTGGTTATGCAAGGCATAACACAAAAGAATGCCAATTTCATTAAATTAATGAAATGGAGATAATTCTTCATAGTCATTGTATTTCCTTACTTGATCCTCTAGTCACAACACATGGAGAATCATCATCCAGTCTCACTAGACATCTTGTGAGAATCATTGGGGGATGAAAAATGTAGTCTAATGACTTGCATTAATATCTCATATCCCATATAACCTGTTGCTAAATTTGAATCAATTGTTGAATCATTCACGATTTCTACTGATTCTTTATGTTAGGACATTTCTATTATTGTTTTGAATCCACCACATTAGGATGCATATATTCCAAACATCACATCCCTATTTATATAATCTTAGATCTTAGATTTGGATGACGCCATTTAGGAAATTTCTCTTCTAGATTTTATGACAACTTTGATGAAGTTGCATCACTATTGCATCCAACTCAATTATCATCATTTACAATAGTGCCAAATTTTCATTAGTCTAGTTATAACCATATATCCATGCTCCATGTTTCTAAATCACAATTGGTACCTTATCCATCTTATTAAGATTCATTAAACATGAAAATTTTCTTGGATATATTTGAGAATAATTCAAAGGAATCATTGGGATCATTTCAATCTTTGGATCATGTATAGAGTTCAGAGACATTCATCTTACTTTCAGCATATTCATATCCAAAATGAGAAGTCATTTTGTACATACTTTTGGTGTTGTTTCTTCCAAAGGGGAGAAATGTTGTTCAACATTTGTGGATCATATTCAACATCTAATATTGAGCATCAACCAACATTAAAGGAATCATCTTGAGGTTAGGTTGCATGGTTTCTCTTCTCTTATCAATTTTCAGAGGAAACATTTCCTCATATGGAGTTCATTACTTCATATTTTTTGGGGGGTTCACATAACCTTCTCTCTTTTTTCTCCTATTGCGAGAACATCCATTGTACTTATGTGATAAAATTAGTCCTTGGGGGCTCATCATGAGTCCCTCTTCTATCTTATTCACTTGCACATTTTATTTAATTGCATAATTTCTCTTTTGGAGAGGGATTTTTATTTTCCCACTGGGATTTTCTCATTTTTCTATGAGATATTTGTACATCAATACCTAACATGGCCTTGTAGTTGAGACATGTTATTAGTCAATATGTTACTCCCTATGTTTCACTTAAGGGGGGTGTTAGTGTAGATAGAGTCATTATCATACCTAGTTAGCTAATCACCCTTCTAGAATTGAACTACTTACACATAACTTAAATTTACTTAGGTGTATTTTTATTTTGTCTCACTTCATGTGATTGAGACATATGTTCTCTTTACTTGAGACACATATTGAAATTTGTTCACACACTTTTCAAGTGAACTCACAAGTGTCCCATCTATGGAGGGGTAGAAAGAGTTCTACTTATACCTTCAAACCTCTTCATACTTGGCTATATATTCAAGGTTTGATCATTTTATTTACACACTCTTTATTTGTATATTCATAGAAATATTGGTGTGATTATTTTGTTCACTTGTGGAATTTTGTTTCATGGTCTTGATCTTCTAATTCTCCAATAGAAGGCACTCAAGAATCCATCACCAATTTATATGATAATGGAGGTGAGCACCTCCCCTCTAAAAAATCACAAGGATACTAAGTTGGAACATAAAGGGATTTGCCTCACCTAATAAGTGTTTCTTGACTAAAAAAATAGTAAATGAACATAATATTGATGTTGTATTTCTTTGGGAAACCATAGTTAGTAAAGGTGAAACTATAAATATTTTAAATGCATCTTGAAGTAGAAAAAAATGAATTGTGTGAGTTTATTTAGTTGGAATAATAGGAGGAATCACCTTACCATGGGATTAAAGTAAGTTCTCTAGTAAGTAATTGGGATTCTCGAAGAACTCTCGACACATATTAATAACATGCATTCAATCTAATTTAAGCCTATATTTTGAACATATATAGCCTATACTTGGAAACAAGTTAAATTTTGGGGAGATCTTAAGGATTTATGATCCCATTTTTTGATATAAATTCATTAATTAGTGGGGTTTCAATGTTATTATTATCCTAGAGGATGTGATGGAGGTAATTATCTCTCCTATGTAGGGACATGGTCTTTTAGAGGTCTATTTTCTTAGTTTTATCTCATATATTTTAAATCTAAGGATGGTTCACATGGTTCAATAGAAACGAAGGGGGGTAAACATAAAATACTAATTGGATAGATTTTAATGAAATAATATTGAATTTTAAAATAATTTTAGTGTTGAATAAGGTCATCCCTACTACTATCTCAAAAAACTTGTCCATCTAATTGGAATTGAGAAAAGATTTTAAATCTAGAGGTTTCCCATTCAAAATGGATTTTTTTGGTTTCAACATGCAAAATTTGATCCTTTAACTTAAATTACTATTAGAAAGAGGAGTATAAGGGATGTAGTAGATATATTTTATATAGAAATCTCAAGTCTATTAAGAAGAAGGCAAGGTACTGAAACTAAGAAATAATATCAATAATATTTTTTTATAGAAAGGGAGTAGTGGAAGTTAATTGTAAGACGTATCAAGTTAGAAATTAATCATAATGGCCTCTCTTTTGAATCTAGGGAGAAGGAGAGGAATTTTTTGGACTCCTTGAAATCCATCTTGAGATTGGAGGAAACTTCTTAGATGCAAAAGTCTAGGGTGAAATGGTTAAAAGAAGGATATTTAAACATAAAGTACTTCCACCTCTCCATGAATATCATAAGGTGAGTAAACATGATTGGGAGGATCATCCTTCCCTTGGGTAAAATTATTTCAAATATTGAGGCTATATGAATGGAGGGTGTAATATTTTTAAGGAATTGTTAGGAACTCCTCTAAAGGAGAATATAGAGGGTAGAGGTTCTCCCTTGGAAAATATCCTAAAATTATAATAAAATCCTCTTAAATCCCTTCACTTTTAAATAAATTAGAATTATTAAATTTTCTTTGAGGGCTAAAAAAGGCTCTTGGATGAAATGGATTTCAAAAAGACTTTTTCCAAAGGTATTGGGAAATTGTGGTCTTTAAAATCTATATTTAGTAGAAAATGAATGTCAGGCTCAAAAAAAAATCTTAAAGTAATGTAATGCCACTTTTCTTACCCTAATCCCAAAGGTGAACATCCTTAATGGTTTTTATCGATTGAATTGCATAATATTGTGAAATATAATTTATAAATTATGACTAAGGAATTGACTATCACTCTAAAAAATTCTATGGCATGAATAATACTAGAGTAAAGTGGGGGTAGCTAGATTATGTATGAAATAATTATAGCTCATAAAAAAATGAACTTAATTGAACATAGAAAGAAGGATGTGATGTCTATATAATTAGACTTGAAAAAAGCTTTTGATAGGGTCTCCTAGAATTTTACATTTTGGTTCTAAGATAGTTTGGTTTTAGTGAGGATTGACTTGAAAGTAGGTGTATAGTTGTATTTCCATGATATCCTATTCAATATCGAGTAATGAGGTTTCCATGGATTTCTTCCTAGCTAAGAGAGGCATTAAAAAAATAATTTCAATTTTCTTTTAATTTCTTTATGGTGGACATGTTGAATAGGTGTAACACCCCTCCATTTTGTTTCTTATTCAAGTTGCATTATACTATGTTTGGTTGCAGTTACTTTGATATTGGATACATTTTGTTATGATGTTTTGATCATTACTATTGAGTGACAAATATTATTGTGGCATGTAGTTATCTGATTATTGTTTCAAATGCATTATAGATTAATGTTGTTGTAGAGTTAACATGAGATGTTATTATGAGATTACTGGATTATGATGGAAGTGTCAGTTTCGATGAGTGTATTAGTGAAGAGGACGAGTTCGCATCACTCACTTGCGAGCGCCCTGTGAATCCGTAATTCTTTCTTCACGGTGTGTATTATATGCTGGATATATTGTATGATGTTGTTTACTTGGTTGCAGGATTGCAGGTACATGACATCGACTCCACCTGGCTTCACAGGTTTGAGCGTGTCGATCCAATGGTTAAGTTGAACGGGAGATAGTAGCTAGGTAACATGTGTCAAGTCTATACCCTAGCCTTAGTGTGTCGTTAGTTGTGTGCGTCGAGTCATTGTCTGTTTTGCTTTGATGTTATTTAATTCTGAAGCATTCTTGATTTAGAAATAGATATTTAGAATAATTGCATTTAAATCATGTTGATGATTATTTAATTTAATAATGCAATGTGGATAAAAGTTATATTTAAATTAATTAATTATATTTAAATTATTTAATTAATTAAATTTAATCCAAGGGGGTTGAGTTTAGTTATTAAATAATTAAATTAATTAATTAAACGTGATGCAAGAGAATGAAAGGAAATAAAAGAATTGAAATTAATTTTGGAATTTTATATAGACGTGTGGGAATTAAATTAGAAATTGTAATTAAATGTTTATTTGGGAAATTGGTTGCAACTTTGGAAATTAATTTATTATTTGAAATTTCATTTTAAATTGAAAGTGGGTTTTTGAAAAGTGAAATTGAAATTGAAATTGAAATATCTAATTTGCATGTAATGTGAATTAGGGTTGAATTAGGTATTTTTGATTTATAAGAATATATGTTTTAATTTTAGGGTAGAAAAATCTTTTAGAAAAATACATTTTTACAGCAGGGAAGAAATTTTGGAAAATTTGCACAAGGGTTTGAAGAAAGTTTGATTGTAGAATTGATTGAAGGAAAGATTGTTTGCATTTGTTGGATTTTGGATTGGATTCATTGGAGGATTGAAGAAAATTCAGGAAATCTTTGGAGGAGGCTTGCATCAAAAATTCATCTCTTCCTGTAGCTTCTTGTACCAGGTTTTCCTCTTTGTGTTTTATTGTTCTTGATTGTTTTCTTTAAAATAGTATTGATTAAAGATTTGTTTGTTAAATCTGGTTTAGAAAACAAGCTTGATATTAGAAGAAAATAATTAAATAAATTTACAGCCTTTGCTTGTGAAAATTCTTGAGTGAAAATTGTGAAAACCTTAGTTGAATTTAAAATTATTTGGGGAAATCAATTTTGTTGTTATTGAAATCAAACATAGAGATTGAACAATGCATTTAGAATATTTTTTAGAAAATGAGACCCTCTGTTATTATTAAAAAACGGATTTTTAAAATCTGCAGTATAGTTATATTTTCATGGTAAAATGGTCTGGTTGCGCCACCTATAACTTCACTTTCACAAACTGAGTTTTCAAAAAATTTAAAGGGTTCTTGCATTTTGATATTTTCTTACCCCCGTCCAAAAATCTCAAATACCCAGATCGTAGTTTTTGAGTTATGCTTAAAACATGAGACTACTATTAAATTATTTTCCCATGGCTGTTCTGAAAATAAAATAATAATAAATTGATATTTATAAATATTAATATTTTATGTATTGTTATTATAATATTGAAATATTATTTAATAATATTTTATATTATAATTTATAATACTAAAGTATTATATTTATTTATATCATTTTAAATAAAATTTGTATATTAGATTGGTGGATTTAAAATTATAAACGTATGAGAAAATTATTGTTATTTTAAAATGGCATGTTAAAGTTTAATTGAAGGAGTTAAATATTTGATTTAAAAAATGCATAATTTAAAATTGAATTGTGGAATTTAAATCCATATGTAAAAGGTCCAATTATTAATTTGATTTAATTGGAAAAATATATTTATATTTTGAAATATTGATGATAAAGGATATTTTATTTTGAATTAATCAATTTGATATTCTGCAAAGGATAGAGGATATGTTAATGATTAAATATATTTAAATATATTAATTTATATTTAGTAGATATATAGTGAAGGTATATATCCATTTGAGAGAATAAATAATATTTTATCTTATTTTATTCTGTTGTTTGCAAATTGGGTATTATTAGTATTTTAAAAGAAATGATTAGCATGTGTAGAAAATGTATAGAGAAAGATATTTTTTAATAGAAATAATTACTTGATTTAAAAAGGAAATGGTGGTTTTGTTAATATGATTGAAGAAAATATAATGAGATGTATATATATATCCATGGGTATTTTCAATCAGTATTTACCTTGTTTTATTTAAGTGCGTGTGATTTAGTTTTGCATGAAGAATTTAAAAGATAAGTTTTGAATGCGTAGTCAAAGAGATAAGCCAAAAGATATTTTTTTTATACATTGATGAAATTGCATATTTTTAAATGAATAGTTGATGAGACATAGACTCCGGATAGAAAATTGGAAAAGATTGTTTGCAATAGTGTTAGGTTGCATTAGAAGTAAATTTAGAAACTATCTCTATTGAAAAAGGCAAATAGTTATTATGTTTTATTTCCATAGAACAAATTAATCATTGTGATTGGAATATTAAAGAATCTATATAATTGAGTTTATTAATATATATGTTTGGTGTATATATATTATGGAACATGTAAAATATGTTAAGGGTAAATTCATTATCGTATTTCGTTTTTATAAGATGTATGCAATGTATTATTGAATAGAGATTTGAAAATGGATTGATTAGTGTATATGGAAAATGGATAGAGAAACAATATGTTATTATATTAAAGTTATTGAATGTTTTAAATAAAAAATTGAATGAGATGTAAGATTTGGTTAAGAAATGGAAAGAGTTATTTGCATAGATTTGTGTCGATTCAAAAGTAAATTAAGAAGTGTTATTGATGAGACAATCAATTATGTTATTTATTAATTTTTATTTAGATTAATTGAATCATTGTGATTGGATTATGAAAGAGATATGGATTTAGTATATCCAAAAGTAGTATCTTCCTCATGCTTATCTTAAAAGATTTAAATTCTTTGTATTCAGTAAAGGGAAGTAAGTTTAATTATTTTAGATTTCTAATAATGAAAAGGGAAATAGGGGTTATGATTATTTTAGATGACCTACCTATCATGTCTTTGACTTTTTCAACACTACCTATTGAATGAGTATGGATTTAGGAAATCCAAATATTAGATTTGATTGATGACTTGAATGCTTTTGTTGCTATGTCGTCAAGTTGCATTGTTGATTTTGGGCTTTAGTGTCAGTCCTAAATTATAAGTCTTCCAGAAGAACTTAGAGGATAAGGGTTATTGAATCTTTATGTCATCCAATTGTTTTCCCTTGGGTAGTGCATGGCGTCTTTTCAGTTTTAACCGATTTTCATGAACGGGGATGTTCGCACCTCCTTGGTTTAGGAGCGGATTATGGGATCCATGTCTCCTTGTATGGAGTGACCTTATTATGTGGTTTCATCTTGTTGCCTCCTGTGAAAAGAGTGGACTATTTGTTGTTGCCTCCAAGATGTTTGGAGTGAGATATTTTGTACCTCCTGTGAAAGGAGTGGACTATGTGTTATTGCCTCCATGATGTTTGGAGTGGGATCTTTTGTACCTCCTGTGAAAGGAGTGGACTATGTGTTTGTTGCCTCCAAGATGTTGGAGTGAGTTTCTATTATTTGTATCCTCCTTGTGTTGGAGTGGATTATGATGCCTAGTTGGTATGCACTTGTGGTTCCCTTGGTGGATTGTTTGGATGTGTGTTGTCGAATAGAAGAGTGGCTTCTGTTAGGCGCCAGAGCCCAAAGAGGTAAACTGGATAACCTTCAGGAGTGATTTAATCAAGTGATAATTTAAATAATATACTTAGAAGATTAGGACTAACTTCTCACATTAATCAAGATAATTTTACCTCACTCATAGGCACAAGGGCTTGTTTAGACTTGGGATGAGTGAGAAGGCCTAGAATGGCAAGATCAACTATCTAGTTCTTGCGAGAGGTGGTTGATTCCGCATGAGTGAGTATGAGTGTCGGGATTCGGTAGAGGCCACCAGGATTACTTGTGCCGGAGCCTATGAAGGATGCCCAGAGGAGATCTCATGACAAACCTTGCGATGACACTCTATCTATGACAACTGTTGTTAATTATTTTATGTGTATGATTCTATGAACATACTTGATTATTATTATGTCTGGAAGCAATGTGACCTATGTCAGTGATGTTGGAGTTGTACTTGTATTGTACTTGATGTGTACATGTATTGTATTTGATTTGTACTTGTATTGTACTAGATTTGTATGTGCATTGTATTGGATTCGTACTTGCATGGTGAATGAGCTGTATTTGATTCGTACTTGTATGGTGAATGAGTTGTACTTGTTAGTTCATGTATTTGGTTGTAACAGTATGAGTCAGTATGAGTCTGCCTTTGGTTAGAGGTAGTAGATCTTTGTCCATGTTACTTTGTTACTATCTCCTAGCATGGGGGGTGGGCCTTCGGGTACCACATTGGTTGGGTGGAACATGCACCAAAACCGTTGGGTCCCCATCGATCTTCAGTACTTGATGGCGAGACATCCAGATGGACAGCTCGCGGTTCTTGTTGTAATTACTTGCATTGTAATATTTTAATTTGTATAAGTTATTTTATCCCTCTTATGATTATGAGGTGGAGTTATGTAATTGTAATCTTGTGTACTATTGCCTCATTCTAAGAATGAGTGATGTAACTATTGGATTAAGATAATGTTTATGAGATTGTATCTTGGTTGATTATCTTATTATGTTATGTGGTATTCTTATGATGTATGATGTTTATATCATAAAGTTCATAATGATATGGTTATATGTAATATGTATGTGTGGGTTTAAGTAATCCTAACTTTGTAGCCTTAGAGGTTGTTGTTAATTAGTAAGTGAAGGTGTATGTTAAATGCACTTTATAAAAAAAAATTAGTTCACTTAAGATGTTAATTGCAACTTCCTTTAGGTTTGCAAGGCGGGGCATTACAATAGGGCCCTAAAAAAGGAGATCGGGAAAAATAACTTCAAAGAGATCTATGTGCATTTAAATCCAAAATATATCACCCATCTATGATTTGTGGATGACACCTCTATTCTTTATGTCCATGAAACTATAGAATGCAAGTTTTTGGATTAAAATGCATCCCCTTTTCTTTCCCATTTCTGATCACACTCAGTGATCCATAATTAAGAAGAAGAAAAAATTTGATATGAATAGTCAAAATAAAAACAAACACAATTTAATCCAAAAATTTAATTCCTTAATAATTCTAACAAGTACAAAAAAATAGCATTCTCAAAAGTGAATTTAAAGATTTCTAAAGAAATACTAATTTAAAATGGATGACCAAAATATTAAGGAAATACATAACCAAAAGATAGAGTAAGGATCATGGGTCCCACTGCTAAAACCATCATGTTCAAGATTTATTTAATGGGTTGCTCCAAAAAAGAAAACAACTATGAAGAAAATTGATCATTTTGTAAGTTGTTAGCTACAACTATTTTGTCTCTTGTAGCTTTTTAGTGTTGATTCTTGTTGATGTAGATTTATCTTGGCTCCTTTCATGATTCTTATCTTGGAAGAGTCTTTTGTACATTATTCTTTTTACTATTAATAAGTTCTTTTTTTTAATAAAAAAGCAGAAGAAAACAACTATATTACAAATATTTGCTCTTGAACTAGTGATGAGATATGCATCTCTTTTATGATTTAATCATTTTTCTTTTATTGTTTTTGCAGAATTTCTTATTTTTAAATTTCTCAGATGCCCATGCTTGAAGAATATCTGAATGAATGATATCTGATTGATTATTCGCCCTTAAAACAACAACAACAACACATAGATTATTTGAGCTTGCAATATTTTTGGGTGATTTTCCAATGAAGTTGTTCTTGCCTAAGTCCAAGAACTCTAGTTGTCTACAATTGAGAAGCCCTCATGGTAATTGCAAAGAAGATGGAAGATCTACTCCAATGGAATTTGTAATATTTTCATCAATTTATGTTGAAGGGAAAGAGAGGGAAGATGATCATGGAGATGATTGTCTGATATATTTGGGATCTTCATATTATACATGTAATCCATAACCATGATGGTATGGTTCCCACCAAACTATTTCAAAATGATCAAGTCTGGTTTGGTTGGACAACCATTTTGGAATTCTCCCTCCCATGTTATTCAATCTCTACTTGTGTCATCCAAGAATTTTAACATCAGTGCATTATAATGATGCTCAACTCAATTATCAAAATATGGAGAGCTACATGGATATTTTAAAGGTATGAAAATAATCAAAGGTTTTAGGTTTTGCCACGTGAATTTGTATTTTATATTTGTTTTCTATTTTCAAATTTATCAATATTTTTAGGTATTGGTTGATAGATTCATCCTTTAAGTAATTAATACAAATGACTATATATTTCCTAGAGAAAGACTAGTCGATCAATAATGGTTGGAGAGATCACCATTGCATTGGTGATCTTCCTCTTAATTTAAGGTACAAATCCCTCTTCTAATATAATTTTTAATTTTTGAATATAAGTAAATGGGGTATGATTTTAACTAGAAAGAATGAAAGACAATCTAACATCTATCCATAGTCATTAAAATAGATGTGATTTGTAAATTCTTTAAAGCTATTAATAGTTATGAAAGTAAATTGGAAAATATTCAATATCATACCTCACAAACCAAATTATTAAAATATTTCTAAATCGATTCACTTGCAATTTAACATTCGCTACAAATAAATAAATAAAATACCATTGAACAACTCATCCTCACAGGGAAGGAATATCCAAATGCTCATCTAAGCTCATAGACTTATTCTTAAACATTAGAATTATATTCATGAATTCATTGCACATAGACAATAAACATTCACAACAAATTATTAGACTACTAAATTGATTGTTTGATTATGATTGATTCTTAATCATGCATCATAGTGCAAGGGAGGTTAAAATTTTGGACCCTTGCAAATTTTAAAGTATACATATTTATAACTTATCAAAATAATTGTCACCAAAGTCTTTAAATAACTGAAAGAAACAAATTCTTTAACGAATCTAAATAGACCAATTCTATCAACTTTAAACAAAAGACAAAACCATAGGAACCAAGAAACATCTACTACTAGGGTGGATGGGTACATGTGAAGAAAAATAAACTGCTCCTTCAGGTGGTGTTTGTTAAGAAGCTACCACGCGTACTTGGTAATGCTTTAGGGCCATTACAATAGTGGTAATTTTCATTTGTTGTGGGATGGTTACATTCCTTGTCCTCAACTACCAAGTAGCTTTGGTGACATGAACGGTATCCATTTTTCATGTAATAAGAAAAAGGGAGTCTTCATGCCATGATAATTTTGAATCAATTCTAGCGAACTTCTTTAACAACTCTATCAAATACCTACTCTAATAAAGTTCCAACAACCTTCAAGAAACCATTTTTCAACTCCTCGAGTGTAGAAGGTCCTTAGTTTTTAACTTTTATGATCGGGCATTCAAAATCAGAAAAATTCTTGGTTAAATTATTATTGAGGTGGATTAATTTTTTCATTAACTTTGTTTGCTCCAGGGAATTTGATTTTATGACTTCAAGATTTCATGCTATACTTGTTCTCCACATAACAATTGAAGAATCTTCTTTGGATGAATTTTTTTTTTTAGAAGTAGCCTTTTCCATACCCATCACAGTAATTTTAGCCAACTCATGATCAATTTGCAACCAATATTCCTCCTCTTTTTTACAGTTAACCAACTCATAATTGATTGAATTTCTTAGTAAAAAAAATTCATCATACACCTTTTTTAGTTACTTGATTAAAGGAGGCCCTTTTATCTTAATCTATGGTGCCCAAATTTGGATGACCTTGCCATAATAAGTGTCCTTTTGGACTCTACTTATCATGGCCTTCTAGGTAGAAAAATTAGGATAAAAAATAGGACTTGCTTGGCTAAGAGGTTGGGGAGAGGGATTTGTTAAAGTTCTAAGATATTTTTAAAGGAGTTCTACCTACTTCTTAACCCATCCTTGCATTTTTTATCCTTTTATGTTCTCTCCACCAACCTAAAAGTTGTGACCTAAAAATTATGAATGTCTCCATTCCTACTAGGTGGTCCAAAACCCACCTTAGTTACATTGTTGTATGCTATAGTAACCTGATTATGATCTTTTTGCATTGAAGATTGATCAACTTCCATAATCAAATTTCTAGAAGCTTCATCTTTCATTAGTATAGATGTTGTTTTCAATTTCTTTACTTTGGGTGTTTTTTTTAAAAGTTTCCCTACTACATCTTCTTCTGGAAAAGCAATAAGAACCATTTTTCTCTTCCTAGAGAGGGAATTTTCTAGCTAGGATGGTGTAGATGGGGTAGCATCAGGACTTTGATAAGTCCTAAATTTTGAAAATCAAAGGGCTCTATTGAGAATAGGAGTTTTCAATACACTATGTGTACTTGAAGGAAAAGAGGTTGACGTCTTACCCTTTTGATTTTTTTTCATTGGCCTATCTTGAGATTAATCAAGCTACTAGATATGAGTTTCCAAAACTTCTCTATCAACTTCATGCTCTTGATTACCTCCTCCTGACTATTGCTCAACTTAATCTTCTAATTCTTCTTTAGTTATGATATCAGCGAGAGGGCCCCCACCACATGTTTGTTCAAGACCCTTATCTTTCTTAGGAGGATCATCTCCATTTCCACTATTGCTTGGAAACAATGTGCTTTATGCTAGTGGTGGTGTTGGCATAGAAGGAATTGTTCTTGCATACCTAGCACTAACTTGTTCTCAATCTCCTCTCCTCTATTTGGATGAAGCCTCGGTAGTTTTACCCTTTTTCTTGGTCAACCATACATATGTCCTTAAAACTGTTGAAGTTCTAACATGAATATCCTCATCTTCTTCAATGTTCCAATCAATGGGTGGCAAGGGTTGTGTTTGTATTCAATCGATATAAACTAGATCAATCAAATCGGATTCATCATCCCACACTCCCCTTATATTCCATATCAACTTAAAATTAAATCTCTGCCAAGGAGAGACTCATCCAATCTCTTTTTCTTACCTCATTATCATCTATGTAATTTGCCCAAAAATATTCAAGGTGCGGTATATGGTAATAACTAGGATTGAGGTAAAGGTGGTTCCTAAAAAAAATTCTTCCTATTGAATGGGAACCTTCTCTTATAAGTACCAAGGGAGAACCTTGCAATATCTCTTTTTAGATTAAAGGTATTAGACTGAGATTTGCATTCATAATACTCCAAGCCAATTAGAAATAGAATTTTAACTTTCTTTCTTTCTGCACACCTTTCATTCACCTATGCAGTTTGGTGACATACTTCTATTAGAATAAACTTGTCTTCCACATATATGGGCAGATTAAGAGGAAAACCATCGAATCTACCAACCCTCAAATATGTAAACTTTTTAAATTGGATGAAGAGGTTGCCATACTTGGTAACCAATTGGAAAGCCTCAAGGAATACTCTTTGAAAAATATTGCCTTCCATCTCCATGAACAATATCATACTAAACACATCATTCACCCTTGAGAAAGTCTTATAATTCTTTTGGAGTTGTAAATTAGATTAATAATCATATATTTGTTCACTCATCAAAATCCTCCATGGGGTTCAAACCAATCCAAGGTCTTGTATAGGCCAAGACATAGAAAAGATAAGAAGACATGTAAAATGGTTTATTGACAACAAAAATCATTATCATGTCGTACAACTGGTCACTAATTATAGTGGCCCAATCCAAATATTGTTGGCTGACAAAGATAACCTAGAAAAAATACATCCATTCTTCGAAGTCGTGAGCATTCATTTTCCCTTTAACCCTATGCAGTAGCACAATAATGTCTAAGATTTCCTCCCTGAAATGTGATTATGCATCTTCTTAGGGAGATATGATTTCCCTTTCTTTAGAGGATCAAACCATTTCATTGCAATATAATTTTGATAATACCCCTTCTTTTTTGAAAAGTGACACTAGGATAGGGTAAAATTGAAATGAGAGTATACTTCCCTTTATAGTAGCCTGAAACACCCGCTTATGATAGTTCTATCCAAGGTTACCAACAAGTTATTATCTTTAGTGAAAATTTCCCTTGTTTCACAATTGTAGCGAGATATACATTCTAGCACAAGATCCATACATTGCACTGCTATTGGGAAAGAAATAGCCTCCAAAAGGCCACTTTCCATAACCCTTTGAGTAATAATTCTCTTTCTAGTTTACAAATTCTCTCCCGAAAACCATCCAAATTCACATGACCTAACCTTGAAATAAGAGAACTATCTAATCCATCCAAATACTCATATCACAAGTATTTATACCTCATATTGACCCCAAAATATATTTTTCAATTCAAAGCTAAATTAATTAATCAAGGGAGTTCAGGTTTGTTCCTTACCTAGTAATCTACCACCAATTTATATTGAAATTGTCTTTTGTGATTTCGAACTACATATTGCACACTTTGCTCCATGGGTTTAGTCCAATTTTCTCTTCATCACAAATAATTATGTCACAAAAAGGAACTTTAATCCTCGCATGACCTAGGCATTTATTTTTCCTAAATTGGCTCTAATAGTATTTAATAATTGACATGCAAACCACTTGATGCCAATATTGTACTCTGTAATGCACTTGATAGGACAAAAGTTATGTCAGGAGTTGATGAAGTTAGAAAACTCCAATAAAATCCACCTCAAACATTCCTTTATTTTATTTGCATGTCTCTTCTTCATAGAGTGCATGTTGGATGATGTTTACAAACTTCATTGGAATAGAAAATAGTTAGGGAACATGTGTCAATTCTAACAAGGTTTCCCACAAGTATGTAAATCTTGCTTTATTTTAAAGGATAGCTTCTTGGGAAGAGAATTCTTTGAAATACAAGTAGGTTATAAAATATGTGCGATGTCCAACAAGGTATTGACAACTGGTTGAAAGACAACACCAAAAATAATAAACTTGAGATGAAAAATCCAAGTCAGTAAAAAGGTAAGTTGTGAGTATGTGCTCACAGACCAACAAAGGAGAGAACATTCAAAACAAAAAAGACTAAGGCAAGAGATATTCAATAATTTGAATAACTTGAAAACTTTAACACTCAGGTCTGAACTCAAACACTTAGGCAACATTAGGATATTCATGTCCATTTTTTAATAAAATTGCATGACTAGGGTTTGTAAGTTTTTTATGCACATTTGGAAATATAAACATTTTAGGCTTTGCTAAAATGAATTTATAAATTTCATATTTTTTATAATATGTTTGTTGGGTTTGAATGACATGACTTGTATGCATTATTGATATTTTTTTTTTTGTGAAGGCATAATAGAATGATAGACTTATACACATCATTAAATGTTTATATGGTTTATGTGTCAAGGATCTAATGGAATGTAAAATTTGTGAAGTCTTGTGGGTTTTGTGTAAAATTTATACAATTAATCTTCATCTAACTACTAGGGTCGTAAGTGTTTTTTCACATGTAGAAACATAAATATTTTAGATTTTACTAATGTGAATTATATTTTTATATTTTTTTATGCGTTTATAAACATTAAATAACATTGAATTGTATGCATAATTGGCATTGACTTTTGTCTAAGGGTATAATGGAATGTTAGGCTTGTACACATCATTAACTAATTATATGGCTTTTATGTCAAGGGTCTAATGGAATGCTTGAGAGTTATAGATTTTGTGTAAATTTTTCTTGAATAATCTCCATCTAATTGCTATGGAGTGCCTATTGTTCTCGTGTATAGTGATCAATGATATTGATTTCATAAAATGGCATGCCCGTCACTAATTATTATGCTATATTCTAGCACGCTTATGCATTAGGGTTGAATTAAATTAATTATATGGTTAGTATACATAAATTTACAGTGGAATGCTTAGTATTCTTGTTCATACATCACTATTAAATGAAATTGACTTGTGTATGATGGTTATAATGGAATATGGCATATATGGGTGTCCATTAGGGTTGAATGGTGAGCATGGAATAATATACTACAAGTGTTGTGGCTTTTTTGAGAAGCTTTTATAATGGACAATGTGCATCAAACTCCCATTTTGTGCTTGATAGGCTTATTTATGTGTCATGGTTAATGGAATTCACTATTGTGCATAATATTTGTTTGGATTTTTCATGAATACACACCATTGAATAAGGGCTTGGTCACCACCCAACCATATTAGCATCATGAAGTGTCATGGACTCTAGCCAAACCCTTGAGAAAGGAAAAAATTAACAATAATCATAGCTTAAAATAAAACTAGATTATTGATTGATAGTCATAATAACTTAATAGTGTATTAGCAGGTATGCAACCCTTTCTTGGGTCTAGTTACCTCTGGTAATTCTTTCATAGGTTTCCACCCACTCAGGAAACATCATTCACAATTTCTCCCATATTCATAATATTAGGCAATTATTCTAGACTCAAAGTGTCTAACATGTAATAAGGAAAACATCTAATAATCATTGAATTGAATCCCAATTTTTTATCACCAAAATCCGTGATGGCAAGGTGAGAGCATATGACATAAGACTGATTCTAATGATAAGATCTAAGAATACCATAAAAATAATGCACATAGTATCCATGATAAAAAAGTTAGATGGAATATCTAGATTAATATCAAATAAAAAATCATTGAATTGACTTCATTTTCTGATCACCAAGATCCGTAATAGCGAGGTGAGAGCATGTTGTGAAAGTCTAATTCTGATGATATGATTTAAGAATTAAATAACATAATTCACACATAATAAAATAATACAACATCCAATTATTAAGTGGGATTAGAAATCTAAAATAATGATGAAGAGAATACATACTCTCCCACTTATTTAGTGGTGAGTGAGTTTCCACTTATCTAGTGAGATTAGAAATCTAAATCATAATGAAGAGAATACACTCTTCCACTTATTCAATGGTGATTTAATTTCCACTTATTTAGTGGGGTTAGAAATCTGAAATGATAATGAATAAATACATACTCTTTCCCTTATTCAGTGGTGAGTGATATTTTACTTATTTAGTGGGGTTAAAAATCTAACATATAACAAAATGAGCATTTATTCTTCCTTTCCATGTTTTGATCACCAAGATCCTCAGCAAGGCAAGGTGAGAGCATATTCTATATATGGTTTTTATATCTAACTCAATAAACAACTAATGATTAGAAGAATCAACCCTTTCAAATCAATGATGAAAAATAAACAAAAGTACATAATCAAAATTTTGAACACCCAGAATATTGAGAGGGGGGTGAACTAGTATTCTACTAAACCATTAAATAAATTAAAAAATATATTTAGCTGACTATAAAAAAAACATGAAAGGAATCATAACATCACATGACACATGGACACTAGGATTTTACGTGGACAACCCAAATGGGAAAAACCACAATGAGGATTAGCTCCCAATATATTATAACCAGTCATAAGATATTACATGGCACATTGCTAGGACACTATCCTTGAAAGGCTCATAGCTTGAAATGATTACAAAAATAAGTGTGGCTCACTGCCAAAAAGATGAAGTGATGGAATACACATTTTGTGTGCTGAGTTTAGTTCCAATTAAGCTCTGGAATACAAAATCCTACATTGGTTTGCAGGTTCACAACAAATGCATACAACTTCGCACAATATCACACAGTCTCACATTACTGCTTATTGTATGTTGCATATCACACCCTTTACTCTACTCAATATAGTAAATATTATATATATAGATATGTGCAATTACATCTTCATACATCAATTAGGTTGGCCTAATTAGATGTACACATACTTAATTCAAATGTAGCTTATTGACTCAACCGAAAACTTCTTTTCTTCAAAACCAAATGTGCAAGACATAAATTAATTCAGCTCAGACTTAATAAATACCTCTTTAAATCATCCATAAGCATGCACCACTTAACTATGTCAATCAGAAGAAGATCCATACCATTTTGCACAAATACTAAGCAGATTATTGTAAGAAATTTTTTTTTCATCTATATCTTCCATCTCATTCAACCAAGATCATTGAAAACTTGTCCAAAGATGCAATTAGCAGTCCTTAAAAACATATTAAAATCTCATGGAGTGGTATTCCACTATGAGTAGTTTTGGACCAAATTACTTGATCAAAATAATAGAAACACAATTTACTGGATGGATAGAAGTTGCCTCCAACTAAGTGTTGGCATCAATTACAACACACTGGAGGGCTTCTTCTTCATTCTTCCAACACAAAATAAAAATAAATATGAAAATATGCATCATTAGAACAAAAAGAATGTTGTTAGCACTTAATCCTCCATCATATCTTCAGAACACAAAATGTGCTAATGGTTGTAATCTATTACTCACTTTCTACTAAAATGCACATAGGCCATAATCAAAATAAAAATAAATATGAAAATGTGCATCATTAGAACTTAAAGCACATGCATAATGAAGCATATTAAGAGAGAAAAGCAGGGTAGGAGATTATATTCAATTTTGAATAAGTAATTATAAAATAGAATATTATCTCAATTTATGAATATTCAAAAATAGATTGAGGAAGCTTCAAAGTGTTTTAAATTTATCCTTATATCTAATAAATGGTGGTACAATTAAGGTTAAATTTAGTTTCATACACTTCATGGTACACAAACAACTTTTATTTTCCTAGTTTCGTGCTAAATTCATCCTTTAGTCTCTTCCTTTCATAAGCACATCAATAATTATCTACACCAATACAATATCCCCCTAAATCATTTAAATTGTAGCCTCTTATTTATTTTTATCATTGAATCTCATATTTTACTACGTCTTCATATTATTACTAGATGCACTTTCTTGATAAGAGTTCCTTGAACTATACTTTTTTGTTTATGGGCATAAATGTTATTTATTTTTAATAGTTCCCTATTGTCCCACATTGCTGAAACTCATAAACATAGAATATTATAATTTTTTTACACCTTCTAAGATGATTTGACTGGTTACTTGAGTTGTGACATAGCTGGAACATGAAACTAGTGTTCAATCAATTTAGCCCAAGCTAGGTCAACTTATTTAGTAAGTCTAAAACTCTTATAATCCTTTTAATTAAGGCATGTTTCCTATACCAATAGGTGTTCTCATGACTAATTTGACATTAAGATTGAGGTTCACATTCACAATAGAGGAAGAGTAAAAACTATGAATCCAACTTGTTCCCCACAATTGATATCAAATGAAATTAACACAAATATATTCTGAAGAAAAAATAAAGGTTTTAAATCTGATTGAATGCCTTTAGCAAGATAAATAGTTTAATCCATAAATTATACAACTTTTTAAGTAGTACCCATATACTTGAATCCTTACACCTATAACACACAAAATTAGGAGATTTCCTTATTTTTTGTATTAATAGTGTAAAAAATAGTAGCACATCATTTGATTCTCTTTGGTTCATCTTTATATGCGCATACATTTGAATATATATACAAGTTAGTGCTAATTATCACAAGACAATGGTTTTCGTAACTCATACAAGCTCCTATCACACTAATCATTCTAAAGATATGATTGGGAAGCTATAACCCTAAATCAAATCATGAATAAATTTGAATAACATCTCCCATGTCCACATATCAAAGTATTAAAGAGAAAGCATTATGAAATATGATGATAAAAAAATGCTCAAAAAAGCAATAGAAAAATCTTTAATGCTTACTTGTATATCAAATCAAACATTTTGTTTACTAATTTTTCGGGCTTCTCATCAAATTTATTCAAGGGTAAAATTCACATACTCCGCATATCATCATTGATATTACACACTAGAAGTATGAAAAGAACTACTATTATTCCCTCTCTTAATGCAATTTCATCTAATAGGGAAGCATTTATCAGCTCAAGCCTTGAAATCTCTCACAAACCCCTTTGAAACAAAATAATGCTCTATTTAAATTTATGAGAATACTTGGAAACTTTGTAGCAACAATTAACATTTCTTCCTGACTACAAATTCTACAAATCTGGAAGTCCTCTTCACAATTCAATCGGTTCTTTAGTCAGAGTCACCGCCTCTTTTATAGAGGAACAAACTTCAAATATCATGAATTATTTTTAAGAGTAAATCACGTTTTGGGTCTTCTCCAATAGTGGAGTCACTCAACAATTCTCTAACACTTTGCTGCAACAAAACCTCTTCAAGATCCAAAACTTTTCACTATCTGAACTTAAAGTTCAGATTCACCGAATGCTTGACTTTGTGATACTAGCATCTGCACCTAGGATTCCTCTTTTCTTTTAAATTTCTCAGAAGTTCTCCCCAACAGAGTCACCATTTTTGTTGGTGTTTTTTCTTGCTAGGCCTAAATATCTCTAAAGGGATGCTAAGCCTTATTCTAAAGAATATTCAGGGATAGGAAGCCAACACAATGAGAAAATATCTAAAGGCCTTTACTCCTACTCTTTAGGCTTTGTGAAACCAAGGACGGTGTTCCTTATTGTGTTCATATGATTTCCACTACCTCAAGAACACTTCTACACACAGATTTTTCCCTATTGAGTGCAATTAGATGTAATTTATCAGAGGCTCAGCCAGCCTTAAACAAATGACCTCTATATTACTACAAACATTTGGTAACTTGGAGATTTGCATCTCACCATGAATAGAATATGAATTAAGTAGTGTTCTAACCATGAATCTGTAAATGGGTATTCTTTAATCATAATAAAATATGAGAATACTCAATGAATAAGCCAATGCCTCATCAAATTGGGTAGGATTCAAGCATGAAACATTCATTCATACACAATAATATATCCTGATATGGGTGAACATTTTACAATGCATTACATTATAGAACTTCACTATATCTAAAGCATCACTACTTATCTAATACTTAGCCCATTATCACAAACTTACAATTCTTCCTTAAGAATCTAATTAACTCATTGAGCTAAAGCAAGCAGAAGAATCATACATTCCAAATAAACCATTCAAAGATAAATGAAATTATACTTGATACTTTCATTCACAATCTATCATAACAACACACAAGAGAGCACATACTTTAATTTTTTTATATTTCTTTTGATATTGGTAATTACATAAGACCATTTAAGATTGTTTCATACATATACCCTACCCAAGACAATTAGTGATAGATTCATTAGGAATTCTACATTTTGTATGTTCATTTTCCCTACCCTGACCTTACAGGACTCAAAAATTTGACCCTTGCAATGAGCCTTGAGATCTCTTTTATAGCATAAGAGAGCGAAAAGCATAAGGCTAATTGCATTTACATTTCACCAAAATTTCATTTGCATTTCAAAAATCCTAGATGGTTGGATGTAATCATTTACTGCATGAGGGAATAAAAACTATTACAACCCACGTAACTAGTCATTATCACCATACCTGTAACAAAATTCCATCAGAGGCCTTTCCATCCACTTCCACATCAAACCCCAAAAGAACCAACATCAGCATCACAACCAAAATTGAAAACCCAAAAAAACACACCATCACTTGGAACCCAGAACAACACCATAGCCACGATACAAATGGCCACTTCTTGTTTTTTCTTTAGTGGGAGGCGAAAAAAAAACCTCAACCTCATCATCACACTTCTTAGCACCAGTGCAACATTACATGGTGTCACCGCAACCATACCTCAACATAGTCTTTGATCCCTACTTATACTCTGTAGGTTTCATTTCCTTGTTAAGCATTGTCACCTTTGACCTTGCAACTTGGCCCTTCAACCGAGAGTTGCAGTTGATGACCCCTGGGATGGGCTTCATACTTTCCATCTTCAGGTTGAGAGAGCCTTGAAGAATATCTTATTCATCCGATGGGAAATCTTCACCATATTTTTGAACATTACCTCTAGCTAATCTACGCATAGTCGATGGAGACGCAGTTGACATGCTCATTTTGCACCAATACTTAAAACCTTCACAATAGCAACTACTCACCACATAAGCACAAAGCATTCCAAAATCTTAATTGCTATGGTGAAAATGAATAACCATTATCCAAATTTATTTAGCACATTGATGAAATGATCATCAATGCTCCAACTGAAGCACGAGCGAATAAGTGATCATTCACTGGCATCTGCATCATCGCCTTTAATTCCTAGGTACATGGAAAGCAGTGTACAATCCATCATAATTGCAAGGAAGTAGCCATTTGCATGCATGGAATTAAACCTGATATCCTTTGAAGAGCTTGCACCATTAATGCTCACCATTTATAGAGCCTCATTAGCCATCACATGGATAATTCTATATTTTGAATGTGAGTTGTTGATCCACCAGTGCATTAGCTTATTGATTGACTCAAATTGAGTCAAAAACATTTGAAAATTCAATGCCATCATATGGCAGATCCATCAGCCAATGATACCTCTCCCAGTCAAAATACACGTATACGATCCACAATCCCCATCCAACCACCTTATGTTGCCAACCAAAACCATGTTTCGCTAGCGCGCAAGCTGTGCAAGGAGTTAGGTGAAACCTTTTTAATATTCTATATGGTACACACGCTATGACTCAAATTAAGACTCATTGGTACATCAGAGCCATCAATCCTCAATAATAGGAGATCAAGCCAACTAGGGTAAATGGGTCCCACTTGAACAAAAGGATGCGTGGCGCAATCGTGCACACCCCATGGCCCATCCAAAATTCATTTTTTTAACACTACACAATGTGCACACAAGGGCTTGGATTTCATTGATTAAATCCAATGGTTCAAAATCCTACACATGCATATTATTTGTTATGAGGAAGGGGCCATGGGTTAGGTGACAGGCAATGGCCCCTCAAATAATTAAAGACTTAAGACATAAGTCTTTAAAAGACAAAATGTTTTGTGCCAACCATAAAGTATAATAAAGTTTGATAAATTCCCGATGACCGAAAGGCCTAAACAACGAGGCTGATAAAGATAATGGAAATGATGCCATAAATTGTAACTACGATGATCAATGACCTGGTACAACAGGTCAACATTAAAATATAATGCAAGGGTTTGATAATTTTGAAAATTTGAACTAGGGTGATGAACATCTAAACCCTAGGACAACAAGCACAAAGGTGACAAATCGTCAAAAATTTCCCTAGTAACCAGCTAAAATTTGTAAAATTTTGAAATCTCTATCAATTCCCTTGCAAGGCACCATAAAAAATTATCTTTAATAATCCACTTGGTGAAAGTTTCCACTTGGCCCTTCCCTATTATGCTTATTTTTTTGGACAATGAGGCATAGATTTGGAACTTTCAATTGATGCCAAGTGGAAAGGATGTTGTTATCCTAGCTTGTGATCTACCACTTATTCTTTCATATTCTCATATATTTTAAAACTTTCAGATAGCCAAATCAATTTTATTAATAAGTTATTTCAATATTATTGCTTTACTAGTGAATATATGAGAGGTTTTTTCTTTTTAAATTTGTCATATTATGATGGTAGGTGAATATTTCCACACTCCTCCCCATAGTGATTTAGTATGCATTCTAGGTCAACTTAAGAAAATTGATGTAGATATCAAGGGTAGATGCCCAATCCATGCAAGTTTCCTTAGGATAGTTTTCCAACATTCCATTACAACTTCATAACCTAGGAGAATGTGGTGTGCGGTTTCTTCATTGCTTGTGCATATTGGGTATTTGTGCTAACCAACAAAACCAATCCTATGTAATCATTCCCCTATTAAAATTCATTGATGTAAAGTGGTCCAAGTAAAGACCCCCCACGTTTGGTAGTGGATTTGTGCCCCAACATGAGTATGTTGGCCACTCTTTTGTATTTTCTTTCATGCTTTGTATTTCATAACCTAATACAAAATATTCTTCTAATTTAGCCTCACACCATAAAATTTAATCATCCTTGTTTGTTAAGAATAAAATTCTTAATGATAATTCCTTACATATACCACCACTTTGCATGGATCTAATAAGAATTCAATTGATTTCCATTTAAAATTTTGATGTTCATTAATGTTTCAAAATTATAAATGATCCCTCACCTTTGTACCATATCATTCCTCTAATAGACGTATTTCTTCTTGTATACCATTTGTTTCTAGTTCAAACATTGGTTTATGGCCATTCAAGGAATCAAACTAGAATAATGCCTTGGATCTCAATTTTATTGTCCATGTTGGATGATTAGCTATAATTTTCCTACAACTCATCATAAAATTCTATAATTGCAAACCATGTGGTGGATTAGTCACAATCACAATGTGGTGTCATTAATTGTTGTCAAAGTATTTCTTTCTTAGTATTTGGCACCATAATGCATATGGATTTTCAATCATCCTCCATGTCAATTTTTCACCCTATGCCATATTCTATTTATGGATGTCTCTGATCACTTCACCACTAGTTTGTTTCCTTTTTTCTGATTGTATCCTATGTGATTAGGGAGATTCTTCTTACATTGTTTGGTCCATACCATAGAAAGTGTCATTGTATTCTATTTATGTCCCTTTCGACTTTCGATGTTATCCATAAACAAGGAAACATATAGACCAAAATTGTTGTTATGATAGATTTTATCATTATTATTCTCCTCACTAAGCTTAGCCATCTGCCCAACCATGCCTTTGCTTTTTTTTTGCTTCATATAGAGGAATAACAAGGTAGGTTCTTGGAATCGATATGCACTATTTATCTCTATTAATAATTTGTCTCAAGCATCTAGTGTACTCTTCCAACATTCTTTCTATTACCGCCATTTCTGAAAGTGGTGATGATCCATATAGGAGGGTGTCATCAACAAATAGCTAATGTGTGAAAGGTGCTATATTTTTTTATAATTTTTATTCCATTCCATTGGCCAATTGCATATTTTTGTATATGCCCTTGTTGAGTGTATCTTTTATTATTATAAATAAGAAGGGAAATAAGGGATCCCCTTGTCTGATTTCCTTTGCTCCTTCCAAAAATAACATGGTGAACCATTGATGAAATTTGACTATCTTGGTGTTGAAATGTAAGCATAAACCCATTGTAACCATTTGTTATTGAACCCGATTTTTTTCATAATCTTCATAAGGAACCACCATCTAACTTTCTCATATTCTTTACTTATGTTAAGAATTTTAGGATCATTTCTCTCAAGTTTGTATTGCCTCCTATATTATTACTATCCCATCAATGATTGAAGGTGACGAAAATGGTTCAAAAGAAAAATCAATAAAAACATAAACAAAATGTATTGAAATTAGCCTTATACCTTTAATTCTCCTTCTCCATGGATTGAGCTCAAGTTTCCACCCAAGAACTTGTTTATTTTCTCTTAATTGATTATTTGTGAATTTCTCTTGATAGTTACTTCAACATAATTTAGTTAGCTTGAATTGTTGTGAAAATGGGAAGGATCTATGCTTCAATTTATAGATTTTTTGATGGAGAAATGGAGGGTCAAGATCTTCTTGTGAAATGGATGGTTGAGATTGAATGATATGGAAAAGGTTTATCCTTGTGAAAAGTTTCACAAGGTGGAGGCTTATTTATTAAGAAATGTGGCATTGGTAATAGAGCAAGGTGTGCTCACAAATGTGTGAGCACACATTGGGAAGAAAAATAAAATGACATGTGGAAGGCAAGGTGTGCTCACACATATGTGGGCACATCTTGGGAAGAATGAGATTGTGAAAAGTAGAAACAAATGAGGAAAGGTTTAAGATCAGTAGGCTTTGACCATATGACAAGTGGTGATAAGTGACAAGTGTAGGGCGGCTCCTATGGGGAAGAATATCTCACACATGTGTGAGCATCTAATGAGAGGAGAGGTTAAAGGATGAGTTGGAAACTGATGGTGAATTTTGCATGCAACACTTATCACATGTCTAGATGTTTGGAGAAATAGGTACAATTAAAAATTGAAATGGTAGGAAAATAGAAACCTTTCTCTTTTTTAGGGAGGGTTTGATACCTTTTTCTTGTTTAAGAGATGGGGGATGATGGTTGTGGATAGATTGTTTATGGGTTTGATGGATTTAGACAAGATATGTGATGGAATTACAACTTGAAAGGTGAGTCAACCTAATCTTGACAAAATCTAAAGTGACCTTAAGGATAAAATTCAATGATTCAACTAATCTAATGATGAAAATGATTGTTCTAATGCAAAAACTACAAATCTAGAAAACAACAGAGGAAATCAGATTATAAAAATGGACTGAGTAGGACACTATACATTTGTGACATGAATTTGGAGTTGAAAATGCTATACTAAGTTGCACAAGGTGTGAGTGTCTTTAAGTGGGGGGAATTAAGACCTAGTTTCATAATCCTCAAGTGCCAGATCAGATCTTTTTTTTACACTTGTCGTAGTATTAGATCATTATCAGATTTTGAAATAATTGAGTTTTTATGAGTTGTCAAGCTGTATTTTTTTATTGCAACAATTAAAAATTGATATTAAAGCTTCTCCCAATCCTCTTCAAACCTAAAACCTGCATATTCAATGAGAGAGGAATGATTGTGCCATTCAAGGGCTTGCCTTAGCCAAACTTCATGTTAGTGATATAAAACCTATCATTTTGAGGGATAGGTATAAATGATAAAAAAGAATGATGAACCAACAATACACTATAACTCACCATGCTCCAATTGCTTCCTTGAAGGATTGAACCCATATAAATCTCCTCAAGACTTGAATGTTGCTTGCTTTATTTTCTTAGAGACCTACAAGGGCTAGACTTCACATATAATATGGTAACATAAACATGAACAAACTCACACACACTTTGACATGATGCTTGGATCTTGAATTGCTGCAAAAAATCTCTAAAATTATTCGCTTGACTTTCTTGATAATGCTCTTGGAAATAATTTTTCCCATAATTGCTTGTTAGATTTGAAATGATGCAATAACTAGGTATTTATATGCAATTATTATAATTTAAATAAAAATTAAATCCCAATAGTTTAAATTGGACACTTGAAATTCAAATAATAAAAGACCACCTTTGACATATTTGAATTTGGAGCCAAAATAGGGGACATAGATGCCCTAAGAATTGGTGTCTCAGGCCTATTTTTCATGAATTAAGGTGGCAAGGGAAAATATTAAATGAATGCATTGGTTTTTCACTTGCAATTTATCTGTAATACTTAAATGGGATATGGAATGCATAATTTAAGAAATTAGGTGTTCAATTAGGTCCAATAACTTAAGGGAGAGAAAAACAATTGGAAATTATCAAGGGTGACAATTTACAATGCTACACAAATTAGGAAAAATGTTAATGATGATTAGGATAGGGATTAAGTTAATCAATCATAGATGTATTAAGTTAATCAATCATAGATGTATTAAATTAATCATGATTAGGGTATGGATTAGGCTAACTAATCATGTATTGATTAACTTAACTAGGATTAGGAGATTTGGATGAATGTGCATAAATGTTAAATTAATTAAATAGTACAATATTTAATTAATGTGTGTGAGACTATAGAATAATTAATTAAATGGGATGTTTAATTAATTGTAAGGTGGGATGGAATAATTAATTAACTAATATGATATTTAATTAATTATAGAATAAAGTGAGATAATTAATTAAATAATAAAATAGTTAATAGATTATGGGCTAATAACAAAATAATTAATTAAATAGTGTAGTATTATTTAAATATAGGATAATGTGACAATTAATTAAATAATAATAGTTAATTAATTATAGGTATGATGGTCAAGATTAACTTGAAGGTGTGATGTTTGAATTAGGGTGTCTAAAGAGATATTCACACTTGGGACAAAATCACTTTATTCCATTGTTATGATTGTTGGAAGAATAATTTTAAGTTTGTTTGTTGTAACCTTCGTTAAATAACCTTTTATATTGTGTTGCATAATAATATTGGTCCATAATCAATGAAGGAACAACACTCCTCTTTCTTTGGGATTAAAGCAACATTGGTGTTGTTCATATCCTTTAGGATTTTTCTAGATTTTCTTAGCTCTTCAACCACCTTACAAATGTCTTTCTTCATGAAGCTCCAACATGTTTAATAATATAACACCATAAAATTATCAGGTCCTAGAGTTTTTTCTGAATGTAGTTGGAATAGAGCATCCTTTTCATCATCGTCTTCAATAGGTGCCATCGGGATATCATTTTACCTTTCATGTACCTTGGTCGGTATATAATTTATGAAGTTGTCTTGGAGGGATTCAGATTCTTCTTGTTCTGTTAGTAAATTATGAAAGTATCAAATGTCTTCATTTTTATTTCTTTTATATATGTTAATATCTTTCCTTCATTTTTATTTAGTTATGATATCCTGTTAAATAATCTCTTCATCTTTGTTGAATGATGGAAACTTTTTGTGTTCACATCACCTTCAACTAGCCATGTTTCTCTAGATTTAGATCACTAGTATCATTCTTCTCTTACTATAATTTCATTGTATTCGATTAGTAAGGATTTTTCTTTGGCATAGTCTTCTTGAAACATCCCATTTTTTATGACTTTATGGTTCAATTCTTCCAACTCACCTTTTATTATTTCCTCCTGAAAAAATGTTTTTGAAAGTTTTTAAATATTCATAGCTTTAGTTTTCCTTTGATGAATTGAATTTTTTTGGTGAATACAAACACTTTTTAGCCTTCCATGACTATGAGTTCCATTCACCAATTTCTGAGTAGCTCACAAATTTCCCCCTAACATAGCCACAATTTTTCAAAGTGGAATTGATTCCATGGTTTTTAAAATTTCTTTGACTACAAGTTCTAAAGACATGGGAAATGGTCCAACAAAGATACATGACAGATGTTAGAAATGGAAACAATGGATGAGTGAATCCAATGAGGCATGAGAAGGAAATGGTCCAATATTTCTATAATATTTGTAAATTTATTTTGCATGTTATTCCAAGCAAATGTTCCATTGGTTGGTATTATGTAAACTAGATCTATTCTTATTGCAATTTTTTGGATTCAACTGTGTATTTTTTCCAATCGACGTTTCAAATCACACTCAATGATCTATAATCAGGAATAGGAATTTTTTTAAGTCTTGTTAGGACTGGGATACCCTTATAATCCCCCTAGTTTTTAGATATATCCAAAATAACATTGATGTCACCTCCAATGAAAATATCCTTTTGTCCTATATTATTTAATTCATTTTCGATATTGTTCCATAATATTCTTTTTTTTGCTAGTTATGTAGGTTTGTATATATTAAAAAGAAATAGCTAACATATGTACCAGTTAGTGAGTTCTCGATTATTATTTGTTCCAATTATATTGATTGATACTCTTTTGGTTTTCCATAGTATTTCTAGTCCTCTTGAGGAACCTAATCCTTTTGTGAAATGGTCAAACCATATTTTGCAAATTTTAAGGAATATCTTTGCTTCCCTTTAATTTATCTTTTTTTTTTGAAGCAACACACAATCAATCAATTGATGGTTTAATTGATTCTTGATCATGCACCTTTTATTAGGGGCATTAATGCCTCTAAAATTCTAGCCGAGGATCCTCCTTTGTTTCCAAGGGAGGTGATTCCTCCCTTTGACCTAAGCATGTAGCTCTTAATGGATTTTTGTCCCACATTGTGCTTCCTCTTCCTTTCTTGTGGTATTTTTTTTGGCTCCCTTCATTCAATATTTTGGTAGCCATTTGACTAAAATTCATCTTGGGTCCATCATGTCGATTTCATCTATTAAATACTCTTCCTCTATTTGTGATCCTTCTTATTTTAGTATTTTATTGGTCTTTGTGTCTTGTTTATAAGGAATTATCATCCATTAAAATACTTGGATTTTTGTTTCAAGCCCACTATCCAATACCTTAGTAGAAAATATTTTATTGTTTGAATCTCCTTGATTGGCTAATTGTTTATGAAGATTTAAAAAAAAAATTTAAAGAAATTATTAAAATAAAAGTATGCATTAAGAAATTATTGGGTGGAATGATGTAGTGATGAGATTCGTCCCCAATCCACCATGTCGGTTTGCTCAAGTTTGGATTCCCTAAATCATATTGCATATGACATTGGGAGGAGAAGTGTTCCATTGAGTAACATTTCCTACATCTAAATGTAATTTTTTCATAGTTAATAGGTTGGCTCTTGCATCTATTTCCGACCTTCAGCAAAATATTAGTAGGGAGGCCATTAGCTAAATCCATTTCAACACAGGTTCGAGCACACATAGAATTTTGATAGTTGATGATATTTTATTGATTAGAATAATCATTATGTTAAAGTAAATTAATTAGTATTTACTCTAATGCTTAATGTAAACTTACGAAAAGATCATCTAGTTCTGATTGTGAGTGTTATTGCATTGATTATGTATTTCAATCAGTCATGTGCTTTATTCTTTGTGTTGCACACAAGATAAAAATACTTAAATGATTTATGCATTTTGTTTTCTCACTCCTCTCTCAATCAAAACTCTATTAATCAGGGTCTCATGTTGAGTTTTCCTAAGTCTACATAAGGATATTCAATCCTTCATTATATTCATTCTATAATTGATTCAATAATCAATAATCATTATTGTTTCACATATTTGGTTGTGGAATTTCTCATTCGTGTGTGACAAGTTTCTCTTTGGAATATCATCTACGGTTTGTGGGATATGCAGAACAGGTTTCTGATTTGACAACTCTTCTTATGAAGAAAAATATTTATCTTCCTTATTCATATACATCAGGCAAGTCTTCTTCTTCACCATCATTCCAAACAGATAGATAGACCAAACACAAGGGTCATGCATTATGTGCAACCACAAGTTCACATTCTTCTAGATAGCTACTAGATTCAGGTGCTTCACACCATATGGCATCTTCTCAAGACATGTAATCATGTTTTGAGGCTACATCCTCACCACACATATTAATGGGTAATAACACTTATATGATTGTATGTGGGAAAGGTTTTATCAAAATTGATGATGGTATATTCAATGATGTACTATGTGTACCATATTTATTCACTAACCTTCTCTCCATCTATCAGGTTGCTCACAGTTGGAAAGGGAAGACACTTGAGTTCACACCTAATTCAATTCACATCAAAGATAGTTAGAATAGTAACATTGTTGCAATAGGGACAATTGATCATTCTTCTCAATTGTATGCATTCTCACACTTTGGTCCATAATCTCCATTATCTGAGAATCACTCTCTTTCTTCAAGAGAGCATGTTGTATCTGAGGTGAAGTTTGGTCACTTGAGCTTATGTGTTCTTCCATATATTCATGAGACCAGTGTTGAGACTTCTACACCTCGACCTCCTGTTGAGATCACATCTACTTAGCAAGATCCCTCTTTAGCTTTGACTGGCATTGTAGCTCCATTCATCAAGCCATCTAGTGGTATTGTTGAGTACATATCAAAGGATATTCATTTCCTCTTATATGATAGATTCAAAACATTTGTTATCCCATCTTCTTTAGAGATTCCATATCAAGATCATCTTGAGTTGTCTGGTGTTGATACATTTGATTCAACATTCTACCATTCAGACACTCATTTTTTAGTTCAATTCTCAATTGAGAATCATCCAAGACTTCCATTTTCACCTCACATCTAGGGTTCTCCTCATCATCAATCATTGGATCTATTTCTTTCTCAGGGGAGACACATTGGTTTGATCATCGACATAGGAGTTCTCTCATTCTGGGGGGATTTGGAGTCTCCACTCTCTCTTATGGGGGTATCTAATTGTATATCTAAATATGTTCTTGAGAGAGTCTCTTGAGACATTCAATTTGTAATTTCTTTCTATTTCTTGTTTGGAGAGGATTTTTGTTCCCACAAGGTTTTCTCCTTTGCTCCATTTGTAAGAAACTTTCATGTTGTTCATGGGTACCTCATTAGGCCTTATGTTGGGACCCATTCTATATCCACCATTGCATTATTTTCCTTCATCAAATTTTTACTTCTCCTTACTTTTCATTTAGGTGGTGTTGGAGTAAGTTAATTAATATCTACTCTAGTGCTTAATGAAAACTTAGGAAAGGATCATCTAGTTCTAATTGCAAGTGATTGCATTAATTATGCATTTCAATCAGTCATGTCCTTTATTATTTGTGTTGCACACAAGATAAAGGCACTTAACTGATTCATGCATTCTATTATCTCACTCCTCTCTCAATCATAACTCCATCAATTAGTTCCATGTTGAGTTTTCTTAAGTCTACATAAGGATATTCAATCCTTCATTGTATTCATTCAGTAATCGATTCAATAATCAATAATCATTATTGTTTCACATATTTTGTTGTGTAATTTCTCATTCATGTGTGATAAATTGTTGTTCATAATATCATCTAGTGCTTGTGGGATCTCAATCACAGATTCTTTCGCATTATTCATATAAATGATAAATATTTGAAAGGGTTGACAAGTGTGTCTTATTTTTTTTACACTTATGTTATGAATTTAGCACATGTTCTCATTGCCCACTTTTCTAAAACTAGTCTCATGAATATAGTATAGACCTAGTAATATTTCTTCTCATTATTTATTATCTGATGCTTTCTCATCTACTAATTAAATGAAATATAAATATCCTTATCTCACATTTCATGCTCATAATTTTCTTCTAGCATAAATAAACCTACATTTTTTCATAAATAATTCTTAATGAGAGGATGAAATAGGTGGTGGTGGAGAGGTGTAAGGATGATTTTTTGTGTCATAGACCTTAGGTGATATGGGATCCTTCGGTTAGTTGAGACCAATATTTGAATTTAAGTTGACCTTGGGTGAACTTGGTATGGGTATTTATGGTTTATGTTCCAAGTGGGATTTTTATTGTGGATGTTGTATGACTATTGGATGGGTTTTTGAACCAAGTTAGGAATGGAAGTTGACACTTTAGGTGGTACAAATCCTTGATATAAGGGTTTATCTCTAATGGCTAGGGGTTATTTCTTCATTGCTACATCTTCATTTTCTCCTCCTTGACAACCTCTACTACAAACTCTTTACTATTCATTCCATCCTCATCTTCTTTCCTTATGTATTTTTATTCACTTAGTTGTACCTCCAATTTTTCTAGTTTATCCAATTGCTTGTTTATATTATTGATCATCCTCCATGTCTTATTTTCTTCATACCATCTCCATGCTTCCCAAATCACACGCCTCTTCCTTATGACTATAAACATCTTGATTTTTGTTACAATCTCACTTCAATGTACAATTTTACACCATACTCAATTTTCAAAACAAATTCTTTCACGAGATCAAGCTCTCTCATTGCTTAATACTCCTCACACACCTACAACAGCCCTCACGAGCTTCTTCTCTACCACCCTCTCTCTTTCACTCTACCCACTGATCCTGGTATAAGCTACCTCATGTTCAACGATCTTCGTATGCACTCAAAACCCGAGGCTCTAATACCACTTGATGTAGACAAAAACAAAATCTCAACTCAAATCCAAAATTTTCGATTACAACAACTCAAAAAATAATTAAACCAAAATTGGCAATAACTTGTGCCAATTTTTAATCGATTTACAACTGCATGATTACAAAAATCAATTCAAACAAAAAAAATATATCTTTATTTCAACCTCAAGATAAATAAGAATTACAAATTTTAGGGAAACTAATTTGCCTCCCTCGTCTGTCCAACTTTGCATATTCCTACTTTACACACTTCATTCACCTCCCCTTTATAGTGTCAGTCTTCTACCACACATTCTTACCTCCTTGTCATCCCTTTCTCTCTATGCTTTCAATTTGTGATAGTTCTCCTTTTAATATGCTCGATATGGCTTCAACCCTTGCAAAAATACCTATACTTATATGCATCTCATTTAAATCTACATTTAAATTTTAATAACTCTTCCTTACCTCAACATTGATACTTCACCCTGAGGTGCAGATTTTTTTCCCTATACATTTTATTTTATTAACATCTATGGCTCCTTCATATGTTGACCCTTTTGGCCCAAGTTTTTGCATGCCACACGATATTATTATTTTTCCCATCCTTAAAATTCTATTGCCTTCTTTAAGACAACCTTTTATGACATTTCAATTTCTCAAATCTTCTTTTGAATGGTTCAACCTTTATCCCTATTTTCTTCTTTGCTCAACCTCTTCCTGATTGTCTCACACAACACTCCTCTCTCTACTTTTTCTTGAAACTATATGGAATACTTCCCTTACATTTGTGACCAACTATTTCTCAGTATTGTCTTCTACACTACACCCCATCCAGCATCTCACAACTTGCACTATGTTTGCAACAACTTGGTGTTGATCCCAAGCCATGTTATGCGGCCTAAGGGTCTTTTATTGTTGCAAGAGAATCTCTCATTCCCACATCCACCTATTCACATTAGTTTTGGTAAACAATTATCCTTCCTTTAGTCCTATTTTGTGCTTCCTCTATTCTATCTTTTGCACTAGCTATCAAATGCTCTCTTCTTGGAATGTGTAGCCTATCCCTTTCTTGATGTTCTGTAATTATTCCTTTAAAATCTTCAACTCATGCATAGTCTCTTTATTTTTCCTTCAATTTTTCTTCAAAATACATAACACCTCTTCTCACGTTTGGCCTATGTTGAACAATTTTTGGTTTCTTGGTAATCTGCCTTCAAACCAGAGCCATGGCATGGGTCTCTCCTCACCTAGGCGTGCCTCTTCCACTCACTAATTTTTATTTTACTATCCCTAGTGATGCCTCTTAACATTTTTTTTTTAATTTCTTCAACTTCTCTTGGTTTTTAATCTTCCAAGATCTTTAACCGTATCCTTTCCAACTTTGACATCCTCATAATATTTTAATAATGATTTGCATAACTTTATAAAAATCAAATTACCATTTAACCACATGGGAAATTGTTTAATGTGCAAAACGTACATATGCGGGCTCATGAAGATACATATAACAAGCATTCAAACTTAGGATGTTTTACCAAACCAAATGAAATTGCTCACAATGGAAAGAAAAACAAAACCAAACCAAAACCAAACCAAAAATTTGATTTTGGTTGATGTGGGATTGCCTGTGGACTTGGATGCTCCTATATCACATATAAGAGGAGAGAACGAATCCCCTCTAGCATTGTGGGGAGAACTACAAACTCTCTCATTCCCATGAGGGGATTCGTAAGCAAGGTCATTGTGAGCCCTCCAGGTTTAGGTCTCGGTGTAGGAATGACCCTAGTCATAGGAGCTTAGAACTTTTGAGTGTTTGCATGTAAGTGGTGGCATTTATTTTTTGTCATCATGGTGAATGAATAATTTTTGTATGTAACAATTCAACTTGATGAAAGATGTTTGGTTGATTAAGTTGGTAGTAATGCTATTTGAACTTAAAAAAACTTATAGTGTTTGAGGGGTAGATTTTACATTCACAAATCAATTAATCACTTTTATATTATCCCAATATTATGATGCCAACATAACAATAGTTGGTGTTTAAGAAAACAAGCCACAATGTAATGCCTTCGGTGTTTGTACCTTGTATGTTTGTTGATTTTTCTTTAGTTCCACTCCTCTTATGAGTGATGATGATTTTTATTACCAATATTATATTTTCTCAATGAGGTTTTGTATTGTCATTTAGAATTTCAACTATTTATTATGGTATGTATGAGTATCCCTTTATAAGGTCACACCCAACAACCACACAAAACACGATATATTTTATTCACAACTAACTAGAAAGACCATGATAAAACACTTAATAAAATTTATTACATTATTTTCTCTTACCAAAATGTGATTAAATTACCTTAAAACAAACGTGTTTATAATTCTAAATATATCTAATCTAAGTTTAATTAAATATTCACCCATTGTGACAAACATATAAAAGATTTCTTACTAAAATGTAAGATCTAATTATCCATTAGAGTAATGTACCTAATTATAAAATATTTTTTATTTAAAATTTAATTATGGAGGCAACCCAAACAAGAAAATTTCAAAGGCTAGTTATGGAGGCAATTGTGAAATTGTTTGCCTTAGATTTTTAGAGAAATTATGAAATAGAATTGAAGTCTGGATGTCAGCTAGACTAGCGGTTGGGATAATAGTAACTGCTAGCATAAAAAGGGTTTGAAGTAGATTATTTTCAGCTCCCATTTATTTATTGTGTTCTTTAATATTGATATTTATTTAAAATGAATAGTTATAAATTAATTTTCTAAATTAATGAATAGACAGTTATCGTTGCATATTAAAAATTATTGTTGTTTGGAAGATAATTTTAAAAATAAAAAAGAAAAATGCAAAACCAGTGAAAGCAACGACACTAAAATTTGAAACCAAAAAAATAGCATTAAATTTGATTTCTCCTTCATGTTTTCTATGCTGAGAATTAGGAATTAGTAACATTAGAAGGCCCTTGATAACAAAACTTGATCTAAACCAGGTATGTGCTTCATGCATACTAAACCCTAACCCTTGGTTTTTGATTGTATAATTCCAAGATTTCTGACTTCTCTTGGGAAATACCATGTCCTCAAGGGTTTTATAGGTTGTAGGATTATATATGGAATTGTTGAATTCATTGAAGATTTTTGTGGATGTATGATGAATGGCTAGGCTTTCTAACCATTAATTTGCATTGCAACTATGACCAAATTGTTATTTCTTCTCTCTAAGCGATTGAAAGAATTCCCATGATTTACATATAAATGCCCCACACCACCTCCTGCTCTAGTTTCTAGTTATTCTGGTTAATCCTACTCTACTTTAGCCATTTTTCATTTTTCATTTTCTTATATTTTTATAGTGGAGAGGGAAAAACTGGAAGGAAGCTTCATCTGCCTCATTTAATCTCGATAAGTACTTAATAGTTTTATGGATTTGTTTTTTTAATCTAAATTAAAAAAAAAAGGGATTATTTTTTATTTAATTTGGTATTCTCTCTATGGTTTTTTTAGTATTAATTTATTATGGTATCTTTCTTTTAAGATCCTAAATATCAAGAAACCAAAGGAAAGTGCCTTTGAATCATTGAAGTGAAATTAAAGTTTTCTTTGAATATTTGTTGGTTTTTATTTCTCCATCCTTTATCAATCTTTTGTTTGAATAAAATGTTTGTTGTTTTGATTTACAGTCCAGCCAAATATCCAAAAGATGCTCAGTCACATAGGTCATGGATTTTTGTCTTTGTGATGGAGGCTTGATTAAAGGGAAATGCTCAGTCACACAGGTTGTGGCTAATTTGACTGACCTGATTCACGCTACATGTTGCATTAATTATTGTTGCAAACATCAAGGAGGGCATGATTTTGTTGTTTTGTGCAAATAGTGATTTTATTTAAAGCTTGAGAGGCCACATTTGGGTCATGATCTGTACAGGGTCTGCTTTCCATTGCCATAGATTGGTATGATTGGAGGAGGCATGATTTGTCACTAAGGATCATAATTTTCTCTAAGCTATGATCTGCTTCGATACATTGTTTGGAGGCATGATTCACTTGTTTGAAGCAGACAACATTCATCAAAGTTGCACCTGAACCTGCAATCTTGTTTTCATGGTGTGACATACATCCTTTCAGGCACGATTTTTTGTATAGGTTTGTCTCTCAATACCTGTTAATTGCAAGTGACTTTCATTTGGAGGAAGAGACATCAGGAGATCTTTTACTTACAACAGCTTCAACAACTTCGATCTCTTCAATGGAGTCGATTTGTTGCATGTAAATTGTAATTCAAGATCGGAAATTCTTGCTCTTAGAGGCATATTGTTTTATTTTTTTGGCATAATTATTGTAATTTATTCTCTCAAGTCTATATTTTTCCAAAATCATGGATAAAAATCATGTAACTCTTCTCACTCCCTCAATTTTTCTTGAGTGGAAAACCCAGATGGAGATCACTCTAAAGAAGTTGAGGTTGTATCAAGTCACCATGGGTACAAAGCTTGAACTAGGTGCTACTATAGAAAACAGAAAATGGCTCAACAAATGTGATGTGTCTTTTGGTACTCTTTACATGTCTATCTCTCCTGATCTATTATTTCACATCCAATCTTGTAACACTCCACAGGAAGTTTTGGCCCATCTTGAGCTCTTTTTTGGTAAGCAAGACACACTTAGGAGTTATCAGTTAGAGAATGAGCTAATATTTATTAATCATAACGATTTTTATAGTATCCAAGACCTCTTCACAAAACTTAAGTCTTTAAGGCTTCAATTAAAGCAGTGTGGTATTGAGAAGAAAGATGAATAGTTGATTCTTTCTCTACTTGCCAAGCTTGGTCTTGATTATTCTATCTTTGTTTCTACATTTTATGCTACTAGAGTTGCTATGGGATCCAAATTTACAATACCCTCTCTTGATTAATTTTCCACATCACTCATGTGAGAATAGTCAAAGTTAATCCATATGGGTACACTGAAATATTCAAAAGCATTTTCCCTTCTTGTTTCTCAAAATCTGAAAGACACGAAGGCCTCTACTAGTAAAGGTAAGAAAAAAAACCAAAGAACACAAATAATCCAAGAAGGATTCCAGCTCACATAACACCTCCGATTCACCTTCTCCTAAGGTGGAATCATCAAAGAAATAAAGACCCAAGTGTGCTTACTGTAATAAGCAGGGACATGACAAGTCTAAATGTTCCAAGAAGAAGATAGATGGATATGCAGAATGGGTTTTTGATTTAATAGCTCTTCTTATGAAGAACAATATTCATCTTCCCTCTTCATCTACATTAGGCAAGTCTTCTTCTTCACCATCATTCCATACATATGGACAAACCAAACATAACGGTCATGCATTATGTGAAACCACCAGTTCACATTCTTCTAAATGGCTACTAGATTCAAGTGCTTCACACCATATGGCATCTACTTAGGACATGTTCTCATGTTTTGAGGTTGTGTTCTCACCACACATATTAATGGGTAATAACACCTATGTGAGTGTATGTGGGAAAGGTTCTAATGACATTGATGATGGTACATTAAATGATGTACTATATGTACCATCTTTGTCCACTAACCTTCTCTTCATCTATTAGATTGCTCACAATGGGAAAGGGAAGAAAATTGAGTTCACACTTGATCCAATGCACATCAGAGATAGTCAAACTAGCAACATTTTTGCAACAAGGAAAATTTATCATTGTTCTCGATTGTATGCATTCTCACACTTTGGTCCTCCATCTCCACTGTCTTATTGTCACTCTCTTTCTTCAAGAGAGCATGTTGTATCTAAGGTGAAGTTTGGTCACTTGAGCTTATGTGCTCTTCCATCTGTTCATGAGATAAGTGTTGAAACTTCTACACCTCTACCTCATGTTGAGATCACATCTATTCAAAAAGATCCCTCTTTAGCTTTGACTGATATTGTAGCTCCATTCATTGAGCCATCTAGTGCTATTGTTGAGGACATATAAGAGGATATTCATTTCCTCTCAAATTATAGATTCAACACATCTGTTATCCCATCTTCTTTGGAGATTCCATTTCAGGATCACCTTGAGTTGTCTGATCATATTGATACATTCAAGTCAACATGCTTCCATTTAGACACACATGTTTCAGTTTAGTTCTCCATTGAGCATCATCTAGGACTTCCATTTTCACCTCACATCTAGGGATTTCCTCATCATCGACCGTTGGATTTATTTCTTCCTCAACGAAGACACATTGGTTTGATCATCGACATAAGGGTTCTCTCATTCTAGGGGGATTTGGAGTCTCCACTCTCTCTTATGGGGGGTATTTGATTGTATATATACATATGTTCTTGAGAGAGTCTCTTGAGACATTCCATTTTAACTTTCTTTATATTTCTCATTTGGAGAGGAGTTTTGTTCCAACGAGGTTTTCTCCTTTACTCCATTTGTAAGAAACTTTCATGTTGTTCATGGGTACCTCATCAGGCCTTATGTCGAGACCCATTCTGCATCCATAATTTGATTCCTTTCCTTCATAAGTTTTTTGCTTCTTCTAAGTTTTCATTCAAGGGGGTGTTGGAGTAAATTTATTAATATTTACTCGAGTTCTTAATGAAAATTTAGGAAAATATCATCGAGTTTTGATTAAGAGTGTTATTGCATTAATTATGCATTTCAATCAGTCATGTTCTTTATTCTTTGTGTTGCACACAAGATAAATAAACTTAACTTAATTCATGCATTCTATTATCTCACTCCTCTCTTAGTCAGAAATCCATCAATCAGGGTCTGATGTTGATTTTTCCTGAGCCCACATAAGGATATTCAATCCTTCATTGTATTCATTTAGTAATTGATTCAATAATCAATAATCATTATTGTTTCACATATTTTGTTGTGTAAATTCTCATTTGTGTGTGATAGGGTTCTCTTCAAAATATCATCCAGGGATTGTGGGATCTCAATCACAGATTCTTTCACATTATTCGTATAAAGGATAAATCTTTGAAAGGGTTCACACATGTGTCTTATTTTATTTACACTTATGTTATGAATTTAACACATGTTCTCATTGCCTACTTTTCTAAAACTAGTCTTATGAATATAGTATAAACCTAGTAATATTTCTTCTCATTATTTATTATTTGATGCTTTCTCATCTATTATTTAAATGAAATATAAATATCCTTATCTCACATTTCATGCTCATAATTTTCTTCTAGCATAGATAAACCTACATTTTTTTCATAAACAATTCTTAATGAGAGGATGAACTAGGTGGTGGTTGAGAGGTGTAAGGATGATTTTGTGTGTCATAGACCTTAGATGAGATGGGATCCTTAGGTTGGTTGAGATGAATCTTTGAATTTATGTTGACCTTGGGTGAACTTATTATGGGTATTTATGGTTTATGTTCCAAGTGGGATTTTTATTGTGGATGTTGTATGACTAGTGGATGGGTTTTTGAACCTCATTAGGAATGGAAGTTAACACTTTAGGTGGTACAAACCCTTGATATAAGGGATTACCTCTAATGGCTAGGGTTTTTTTCCCTTTAGTAGGAGTGATAGGGTCTTCACGAGGATCAATGTGGTCATGTTTGGGATGAATAAATTAATGGGTAGGATCAAGATGAACTATGTGATCAAGATTGGGGAGGTCATAACTAGGAGGTAGTTGTGTTCCCAATTCTATGGGGGACGAAAAAGTCGCCACCCTACTTTTTGGCCCCATCAAAACTATAACGCAAGTTATTATAACATGGTCACATTATGGCTTATTAAAGAAATAAAACAAAAAATAATTTCATTTCTACACTTTTCATTTTGCATGTGGATTGGGAACCCTCCCAAGTGTGCTTGCATTGTTGCATAGTTTATTTTGCACCAAAAACATTACCAAATATTCACCAAAACGCTGCCAAGATGTTGAGGAGGTCAAAGGAGTAAACATTTTTAGTTTTTTAGTGTCAGATTTGTGTTAAATAGGTAGATTGAATTAGTGTTTTAATTAAAATCGTTCAACTTTCATAAGTTGAAAATTCACCCCAAATCTTCAAAATTCAAACTCACCTCTTCATGAAATCCCTCTTGAAGAATAGCCACAACCTTGCAATTAACTCCTCAAGTTCTTTTCTATTTTTTTTAATTTTCCCTAATATGTTTTGTTGTGTTCTTGAAGGATGACAAGGAATTGTAGGAGGTGTTTGTTGTGGCTTTCTTCAAGAGGGATTTCATGAAGAGGTGAATTCAAATTTTGAAGATGTGGGGGTAAATTAAATTTTGGTGAAGATTTAGCAAATTTTTTAGTGCAAAATCAACATCACAACAATGCGAGTGTTCTTGGGAGGGTTTGCAGGCGACAGGAAAAATGAAAAATGTAGAAATGAAACTTATTTTTGGTTTTTATTTCTTTAATAATCCATAACATGAGTGCATTATAATGTGCTCGTGTTATAGATTTGATGGGGCCAAAAAGTGGGGTGGCCACTTTTTTGTCCCCCATCTGTTGCACACACTTTTATGGAGAAATACATTGAAATAAACAAAGATTCCATCCTTATATAAGTCATAGAATTTGGGGAACAACTACCTCCTAGTTATGACCTCTCCAATCTTGATCACATAGTTCATCTTGATCCTACCCATTAAGTTATTCATCCCACACATCACCACATTGATCCTTATGAAGACCCTATCACTCCTACTAAAGGGAAACAACCCCTAGCCATTACAGGTAATCTCTAATATCAAGGGTTTGTACCAACTAAAGTGTTAACTTCTATTCCTAATGAGGTTCAAAAACTCATGTCCACTAGTCAAACAACATCCACAATAAAATCCTTCTTGGAACATAAACCATAACTACCCATATAGACAAAACATCTCTATCCCCATTCCTAATCCAAAAATATCCAATATCACCTCTTTCATCATGACCATACCAATTTCACACAAGGTCAATATCAATTCCAAGATTCATCTCAACCAACCTCAGAATCCCATCTCACCATGGGTCAACCCTTTTCAAATATTTATCATTTATTTGAAGCATGAATATGATATTCAATAAAATATCATCATCTACATACTTATAAGTATCAACAAAGAATGATTTAATATATAAGGAATAATTTGTAGGACAACCATAAGCACCATCTAAAAACTCCTCATAAAGAACCACAATGTCATTATTTATTGAATGAGAAGGTAATGCAATATCAATATGAGATATATGAGAAGATAATGTACTAACATAAAGATTCATGCTATCATCATGAAAGGTGTCACTATGTGAAAGACTGTCATGAACATACATAGGATCAACATGAAATGCACAAAAAAAATCAAGGATATATCATCATGTATAAAAGAAGGTAATTAAGTAAAGGGCTTGCATTTATGGACATAGGGATATCATGACATACTAGATAACATCAACAAATGTGTTAACATTGTATGGATATGTGAAGAAATGTAATACCATCATGTTATCACACTAGTTGTGTGTTAACACATGGTATATCCTCACTACCTATATATGCTTATCACTATTAGAAGTCGTAGGATAAATATGTTCAATATAATACTCATGGACAAGTGAATTATGTATAAAAAATATACGCACCAATCAACTCAATGAAGTAGGAAAATTCTAATATATGATAAAATAACAACTCCATAAAAACTTGTAATCCTAAACTAGATAACATAAAATATCACTAGAGTATCAACGATGAAAGGATTAGAAAAAATAGAAACATATGCATTCATATAAACCAAGAATGTTTAATTTAAGAGTAGCCATTATGATGAATTATCCAATGGTAGGTGGGTAGGATCAAAACTATTTTTCATTATGTGTAATAAAAATTTAATAAAAAATATGATAAACATATGCAAAGAAAAGTTGATGCACACCCTAAGAAATCTAAAATGAAATGATAACTATATATGAAAACCCTAGGAGAACTTGTGGTAGAATTGTAAGGTCAAACTTTAAGTAGGTTTTATATAAGAAAATTTTGGATTGACAAATAAATAAATTATCTTTAAACACAAATAATCTAGGCAAGTGAAATAAATACAATCAATAAGCAAAAAAATAACTTGGATTAAATTAGTTGGGTTAGTAAACAAATAGTAATAAATCTGATAATTAAATGAGAGGATAGGGTACTTAGGTCTAGACTAATGATTGAATAATGTCACTAATGTCATGCAAAATCCTCATTTGTCATAGTGAATAAATTGATTGTCCTTAGTTTAATGTATCAGATTTTGTGCAATCTCTGGATTTTGTGTAGTTCAATCTTGCATCGCTTGGCTTCAATCTTGATCCACACATATTTAATTTGATGCATGAAACTAAACAATACCCCATGTTCGAGTGATTTGATAAAATGTTTATTTATTAGAGCTATTATTGTCTTTGTTCCTTTAATAGCTAAATGTGATCAAGGTGGTGTTTATGAACATCTTTAGGGAATTGTTTAATAAATAAGAAGCATGTTAAAAACAACATATACATATTTATTTGGCTTTAGCATTATTATCTTTTTCTTTCCAGTTTTGTATTCCAGTAGTTCTTTATATCATTATCAATTCTTTCAGATAACTGGGTTGCAATGACAGATCATCTGCATGAAAAATAGATCTTAGATTTTATATAATTGTTACTATACTAAAGATTTAATCAATAATATTGGACTATTTCCAATTTGGTAAGAGTATAGCTACCTCATAACTTTTTCCAAAAGTATTAGAGGCTACAAATTATATCTTCTTCTTCAGAGAACTCTCCATGTTTTACATTGGGCCTCAAGTAATTAAGCGATCTAAGTCTGCAATTGTTTCCACACCTTTTCAAGCCTGAGTCACTGAGCATAGATGAGATTCGTCCCCAATACACAATGTTGGTTTTCTCAAGTTCGGATTCCCCAAATCACATTGCATATGACATTGTGAGGAGAAGTGTTCCATTGAGTAACATTCCATACCTCTAATTGCAATTTTTTCATAGTTAATAGGTTGGCTCTTGCATCTATTTCCCACCTTTAGTTAAATATTAGTAGGGAGGCCATTGGCTAAATCCATTTCAACACAAGTTCGAGCACACATAGAATTTTGATAGTTGATGATATTTTATTGATTAGCATATTCATTATGTTGGAGTAAATTAATTAATATTTACTCCAGTGCTTAATGTAAACTTAGGAAAAGATCATCTAGTTCTAATTGTGAGTGTTATTGCATTAATTATGTATTTCAATCAGCCATGTGCTTTATTCTTTGTGTTGCACACAAGATAAAAACACTTAACTAATTCATGCATTTTGTTTTCTCACTCCTCTCTCAATCAAAACTCCATTAATCAGGGTCTCATGTTGAGTTTTCCTGTGTCTACATAAGGATATTCAGTCCTTCATTAGATTCATTCAATAATTGATTCAGTAATTAATAATCATTATTTTTTCACATATTTTGTTGTGTGATTTCTAATTTGTGTGTGAAAATTTTATCTTTAGAATATCATCTAAGACTTGTGGGATCTCAATCATGGATTCTTTCATGGTATCAAAGCTCTAGATCTAAAGATCCTTGTTCAGTTTTTTGAGAAATTTTATTGCATCAAGACCATGGTTTTTGTAGGCATAGAAAATTTGTGGAGGCCTCTGAATTTTGTGAAGTGTGTCCACAAGCCTATGACTTGAACCTCTCACCCATGCCCTATAAATCAAAATCTTCAATAAATTTTCTTGTTATGTATTCCTCTGTGCACTGCATTTTTGGAAGCATCAATTTTAGTTTGGAGTCCCACAAGGTAAGTCTTTGTGCAGGTCTGATCAGTTGTTTGCAAGCTACCAATCATGCATTTCAATGATGAAGGCACAAACTAGGTAGGTTTTCCTATGACACTCAGGTCATGGATTTTTGTCTTTGTGATGGAGGCTTGATTACAGGGAAACAATTAGTCACACAAGCTGTGGTTCATTTGACTAACCTAACTCATGCTTCCTACGACATTAATTATTGTTGCACACATCAAGGATGGCATGGATTTTTTGTTTGCATAGGTAGTGATTCGATTTCAAGCTCAAGAGGCCACATTTGGGTTGTGATTTGTATAGTGAGGGCGTGCTTTCCATATCCATAGCTTGGCATGGTTGGAGGAGGCGTGATTTGTCACCGAGGATCATAATTTTCTCTAAGTCGTGATCTACTTCGATCCTCTATTTGGAGGAATGATTCACTTGTTTGAAGCCAACAACATTAATCAAAGTTATGCTTGAACCTGCACTCTCGCTTTCATGGTGTGACATACATCCTTTCAGGCATAATTTTTTCTATACGTTTGTCTCTCAATACCCTCTTACTGCAAGTGGCTTGCATTTGGAGGAAGAGACATCAGGAGATCTTTTATTTACAACAGTTTCGATCTCTTGATTGGAGTCGATTTGTAGCATGTAAATTGTAATTTGAGATCAAAAATTCTTTCTCTTATAGGCATATTATTCTTTTTTTTTTCATTATTACTGTAATTTATTCTCTCAAGTCTGTATTTATTCAGAATCATGGATTAAAATCATGTAACTCTTCTCACTCCCTCAAACTTTCTCAAGTGGAAAACCCAGATGGAGATCACTTTGAAGAAGTTGGAGTTGTATCAAGTCACCATGGGTACAAAGCTTGAACCAGGTGTTTCGTAGAAAAGAGGAAATGCTTCAACAAATGTGATGAGTCTTTTGGTACTCTTTGTATGTCTATCTCTCCTGATCCATTATTTCACATCTAGTCTTGTAACACTCCATAGGAAATTTGGGCCCATCTTGAGATCATGTTTGGTAAGAAAAAAACACTTAGGAGTTATCCTTTAGAGAATGAGCAGATATGTCTTAATCCTTTTGATTTTGATAGTATCTAACACCTCTTCACAAAACTTAATTCGTTAAGGCTTTAGTTAAAGTAGTGTGATATTGAGAAGACAGATGAACAATTGATTCTTTATCTACTTTCCAATCTTGGTCCTGATTATTCTATCTTTGTTTCTAAATTTTATGCTACTAGAGATGCTATGGGCTCCAAATTTACAATTCCCTCTCTTGATGATTTTGCCACATCACTCATGTGAGAAAAATCAAAGTTAATCCATATGGGTACACTGAAATATTCAAAAGCATTTGCTCTTCTTGTTTCTCAAAATTTGAAAGACATGAAAGCCTCTACTAGAAAAGGTAAGAAACATAAACCAAAGACCATAGAGCATGAGAAGGATTTCAATTCACATAACACCTTTGATTCACCTTCTCCTAAGGTGGAATCATCAAAGAAAGAAAGACCCAAGTGTGCTTACTATAATAAGAAGGGACATGATGAGTCTAAATGTTATGAGAAGAAGATAGATGGATATGCAGAATAGTTTTTTGTTTTGACAACTCTTCTTATGAAGAAAAATATTCATCTTCCTTATGCATCTACACCAGGAAGGTCCTCTTCTTCACCATCATTCCAAATAGATAGATAGACCAAACACAAGGGTCATGCATTATGTGCAACCACCTGTTTGCATTCTTCTAGATAGCTACTAGATTCAGGTGCTTCACACTATATGGAATCTTCGCGGGACATGTAATCATCTTTTGAGGCTACATCCTCACCACACATATTAATGGGTAATAACACTTATATGAGTGTATGTGGGAAATTTTTTATCGACATTGATGATGGTGCATTCAATGATGTACTATGTGTACCATATTTATTCACTAATCTTCTCTCCATCTATCATGTTGCTCACAGTTGGAAAGGGAAGACAGTTGAGTTCACACCTAATTCAATGCACATCAAAGATAGTTAGAATAGTAACATTATTACAATAGGGATAGATGATCATTCTTCTGGATTGTATGCATTCTCACACTTTGGTCCATAATCTCCATTATCTGATAATCAATCTCTTTCTTCAAGAGAGCATGTTGTATCTGAGGTGAAGTTTGGTCACTTGAGCTTATGTTTTCTTCCATCTATTCATGAGACCAGTGTTGAGACTTCTACACCTCAACCTCATGTTGAGATCACATCTACTTAGCAAGATCCCTCTTCAGCTTTGAATGGCATTGTAGCTCCATTCATCGAGCCATCTAGTGTTATTGTTGAGGACATATAAGAGGATATTCACTTCCTCTCAAATGATAGATTCAACACATTTGTTATCCCATCTTCTTTAGAGATTCCATATCAAGATCATCTTGAGTTGTCTGATGTTGATACATTTGATTCAACATCCTACCATTCAAACACTCATGTTTTAGTTCAATTCTCCATTGAGCATCATCCAAGACTTCCATTTTCACCTCACATCTAAGGGTTTCCTCATCATTGATCGTTGGATTTGTTTCTTTCTCAGGTGAGACACATTGGTTTGATCATCGACATAGGATTTATCTCATTCTAGGGGGATTTGGAGTCTCCACTCTCTCTTATGGGGGGTATCTAATTATATATCTGCATATGTTCTTGAGAGAGTCTCTTGAGACATTCCATTTTTAATTTATTTCTATTTCTCGTTTGGAGAGGAGTTTTTTTCCCACAAGGTTTTCTCCTTTGCTCCATTTGTAAGAAACTTTCATGTTGTTCATGGGTACCTCATTAGGCCTTATGATGGGACCCATTCTACATCCACCAGTGCATTCTTTTCCTTCATCAGTTTTTTACTTCTCCTTTTTTCATTCAGGGTGTGTTGGAGTAAATTAATTAATATCTACTCTAGTGATTAATGAAAACTTAGGAAATGATCATCTAGTTCTAATTGCAAGTGATTGCATTAATTATGCATTTCAATCAGTCACATGATTTATTATTTGTGTTAAACACAAGATAAAGACACTTAACTGATTCATGCATTCTATTATCTCACTCCTCTCTCAGTCAGAACTCCATCAATTAGTCTCATCTTGAGTTTGCCTAAGTCTACATAAGGATATTCAATCCTTCATTGTATTCATTCAGTAATTGATTCAATAATCAATAATCATTATTGTTTCACACATTTTGTGTGTAATTTCTCATTCGTGTGTGATAGGTTTCTCTTCATAGTATCATCCAGGGCTTGTGGGATCTCAATCACAGATTCTTTCACATTATTCATATAAATGATAAATCTTTGAAAGGGTTGACACGTGTGTCTTATTTTATTTACACGTATGTTATGAATTTAGCACATGTTCTCATTGCCCACTTTTCTAAAACTAGTCTCATGAATATAGTATAGACCTAGTAATATTTCTTCTCATTTTTTATTATCTGATGCTTTCTCATCTATTATTTAAATGAAATATAAATATCCTTATCTCACATTTCATGCTCATAATTTTCTTCTAGCATAAATAAACTTACATTTTTTTCATAAATAATTCTTAATGAGAGGATGAAATAGGTGGTGGTGGAGAGGTGTAAGGATGATTTTGTGTGTCATATACCTTAGGTGAGATGGGATCCTTAGGTTAGTTGAAATAAATATTTGAATTAAGTTGACCTTGGGTGAACTTGGTATGAGTATTTATGGTTTATGTTCCAAGTGGGATTTTTATTGTGGATGTTGTATGACTATTGAATGGGTTTTTGAACCTCATTAGGAATGGAAGTTGACACTTTAGGTGGTACAAACCCTTGATATAAGGGTTTACCTCTAATATCTAGGGATTATTTCTCCATTGTTGCATCTTCATTTTTCTCCTCTTTGACAACCTCTACTTCAAACTCTTTACTGTCCATTCCATCCTTATATTCTTTCCTTATGTCTTTTTATTTACTTAGTTGTACCTCCAATTTTTCTTGTTTATCCAATCACTTGTTTATATTTTTCATCATCCTCCATGTCTTGTTTTCTTCATACCATTTCCATGCTTCCCAAATCACATGCCTCTTCCTTATGACTATAAACATCTTTCTTTTTGTTACAATCTCACTTCAATGTACAATTTTCCATCATACTCAATTTGCAAAACAAATTATTTCATGAGATCAAGCTCTCTCATTGCTTAAGACTCCTCACACACCTACATCATCCCTCACGGGCTTCTTCTCTACCACCCTCTCTCTTTCACTCTACCCACCAATCCTGGTATAAGCTACCTCATGTTCAATGATCTTCTTATGCACTCAAAACCCAAGGCTCTAATACCACTTGATGTAGACAAAAACACAGTCTCAACTCAAATCCAAAATTTTAGATTACAACAACTCAAAAAATAATTAAACCAAAATTGACAAAAACTTATACCAGTTTTTAATCGATTTACAATTGCATGATTACAAAAATCAATTCAAACAACAAAAAAATATCTTTATTTAAACTTCAAGATAAATAAGAATTATAAATTTTAGTGCAACTACTTTGCCTCCCTCCTTTACCCAACTTTGCATATTCCTACTTTACACACTTCATTCACCTCCCCTTTATAGTGTCAGTCTTCTACCACATATTTTTACCTCCTTGTCATCCATTTCTCTCTATGCTTTCAATCTATACTGATTCTCCTTTTAATATGCTTGATATGGCTTTGAACCTTGCAAATCTACCTATACATCTATGCATCTCATTTAAATATACATTTACATTTTAATAACTCTTCCTTACCTCAGCATTGATACTTCTCCTAGAGGTGCATATTTTTTCCCTATACATTTTATTTAATTAACATCTATGGCTCCTTCATATGTTGACCCTTGTGGCCTAGGTTTCTGCATGCCGCACGATACTATTATTGTTCCCATCCTTAAAATTCTATCGACTTCTTTAAGACAACCTTTTATGACATTTCAATTTCTCAAATCTTCTTTTGAATGGTTCAACCTTTATCCCTATTTTACTCTTTTCTCAACCTCTTCCTGATTATCTCACACAAAACTCCTCTCTCTACTTTATCTTGAAATTATATGGAAGACTTACCTTACATTTGCGACCAACTATTTCTCAGTATTATCTTCTACACTACACCCCATCTAGCATCTCACGACTTGCACTATGTCTGCAACAACTTGGTGTTGATCCCAGGCTATGTTATGTGGCCTAATGGTCTTTTATTGTTGCAAGAGCATCTCTCATTCCCACATCCTCCTATTTGCATTAGTTTTGGTAAACAATTATCCTTCCTTTAGTCCTATTTTTTTCTTCCTATATTTTGTCTTTTTCACTAGCTATCAAATGCTCTCTTCTTGGAATGTGTAGCCTATCTCTTTCTTGATGTTTAGTAGTTCTTCCTTTAAAATATTCAAATCATGCAAAGTCTCTTTATTTTTCCTTCAATTTATCTTCAAAATACATAACACCTCCTCCCATGTTTGGCCTATGCTGAACAATTTTTGGTTTCTTGGTAGTTTGCCTTCAAACCAGAGCCATGGCATGGGTCTCTCCTCACCCTGGTGCACCTCTTCCACTCACTATTTTTATTTTATTATCCCCAGTGATGCCTCTTCACATTTTTTTTTGCAATTTTTTCAACTTCTCTTGGTTTTTAATCTTCCAAGCTCTTTAACCGTATCCTTTCCAACTTTCACATCCTCATAATATTTTAATAATGATTTGCATAACTTTATACAAATCAAATTACTATTTAACCACATGGGAAATTGTTTAATGTGCAAAACATACATATGCGAGCTCATGAAGATACATATAACGAGCATTCAAACTTAGGATGTTATACCAAACAAAATGAAATTGCCCACAATGGAAAGATAAACAAAACCAAAGCAAAACCAAACCGAAAATTTGATTTTGGTTGATGTGGGATTGCTTGTGGACTCGGATGCTCCTACATCACATATAAGAGGAGATAATGAATTCCCTCTAGCATTGTGGGGAGAACTACAAAATCTCTCATTCCCATGAGGGGATTCGTAAGCAAGTTCACTGTGAGCCCTCCAGGTTTAGGTCTCAGTGTAGGAATGACCCTAGTCATTGGAGCTTAGCACTTTTGAGTGTTTGCATGTAAGTGGTGGCATTTTTTTTTGTCATAAAAAGGGTTTGAAGTAGATTATTTTTAGCTCCCATTTATTTATTGTGTTCTTTAATATTGATATTTATTTAAAATGAACAGTTATAAATTAATTTTCCAAATGAATGAATAGACAGTTATCGTTGCATATTTAAAATTACTATTGTTTGGAAGATAATTTTAAAAAGAGAAAAGAAAAACGCAAAACCAGTAAAAGCAACGACACTCAAATTTGAAACCAAAAAGTAGCATTAAATTTGATTTCTCCTTCATGTTTTCTATGCTGAGGAATCATGAATCGGTAACATCAGAAGGCCCTTGACAACAGAGCTTGATTTGAACTAGGTATGTGCTTCATGCATACTAAACCCTAACCCTTGGTTTTTGATTGTATAATTCCAAGATTTTTGACTTCTCTTGGGAAATACCATGTCCTCAGGGGTTTTATAGGTTGTAGGATTATATATGGAATTGTTGAATTTGTTGAAGATTGTTGTGGATGTATGATGAATGGCTAGGATTTCTTACCATTAATTTGCATTGCAGCTATGACCAGATTGTTATTTCTTCTCTCTAAGTGACCAAAAGAATTCCCATGATTTACATATAAATGCCCCACACCACCTCCTACTCTAGTTTCTAGTTATTCTAGTTAATCTTGCTCTAGTTTAGCCATTTTTCATTTTTCATTTTCTTATATTTTTATTGTGGAGAGGGAAAAAATGGAAGGAAGCTTCATCTGCCTCATTTAATCTTGGTAAGTACTTAACAATTTTATGGATTTGTTTTTTTTATCTAAATTTTTAAAACAAAAGATTATTTTTTATTTAATTTGTTATTCTCTCTATGGTTGTTTTAGTATTAATTTATTCCGCTATCTTTCTTTTAAGATCCTAAATATCAAGAAACCAAAGGAAAGTGCCTTTGAATCATTGAAGTGAAATTAAAGTTTTCTTTCAATGTTTGAATAATTGATTTACAGTCCAGCCAAATATCCAAAACATGCTCAGCCACACAAGTCGTGGATTTTTGTCTTTGTGATGGAGGCTTGATTAAAGGGTAATGCTCAGTCACACAGGTCATGGCTCATTCAACCCACCTGATTCACACTACCTGTTGCATGAATTATTGTTGCAGACATCAAGGAGGGCATTATTTTGTTGTTTTGTGCAAACAGTGATTCAATTTGAAGCTTGAGAGGCCACATTTGGGTCGTGATCTATATAGTGAGGGCATGCTTTCCATTGCCATAGCTTGGCATGATTGGAGGAGGCATAATTTGTCACTAAGGATCACAATTTTCTCTAAGCTGTGATCTGCTTTGATACGTTGTTTAGAGGCATGATTCACTTGTTTGAAGCAGACAACATTCATCAAAGTTGTGCTTGAACCTGCAATCTTGTTTTCATGGTGTCACATGCATCCTTTAAGGCATGATTTTTTGCATAGGTTTGTCTCTCAATACCTGCTAATTTCAAGTGACTTGAATTTGGAGGAAGAGACATCAGGAGATCTTTTATTTACAACAACTTCAACGACTTCGATCTCTTCATTGGAGTCAAATTTTTGCATGTAAATTATAATTTGAGATCGGAAATTCTTGCTCTTAGAGGCATATTATTCTATTTTTTTGGAATAATTACTGTAATTTCTTCTCTCAAGTCTATATTTTTCCAGAATCATGTAACTCTTCTCACTCCCTCAAACGTTCTCGAGTGGAAAACCCAAATGGAGATCACTCTAAAGAATTTGGGGTTGTATCAAGTCACCATGGGTACAAAGCTTGAACTAGGTGGTGCTACAAAAAAGAGAAAATGGTTCAACAGATGTGATGAGTCTTTTTGTACTCTTTACATGTCTATCTCTCCTGATCTATTATTTCACATCCAGTCTTGTAACACTCCACATGAAGTTTTGGCCCATCTTGAGCTCTTGTTTGGTAAGAAACTCATGCTCAGGAATTATCAGCTAGAGAATGAGCCGATATTTATTAATCCTTCTAATTTTTACAGTATCCAAGACCTCTTCAAAAAACTTAAGTCTTTAAGGCTTCAATTAAAGCAGTATGGTATTGAGAAGAAAGATGAACAGTTGATTCTTTCTCTACTTGCCAAGCTTGGTCTTGATTATTCTATCTTTGTTTCTACATTTTATGCTACTATAGATGCTATGGGATCCAAATTTATAATACCCTCTCTTGATTAATTTTCCACATCACTCATGTGAGAATAGTCAAAGTTAATCCATATGGGTACACTGAAATATTCAAAAGCATCTACCTTTCTTGTTTCTCAAAATCTAAAAGACACGAAGGCCTCTACTAGCAAAGGTAAGAAAGAAAACCAAAGACCACAAAGAATCCAAGAAGGATTCCAGTTCACATAACACCTTTAATTCACCTTCTCCTAAGGTGGAATCATCAAAGAAATAAAGACCCAAGTGTGCTTACTGTAATAAGAAGGGACATGACAAGTCTAAATGTTCTAAGAAGAAGATAGATGGATATGCAGAACAAGTTTTTGATTTAATAGCTCTTCTTATGAAGAACAATATTCATCTTCCCTCTTCATCTACATCAAGAAAGTCTTCTTCTTCACCATAATTCCATACATATGGATAGACCAAACATAACGGTCATGCATTATGTGCAGCCACTAGTTCACATTCTTCTATATGGCTACTAGATTTAGGTGCTTCACACCATATGGCATCTTCTCAGGACACGTTCCCATCTTTTGAGGCTGTGTTCTCACCACACATATTAATGGGTAATAACACTTATATGAGTGTATGTGGGAATGGTTCTATCAACATTGATGATGGTACATTAAATGATGTACTATATGTACCATCTTTGTCCACTAACCTTCTCTTCATCTATCAGATTGCTCACAATGGGAAAGGGAAGACAATTGAGTTCACACTTGATTCAATGCACATTAGAAGAGACAGTCAAACTGGCAACATTTTTGCAACAAGTACAATTGATCATTCTTCTCAATTGTATGCATTCTAACACTTTGGTCCTCCATCTCCACTGTCTAAGTATCACTCTCTTTCTTCAAGAGAGCATGTTGTATCTAAGGTGAAGTTTGGTCACTTGAGCTTATGTTCTCTTCTATCTGTTCATGAGACAAGTGTTGAGACTTCTACACCTCTAACTCTTGTTGAGATAACATCTATTCAACAAGACCCCTCTTTAGCTTTGACTGATATTGTAGCTCCATTCATCGAGCCATCTAGTGCTATTGTTGAGGACATATAAGATGATATTCATTTCCTCTCAAATTATAGATTCAACACATATGTTATCCCATCTTCTTTGGAGATTCCATTTTAGGATCATCTTGAGTTGTCTGATCATATTGATACATTCGATTCAACATGCTTCCATTCAGACACTCATTTTTCAGTTTAGTTCTCCATTGTGAATCATCTAGGACTTCCATTTTCACCTCACATCTAGGGATTTCCTCATCATCGACCGTTGGATTTATTTTTTCCTCAGGGGAGACACATTGGTTTGATCATCAATACAGGGGTTCTCTCATTATAGGGGGCTTTGGAGTCTCCACTCTCTCTTATGGGGGGTATTTGATTGTATATCTACATATGTTCTTGAGAGAGTCTCTTGAGACATTCCATTTTAACTTTCTTTCTATTTCTCATTTGGAGAGGATTTTTTTTCCCACAAGGTTTTCTCCTTTACTCCATTTGTAAGAAAATTTCATGTTGTTCATGGGTACCTCATCAGGCCTTATGTCGAGACCCATTCTGCATCCATAATTTCATTCCTTTCTTTCATCAATTTTTTGCTTCTCCTCAATTTTCAATCAGGGGGGTGTTGGAGTAAATTAATTAATATTTACTCCAGTTCTTAATGAAAATTTAGGAAAATATCATCGAGTTCTGATTAAGAGTGTTATTTCATTAATTATGCATTTCAATCAGTCATGTTATTTATTCTTTGTGTTGCACACAAGATAAATAAACTTATCTTAATTCATGCATTCTATTATCTCACTCCTCTCTTAGTCAGAAACCCATCAATCAGGGTCTAATGTTGAGTTCACCCGAGTCTACATAAGGATATTCAATCCTTCATTGTATTCATTCAGTAATCGATTCAATAATCAATAATCATTATTGTTTCGCATATTTTGTTGTGTAAATTCTCATTCGTGTCTGACAAGTTTCTCTTCAGAATATCATCCAGGGATTGTGGGATCTCAATCATGGATTATTTCACATTATTCGTATAAATGATAAATTTTTGAAAGGGTTCACACATGTGTCTTATTTTATTTACACTTATGTTATGAATTTAACACATGTTCTCATTGCCTACTTTTCTAAAACTAGTCTCATGAATATAGTATAAACCTAGTAATATTTCTTCTCATTATTTATTATTTGATGCTTTTCTCATCTATTATTTAAATGAAATATAAATATCCTTATCTCACATTTCATGCTCATAATTTTCTTCTAGCATAGATAAACCTACATTTTTTTCATAAATAATTCTGAATCAGAGGATGAACTAGGTTGTGGTTGAGAGGTGTAAGGATGGTGTTGTGTGTCATAGACCTTAGATGAGATGGGATCCTTAGGTTGGTTGAGATGAATCTTTGAATTTATGTTGACCTTGGGTGAACTTGGTATGGGTATTTATGGTTTATGTTCCAAGTGGGATTTTTATTGTGGATGTTGTATGACTAGTGGATGGGTTTTTGAACCTCATTAGGAATGGAAGTTGACACTTTAGGTGGTACAAACCCTTGATATAAGGGATTACCTCTAACAGCTAGGGGTTTTTTCCCTTTAGTAGGAGTGATAGGGTCTTCATGAGGATCAATGTGGTAATGTTTGGGATGAAGAACTTAATGGGTAGGATCAAGATGAACTATGCGATCAAGATTGTAGAGGTCATAACTAGGAGGTAGTTGTGTCCCCAATTATATGACTTGTCTAAGGATGAAATCTTTGTTTATTTCAATGTATTTTGCTAGTGTAATTAATTAATTATTACACTAGAATAAATTAGATTAGGTCTTAATTAATCATATTAGTCCTAGGTTGTATTTAATCATTTAATAAAGTTGTTGAGATAAGATTCCCTTCTAGAAGATGAGTTATCTTTTCTAGAACTTATCTCCATCTTGTTATCATTCCCTAGGTAGTTGGTTAGGGCTTCTTGTTGTCATATGAAGTGTGATTTGAACACTTGGCAACATCCTTTGCATTCTAGGTTTAGCACTTGCCTATATAATCAGGCGTATGTACTCTTTGTAAATCATCTAATAGATCATAATAGAATCTATATTTGCATGCCATTATCATACTTTCTTTGTCATTGAATATTTCTTCCTGGAAAAGGTCCACATCTGCATCCATCATTCCAACATGGTATCAGAGCTATTCCAGTGAAGGTTCATCCCAGGATCAAGAAATTTTGGCTAGTAGGATTCTTTGCAGGCGTAAGAGTTTTCTTTGCAGGCTAGTTGGATCCACCTAGGGACCAAGCTGATTTCGAGAGTAGATTGAGTCAAATATGAGCTCACCATTGTCTTCAGAAGGCCTTGAAACCCTAGGATTGCCTGCCCATTCATCCAATTTGGACATATTTACATCGGGAGCCATTTGAGGTATCTAGGGTTTTCTACATTTTGTACGATCCATATAGTTTTTGCAGAAACAAAATTTCCCCTTTTTGTCCTCCATCATGGCAATTTTTTTTAGATCTGCAGGCATTTTTTATTTCAAAAAAATGGGCTTTTTTTCTAATGTTTGGTAGAAAAATTAAAATCTCTCAGGCGACCTGCAATTAAAATTACAGTCGGCATATAGGGGTTATATATTTATTTCCGTGAACTATAGTTTTCCATTGACATTCATATTATTATTTTTTGAATTGACAATTTTGGCATTATTCAAAAAACTTGTTTGGTCGGCCGCATTGAATTTCTGCAAGGAAGGTATTTTCGGTCGCGTACGCTTGCAATCCCGTCACCTCACATTGTTCTGTTTGTTGGTCCACTGTCCACATCATCGGACCGTACCCTCCATCCACCACCAATAGCCATTCGTTAGGTCCTCACTTTCCGACCATCTCCAATTTCGCCAACTTTCCGGCCACCAGCTGTTTGTCACCGGCGAGCAAAACGCTGACGACCCCCGCTTCCAACCCCTGCTCAGAAGGTGGTTCCATTAGAGACCATGGGCTCTGCTCTATCCGAGCGATGCCACCTAGGACTGATAGTTCATCGTTCCCCAACTGCTCCACCGCCGCCTATCTGGTGGTGCCTTTTTTTTTGCCACACAAACCATTGCGGTCACATTAGCGATCGAGAAGTTTAGTCCGAGGGGGCTAATTTTTTTGCCCCTATTTAGCCTGTAGGCCCTAATAGGGAAATTTTTTTCAAATCGCCATATCTTCGCGCCACGGTGTCGAAATTCGACAAACAGGATATCACTGGAAAGAGAATTCAACTTAATTTCTAGTGGTGCAATCAGTTTTGCGAAATTTTTCTGCTATCAAAATTTCAAGTCAACTGAATTCAACCCTTCATTTTGGACATAAAGGCTCATATCTTCACAACCGTTGATCAAAATTCAATGATTCCAGTGGCATCGAGAAGGTAATTCAAAGATATTTTCATCCGTCCATTCACTTTGATTAGTTTCAGCTCTAGGTACTCTTGCATTGGTTTTGTTCAATTTGGTGCATTTGTTCAATAAATTGGATATCCTAAAGCTTGGGAAAAGGATTTTTTGGGTGACATCACTTCAGTTGCATATCATTTTCATTGTCTTTGTAATCTTGGAGATCATTCATATTTTATTATGGGGTTTTCATTTCATCGTGCTTTGATCATGTTGAAACGGGGAAACTATAAACAATGGAGAAATGGTATCATCACACATCTCTGATGGCTACTTTTATTGCCGCATTTGTATAATCTTGTTCCCCCTCTTGGTACTGACAGTAAGAAATTTTATTGGAATTTCAAAATGGATCATGTCTTAGGAGTCATTGCAATGCATATTGATATTTCCACCTTGAAAAGTGTTGATCATTGTGATTGCCCTCTCACTCTTTGGACTAAAATTTTGGAGATACATGAAGATCATGACATTTAGCCATTCCTAGATGATCCTATTTCAGATTATCTTGTGCCTCTTCATCTTTCAAACAAGATACCCTATGATGTAGATACTATGTGGGAGTTTGAATATTTGGAATACTTTGAATCTTCAGATGAGGATGAAGAGGGTTCTTCCAATGCTTCTACTTCTCCATTAGAGATAGTTGATCTATCTTCTCCTTCAGTGATTCCATGTGCAAAGTCATTGATTGAGGCTCCTATCATTCCTATTCAACAGGAACATTCTCATGGTAGTGATTCATTGAGCACGTCTATTGATTCATTACAATCAATATCACATTGTCTTCCTGATTGGGATTCCTATCTATCAAACAATGCATCATTATTTGTGGAGTCTCACATTCAGATTTGGAGGACATATTTGAGGGGATATCTCTCTTGTTTGATGACAACCATTGCACTCCTATTGTCAAACCATCACATTCTTTGGATCTTGTTCAACATGTACCTGACTTGATTGTAGAATATTCATCTTCATCAGGCAAGGAGACACATGAGCAGCTTTCAGAGACATCATCCGCCTTCATATACATCCTTCCTTCCTTCAATTCCTATCCGGAATGGGAAGCTACCCTGCATCTCTACATGGTTTTGTTTCTTCTGAAAGGGAGACAAGTTGTTTGTCGACATTGGATCATATTTTGTCTACATACACTTACCTTTTTTGCAGGTGTTCTCATATTTTGGGGGGGCTATTTAGTCTCTCTATTTTCCTCCTATAGGGGGGCTTTTGATTATGTTGTATCCTTGTGATGATTGTTGTCCTTGTGGGGGATAATGTTGAGTCCTCCAATCATCACCTTTCTGCTTTTTCTCTCCTTTTTTGGAGAAGGGTTTTCTTCCCACTGGTTTCCCCTTTTCTCCGTTTGTGGGAGATAGTTGCATTTTCATATTTTGTACATGGGTACCTAAAATGGCCATCAGGCGGGACCCATCATCATCTTGCATAATCATTGCATTTTTTCATTTCCTCCCTAAGTTGCACTTATGGGGGGGTGTTAGTGTAATTAATTAATTATTACAATAGCATAAGTTAACTTAGGTCTCAATTAATCATATTAGTCCTAGGTTGCATTTAATCATTTAATAAAGTTGTTGAGATAAGATTCCCTTCTAGAAGATGAGTTGTCTTTTCTAGAATTTATCTCCATCTTGTTATCCTTCCCTAGGTAGTTGGTTAGGGTTTCTTGTTGTCACATGAAGTGTGATTTGAACACTTGGAAACATCCATTGCATTCTAGGTTTAGCACTTGCCTATATAATCAGGAATATGTACTATTTGTAAATCATCTGATAGATCATAATATAATCTATACTTTCATGCCATTATCATACTTTCTTTGTGGTTGAATATTTCTTCCTAGCAAAGGTCCACCCGTGCATCCATTATTCCAACATATTTCTCCATAAGGGCATGTGTAAAAAGATGGGCGACCAGAAAGTGGCCACCCTACTTTTTAGCCCCATCAAAACTATAGCACAAGTTATTATAACATGCTCACATTATGGCTTATCAAAGAAATAAAATAAAAAACAAGTTTCATTTCTACACTTTTCATTTTGCATGTGGATTGCAAACCCTCCCAAGTGTGCTTGCATTGCTGCATAGTTTATTTTGCACCAAAAACATTACCAAATCTTCACCAAAATGCTGCCAAGATGTCGAGGAGGTCAAGGAGTAAGCATTTTTAGTTTTTTTGTGTCAGATTTGTGTTAAATAGGCAAATTGAATTACTCTTTTAATTAAAATTGTTCAACTTTCATGAGTTTATAATTCACCCCAAATCTTCAAAATTCAAACTCACCTCTTCATGAAATCCCTCTTGAAGAATAGCCACAACCTTGCAATGAACTCCTCAAGTTCTTTTCTATTATTTTTAATTTTCCCTAATATGTTTTTTTGTGTTCTTGAAGGATGACGAGGAATTGTAGGAGGTGTTTTTTGTGGCTTTCTTCAAGAGGGATTTCATGAAGAGGCGAATTCGAATTTTGAAGATTTGGGGGTAAATTATCAAGTCCTAAAAATTAAACAATTTTAATTAAAGAATTAATTCAACATACTATTTAATACAAATTTCACAATAAAAAACCTACAAATACTTACTCCTTTGACCTCCTTGACATCTTGGTGAGATTTTGGTGAAGATTTAGCAATTTTTTTGGTGCAAAATCAACTTCACAACAATGCAAGTGTGCTTGGGAGGGTTTGCAGGCCACAATGCAAAATGAAAATGTAGAAATGAAACTTATTTTTTCTTTTTATTTCTTTAATAATCCATAACACGAGTGCATTATAATATGCTCGTGTTATAGCTTTGATGGGGCCAAAAAGTGGGGTGGCCACTTTTTTGTCCCCCATCTTTTTGCACACACCGTTATGGATAAATACATTGAAATAAACAAATATGCCATCCTTATATAAGTCATAGAATTGGGGGAACAACTACCTCCTAGTTAAGACCTCTCCAATCTTGATCAAATAGTTCATCTTGATCCTACCCATTAAAAGTTATTCATCCCACACATCACCACATTGATCCTTATGAAGACCCTATCACTCCTACTAAAGGGAAACAACCCCTAGCCATTACAAGTAATCTCTAATACCAAGGGTTTGTACCACCTAAAGTGTTAACTTCTATTCCTAATGAGGTTAAAAAACTCATGTCCACTAGTCATACATCATCCACAATAAAATCCTACATGGAACATAAACCATAACTACCCATATAGACGGGCCATCTCTATCTCCATTCCTAATCCAAAAATATCCAATATCACCTCTTTCACCACGACCATACCAATTTCACACAAGGTCAATATCAATTCCAAGATTCATCTCAACCAACCTCAGAATCCCATCTCACCATGGGTCAACCCTTTGCAAATGTTTACCATTTATTTCAAGTATGAATATGATAATCAATAAAATATCATCATCTACATACTTATAAGTATCAACAAAGAATGATTTAATATATAAGGAATAATTTATAGCACAACCATAAGCACCATGTAAAAACTCCTCATAAAGAACCACAATGTCATTGTTTATTGAATAAGAAGGTAATGCAATATCGATATGAGATATATGAGAAGCTAATGTACTAACATAAAGATTCATGCTATCATCATGAAACGTGTCACTATGTGAAAGACTATCATGAACATATATAGGATCAACATGAAATGCACAAAAAAAATCAAGGATATATCATCATGTATAAAAGAAGGTAATTAAGTAAAGGGCATGCATTTATGGACATAGGGATATCATGACATATTAGATAAACATCATCAAAGGTGTTAACATTGTATGGATATGTGAAGAAATGTAATACCATCATGTTATCTTACTAGTTGTGTCATTAACACATGGTATATCCTCACTACCTATATATGCTTATCATTATTAGAAGTCGTAGGATAAATATGTTCAATATAGTACTCATGGACAAGTGAATTATGTATAAAAAATATAATCACCAATCAACTCAATGAAGTAGGAAAATATGATAAAATAACAACTCCATAAAAACTTGTAATCCTAAACTAGATAACATAAAATATCACTAGAGTATCAACGATGGAAGGATCATGTGTTGATAAGATAATAAAATAGCAAAATTAGAAGCATATGCATTCATATAAACCAAGAATGTTTAATTTAAGAGTAGCCATTATGATGATTTAATTTAAGAGTAGGTGGGTAGGATCAAAACTATTTTGCATTGTGTATAATAAAACTTTAATAAAAAATATGATAAACATATGCAAAGAAAAGTTGATGCACACCCTAAGAAATCTAAAATGAAATGATAAACTATATATGAAAACCCTAGGAGAACTTGTGGTAGAATTGTAAGGTCAAACTTTAAGTAGGTTTTATATAAGAAAATTTTGGGTTGACAAATAAATAAATTATCTTTAAACACAAATAATCTAGGCAAGTGAAATAAATGCAATCAATAAGCAAAAAATAACTTGAATTCAATTAGTTGGGTTAGTAAACAAATAGTAATAAATGAGATAATTAAATGAGAGGATAGGGTACTTGGGTCTAGACTAATGATGTAACAATGTCACTAATGTCATGCAAAATCCTCATTTGTCATAGTGAATAAATTGATTGTCCTTAATTTAATTTATCGAATTTTGTGCAATCTCTGGATTTTGTGTAGTTCAATCTTGCATCGCTTGGCTTCAATCTTGATCCACACATATTTAATTTGATGCATGAAACTAAACAATACCCCATGTCCAAGTGATTTGACAATTTTTTTATTTAGTAGAGCTATTATTGTCTTTGCTCCTTTAATAGCTAAATGTGATCAAGGTGGTGATTATGAACAACTTTAGAGAATTGTTTAATCAAAAAGAAAAATGTATCCTTGATAAATCTTTTGTTGGGTCAAGTTAATGATGAAGAATGATGTTATAGACAACATATACAAGCATATCTATATGTAGATAAAGTGGATTTGATTTTTTGTCCCTCCCAAAAAAATTTACCTTATTAAATTCCATATAAATTATTTAAAAAATATAAAATTTGAAAAATTAATAAATAATATTAAATTAATAAATCTTTTAATAATCTTTAATAAATATTTTTAATAGAATTTAAATTTAATTTTAAAAGAAAAGTAATTTAAAACTTTAAAACTTTTATTAAAATAGTTAATATAAAAGCGACCTCTTTAGGTTGCAGCAAGAATTTGAACGCGGATTCTATGGAAGTTAGGTTGAAATGGTTTTTTTTAATAGAAGGCCAAAAAATGTAACGGGAAGAAATTCGAACTGTTCTGTGTCTTTCTCTTCAATGTATTTTTCTGTTCTCTTGTTCTTTCTTTGTCAATGTCAAATGGAGTTTAGGATTTTTCATTTTTAGGGTTTTGCAGTGTGCACACTGGTATGCTTAGTTTGTCTTGTTTATCTGTGATTTGTTTTCTTGTTTTCTTTTTTCTTGATTTTACTTCTATAGCAGAGGAAAAGGTAGGCAAGAGAAAGAGGCAGAGCAGAAGAATTGATAGCTGATGGAGGGTAGATTCTTTTATGTAGTTTTAGCGCTGTTATCTTTTTTTTCAGTTTTGTATTCCAGTAGTTTTGTTACAGGAAGAGGTAGAGGTAGGACAGAGGAAGAGGCAGAGCAGAGGAATTGATAGCTGATGGAGTGTGGCTTCTTCTTCCAGGTAATTCTTTGTTACATATTCTCCTTATTAAGTTGATCATATTGAAAAAGATAATTAAAAAAAAAGTGCTCTACCCTAATTTATTTGGCTTTAGCATTATTATCTTTTTCTTTTCAGTTTTATATTCCAATAGTTCTTTATATCATTATCAATTCTTTCAGGTAACTGGGCTGCAATGACAGATCATCTGCATGAAAAACAGATCTTAGATTTTATATAATTGTTACTATACCAAAGATTCAATCAATAATATTGGACTATTTCCAATTTGGTAAGAGTATAGCTACCTCATAACTGCTTCCAAAAGTATTAGAGGCTACAAATTATATCTTCTTCTTCAGAGAACTCTCCATGTTTTACATTGGGCCTCAAGTAATTAAGCGATCTAAGTCTGCAATTGTTTCCACACCTTTTCAAGCCTGAGTCACTGAGCATAGATATCACTACAACAAACCCTCCAAAATATTCTTACTTTATGAAGGGGAAAATGATAGAAGCAGAAAATTGTAGATGCTTTTGTCTTCAATATAGACCTAACATAATGAAAATAATACAGTTACACTCAACACCATTAAACTGTAGATCTCAATTTTATTTAGAGAAAGAAATCGAAATCCTAACATAATAGAGATACTGACTAATCAAAATAGATGAGTAGGAGACCAACAGTGTGATAAACATAAGATTTCAGAAAGAAAAACTAAGATCTACTTTACATGATATGAAAACTTAGATCTGATACACGACATTAAGAAACGTAACTACTTTTCAAATGCTTAAATTGTATGTTGGAAAATCTATTATACCATCCTTAAACACCTGAATTTCAACCTAACATACTGATGATAATTATCAATTTCACATTTCATAAAATGCTCAAGGTAAAAATACTATTGAAACCTAAACAACTGGTATATTGTTTCTTATTTAGGGCATCCAAACCCCTAAATAACAAACAAAGTTTAAACCCCTAGGAATCAATCTTAGAAAGCAACAAAATTACATTCTGCCTAATTTGATTTCTTGTATATACTACACAATGTACCACTTTTCTGATGCAGAGCAATCCAATTGCATCCAGTGCCATGCTGCTCTATACAAGCCGTGAGTTTAGAGTCTTCTTTAGGAAACCATGGCCAACAAAATTACATTCTGCCTAATTTGATTTCTTGTTATAGAATATGTAGGATACACTTCTATCCAACTCAATGAATAAGGGAGGTGGGCAGTCAATAGGCCAACTCTATTTTCAAGCTAGAACGTGAGTTTTTCTCTATGACAATGTTCTTCAAGCAATCTGCGAGCCCTTGCTGTTGAACAAAATGTCATCTTTGTGGCAATGTCTTTCTTTTGGACTCTACTGCCTGTAAATATCCAAAGCAATGGAATGTATTCGTCCTGAGTGCTTATCCAAAGCAATGGCATTGACTAATAGAGCATGGAAAGAGCAAAATTTCAACTAGGAGTTCATAAGAAGTAAGGGGATGAAACCATAACAGCTACAAGAGTTGAGTTACAAGTGGTGTCTTGTTATACAATCCAGAGATATTTGTCCTGACTACTGATAATATATGCACAAGGCACATACAAGGTGGTTCTTACTACTCATCCCTTATTCCTAAACAGTGGGTAAGAAGCTACAGAGAACCTTAATCAGCACTACTCAATTTCCACAAAGCTTGTCAAAAGTGCAAAGATACTGACTGATATGATTTTAGGTAAAACAAGATGATCAATCCTAGAATTCTTTAAATGAGAAAAGTTGATTGCTTTTTAAGGTGGGAAAAATGATCCAGGTGGATAATTCAAACACTAAGACCATTCTAATGTTAGATCATGCTTCATGGTCTGTGGATAGGACACTAACCTATATTTTTGACAATGTGTTTGAATCCTAACTGGGATACTTAAGTGCCCTGTTTGGCTGTTGGTAAAATCTCATGCTTCAAATTGTATACCTGTATTCACTGTGGTGTAAATTGTTATCAAATTAATCCACATCTCAGACCTGCAGCTCTCTATTTTGTTAAAAAACCTAACTGTGGAATTCAGCAACAGTTTGTTTGATCTGAGCACATCTATCATTAATTAATAGTATTTCGGATTTCCAGATCTGTGGTACTTATTGTCATAAGCTAGGGTTTAACAGTAACAATTTGGGTTTGATATTTAAATTTCAATGTTGTGAGTAAAACCCCAGGGTCATAACACTGAAATAAAAACTCAATTTCCTGCTCTTGCTTTCCTGCCTTGTACTTGCTGCCGAGTCACGGAGGTTTGTAGCAGAACAAATTGCATGAAGTATTTTATTATGCTCTTGATTGTTTTGACTTGTACTGAGTATACGTGGGATGGGTATATGCATTATGTGTAATGGATGAAATCGAATCAATGCTAGCAGAATTATTGATACATTTCCAGCGAATGCCACACATTTTTTTAGTGGCATGAGACATTTTTTTAGTGGTAGATCAGACATGGTGCCATTTCCAGGCACTTACAAATCAAACCACCGACTTCCAATAGTGTGACATTTTGACGCCATTTAGCTTAATCGATAGAAGGTGAAGAATCGGATAGATTTGTAAACAATAACATACAAACTCATAGGCGTCTTAAGCTCTGATTTGTTTCTATGCATATAACACATATCCTATCAATCCAAGCATGGAAGAGGAAAAGAATATCAGTGAAGAGACCAAATTTTAACAGTCCACTTGCAAATGTCATCATTTGCTAGACAGAAGCTTGGTTGGCACCACAATTAGCTTTGCAATCATCCAAGCGTTTCAAACAACTGTAGGCCAAAATCACTAAGGTCATAGAATGTTCATTTTTTTATCCTCTCTCTAAATAAAGTGATCAATTCATATGATAACGTTTGTTTGCAGTTTGGATGAACTTACAGTAAGTTTAGATTTGTTAGCAAGTATTATTCTTAGTTTATGAATGAATGCATCTAAAGTTTGCACATTTAAGGTGTTATTATTTTCACATCATTCGACGGTTTTGACATTGAAGTTTTGTTAAGGATAAGTGTAAAATGTTCTCGTGATGCTATTTGTTTTTCTTTGATGTATATGTTGGTTGATTTCAGTTTACTAAAGAATATAAACAGTAATTTGAAGGAAGCGTTTTTGGATAGTAAATGTATCATTTGTTTGATTTTAATGTTGAAGTTCTCTAAGAAAAAGTGTGAAATGTACAATGTGCAGGGTTCATTCAAATCGTATGGAATAAATTTACATTTAATAAGTTTATTTTAATTAAAAGATGTCAATATCTAAGCTAGAAATTGTTTTGTGTAGTATTGAAAACTTGAACAAAAGGTTCAAGGAAAATTTAAGTTCTTTGTAAACATTGCTTAGTTTTGTTTAGTATTGAAAACTTGAACAAAAGATTCAGGGAAAACTTGTGTTCCTTGTAAACATTGTTCAAGAAATATAATTAATAAAAGACATTATTTTTGATGAGGGATAGAAATATCCCTCCAAACTCTCAAGGATGGCCATGGACATTCTTGAAGAGGTCTCTTTGTCGTTTTTATGGTTTTTTAAGTTTAATCTCTTGTGCATTTTAAGTTTTATATTTTTAGAAGATACTAAGTTGTATGTTATCAAATACATGTTTTATAAGTCAATTAAAACAATTTGTTTATTTTAAAATAAATGATTGTAACTATTTTATTTATTTATTTTAGTTTATGTTATTTGTATGGTATGTTCTTTTTTAGAGTTTAGTCTAGAAGATTAGGAGAGCTAAGGGATAAGACAACAACTAACTTAAAATTATATATTCTTGTTGTATATATTTGGAAATATAAATATTTTAGGTTTTGCTTACACAAATGTATAGTTTTCATATATTTTATAATGTGTTTGTTTGGTTTGAATGACATTGACACTGATTTTTGTGTGAAGGTATAATAGAGTGATAGACTTGTAGACACCATTAATTGTTTATATTGTTTATGTGTCAAGGATCTAATGGAATATAACAATTGTGAAGTCTTATGGTTTTTGTGTAAAATTTGCACAATTAATCTCCATCTAACTACTAGGATTGTAAGTGTTTATGCACATGAAGTAACATAAATATTTTAGGTTTTAATAATGTGAATTAGAATTTTTACATTTGTGAATTAATATTTTTTAATAAATTTCATATATTTTTGTGTTTGTCAAGGTTGAATAACATTGATTTGTATGCATAATTGACATTGAATTTTGTATAAAGGTATAATGGAATGCTAAGCTTGTACACATCATTAATTATTTATATGGCTTTTGTGTCAAGGGTCTAATGGAATGCTTGAGACTTATGGATTTTGTGTAAAATTTTCTTGAATAATCTCCATCTAATTGCTATGGAGTGCTTATTGTTCTTGTGTATAAGGATCAATGATATTGATTTCATAAAATGACATGCATGCCACTAAGTATTATGCTATATTCTAGTGTGCTTAATTATTTGGATTGAATTAAATTAATTATATGGTTACTATACATCAAACTACAATGGCATGCCTAGTGTGCTTGTTCATAAATCACTATTAAATGAAATTGACTTGTGTATGATGGTTCTAATGGAATATGGCATATATGGGTGTCCATTAAGGTTGAATGGTGAATATGGAATAATATATTGCAAGTGTTGTGGTTTTTGTGAGAAGCTTGAATCATGGCCAATGTGCATCAAACTCCCATGATGTGCTTGGTAGGCTTATTTATGTGTCATGGTTAATGGCATTCACTATTGTGCATAATATTTGTATAGATTTCGCATGAAGAGTCTAATAACATATATGTCACTAAGTTGTATGGATTTTATTCAAAGGTTGCATTAAACTCCTTTAGCGTTTCTTGTGTTTGTTCATTCATCATAGTTGAGAGAGAGAGGAGAGGTGGAAAAGAAAAAAGTAGAGAGGGGAGGAGAGAGAGAGAGGGGGGGTGGAGGGATAGGAGGGAAAACTAAGAGAAAGGTGATATAGAGAGAAGCATAGACAAAAACAAATTGAGAGAGAAGGAAAGAGCGAGGGAGAGGTAGAGATGGAGATAGATAGAGAGAAGTAGATAGGGAAGGAGGGTGGGAGATAGTAGAGAGAGAGAGAGAGATATGGAGAGGGTGAGAGAGAGAGAGGGGATGGAGAGATAGAGGAGATGGAAAGGGAGAGGGCGGGAAAAGGGGGGAGGGAAGGGAGAGGGAGGTGGAGGAGGGGGAGGCTGGGGAGGCGGGGATGGAGAGGGAGAGAGGGAGAGAGAGGGGAAGTGGGATGGGTGGGAGATGGGGAGGGAGGGGAGAGAGAGGGTGTGTAGGGAGATTGAGAGGGAGAGAGAGAGAGAGAGAGAGAGAGAGAGAGAGAGAGAGGGGAAGTGTGGGGTGGGCGTGAGGGGGAGAGAGAGAGAACAAACAGGGAGAGGGAGACTGAGGGGTGGATGGACATGGGATGGGGAGGAGGGAGACACCTAGGAACGGGCGTGGAGAGAGAGAGAGAGAGAGAGATGTGTTTTGTCAAGGTTGAATAACATTGACTTGTATGCATAATTGACATTGACTTTTGTGTAAGGGTATACTTGAATGCTAGGCTTGTGGGGAGAGGAGAAGTGGGATGGGTGGGAGAGAGAGAGAGAGAGAGAGAGAGAGATGTTTTGTCAAGGTTGAATAACATTGACTTGTATGCATAATTGACATTGAATTTTGTGTAAGGGTATACTTGAATGCTAGGCTTGTAGGGAGAGGGGAAGTGGGATGCGTGGGAGAGGGAGAGGGGGGATGTGCAGGGAGATTGAGAGGGAGGGGGGAAGGAGGGTAGAGAGAGAGAGAGAGAGAGAGGGCTACAAGGTGAGGGGGGGAGGGAGACATGTGTTTTGGTCAATAACATTGACTCTATGCATAATTGGCATTAACTTTGTCGTAAGTGGGTATACTTGAATGTGCTAGGCTCAGGTAGGAGAGGGAGGGATGGTTGGGAGGGAGAGGGGATGTGGAGGAGATTGAGAGGGAGGGGGAGGGCAGAGAGAGATAGACGAGGGGGATGGGGAGGGAGATGGAGAGGTAGAGGGAGAGGGGGATGTGGATGTGAGAGAGAGAGAGAGAGAGGGAGAGGGAGGGATATATGTGTTTTGTCAAGGTTGAATAACATTGACTTGTATGCATAATTGACATTGACTTTTGTGTAAGGGTATACTTGAATGCTAGGCTTGTAGAGAGAGAGAGAGAGGTGGAGGGAGGGACAAGGACAAGGGGAGAGGGAGAGGGAGAGATACAAAGTGAGAGTGAGAGAGAGGGAGGGAGATATGTGTTTTGTCAAGGTTGAATAACATTGACTTGTATGCATAATTGACATTGACTTTTGTGTAAGGGTATACTTGAATGTTAGGCTTGTAGAGAGAGAGAGATATGTAGAGGGGGAGGGGCAGGGAGAGGGAGAGGGAGATATGTGTTTTGTCAAGGTTGTGACTTGTAGAGGGGGAGGGGGAGGAGGAGGGAGAGGGAGATATTTGTTTTGTCAAGGTTGAATAACATTGACTTGTATGCATAATTGGCATTAACTTTTGTGTAAGGGTATACTTGAATGCTAGGTTTGTAGGGAGAGGGGAAGTGGGATGGTTGGGAGAGGGAGATTGAGAGGGAGGGGGGAAGGAGGGTAGAGAGAGAGAGAGAGAGAGAGAGAGAGAGAGAGAGACTAGGGAGGAGAGGGAGGAGGGAGATAGACCAGGGGGATGGGGGAGGAGATGGAGAGTAGAGGGAGAGGGGATGTGGATGAGAGAGAGAGAGGAGGGAGAGGGAGAGAGGATATGTGTTTTGTCAAGGTTGAATAACATTGACTTGTATGCATAATTGACATTGACTTTTGTGTAAGGGTATACTTGAATGCTAGGCTTGTAGAGAGAGAGAGAGAGAGAGAGGTGGAGGGAGGGACAAGGACAAGGGGAGAGGGAGAGGGAGAGAGAGGGAGGGAGATATGTGTTTTGTCAAGGTTGAATAACATTGACTTGTATGCATAATTGACATTGACTTTTGTGTAAGGGTATACTTGAATGTTAGGCTTGTAGAGAGAGAGAGAGAGAGAGGTGGAGGGAGGGACAAGGGGAGAGGGAGAGGGAGAGAGACATAGTGAGAGATTGAGAGAGAGAGACGTGTTTTGTCAAGGTTGAATAACATTGACTTGTATGCATAATTGACATTGAATATTGTGTAAGAGTACACTTGAATACTAGGCTTGTAGAGAGAGAGAGAGACATGTTTTGTCAAGGTTGAATAACATTGACTTGTATGCATAATTGACATTGACTTCTGTGTAAGGGTACACTTGAATGCTAGGCTTGTAGAGAGAGAGAGAGAGAGAGAGAGAGAGAGAGGTGGAGGGAGGGAGAGGGGGGAGGGAGAGATAAAGTGAGAGTGGGAGAGAGAGAGAGAGAGGTCTAATGGAATGCTTGAGACTTATGGATTTTGTGTAAAATTTTCTTTAATAATCTCCATCTAATTGCTATAGAGTGCCTATTGTTCTTGTGTATAAGGATCAATGATATTGATTTCATAAAATGACATGTCTGTCACTATGCTATATTCTAGTGTGCTTATGTATTAGGTTTGAATTAAATTTTATATGGTTACTAAACATCAAACTATGATGGCATACCTAGTGTGTTTGTTCATACATCACTATTAAATGAAATTGACTTATGTACGATGGTTCTAATGGAATATGGCATATACGGGTGTTCATTAGGGTTGAATGGTGAATATGGAATAATATACTACAAGTGTTGTGGCTTTTGTGAGAAGCTTGTATCATGATGTGCTTGGTAGGCTTATTTATGTGTCATGGTTAATGGCATTCACTATTGTGCATAATATTTGTATGGATTTTGCATGAAGAGTCTAATAACACATGCCACTAAGTTGTATGGATTTTATTTGAAGGTTGCATTAAACTCCTTTAGCATTTCTTGTGTGTTCGTTCATCATGGTTGAGTGATATAACATATATGTGTTTGTTCTCTATCTATCTACTTCTCTTTTTGTTTCTCTCTCACACACACCTTTATCTTCCTCCTTACCTATTTGTCCCTACCTCCTTCCCTCTCTACTTATCTCTATATCTCATCTACCTCTCCCTTCCCCTTCTTTCTACCTCTCCTCTCCATCTCTCTACCTACTTCTCCCTCCCTCCATCTACCTAGCCCCCCTCTCTCTCTACCTCTCCCTTCATTCTATATTTTCTCTTTATCTCTCTACCTACTTCTTACTCCCTCCCTCCCCTTCTTTCTCTGAGGGACGGAGGGAGAGAGGGAGAGGTCGGGAGAGAGTGAAAGAGAAAGATTAGGGGGAGGAGAGAGAAATATGGGAGAGGTAGGGAGAGAGAGAATGGTGAGATAGAGAGTAGAGAGGGAGAGAGAGAGGCATAAACAAAAGGAATAAGGGGGAGATATTGAGAGAGAGGGAAGGAGGGAGGGAGAGGTGGAGATGGAGAGAGATAAAGAGAAGAGATAGGGAAGGAGGGAGGGAGAAAGAGGTGAGATAAATAAAAGTAAAGAGAGGAGATAGAAAGTGTAATACCCCTCCGTTTTGCTTCTCGTTCAAGTTGCTTTATGCTATGTTTGGTTGCAATTACTTTGATACTGACTACATTTTATTATGATATTTTGTTCATTACTATTGAGCGACGACTATTATTGTGGGATGTAGTTATCTGATTTTGTTTCACATGCATTATGGATTAATGATGTTGTAGAGTTAGCATGAGATGTTATTATGAGATTACTAGATTATGATGGAAGTGTTAGTTTTGATGAGTGTATGGGTGAAGAGGACGAGTTTGCATCACTCGTTTGCGAGCGCCCTACGAATCTGTAATTCCTTCTTCACGGTGTGTATTATATGCTGGATATATTGTATGATGTTGTTTACTTGGTTGCAGGATTGCAGGTACATGACATCGACTCCACCTGGTTTCATAGGTTTGAGCATGTTGATCCAACGGTTAAGTTGAACGGGAGATAGTAGCTAGGTAACATGTGTCAAGTTTACACCCTAGTCTTAGTGTGTTGTTAGTTGTGTGTGTCGAGTCATTATCTAGTCTTGCTTTGATGTTATTTAATTATGAAGAATTTCTGATTTGAAAATAGATATTTAGAATAATTGCATTTAAATCATGTTGATCGTTATTTAATTTAAATAATGCAATGTGGATAAAAGTTTATATTTAAATTAATTAATTATATTTAATTTATTTAATTAATTAAATTTAATCCATGGGGGTTGAATTTAGTTATTAAATAATTAAATTAATTAATTAAACGTGATGCAAGAGAATGAAAGGAAATAAAAGAATTAGAATTAATTTTAGAATTTAATTTCAACGTGTGGGAATTAAATTAGAAATTGTAATTAAATGTTTATTTGGGAAATTGGTTGCAACTTTGGCAATTAATTTATTATTTGAAATTGCATTTTAAATTGAAAGTGGGTTTTCCAAAAGTGAAATTGAAATTGAAATATCTAATTTGCATGTAATGTGAATTAGGGTTGTAAATATTGAAATTGAAATTGAAATTGAAATATCTAATTTGTATGTAATGTGAATTAGGGTTGTATTAGGTATTGTTGATTTATAAAGAATTCATGTTTTAATTTTAGGAGAGAAAGTTTTTAGAAAAATACATTTTTACAGCAGGGAAGAAATTTTGGAAAATTTGCACAAGGGTTTGAAGAAAGTTGGATTGTAGAATTGATTGAAGGAAAGATTGTTTGTATTTGTTTGGTTTTGGATTGGATTCATTGGAGGATTGAAGAAAATTCAGGAAATCTTTGGAGGAGGTTTGCATTAAAAATTCATCTCTTCCTGTAGTTTCTTGTACCAGGTTTTCCTCTTTGTATTTTATTGTTTTTGATTGTTTTTTTTTAAATAGTAGTGATTTAAATATTTGTTTGTTAAATCTGTTTTAGAAAACAAACTTAATATTAGAAGAAAAAAATTAAATAAATTTACAGCCTTTGCTTGTGAAAATTCTTGAGTGAAAATTGTGAAAACCTTAGTTGAATTTAAATTATTTGGAGAAATTGATGTTATTGTTATTGAAATCAAACATAGAGATTGAACAATGCATTTAGAATATTTTTAGAAAATGAAACTTTCTGTTTATTATCAAAAAATGGATTTTAAAATCTGTAGTATAGTTATATTTTCATGGTAAAATGGTCTGGTTGCGTCGCCTATAACTTCACTTTTACAAACTGGGTTGTCAGGAAATTTAAAGGGTTTTTGCATTTTGGAATTTTTTTATCTCTGTCAAAAAATCGCAAATACGCAGATCGTAGTTTTTGAATTATGCTTGAAACATGAGGCTGCTGTTAAGATATTTTCCCATGGCTGTTCTGAAAATAAAATAATAATAAATTGATATTTATAAATATTAATATTTTAGGTATTGTTATTATAATATTAAAATATTATTTAATAATATTTTATATTATAATTTATAATACTAAAGTATTATATTTATTTATATTATTTTAAATAAAATTTGTATATTAGATTAGTGGAATTAAAATTATAAACGTATGGAGAAATTATTGTTTATTTTAAAATGGTATGTTAAAGTTTAATTGAAGGAGTTAAATATTTGATTTAAAGAATGCATAATTTAAAATTTAACTGTGGAATTTAAATTCATATGTAAAAGGTCCAATTATTAATTTGATTTAAGTGAAAAAATATATTGATATTTTGGAAAATTAATGATAAGGGATATTTTATTTTGAATTAAACAATTTGATATTCTGTAAAGAATAGAAGATATGTTAATAATTAAATATATTTAATATATTAATTTATATATATTATATATATATTGAAGGTATATATCCTTTTGAGAGAATAAATAATATTTTATATTATTTTATTTTATTGGTTGCAAATTGGATATTATTAGTGTTTTAAAAAAAATGATTAGTTTGTGTAGAAAATGTATAGAGAAAAATATTTTATTATATTAAAGTGATTGCATGTTCTAAATAGGAAATTGAATGAAATGTAAGAGTTGGTTAGGAAATGTAAAGAGTTTACTTGCATGGATTTGTGTCAATTTAAAAGTAAATTAAGAAGTTGTTTTATTGATGAGGCAATCAATTATTTTATTTATTAATTTCTATTTAGATTAATTGAATCATTGTGATTGAATTATGAAAGAGATATGGATTTAGTATATCCAAAAGTAGTATCTTCCTCATGATTATCTTAAAGGATTTAATTCTCTGTATTCAGTAAAGGGAAGTAAGTTTAATTGTTTTAGATTTCCAATAATGAAAAGGGAAATAGGGGTTATGATTATTTTAGATGATCTAGTTATCGTGTTTTTGACTTTGTCAACACTACCTATTGAATGAGTATGGATTTAGAAAATCTAAATATTAGATTTAATTGATGACTTGAATGCTTTTGTTGCTATGTCGTCAAATTGCATTGTTGGTTTTGAGATTTAGTGTTAGTCCTAAATTATAAGTCTTCCAGAAGAACTTAGAGGATAAGGGTTGTTGAATCTTTATGCCATCCAGTTGTTTTCTCTTGGGTAGTGCATGGCGTCTTTTCAGTTTTACCCAGTTTTCATGAACGGGGATGTTTGCACCTCCTTGGTTTAGGAGCGGATTATGGGATCCGTGTCTCCTTGAAAGGAGTGGACTATGTGATTGTTGCCTCCAAGATGTTTGAAGTGAATTCTATTATTTGTATCCTCCTTGTGTTGGAGTGGATTATGATGCCTAGTTGGTATGCACTTGTGGTTCCCTTGGTGGATTGTTTGGGTGTGTGTTGTCGAATAGAAGAGTGACTTTTGTTAGGCGCCAAAGCCCAAAGAGGTAAACTGGATAACCTTCAGGAGTGATTTAAACAAGTGATAATTAAAATAATGTACTTGGAAGATTAGAACTAACTTCTCACTAATCAAGATAATTTTACCTCACTCATAGACACAAGGGCTTGTTTAGACTTGGGATGAGTGGGAAGGTTTGGAATGGCAAGATCAACTATCTTGTTCTTGTGAGAGGTAGTTGATTCCGCATGAGTGAGTATGAGTGCCGGGATTCGGTTGAGGTCACCAGGATTACTTGTGCCGGAGCCTATGAAGAATGCCTAGAGGAGATCTCATGACAAACATTGCAATGACACTCTATCTAGGACAACTATTGTTAATTATTTTATATGTATGGTTCTGTGAACATACTTGATCTACTTTATGTCTGGAAGCAATATGACCTATGTCAGTGATATTTGATTTGTACTTATGTTGTATTTGAGTTGAACTGGATTTGTACTTATTGATGGTATTTATTTGGTTATGTCAGTTTGAGTCAGTATGAGTCTGCCTTTGGTTAGAGGTAGTAGAATCTTTGTCCATGTTATTTTGTTACTATCTCCTAGCATGGGGGGTGGGCTTTCGGGTACCACATTGGTAGGGTGGAACATGCACCAAAACCGTTGGGTCCCCATCTATCTTCAATACTTGGTGGTGAGACATCCAGATGGACAGCTCGCGATTCTTGTTGTTATTCTTGCATTGTAATATTTCATTTTGTATAAGTTATCTACCCCTCTTATGTTTATGAGGTGGAATTTTGTAATTGTAAACTTATGTACTAGTGCCTCATTCTGGGAATGAGTGATGTAACTGTTGGATTAAGATAATGTTTATGAGATTGTATTTTGGTTGATTATCTTATTATGTTATGTGGTATTCTTATGATGTATGATGTTTATTTCATAAAGTTCATAAGGCTATGGTTATATGTAATATGTATATGTGGGTTTAAGTAATCCTAACCTTGTATCCTTAGAGGTTGTTGTTAATTAGTAAGTGAATGTGTATGTTAAATGCACTTTATAGAAAAAAAATTGGTTTGCTTATGATGTTAATTGCAACTTCCTTTAAGGTTACTTGGCGAGGCATTACAGAAAGAGGGGGAGAACATGAGAGGGGAGGGAGGGAGGTAGAGATAGAGAAGTAGAGAGGGAAAGAGGGATGGAGAGAAAAGATAAAGGGAATGAGAGGGAGAGAAATGTGAGATAGAGAGATAGATAGGTAGAGAAGTGAAACAAAAGAAAAGGGGGGAGTGAAATAGGAAGGCCAAAAAATGAGGGACCTATGCCAAAAAGAAATAAGGGGTGTCCACCTAATCATAAATCCACCTTCTCCATGTTCATTAGGAAGAGGGATAGTGTCAGAAATAGTTAGAATTGGCTTGCAACTCTCAAGGCGAGTCAACCCTAGGTTTAGACACTATGTTGCCCTAACTTCCTTATGACAAAAATGTCTGAATGGCTTTTGGAGAAGAAAAAAAGTGCATTAATAATAAAACTTAGGAGATTTAACACTTGAAACATGAATTATCATGATAAAATTAGCAAACGAAACCATTAACCAACAGATCTGAGAAGGCTAAGATGGTATGTATTTGACTATAAAAGTGGATTTCAGGCTTTGCTGAAGGATATATTCACCTAGGGGTGAATGGGTCTATGTATAGGGCTCTAAAAATTATTTTTTCAGTCCTTTGATGTCAAATCTAAGGCTCCGATTCCCCCAAGTTTCACCATCAGAAAGCTAAAAATAAAACTTGTAGGTGAGTTTCTGTGTAGGTGATCCCACAATACCGATTTACAATTTCTGGGAGATTCTGATTTATGCTGAAATCACATATTTTTAGAAAATATAATAATTTAAGCCTAAAAAAGTTCCATTTGAAGAGGGTTTGATCAAACCACCTTAGATCAAACCCCCATGGATAGAACCCCACTAATTTTAAACCACACTTATAATGGAGTCTCCTTTACACCTATCAAAATGTTGATAAAAAACCACTTTTGAGTTACCTTTTGGAGGATAAAATGAGTTCATTTAAAATTGATTTTTGTAAGTATGTAGTCCTTATTATAAGCTTCCCAAAAAATATAATTTTAAATAAATTTAATTTAATTATTATATTTATTTTTTATTTCTTGTGAATGTAATTTTTTCATCGAAAATCAAGCTCTTTGTTCTGCACATGTGGAAAAATATAAGATTATCATTTAAAAAAAAAATATATGAGTGCACCAGATATTGAAGTCCTTGATCCAACAATTTTTTTTTGAATTTCAATACATACAAAAAAATTTGTGCTATACGGTTTGCCTATGTTTGAATTGTAATTGGTTTGACCTTGAAACCTGATTAAGGTAAAAATATTCAATAAAACACTATGAAACCAATTGGAAGCACTAGATATTATAGTTACAAATATAAATTCGAAAAAATTAGAATTTTATCCTTCGTGGAAAAAAAGTTGTGTTATGCGGTGAGCGTCACTCTTAAAAAATGGTGTTCACTGAAAAAAACTAGTTTTTGAAGGAGATGAAAAAAGAAGTGCAATACGATTCCAAAATTTTTGAAAAAAATATATTAAGAATCTACAGACAAAATATCACAAATCACTATTTTGCATTATCTTCAAATTCCTCACGATTTTGCCGCTATAGGTGTCTGAAAGTGAAGATTTAGTTAGAAAAACTTAGTTCAGTGTCTAGTTTGGCCAAAAATTGTAAACCAGTATTGTGGGATCAGTTTTGACAACTTTGATGAGAACTTTGCAAAATTGCACTTTTGATCCATTTTCAATCTTTCTTCACTTGTAAATAATAGCTTGTTGCAACTCACCAAACCCCTTAATGATCGACCTTAGAGGATTGAAGTCTAACACATCACTCCAAGGATAGGATCTTGCATGAAATGGCTTGATTGGATTCTTGATTTGACACTTAATTTGATGCTTGAAAACTTGAAACCTACATCGCAAGGTTATGTCAACATGCATGAACACACATAAATCTTGACATCATGATAGGGTCTTGAATGTTGCAATAATTGATTTAGAAATCTACTCTCTAATGGTCTTGGCTATAATTTTTCTCCTTCAAAAGTCTTAGGATTTGAATTTGATAAAATAACCTTGTATTTATAGGTGATTCCCTAATTACTTGACAATTAAACATCACAAGTCGACCTTCATGATTTGAATTTAGATCATTAAAATGCAACCAAAAGCATATTAAAAAATGGATCTCGAGTCTTAAGGAGGACCCATTCACCCTTAGGCGAGTGGGTCCTAGGCCTTAAACCTAAAACACACATTTTCCAAGATATATAATTAAGTGTAGGCATTGATTAGATGTGGGTTTGTCTTTCAGAAAACAAAATTAATTAGGTTTGTGAATGCATAATTGGGCTAATTAAAGGGTTAATTAAGTCCAATTAATTAAGGGGATGCAAACATAGTGTGAAAATGTAAAGGTGTACATTTTATGACACTGCAAGAGGTAGTTCTTGAGCTCAAGGGGGAGAGAGTCAATCAAATAGATGAAGATAATGAGAGAGAGGTCTAAAGCATAAGGGATAAACAATGAGTGAGATAGATAGAGAAAGATGATACAACTTATTAATTATTGACCTCTTGATTACTGAAATTTGAAATGTTGATTACTAAAATTTGATTAAGTCTAGAAAGTTATAAGATCTTCCAAAAACTAGAGTTTGCATTATAAATCCTAGAGATTAGAAAGAACTCTCAAACATCCTAAAACTATATAAATGAAATATAACTTAAAGTATAAGAAAGTAAACCATTATAAATGAGAGTACATCCTATACAAATATTCTAGAGATCAATTGTATGGTGCTTTATCTACCTTTGAGTTGAGAGGAACTATTGGATCATTCATAGTGGATGGTCAAATCATATGACTTGTGACAAGAATAAGTTTTTCAAACTCGAGAAATATGAAGGAGGTCTTGTTAAGTTTGGTGATGATACATGCATTAAGATATGTGGAAAAGGTTCAATCAGTTTTGATGGCAAGCATAATACAAATGATGTTCTTTATGTTAAGGCTATACAACATAACCTCTTAAGTGTAGGGAAAATACGCAGTAAAGGATATAATCTTGTGTTTTGGTAAAATGGTTGCGAGATTAGAAAAGGCTCCAAAATTGTGGTTGTTTTTGGAAGGATAGATGAATTTTTTTATCAGCTTAAAGGTGTTGATGGTCATTTCTTTATGACTCAACCAATGAAAGCTGGTCATGGCATAGAAGAATGTGTCACACCAATTTTGATAGCCTAGTAAGGATCGGTTTAGTTTAAGTTGAGAGAGATCTACCAAATATTACAAAGCCTATCAATGTTGTCTACAAGGAATATCAGATTGGTAAGCAAGCTAAGAGTTTCAGTGTCAAAGAACAAGCTACTACCAAACTTTTGGAGTTAGTACATATAGATCTTTGTGGACATACCGAAATAAGATTTTTTCAAGGTGTCGGGTATTTCTTACTATTAATTGATGATTATTCCAGAATGACATGGGTTAATTTTCTCAAAGAAAAAATAGATCTAGATAATTTTAAACATTTAAAGTTATGATTGAAAATGAAATGGATATGAAAATCAAATGTTTAAGATCAGACAAAGGTGAAGAGTTCACCTTCAATGAGTTTAACATTTTTTGTGAAAATCATGGAATAAAGAGGCATTTATTAGCCCCTAGAACTCCTCATTAGAATGGAGTGGTCGAAAGAAAGAATAAGACTATTCAGGAAGCTGCAAGAACAATGATGGAAGAGGCAAACCTACTAGAAGTCTGCTAAAGAGAATCAATTCATACTGTAGTCTACACACTTAACAAAGTACAAGCAAGGGAAAATAGCTCAAAGACTCTCTATGAGTTATGGTATGGAAGGATTCCTATCAAATATTTCAAAGTGTTTGGAAGAAAATGCTATATATCAAAAGAGATGAAGATAACTTAAGAAATTTTGATACAAAATCTAATGAAGGTATCTTCCTTGGATATTCCACAAAAAATAAAGTTTACTAGTGCTATAATAAGAAGTTGAACAATTTTTTTGTAAATGCAAGTGCCAAAGTGGATGGAGACTTACATAGAGTTGAGTGATGATAGATGGATATGAATCAAATGATTCTTCTTGTAAGGAAGAAGGAAAAGTTGAAGAGAAATAAGTACATGTTGAAGAGGTTGTGAGATCTATGATGAGGTCATATGTTTTATGCTTGACCATTGGTGTAAGGAATGTGAAAATTCCATAGAAGGTTGAGGTTTGATACCTTGAGCTACTTCTCAATAAATACTCCCTATAAATAGAGTAGAGAATTTTGACCTACAAAAAATACCAAATACTCCCTCCAAAAAAGGCATAGGATTTTGGCCCTATAAAAATATAAAATTAAACCTCAAACCATGATCTAGAAGTTAGAAAATTTTGAATTTTTCCCATAATTTTATCACAAAAAGAAAATGTCACCCAAAAATTAATCTATGTTTAATTGAAAAATAAATTTTGCCTCCAAAATACAAATTTTGTATAAGTCATAGGGTACATGGAGATAAGGGATCCTAATTGATTATGCAAAAAATAATAGTGATGAAATAAGTGGATTTAATAGGAACTTCTAGCTAATTGGGCCTTTTAGATGTGATGGTGATGTTCATTTAGCTCTATGAAACACCTATGATAGGGTTAAGTGGAGGATTAACTAAAATTGGAAGGGAAATTAAAATTCATAGCTTTGATACCATGTTGGATCAGCATTAAGATGAATTCAACATCTTATCCAAGAAAATACATGCAACAAAATAAGACAAAAACTATGAATAAAGTGTATGAAATGTAAAAGACAACTCTGTGTATATTTAAGACAACAAATACATATTAAGATGAGAGTTTATCATTAACTAACCCTCTAAGAGGTGTGACACATGTAGAACACTTGTGAAAAGTGTGAGATCATGTGCCATGTGTCTATGAGGTGAAACAACTAAAAAACTAAGTGAACTTAAGCTAGTGTGAATAAGTCTAGTGGTTATGGAAACTAGATAAATGTAAACTAGATGTGTAAGGGATATTTTCACATTAACTACAAAAAATTATAAAAGTGCTTGGGAAATGAATGCTAGGATTATAACCCTTTAGTAGACCTGGTAATCAAAATAGGATTATCATTATACCAAATAATATTATCAATAAATTTCCTTAGAAGAATGTCATCTCTACCTTTCCAATTAACCATTCTTCAAGATTTTCAATATATAGGAAAATAAGTGTAGGAGATAACAAGAATCCTATATTAACTCCATTTTTTCTCTAAAAACTCTCTAAAATACCTAAATTTATAATTCTTATACATATTCATAGAGCCTATAGATAATTTCCCTAAATTACACCTGGATACCAAGATCCTTTATTCTACACCATAGCTTATTCCTAAGATTTTTTTTGAAATCCTTCTTGAAATCAGAAAAACAACAATAAGCTCAATTTTTCCCTTTGTTGAATGTTGGTGGGGGGGTTGTTCTTTTGTCATATTTTTTTTAAAAAGATAGAAAAATTCATATTGGATTATGGTTTAATTTTAAATCACCAAGATGATTTTCAAGCACAACCTCTTTTATCTTATCAATCAAGCTTTGTGAATAAATGATGTAGTCAACAACATATTTAATCCATAATAAGTCTCAAGAGTGTATAATTTTTGGATCTCTTCCATCTACCCATGCTATAAATAATCAAATTAAAGAACCCTTACCATTAGTGGTTTACCCCTTTCATAAGCCATAGAGGCTTTGTAATTTCCAAAGATATTTGTGCCTTTCTCTTTATCATGTTTTGGAGTATCAAAGATAAGTGATATTATGATGTACTCTTTTCTATTGTGAATTAGTGGTTTCTTCTAGATCTACAAATTTTCTAATTCAATATTTGATATGTGCATATTTGAGTATAGTACTTTTATAAATGTGTGTATTTGTATATTTTTTGGTTTTTCAATATAATGTTTTCATTTAATGATATGCTTGATGGGTGGACCTAGTTCCTTTAAGTTATTCTTTAAATGATTAATCACATGGAATCATTCTACTTGAATAAATGAATGAATTAAATTAATACTATTGTATGTTTATTCGATTTATCAAATTTTATTCAATTATTATTATATACTAGGTTGATGTACGTAATGTTTGATTGCATGCACAATAAATTTATAGGTGTTTGACCAATGGTTGGCATGTGCATAATATTGATATGGATATTACTAGCCATCTCAACTTACTAGCCTTGTGTTTTTGACATGTGTAAGATTATTATCCAAATCGAATAAGATTATGGATTCCCATGTGTTAGACAAGCTTGGAGACAATGAGATGAATATTCCATGATTGAATTATGTGTTATGTAGTGACATGTTCAATCTAAGAACTTGATTGTGTAAAACTTAAAAATAAATTTGGGTAGGAAAATAATGCTAAAGAAGTGTCCATCTACCTAAGGGTACTGTAAATTTCATTAAATAATTGTGCCTACTACCTTTCTTAGAAAAGGATCCACATGGTCCATGATTACTTCAAACCTTGTGGTCTACTTCACTTTTGAGCAAGTGGTTTTAGAGAATCAAGATAATGTCCACTCTAGTTCCTTAGCGATTCTCCATGTTTCCTTGTTGATTAAATTGAGCATATTTGATCTTGTATTGAAATAAACCTTGTTATGTGATTGATGGTTCCTTCCTTGAGTCTCTTGTGTGCTTGTGTGAAAAAAAATATATTAATATTGTGCAAGTTTTGTTTCCTTCTTGATACTATTGTATGTGTGCGAGCTTGACCATGAAAATGGTGTATCTATTATCTTCTTCATCAAAGCTCAGGGTTACCTAGAGTGACATAAGAATTTATTCACTCAATTATTGTAATATGGTTGAGAGGTGATTACCATGCCCAATTTTTATATTATCAAATACTTCTTGGGAGTTGGAAGATTTATTTGTCCATTATCTTATGTTATAATCCTATTATAAATTAAAATTATTGGAGCACCTTGGAGGTGGCTAATCTAGATGCTATATTGTAATGTGTATCATGTATACGTTGCAATGTGATCCTTCCATATTTGGGAAGTAGATTCTAACTTGATATTATATTATGATCTCATTTGGTTAGTATTAGATCCTTATTTTGGAAGGAAGTTGTCATGCTGGAATAATTGTCTTAATTATAAAAATGATTATTTCAGGATGTTGGCATGCTCTATTCTAACTTGAGACACATATTGAAACTTACTCAAACACTTGTCAAGTGAGCTCACAAGTTTCCCATCTGTGGAGGGCTAGTTAGAGTTTCAAATGTACCTTCTTACCTCTTAATCCTTTCCTATATATGCAAGGTATAATAATTATATTTACATACTCTTCATTTATCTATTCATATACATAATATTATGCTTATTTTATTCACTTGTAGATGTTTACTTCACACTCTTGATATTGACATTCGATAGCATGGTATTTGAGACATGAGAGCATGTTCCTTCCCACATCGAGGTGACTCCCACACATATCCCTATCAATGGAGCATCATAGATCTAAATAGACACCTTCATTGCATCCAAAAGGCTTGAGAAATTAAAAGATACATTTCATTTCATCAATTTCAGTAATTTTCAATTTTTGTAATTTTTTTGGGCCTCTATGTTAATTGTAAAAAAATGTAAGAAATCAAAACTTTATTTAGCAAAGGTCTTGTTTGAATCTTTTCCCATATGCCCATTGGTTAGAATATTTTTTGTTTGCAATATTTTGGTAATTTTGGCCTATTTACAATCTTACATGAATTCTCACTATTTTGGCCAATTTACAAACATCTTTTGGCCTCTCAAGCCTATTTATAGGTCACAATTGTCTAGTTCGTGGAATTTTTTAGTGGCTTATCTGCTTGTCGATTTTATTTCAGGTTAACCTTTATGTACAACAAAATCTAGGCCTATTCAACCTATTTGGAATTCTCTCTATATCATCTCCATACAATTAGCCACATCAACTATTGGTAGAATCTATATTTTTTGAAGCCCTTTTGTAGAGGTTTTTAGTCATTGATATATTGTGAGTTCATGCTACAAAAAGTAATCCTATATGAGGGAGCACACATGGGAGTTGTCATCAATAGAGATGTGCAATGGAAATCATGTGAAGATATTTTTTTGAATGGTGGATCTCCATGTTCTCTTCCCATCAATCTATGTGTAGGACCTTTCAACTTTCGTTGGCATATATTTGAGTTGCATTGCCTTTAGTGTTGTCGTGAAGAGACAATTTCCATCAGCCTGCACACTACCATTGGACTCCACTTATTTTTCTAGCCACCACATAGCCTTTATGAATCACCACATCATATGTTGGCCAACACATAGACTTTACCATGGACTCTTAATTTTATTTGGCTTGTGCAACCCCCACTCCAACACACAATATCAATGACTCTTCAAATCCACCATCCACCAATGGTCTTATTGCCACATTGTTTCCACACCATGAATACTATTTAAACAACATTTGAGCAAACTTCAACAGTCTCCTATGTGTAATCAAGATCTCCCCACTTGACAGCTAGTGGCTTACACCCATATTATTTCTTGTAAAATGGCATTTATTATTTATTTGTCATCTATTGTTATTGGTATGCCTTAGAAAATTTTAAATGAATATGCTAGGTTCTTTAACTATCAAACAACAACTATTGTAACCAATTGCCACATACATACAAGCTAGTAGTTAGTTAACTACTTAAACCTCTAATTGCGAGACACAATTTTTATGCCAATTTATCAAAAGAGCTTGTTAAGAGGGGATATGTTTTATTTTATGATAAATTGTTAACAAGGGGGTATTTTTTGAAGTGTGAATAATTGACAAGAATCTAGTTTCATTGTTGAACTTTTGACATCAAGATGATTTTGATTTGATGTTGTTTAATAACAAATTGTATCCTTCGAAGTCAATTTTGTAAGAAAAATTCGATGAGGCATAAATTTCACCTTGCTTATTGAAATATTACAAATTTTTTTTATTATATTATAATTTTGCAAGGAATCTGATTTTTCATATAAAATTAAGATTTGGATAGCCCATTTGGTAAAAATTACCATGCATTATAAATATTTAACTTGGCATTCGATTTTCACAAACTTATAAAATTCCTCTTGCACATTGTTCTAGGGGGGCTACAACCAACACTAATCATTCTTGGAGCGACTCTCTAAATCAAGGGGATAATATAGGTTTTTCTTTTTTTGATTTTGTTGGTTCATGTGATCATATCCCTCAAACTAAATCCCTTTTATTTGATTATTCTTCACAATGCTCCTAGTAAATAGAAATTTAAATACATGGAGAATCATCATCCAGGCTCACTCAAACATTTTGTGAGACAATCATTGGGGATGAATAATGTAGTCTAATGACTTGCATTAATATCTCATATCCCATATAACATGTTCCTACATTTGAATCTATTGTTGAATCATTCATGATTTTTAGTGATTCTTTGCATCAAGACACTTATATTATTGTTCTAGATCCACCACATCCGGATGCATATCTACCAAACATCACATCCTTATTATATAATGTTGGATTTCAGATTTGGATGATGCCATTGGGGACATTTGTCTTCTAGATTTTATGACAACTTTGATCAAATTGCATCACTATTTCCATCTTTGGATATTGCTCTTACCTTTCCTAAATGATAGATTGTGCAAATATATTCATAAGTTGACCTATCCAACTCAATTATCATCATCTACAACAATGTTAGATTCTCATTGGTCTAGTTATAACCATATATCCATGGTACATGTTCTTGAATCACATATGGTACCTATTCCATCTTATTATGATTAGTTAAACATCAACATTTTCTTAGAGATCTTTGAGAATCATTTGAAGGCACAATTAGAATCATTTCAATCTTTGGATCATGTGCAGAGTTCAAAGACATTCATGTTACTTCCTACATATTCATATTTGGAATGAGAAGTCATTTTGCACATATTTGTTGTGTTTTTCTTCCCAAGGGGAGAAATGTTCAACATTTGGGGATCATCTTCAACATCCACTGTTGAGAATCTACCAACACTAAAGGCATCATCTTGAGGGGAGGTTGCATGGATTCTCTTCTCTTATCAATTTTGGAAGGAAACATTGCCTCACATGGAGATCATTGCTTCACATTTTTTTGGAGGGTCACATAACCTTCTCTCTTTTCTCTCCTATGGGGAGAACATCCATTGTACTTATGTGATAAAATTAGTCCCTAGGGGCTAATCATGAGTCTTATATTATTCACTTGCACATTTTATTTAATTGCATATTTTCTCTTTTGGAGAGGGGTTTTTATTTGAGGGGTTTTTATTTTTCCACTGAGTTCTTCTCCTTTTTATCCACTTTATGAGATATCTATACATGAGTACCTAACATGGCCTTGTAGTTGAGACTCATTATTAGTGAATATGTTAATCCCTATGTTTCACTTAAGGGGGGTGTTAGTGTAAGTAGAGTCATTATCATACATAGTTAGCTAATCACCCTTCTAGAATTGATCTATTCACACATAACTTAAGTTTACTTAGGTTTATTTTTCTTTTGTCTCACTTCATATGATTGAGACTTGTGTCATCTTGAATTAAGAAACCTATTGACATTTATTCACACACTTTTCAAGTGAGCTCACAAGTGTCCCATCTATGGAGAGGTAGTAAGAGTTTTACTCACACCTTCTAACCTCTTCATTATTGGCTATATATTCAAGGTTTGATCATTGTATTTACACACTCTTTATTTATATATTGATAGAAATGTTGTTGTTCTTATTTTGTTCACTTGTGGAAATTTGTTTCATGCACTTGATCTTGGAATTCTCCAATAGAAGGCACTCAAGAATCCACCAATAAATTAGATGATAATGGAGGTGAGCACCTCCCCTCTAAAAATTCACAAGGATACTAAGTTGGAACATCAAGGAGCTTATATCTCCTAATAAGTTTTTTTTGATTAAAACACTAGTAGAGAAACATAATATTGATGTTTTATTGCTTTTAGAAACCAAAGTTAGTAAAGGTGAAGCTATAGACATTTTTTATGGGTCTTGAAGTAAAAAAAATTAATTGTGGGTTTATTTAGTTGGAACAATAGGAGGAATCACCTTATCATGGGATGGAATAAAGTTATCTAGTAATTAATTGGGATTCTCATAGCACTCTTGAAAAATATTAATCACATGCATTCAATCTAATTTAAGGATATATTTGGAACATATATAGCCCAAACTTGGAAAAAGAAAGTTTGGGAAGATCTTAGGGATTTATGATCCTGCTTCTTTAATATAAATTCATTAATTAGTAGGGATTTTAATGCTATTATTAGCCTAGAGGATGAGGTTGGAGGTAATTGTCTCTCCTTTGGACGGATGGAATCTTTAGGGGGCCTATTTGCTTAGTTTTATCTCTTATATTTGAAACCTAAGGAAGGATGGTCCACATGGTTCAATAGAAACAAAGGGGAGGCCAACATAAAATACTAATTGGATAATTTTTTATGAAATAATATTGGATTTTAAAAAGCCCTTTAGTGTCGACTAAGGTCATCCCTAATACTAGCTCAAAACATTTGTCCATCTAATTTGAATTGAGAAAAGATTTAAAATCTAGAGGTTGCCCATTCAAAATGGTTTTTTTTTGTTTCAACATGCAAAATTTGATCCTAACTTAAATTATTGTTGGAAAGAGCAGTCTAAGGGATGTAGTAGATATATTTTATATATAAATCTCAAGTCTATTAAGGAGAAGGCAAGGTAATAGAACTAACAAATGATATCTATGATATTTTTTACATAAAGAGAATATTGGAAGTTAATTGTAGGACCTTTCAAGTTAGAATTTAATCATAGTGGCGTCCCTTTGGAATCTAGGGAGAAGGAGAGGAATTTTCTGGACTCCTTGAACTCCATCTTGAGATTGATGGAAATTTTTTAGATGCAAAAGTTTAGGGTGAAATGGTTAAAAGAAGGAAATTTAAACATAAAAACCTTCCACCTCTCCATGAATATCATAAGGTGGGTAAATATGAATGGGAGGATCATCCTTCCCTTGGGTAAAATTATTTCAAATATTGAGGCTATATGAATGGAGGGTGTAATCATTTTAAGGAATTGTTAAGCACTCCTCTAATGGAGAATGTAGAGGGTAGAGGTTCTCTCTTGGAAAATATCCTAAAATCATAATAATTTTTTTAAAAATCCCTTCACTTTTGAAGAAATTAGAATTGCAAAATTTTCTTTGAGGGCTAAAAAGGCTCTTGGAGGGAATGGAATTCAAAAAGGCTTCTTCCAAAGGTATTGGAAAATTGTTGGCTTTAAAATCTAGAAAGTAGAAAAAGAATGTTAGGCTCAAAAATCACTCTTAAAGGAATGTAATGCCACCTTTCTTACTCTAATCCCAAAGGTGAACATCCTTAGAAGTTTTTATCGATTGAATCGCATAACATTGTGAAATATAATTTATAAACTAGCACTTGCACCCATAAGAGGTTCAAGGGATACATCAATAGGAAATTAAAGACAAATTTTAATTGAAGATCCACTTTGGAAATGAAGTTAAAAAAATATTGTTGTGATACTTCTTTGATACATGTGATAGAAAATATATGTTAAAATAGAAATAGCATTGCAAGTAGCTAGGAAAAAATCATTGATTCTTACACATTTGACAACATATGAATAAGAATTTGAGTATCATTTATATAAAACTTGTTTTCATCAAGTAATACATGGTAATGAGTAGGCTTGAATGTTCCCTACAATAAAATCATCAAAAGAGGAACCAAAGCAACAAAAAAATGTCCCTTGCATCTTGAGAAACAAAACATTTTGTTAATAGTATGTGATAGCACACAATACTTACACTTGGCCCATTTTATGGATACAAAGAAATCAACATTTCTTGGATGGCATATTTGTGTATCCACAAAAGTACCTGCAACGAAGAGAATATATAACACAAAAAATGCATTTCAAATAAATAAAAAAAAACAACTTGATGAGAGCTTTTCTTCATTTACTATTTAATCTATCAATGACATTATATATAAGTAAATTAGGCTTTTTGTCAAATATGACAAGAATTAAAAAAATTCCAAGTCATAATAAATAGAACATTTTTTGCTACATATACCATGCCTTATTTTTAGGAATAGAATAATTAGGAAAAAAATAGTAACTTGGTTGAACACTTTTGGGTGAATTTTCTTGGAAGAGCTTCCTATGATGATTCTTTTGGGAAAATATCAATATAAATTTAGGACTATAACTATTCTCAATATTATTTCATGTCTAATGGTTCACCCAAATAAGAAAATTAATGCATAGAAGACTAATATGGAAAAATTCAATCTCAATAAGATTACAAATTCCTTTAGACAAAGTAGAATAGCTGTTAATATAACTTGTAACTGAATACTCAAGAAAAATAATGACTTACTAACTTTGTCTTCGTAAATATCTAAAGAATGAATAGTCCTAATCAAACAATATAGATCCAAGATACAACTAAATCACATCCTTAAAGAGAACTAATAACACAAAGCTAGATCAAGGAATCATTCACCACTTATGACAAACAATAATATAAAGAATTTTTGTTTCTTTATTAATTAGAAGAAAGACTTGATACCATATTAATTGGAAAAGTGGAAAAACTGAAACAAATATAATTACATCAAAACCTTCAATTATATTTTTCTTTTTGAGATCAGGCACACATAGCTAAATCAAATCCTCAAGAGAACCGATCATTTATTTTTATTTTGAAATTCATTTGACTCATTTGCCACTTATGGGAACTAATAACATAAATCATGATTCTTGTTGCTTCATGAATTGGAAGAAAGACTTGATACCATGTTAATAATAAAAGTGGAATATCAATACAAAAAATATAATTATATCAAAAACCTTCAATTAGATTTGTGTTTTATACCTACATTGTCTTAATATTGGGCATATTTTTCTTTCAAGCAATGAAGTAAGGCCCATTAACTTATGATAATGGAGAAACACACAAAATTTAAAACCTAAAGGAAACCTTTGCTAACATGAACCAAGTCATAAGTTGTCGATTCCTTGATCTTATGATCATGGAGAATCACTCAAAAATAGATACCTACATAAAACCTATGCAAATATCAACCAATGTCTAATTTTATTGTATATTTGAAATTTAAAAATAAAACCATAACAAGAATACCTCTATTGAATCATAAAAGCTATTTAGAATCTATGACCTTAAAAGAAAGACTTGATACCATTTCAAATAGAAATAACTACCAATTGAATACACCAAAATCTTTAATTATATTTTTCTATGTCTCATCACTAAACACAATTGTCTTTCAAGCAACACAGTAGGGTCCTTGATCTTATGATTAGTTTTGTGTTTGAGAATTGTTTTGAAGCAGAAGAATGCTAACACATGTCATAAATCATGCTAACTACTAGCAATCACACCATCATGTGCAATGGGTATGCCAAAGACATATTAGTTTATTTTGTGTCAGTTGTGGTTAAAATGAAACTGAAATCTTTAGTTACTAAAAGTCCACATTAAATAAAAGAATATATGGATCTCCTTAAAATTAATAAAGCAAAAACATAAACTATTACTTGTAATGGGAAATTGTATAAAAATTGTACTTGTAAAAGGAAATTGTATAAAAGTTGAAGTACTTGTAAGGGGAAATTTTAAATGGTACATTAGTAAAGTAGAAAAAAAATTGTTATGATGCATCAACAAAGAGAGTATGAAATATTTAAATTAAAATATAATATTTGCTACAAATATCGGTTATGCAATTTATATTTGAGTAAAATGGGTGAAAATTTGTTGAACAGATTAAGGTGGGAGCTCTTTATTTTCTGTGATGGAAAATAAATCCAGCATTCATATGGATATGAATCCTTGTTCAATGAATTCAAGAGGGTTGGAAATATTGATGAATACAATCTGTGGGAGACTTCTAATGAATTTGTGAGCCCAACATTGTAAGAGATGTTATTTTGGAGCCTCTTTCACAATCCATCCAACAAACTGGAACATCAGACCCATACCAAACTAAAATTAATTGAAAAATGAATATTTTAAAAATTAAATTGAATAGTTGATAGATCTTTGTAATTCAAAAACAAATAAAATGTATTGGTGTCATATAAGCTAATTTAAAGGAAAAACATAGTGAAATTTTATAATAAGCTTTGACCATACTCTTTTTATATTTAATAGAACTGTGATTAAAAAGAAATTCATTCAATATATACATACCATACTATTGAGAGAAACATCAATAAGGAGAATCAAGGCATTAGCGGCATGCATACTTCCCCATCAACTACCAATAAATGATCAAAAAGGGTTTTAAGTATGAACATTGATGAAAAGTTTAGTATACACATTTTTGAAAGCCAATTTGAAATAAAGATTAAAGAGCTTCCCAATTTATCATATATTTTGATTAAATAAAAATGGTGAAAAGATTAAAGAACTTCCCAATTTATCATATATATAAAACTCATAAAGCTCATTTACCAAGCAAAATATCATATTCCCATTAAGATATGGAAGAGCTATCTTTCTTGATGATCATATCATAAAATCTTCAGCTAAAAAACACCATCCATTTACACTTATGTGAAGGAAAATCTCCCATGTAACAACCCATTTGAAGTTTGGCCTTGCAAGAAGCTTTTCCAGCTGATTCATTTTGAAATATTTGTCTTTGTTTGAAATCTGTTTTGTTTCTTTGATGAGCTATAATGGTGTACCTTTACACTATTTCAGATATGCAATTATGGTGTGAGAGTTTCTGATTTATTTTCTTTTCAAATGCTATAATTTGTGGTGATTTCCCTTGCTTGAAAATAAATAACTTTGGACCTTTTTCTTGTGTGTTATGATGTGAGAGTTTTATATGTAGTAATATAACTAATATTTGTAATATCAATATGCAATTATCAAAATCTCTATTTTTATTTAATCAAAATATATGATAAATTGGATCAAACATGACAAATTTCCAGATAATAGAATGTTTAAGTATTTTCCTACTTCTAGGCAAAAAAAATTCTTCCACCATTGTACACAAATGAAAAAATTAGCTAGATACCTATATAGATTAGTATTTTACTCAGCATAAAATCATATTTTTTCACAAAATCAAAATTTTCATAGACAGTCTCTAAATTCAACAAGGCATGTTCATTTTTTCAAGCATCAAAGTAAGTGATTACAATAACTAACATGCATAATACTCATTTGAAGACCCCCTTCAATGAAAAATCCATATAGATGAAATTTTATTAGTACAAATGTAATGACCCCAACCTTGGGTAATTAAAAAAATTCAACTTTTCATACAAATAACAATGAAACATACATAAAGATAAGTAACAAAAAATTTCTTTTATTTTCATTGCAATATTTCATTTAAAGAACCAATTGATAAAACACATCATTAATTTTACTTTTCAAGTAAACAACAGAGTAAGAATACATACATAAATGAACATAGCTCAGAGAACTTTGAGAAAATAGGAATAAGACGGTCAAGGATCTTCCCTTCAAACTTTGGTGCTTCAGAAGTCTTTTATGGAGGAGAAAACTCACTCAGGTGATTTTTTGCCAACCACAGACTTATAATGCGGTCCCCTGCACGTCTATTGTTAAATAAAAATCCCTCCCTTCTACAAAGAGATTGGTTGGGTAACTAGTTCTGTTTTAACCAACTGAGCATAATGTTGTGTCTTACATATCTAAATCCTTGTAATCCCACAATCTCAATCTAGTATGCAAAGCTGGACAATAGTGAGCTGACAATGTAATCATCTCACAGTCTAAGTGGATGTAGGTGTACCACAATACTTTGGCCAAAGTGTTTCAACAATATAATAATTGACAGTCATCTATCACATACACTATGTCAGGTTCAGTTTGACTTGAGGTTGTCTTATCCTATGCATAGGCTAAGTCCTTACAATGGGTAGTCAATCACCCCAGACCCCCTACAACAACCTATCTATTTAGGAAATGAAAACAGTCTACAAGTGTTCCTTAGGTAACTCCTATTCTAGAAATCTTTATCCACATAGTACCTAGCTTATCTTAATTAACCTAATAACTTTAAGCTTTAGAGAATACTTGTTACTGGTTTCATCTTGGTCCTAGTATATAATAACTAGTTTTCTCATATTCTCCATATACGAAAATCATACATAATAAGAAACATTAACAAAAATGCATTTCAACTTATTCCTATTCATTCTTTAATCCACTATACTTAAATTCCCCTTTTTAAGCAAAGTAAAACAATAGTTTCCCTTTCCCTTATAAATACATTGCATTCAAGATAGTTTCTCTATTCAATGCGACTTATAATCAGAAAATATAATCATTTTTAATTCAATCAATCAGCTATGCCTATTTTTCAATCAATGCATAAAGACAAACACAATGAATTATTTTACTTTCAAAAATAGAGAAATAAGAAGGTTTCCTCATGCATGTTTCCTCAAGCTTATCCTTCTTGATGCTCTTGAATGTTCCTAAATCCAACTGAATACAACTCCTTGGTTGATGCTGAAACCCTCCAACTGATTTCCTCTATACCTTCTCTTAAAGGTCCTCTCTTAACTAATATCCTACTCAAATACTATTTCCTATGTTTTTCTCAAGCTCAAAATGAATGAAAAATAGTGACAAGTAATGTTGGTTTGCATTTACTGTTATTTCCAAACTAGATACTACAACAAATGCGCATATGAAAATGTGAAGCAAATGATAGCTTAGATTTTAACTTAGAATGATTAATGTTAAATTCATGTGTTTCAACAAAGGGTTGGGCATCCTTTTATAAGCCCAAATTCCTTAAAGTATGGCATGCGAATGGACAACAAAGTGCCCAAAATCAGTTAAGAAGCAACATGATAGATTTCCAAGATCTAAGTCATCAGAAATAAGTGTAATTCGACTTCTTATGAGCCAAAAAATTCAAGAATTGTTCAACACTAACTCGGAATTTCCACATACAGAAAAATGTCCATTTTTGGCACAAAACAAAGTTTGATTCATGCTTGCTGTGAAAATGTCAAGGTTTAGGTTGCAACAACAATTTGCCAACTGGCTAGTGTTTTCCTTTAAACCAACGATTGAATTTGTCCTTCATTTCTTTTTGTGTTGGAAGCTCATATCATTCACGGGAAGGTTTCTTCAAAAAATTTCCCATTTCAAATGTCAGTTATAATGTCACAAACAAATATTTCTTCTTTATGAAGTTGGCGTATTTTCCTAGTGGTGCATAAAGTACTTTAAACATTGCAACCGATTTCCATAGTTTATTCTCCATGATGCAATAATCGATTTTAGCAAATGACTTAATAAAGTTAAGTCTTTATTTTCCAAATAAATATCTTCTTTATTTAATATATATATATATATATATTGCATTATATTAATATATATTTTATTATAGTTTTATTTTACTTTAAAATGTATATATGTAGATATATATTTAAATATTAATATTTTTTTTTTTTCTAGATAAGTACTGTCAAAAGGGGACAACTCCCATTACACTGAAAAGCATGCTTGGGTTCTTACAAACCATCACAATCCCAACCAAATTGCCTGATGCTTTGAAGGTCCAAACTAGAGCTCAACTAATTCGCTACACTTGCTTTCTCCCTTGGCATATTTCCCACACTGTATATCCATTTTGCAGAAGTCTATACCAATACTTCTGATGCCGCATCCAACAAAGACCAACCCATCACAGCCTTTGTCCAAACGTATTTGGGCCAAAGAAGTAGCACAAAGGTATTTATGCTTTCATCCGATGCCAGCCTGGTTAGTGTGAATAAATGAAGGGGAATCATCCTTGAGTACCCTCAATAATTCTGGTGGTGTACTAGTCTAGTCCAAAAGTTCCTCTCTAACCTTCGCTTGTACACCCATGTTCACCAAGTGATCCACAGCCGAATTGGATTCTCTGTATACATGTGCTAGTGTGTAATTGGGGGTACGCTCAAGGTTCTCTATCACATTCTTCAACAGTCAATTTAATCTCCAATTTGTAGCACTCCCATGCTTGACCGCGTTGATGACAATCTGTGAGTCGCTTTCAATGTCAAATGCATCAATCCCTCTTTCCACGCAGACCTTTAGTCCTCTTTCCAAAGCAGTCATCTCCACTACATTGTTAGTGCCTATGCCAATGTTTCCATGTAAAGCAAATTTTAAATTTTCATCATGATCTCTGAGAATGCAGCCATAACCTGCATCACCTAGATTTCCTTTAGCCGCATCATCCACATTGAGTTTCACTCTCCCAACCTTTGGTGGTAGCTATTTGGCATTCCTCCTCCTTACGACTTTAGAAGTAATATTTATACTGGGAGGAGTGAGACCCCACTTCATCTACATTCTCTTATCCCAATCACAGATATACTCTATCTTCCTTGCATACGCTTTGTTGTTAGCAATTTCTATGATGCCATTTTTTATTCTCTCAATTACTTTATCTACACCTGACTCCTTGCCTTCAAAAATTCTTTGGTTCTTTTCCTTCCAAATTTTCCATAGTAGCATAGAAGGGGAGATAATCCATGATGATCCCCATAAATATTTCTTATGCAATTGTGGCCAACCTTTCAGCAGGTTCATTAAATTTGCATCCCATGCCATTGACTAGTCTAGCTCTAGGCATAACCACATCCAACAATATCTTGCAAAGGAACATTCATATAGGAGGTGGTTTGAGGTTTCTTCCGCCATTTTATAGAGGGCACATATGCTGGGGCCAAAGATACCATATGTTTTTAATCTTTCACCAATCAGAATTCTTTCGTATAAAACAGTCCATAAAAAGGCCCCCACTCTTGGAGCCACCAACCTGTTCCAACATAGCTGTGATGGCCAATCTACCGCCACTCTTTGCATAGTATATATTTGGTATCCAAATTTTGCACTGTATTCACCAGACCGAGAGGTGCACCAAATGATTTCATCCCTTTGATTGCATAATGCAGTTTTTCTATGCTAAAGTATTTCATTTATTCTTTCCTGGTCCTCCCATGTCATATTGCTATGTTTTATTGGAATCCAATAATAAATTCCACTTCCTAGATATGTCTCTTTCAAATAATCCGCAACAAATTCTCCCACTTCAGATTCCACCGAGGATAGCTAACCTTGCTGGTTGAAAAGATCAAGGAGACATTCATTCCCATCCCAAGAGTCATGCCAAAACCTGGCACATTTTCCATTACCAATATTCCAAGTAAGATGGTTGATGATCACACACCTACATTCTTTCATAAATTTCCAAACAGCTAAACCACCTAGTGCATCCATACACGTGAGGATTCTCTCCAGGTTGTCATTGTTAAGATATTTTTTCTGCATGATTTTGCACCATAACTTTGTAGGTTCTCTATACATCTTCCATATTAGCTTTGCCCCCAAGGCTATATTTTGACCTTCCATCCTTCTGAGACCAACCCCACCATTTTCTTTTTTGTTACAGGCAATGTCCCAGCTTATTAGGGGAATTCTTTTAGCTTCCTCGGCCCCTTCCCATAGGAAATGTTTGAAAAAAATTTCAAGAGCATGACATGCCTTGGAAGAAATCTTAAAGCATGACATTGCATATATAGGTGTAGCAAAAAGAATAGATTTAATGAGAAGAATTATACCTGGAAATGATAGCCATTTGTGTTTCCAAACCTTCATTTTATGTCTACTTCTCAAGATCAATTCCTCCCATAAAGCAGTCTGTGATGCACCAGTGAACATAGGGAAACCCAGGTATTTGGATGGTAGTGACCCAATTGTCCACCCAAGGGTGTGAGAAATCCTCACTTGAGTAGCCCTTTTTGTGTTAAAGAAAAAAAAATGTTTTCTTGTCATTGATATGCTGTCCTACAACTTTTGCATACAAATCCAATGAAGCTTTGATGGTCCTTGCTTCTCTAATTGTAGCTTCACCAAATAGCGTAGTGTCATCTGCAAATTGTGAGTGTGTAACCGGGTTCAGCTCATCATGTATACATATACCTTTCCATTCACCAGAGTCTCTTTTTTTACATATAAACTTGCTTAATGCCTCGGCCATGATAACAAAGAGAAAGGGTGAAATGGGATCACCTTGCCTAATTCCATTTGAAATTTTGAAAAAACCAAACAAAGCACCATTAACTACAATTAAAAATTGAGGGGTTTCAATGCAAGTCTCAATAATGTTGATCCATTTCCTGTCAAAACCAAACTTACTCAATACGTTGTTCAAGAACTCCCATTGAACTTTGTCGTAGGCCTTTGCTATATCTAACTTGATTACCATGCCAACCTTCTTCATTGATGCCATGGAATGTATAGTCTCAACTGTCATAATTATGTTGTCCATGATCTCCCTTCCAGGTGTGAAACCGTTTTGCTGCATTGAGATTAGTTTGTTCATGACTTTTTTCAACCTATTTTCCAAGGCTTTGGTTAATATTTTATATATTGTGTTGCACAAAGCAATTGGCCTATAATCGTTAAAAGTGTAGCAACCAGGTTTCTTGGGAGTTAAAACTAGTACCGTGTTATTCAATTCCTTGAAAAATTTCCCTTTTCTCCTCAATTCCTCCAAAACCATGCATATATCTGATTTTACGAAACACCAACATTCCTAAAAAAATCTTGCCGGGAAACCGTCAGGTCCGGGCGCCTTGTCTGGATGAAGACCAAAAACCGTAGTGTGAACTTCCTCCTCAGAGAATGGTTCCATTAGCATTTTTTTGTCTTCGTCACATATCAGCACCGATACATCATCAAGAATTTTTGATTTGGCATGTGTGTCCACCATGATTTTAGAATTAAGGATGTTCCTGTAGAATTCTAAGGCAACATTCCCAATACTATCTCAGTCTTTGCAGTCCCCTCCCTTAGCGTCTCTATTTCCATTGATCTGATTTTGCATCCCTCTTTCTTTGATCGAAGCATGAAAATATTTGGTGTTGTTATCACCCTCCTTAATCCAAAGTTCACGTGCCTTGTCTTTCTAGTACAATTCTTCCCTGATAAGAATTTCAGCAAGTTTTTCTTTCAATTCTTTCTCTTTGAGATAGTCTATCTGATTCATGTCGTTCCTTATTACTTTCTCATTTAGTTCTTCTAATTCCATCTCCACTACTTCCTTGCTTTCAAAGATGTTCCCGAACACCTCCCTATTCCAGACTCTTAATTTTTCCTTGATGTAAGCAAGTTTTTTTACAAAACAGTAGTTGGCAGTCCCCTTGACCCAATATTCACTCCACCATCCTTCTAGAGAGGGAAAAAGAGAGCTTTCCCTCCACCACATATTTTGAAATTTGAAGTACCCACAACACCAATGACAATCGGTTCCAAACTCAATTTGTATTGGGTAGTGATCCAAAACACCTATGGGAAGTGTTGTAGCAATGATGGGAATATTTTCCACAGTCCATTTTGGACCATACAAAAATTTGTCTAGTCTTTCCACGATGTTTGTAAAACCCATCCTTCTATTTGTCTAGGTAAACCATCCCTCCTTTGGTTTGCAATCAATAGCATCGATACCTTGCACAAAATCCGTAAAGTCCAGTATGTCCTTGGAGATTCTCCCAATTCCACCACTTTTCTCATTCAAGTCTAACATGGCATTGAAATCTCCACCAATGATAACTTCCATTATTGCTGGAGATAATATCCCTTGAGATCATTTCCCAGGCCTTGGCCTTTTCAGTGATTTGTGAGGGACCATAGACATTCCATAAAGGGAAATCCATTTTGCTGAATCTGTTTTGCACCCACCCTACCAGCCAATTCTTCTCTTTGCTTAAAGTAGTGAAACTGATTGCATTGGATTTCCATAGTATGCCAAGACCACCAGTCGTGCTAGTCGCACCCTAGAACACACCCATCCAACCTTTGCAAAATTTGACAAATTTTTCTCCCTCCTCTTCGTTGCATTTCGTTTCTTGTAACAACACGATGTCGCAAGAGAGTTTTCCAAGATGGTGCTTCACCATCCTACGTTTGTTAGTGGCCACCAGACCCCTGACATTCCATGTGATGATTTTCATTGCTTCCCAAGGGAGAGGCCTTCTCCCTTGGTACTTGTCTTCTTGAAGAACTCTGCCACACTCTTGAACCCTTTTTCAACAGCTTCAACCTCCCTCTTCTGTTTGTTTGATTTTCTGCCCCTATTACTCTTGCCTCTTTCCAATATAGCCAAAGCCGTTTGGCTGATATATCTATTGTCTACCACACCAAGCTCATTGGCCACAACTTCCTCCTTAGATCTTAACTCAGAATGCTCAATGTTAAATTCGTGTGTTTCAACAAAGGGTTGGGCATCCTTTTATAAGCCCAAATTCCTCAAAGTATGGCATGCGAATGGACAACAAAGTGACCATAATTGGTTAAGAAGCAACATGGCGGATTTCCAAGACCTAAGTCATTAGAAATAAATGTGATTCGACTTCTTATGAGCCAGAAAATTCAAGACTTGTTCAACACTAACTTGGAATTGCCACATACAGAAAAATGTCCATTTTTGGCACAAAATAGAGGTTGATTCATGCTTGCTACAAAAATGTCAAGGTTCAGGTTGCAACAACGATTTTCCAACTGGCTGGTGTTTTCCTTTAAACCAGTGATTGAATTTTTCTTTCATTTCTTCCTGTGTTGGAAGCTAATATCATTCACGGGAAGGTTTCTTCAAAATTTCGCCCATTTCAAATGTTAGTTATATTGTCACAAATAAATATTTCTTCTTTCTGAAGTTGGCATATTTTCTAAGTGGTGCATAGAATACTTTAAACATTGCAACCGATTTTCATAGTTTATTCTCCATGATGCAATAATCGATTTTACAAAATGACTTAATAAAGTTAAGTCTTTATTTTCCAAATAAATATCTTCTTTATTTCAAATATATATATTGCATTATATTAATATATATTTAATTATAGTTTTATTTTACTTCAAAATGTATATATGTAGATATATATTCAAATATACCAATATATACATGTATATTTATTTTGGTAAAACTATAATAATATATATATACTTATATAATATTATATATATATATTTACATTTATACATATACACATAATATTTGATTAAATATATGTATTGTGAGCCAGCCAACATACTTTCAATAAACCTATCCATGTATATGTGCATATATGTATATATGTAAATTCCAAGACAATATAATAATATTATATTCATAGATAATAGGTAGTGTGTATATGTATATAGATGTGTATAGCCAATTATAATTTCATGTACATGTATGTGTATGTATACCATGTCGACACATATGCATGGCATATCAATTTTCTGATCGCATGTTTGTATCGCCATGTCTATACATATAAATACATGTGTACACATATACACCTTGCCTATGTACATATATCCAGTCATGTTTCATACCCAAGGTCACAGAACAATAAGTCAGGTTTAAAATTATCACCACTCACAAAGCACAAAGAAGTAACCCAAACTCCTAAAGCCTATGGATAACTTATCAAGACCAACCTATTTGAATCAGTTCCTATAAACCTTTAGTGAAGTGTGTTTATGCTCAATTGATTTACTTTACCGGTTATTTAACCAAGCCCCTCTCCCAAGTGATGTTTCCCCCTTGCCTGGAGGATGGTTCTCGTTCCTGCATCCACTGACACAAAACCACGATAGTTAATTTATCATAACAATTTATAATATATAAATCAATACTTCAATTCAAATAGCAAGACTAATTATCCTCCTTCATGCATTGTTTATCCAAGAATAACATCAATCAGAGAAAAAAAGAATGAGTCAATCATAAAATGTAAGAGATTCTTAAATTGATAACAAGGTTCAACATGTTTTATTCATCTTTATTCTTCCTTACAAAAAAAAATCTCTAAGCATTGCTAGAATAGTAGCTATACAATTTTGGGGTGTAATATACTTCCCCCCTTATGATTCATTGTCCCCAATGACCAAAAGTATTATTTAAAGAATAAACAAAACAAAACAAAACAAAAAAATTATTGTTTGTTATTCTCAAAGGCTTCAATAATGTCAGGAAATCTCCTTCGAATTTCTGCATAGCCCTCCCAAGTTGCTAAGTCCTTCACATACTGGTCCCACTAAACTTTGCATTATGAGACTTCTCTGTTACGTAAGTGTATCTTACGTATTTATAGCACCTTGATGGCTTCATGAGTTACTACTCTGGGTTCCCTTACCTGTAAAGTAGTCCAATCAATAACATGATTATCTCCTGGTATATACTTTTTAAGGTAAGACACATGGAAGACATTATGCATTCTAGCAAGAGCAGGTGGCAAAGTGATTCCGTATGCTACAAGGTTCACTTCCTCTAAAACTTCAAAGGTTCCAACATAACGTGGGGCCAATTTAGAAGATTTTCCAAAGCTAATAGAACTCTTGTGAGGTTTCACTCTCAAAAGTACCTTGTCACCAATGAAAAAACTTTGATGTCGACTGTTAGCCTCTGCTAACCTTTGCCTAATCACCTTAACTTGTTCTTCCATTTCTGGTAACATTTTAGGCCCAAGACTTACTCAATCCTCAAGTTTATCCCAACTTATAGGAGTTCGACACTTTTGACCGTACAAGGCTTCAAAGGAGCCATTTTAATCATAGAATGATACAAGTTGTTATATGCAAATTCGACTAAGGATAAATAGTCCTCCCACTTGTATTTCTGATCCATGAAATATACCCTAAGTAGGTCCTCCATAACTTGATTTACCCTCTCAATTTTCCCATCCGTTTCTGGATGATATGTTGAACTAATGTTTAACTGTGTTCCCAATGCAGAAAACAAGGTTTTCCAAAACCTAGAAGTGATGCATGCATCCCTGTTAGATATGATGTTTTAAGGAATACCGTGCAGTCTAAACACTTCCTGTATGAACTTCCTTGCTATGACCGGTGCTCCATCAGTTAGGTTTCCTGGTATAAAGTGTGCCACTTTCGTTTGGCTGTCTACTACTACCAGAATGGCATTATGCTTGTTCCTAGACATTGGCAATCCTTGCACAAAGTCCATACTTATAACTTGCCATCTTCTTTTAGGTACTCATGTGGATACAACAATCCAAATAGGTGGCGATGTTCTTCTTTTACCCTTTGACACTCAAGGCACTGAGCTACATAGTTTGCAACATCCCCTTTCATTCCCTTTCAAAAGTATAATGGTTTCAATTCTGCCATCATCTTAGTCACTCTTGGGTGTCCAAAGTATGGTTCCTCATGAGTTTCTTTCCATACAATACTTCTTAGTTCCTTGAAATCTGGTACATACATCCTATCTTTGTACCTAAGACACCAATTCAGATCCGGAAACAATGTCAATTGAAAAATTGAACTCTCTTGGGTAGAAGACCTGGTAGTTCCTCGAGAGATACATCAGCAAAATCTCTTAGGATAGGGTATTTCTCCATATCCAATCTCCCCATTTCTTCCATTTCTCTATCTTCCAATTCTTGGAGACTTTGGTACACATAATTTCCATCATCTTGCCCTAGTTCTTCAATTTGCACAACAAAAATTTGGCAACCTTTCTTCTTGGCTTTCACAAGTTGCATTGTTGTGATTTGTCATACTGTCACTTCGCTAGGTATCCCTTGGATTTCTACCCAATTTCCTAGATCATCTAGGCATCTTACAGTCTTATCTTGACAATCTACAATAGCCCTATGCCTCCATAGCTAGTTCATTCCTAGGATTACATCATAAGACCCTCGTGGTGTGACATAAAGGTTAACCTCAGTGGTGAGGTTGGGTAATTCTAACCTAGCCTCAAAAAGACATTGGTCAACCCTTTCTCTTGTTTGGTTTGCATATTCTACATTCCATGCCTTCTCCATGTGTCCCACTTTTCTAGAAAATTTCCTAGTTATCTTAGGTGAAATGAAACTTTCCATTGCACCTGTGTCGATAAAAATAGAAATAGGCAAGCCGAGGACGTTACCTAGTACTTCAATTGGAGTAATTTGGTAGTCTACTTGCCAATCATCTACCACAACATGTATCCGTTGTTGGAACATTGTCTGTTGCAAGGGGAGAGAATTTCCATGTGACTCTGAACTAGAAGTTCTATTAGGGAATTCACTTGCATAGTGATCTCCTTTGCAAATAAAACATTCGACCCTTGGCCCTTTCTTTTCTGTGGCTCCTTCGGACTTGCCTGTGCTATCACCAACCTTGCTAGTGTTGTCACTTATTTTGTGATCTCCTTTATATTCTTTTACATTGAACTGAGATCGTTTCCCTTTTTGTTTCCTTGAAAAAAAAGCAGGTTCTTCCTTCTTGGAAGTTTTATTGCTGAACACTTCAGTGTCCTTCTGCTACTTCCTATCCTGGTGGTAGGAATCTGGCTTTAAGTTTATGTTCCTATGTAATGGATTTCTCATACACAAAGTCCATAGTGGTTGGACCATGCATGTAAAATTCTCTTCCAATCCTATGGTTCAGTCCTAATATGAACTTCCCTATGTGGAATCGTTCAACCTTATGATAGATTGGGACATAACGAAGAAGACGAGTGAAATTTTCCCAATACTTATGAACCGACATGGTTCCTTGTTTCAGTTCTTGAAAGTCAAATAACTTTTGATCATAGTATAATTAGGGTAGCCATCAGTTGTGGAAAAATTCCACAAACTCCTTCCAAGTCAGCTTCCATGAACTTATGTCAAGTTCCAAATTCTTATGATATTTCTATTAGGATTCAACCATGTATTTTTCAAGTCAAAATCATCGACCCATGATTCATGAGTATTGGTTAAAAAGAACCCCTCTCTCATGATAATGAATGGTCCAATTAGCACTCATTTCATCTAGGTGATGCTCACAAAGGTGAAGCATTGGTCCATCTCGGGAGGTCACCCATCCCAATACTGCTCTAGCTCAAGTGCGCTGAACCATGGAGTTTCCCCCAAGGTTAAGCCCACTTAGCTTGTTACCCCATTTGAAAAGCCTTAAACAAGTGTTATTCCTTATGAAACATTCATTATAGAGCCCCTTTAGCTCATAAATTGATAAGTAGGAGGTTTCTTCCACAATGTGTCAAATTATGATATTGCTATCAGGATTCAACCATGTAATTTTCAAGTCAAACACATTGACCCATGATTCATGAGTAGTGGTTCACAAGAAACCATCTCTCATGATAATGAATGTAACACTTAGCACTCATTGCATCTAGGTGATGCTCATAGAGGTGAATCATTGGTCCATCTCGGGAGGTCACCCATCCCAATACTGCTCCACTCAAGTGCACTTAACCATAGATTTTCCCCCAAGGTTAAGCCCACTTAGCTTGCTACCCCATTTGCAAAACCTCCAGCAAGTGTTATGCCTTATGAACCATTCATTATAGAGCCTCTTTAGCTCATCAATTTATAAGTAGAAGATTTCTTCCATAGCCTTTCAAATTATGATATTGCTATTAGGATTCAACCGTGTAGTTTTCAAGTCAAACTCATTGTTCATCCACCAATTAGAGGCTTCTCCAGGTAATTGGTAGGCTCCCCAGGAAGTCTTCTTGTTCATCCACCAATTAGAATCTTCTCTAGCTAATTGGTAGGCTCCCCAAGCAACCTTAGTGACTTCGTCATAATCCCGTATTTCAAAATATTTCTCCATTTGGACAAGCCATGCTTCGGCTTCATCACCTCCAGTAGTTCCATCGAACTTGGGTGGGTGTATCTTTTTTATATCCCTAGCTAGTTAACGAGATATCATTTTCTTCTTTCTTTCCATGGAATTGGTGGGTGAATTTTCCCTTTCATCATGATGTGAAGAACTTTCCTTTTGATATATATGGTTATCTCCTTTCCAACCCCATCTTTATCTTTTTCCTACTCAAGATTGGTTAATCTGGCCATAATTTGATCTAATTTGGCTTCCATTCCAGTTGATGATGGTTCTCCTTCCTAACTTGCTCTGGGGTTGGTTCAAGTTCTTTTGTAAGTTCACACCATGGTTTTATGTAGTTATAACCTCAATTTTTAATTTCAAGTTAGACTAATTTATACTTTATTAATTATGAAAACATGAAAGCATCATTCACACAAACAATTGTTTTCACAGAAAATTTGATATTTTGAATGATAGAAAATACTTCAATTTATTTATAGATAAGGGGATTTCAAAAGAATCCACTAGATTACATCGAATGACTATTTTAGTAGTCAAGGGGTGAATACCCTTCCGATTCACTTTCAGATACATAACTAAGGGGTGTATACCCTACAGATTGAGAGAATTGTAGTTCTCTTTCATTTTTTTTTATCTCTTATCTGATCATTTCTATCTTAAAATAGATGGTAACCTTCGGATTTATTGTCCGATAAATAATTTTGGAAAGCAGTGTCCATAAGGTGTTCATCAACAATATGGTCTATGCCTTTCGTAGACATTTTTTTATGAGACCATTTCTCTATTGGCAGGGTCCTTGGTGTGTATTCCTCAGACTCTTTGCTAGAATAAATTGTGATAACTTCCACCATTGGTAGGACTCTAGGATCCCTAAATATGAATGTCAGACTAGTAATTTATTCAAATGACATGTCTCTAGATAGAGATAAAGGTTCAGACTTCTCAAGTGAAACTGAGGTAAGGTAGTTATACATAGCTTCCAACTTCATCTTTCTCTTCTCATCCTTGATTTGAGAAAGTGCTTGGTTGAAGATTTATGTATCAATTAACCAAATGGCATTGTCATAATTGGTTCCTTCAATTGCATTGTCAGTTTCCTCCTCCTTCTTGGCCTTCAAGTAACATTCGTCCCCGATTATGGACGTTCCGACCATTAATCTGACACGTACCATCCTGACACATGAATTTTCACAACATTAGATAATGTTGGAAAGGAAAACCTTGGTGAGCTCATAGGTTCCAGAGCTAAACTTGGTAGCTCTGATACCACATGTAATTACCCCAACCTTGGGTAATTAATTTTTTTTCAATTTTTCATGCAAATAACAAGGAAACATACATAAAGATAAGTAACACAACTTTTCTTTTCTTTTCATTGCAATATTTCATTTAAAGAACCAATTGATACAACACATCATTAATTTTCCTTTTCAAGTAAAAAACAAAGTAAGAATACATACAAGAATAAACATAGCTCGATAAGGAAAATTTTAGTGGTGAATCTTCGCCAATTGGCTAATTCTAGGAATCGGACAAATCGAAATTGGTGAATTTACCGTATCCAGTAGGGTGTCCAAACTGTAGTTGATGATTTTTTATATTCTATTTAAATAATTTGTGAATCATTGCACTTCAAGTTCAAGATATTTTATTTTATATTGCACTCCATGATATTTTATATTATATTGCACCTCATGAATCATATGCCAAAGTCAAACTATAGTTGATAATATTTAATAAATTATATAGTAATCCATCATCCATGAAATTATGATATTAAAATTTAAATTTGATCTCTTAAAATAAAATTTAATTTTTATTTACAAAGAAAATAGCCTCCATCGAGTCCACCCCACTTATCTTCCACATATCAATAATTGTAAAAATAAATGACACTTTGATTTTATGATTCATAAATTATGAACAATGCAAATTGCAGAAATTTTTGTGACAAGATCCATATTTTAGCCTACATTGCATCCATAAAAAAATTTGAAATTATATAGTGATGTAGTCTTTCCCCCATTCCTAACAAAATCCAATACCATAGGCCTAGTAATGCTTCATTAGCGGAACCCGCATCACAGTCTCGCCGATGGCCCGATGAAAATAGCGCACAACCTAGTATCGGTGTAACAATACTTTATCAAGCTGACTCCTAAGGTGCTCTCCCGATATACCAATAGAGTCAAGTTGTCAACAAAATTAACCATTAATTATGACCATGGGCATGAATTATCGAGTTTTATCAATAATTCCAAAAATATACCACACTTTGATTTTATGAACAATGCAAATTGTAGAAATTTGTGTGACAAGATCCATATTATAGCCTACATTCACATTGCATCCATAAAAAAATTTGAAACTCCATAGTGATGTAGTCATAAGTCCTTCCCCCATTCCTAACAAAATTCAATACCATTAGCCTAACAATTATTCATCAGCGGAACCCCCACCACAATCTTGCCGATGGCTTGATGAAAATAGCTCACAACCTAGTATCGGTGTAACAATACTCTATCAGAATGATTCCTAAGGTGGTCTCCTGATATACTGATAGATTCAAGTTGTCAACAAAAGTAACCATGAATTATAAACATGGTCCATGGGAATGAATTATCAAATGCATAAAATATATCGGGGGAACTATGGTGCATTGAGGAAACATTATCTAGCATCCCACCGATAGAATGAAGGATAGGTGTCCATCGGTGGAGAGGGTGGCTATTGGTGAAAGACTGATGTGACATCTTGGGGCATCGTGCTGTGGTGCATTTATGAACCAAAATTGAAGTGAATTATATCACAAGTTGATCACATAGTTGCTACAAAATCCTAGAAGATTTCGCCTAGGGTAGAAGCAGAAAGGTAAAAACTTGGAGTTCTGACGTAGAAAATACTGGTGGACTGTGGAGGCGACTCAAAAAGACTCATCTAAGTACTTTAGACCCAGATGAGAAGCTATTTTCATCAAAAGCTTAATATTTAAATAATGGAAGAGAGTACAGACAAACCCAAAGCTTAAAAATAGAAAACCAAAAATCCTAAGAGACTCCTAAATGAAGACCTGATAGATCAATGCCCTGGGTCAGGGCCAAGACCCAAGATGAGTGCTCAAATGAGTCCTTCCATGGATAAAATATGAGACAAACATAAGGGCTTAGGGGATATTTGGACACCGCAATGAGGGTACAACCTCTTCATGTACCATTACATAAAATAATTTAGGTTTCAACCAGTCTGCAATCCATGGAGGTTGAACCTGGGAAGACTTGTGGTGCCCAATGTGTTTGTGAAAGCAAAGCTAATTAAAGCTCTTGCTATCAGATATGACCCCAAGAAAATAACTATTCAGTCGCATAGTGGGGGTGACATGCTTGTTATTTCTAGGGATCTCATTTCTAATGTATTTCAGTTAGAGTGTTCACTAAATTTATCATTCACGATCAAAGATCTCTTGATAGAGTATCACCACATGGATACTAGCTATAAGAGATGGAAATTACCTTTTCATAGGCCCAAGGATGAAGGAGGCCAACTCAAGAGGTTCTCTAACAGTGAAAACCTTCCTTTCCATGAATATTTGTTCGAAGAGTATTTCTGATACACCTATTATTCAGCTAGTCAGGTTTTGGGAGTAGAGGTTTCACCTCTCATGTTGATTGACCCAACGGTCTTAGATGTAGACATACAGAGCAAGGATTCCAAGCCATTTTATTATGCTAGGTACTTGGCGAATTCCCTACATCGAGGGCTTGAAAATATTAAAAATAATAGTGATACTATTAATTTTAAACACTATTCTTTGCTTATGCATTTTCTATTGTATGAGGGACAAGTTAGAGGGGTCTGGAATGAAGAATTAAGGATAAAATATACAAATGAAAATGAAGATTTTAAACCTGTACAAATGTGGAATTCATTGTGGGACAACCAATTTGGTAGGTCTCATTACCTTTATTTTGAATAATTTTCTGTAAAACCATTGATGAAGTTGTTGGGGTATCCATGCAATTATAACCTATCCCCAGAAGTACAAAGACTTATAAGACCAAAGGAAAGTGACCAGAGAAATAAGGTGAATCATAACTTGGGAGACTGGTATGCTTTCCCTGATTGTATAGTGATAAGGGTTTATGGGTTCGAAGGGGCTCCACACTTGATGCCATGAGTAGTTCCTGACCAAATTTCTTATTTAGAAATTGCGAGGCAATAAGAAAAACCTGATTCCAAACACCTCAAAGGACATAGCAAACAATCAATTATGCCCAATAGCTTATGTTTTGGAGACTTTACAGTGGTTGCCAAGGAAGGATATGGAGAAATTGATGGTAAATTAGCATAGTACAACCTACCTCTAGTTGATGTAAGGAAACAATTTGATGCAAAAGGGCTTATTCACAAGGCGAGATTATTGCAGGGGCTATCAGGGTATGAACATTTGTTCTCAATCAAAGATGTCATAAGAAACCATGATGGGGCTTCCACCAAGGAAAGAATGACTGCCTATTTGGTGAGATACATGATCCTTTAACAAGAATTGAGCAACGCATCGCTCATGTCAATGAACTGGTAAAGGATGATCCCCTAGTTGTTTTTGATGCACCTCATGCAACCTATTCAGGAGGACAAGTTGAAGACATAGATCCCTTAGATTACATACCTTCACATCCTACTCCTGAGGTATGTTTTTATGTAGATACTGATATAAGTGAAGAAGAGCAGGGTGATGAAGAGGGTGAGCAGGTCAAACAAACCAATGCTCTTGTGATTGCACAGTACGAGCCCCCTCAAGAGTAGAATATTATAAGATTTGAGGCATCAAATGAACTATATGATGATGTGAGGGTCAGGGCTAGACAACAATTTATTTCTGATTGTGATTTTGTTAAATCTTCTAAATTTAAATCATTTGTTTATAAATATAAATTCAGAAAAATGAGACAACAGATATAGAATATCACTCCTGAACATGAGGCAACCGCTTTGGAGGAATTGAAAAGGGAGGTAGAAAAGGAAATGGAGTCCATCACTCCTAAAAGAGGAAGGGAATTGCTTCAAGAAGCTGGAGTGTTTCTCCTACTAGGGTGGGATATTAGCTCTTCAATTATATTTGATAGCTTCAGAAAAAGAGGGGATAAGACAATGAACTTAATAGAAGAAGCAAGTGACAAAATGTATTCAGGATTTGGGTACAACCTAGAAAAGCCACCTTGATTATTTGGTCACTATATCCCCATGATAAAAGACCTGCTATAATTAATAATCCAAACCAAGTGTTTGGTCATCTCTTAGTTCAATTAGTAGTGGATACCAGCCCTATGGAGACAACAAAATTGAACATAAATGTGGCAAAATTTACCAAAGCACAAATTGAAAAACTGATTAAGGAAAATGACAAACTGAAGAAGGAGCTAGCATATCAGAGAGAAAGAACATCTTCCTCCTCCACATTAGATTTGTACTCCCCATGGCTTGAAAAATATAAGAGAGTGCTTGATGCATTGGCTGATGCAGCCTACTCAAAGAATTGCCATTTGAAATCCTAGGGGAAATGAAAATAATTGGAGAAAGAAGTGTAAACCATCAAATATAACATTGTATCTGAAATGATAAAAGAAAGATTCAACAAAATGATGAAATGTGCTAATGAATATTGGAAAGTATTCAAACAAACATGCATTGTATTGGTGGAGAATGAACGATTGCAACCTAGAATGATGGAGAAAAAAAAGGAGCTAGTAGATAAGAATGTCATGAAAGGAAAAATATTGCTGACATATAACAAGCTGGTAGAATCACATAATGGATATCATAATAGGCTTAGGGAAGATTTTGACAGCTTTGATTCAGTCCCACTCCCGACACTTCATAATACATTGGATTTGAATTCTTCAAGAATAGGGGTTGTGACCATGGGGTTTTTGATTTATTTATGGACATGCTCAATGATCAAGTAGTAATATGGGCAACAAAATGGATCTTGTCACACACATCTCTACAATTTGTGCTAATCATAAAATCAAATGTAGTGTATTTTTGTAGTATGTGGGATGTGGGTGACATGTAAGACTATAAGTTGGTGGATACTGATCAAGATTTTTAGTCAAAACATAACAAAAGATAACAGCTCAACATCCATAACTTATAATCTCTACCAAGAAGTAAATATAATCAGCTAACAGTTCAACATCCATAACTTGGAAGCTCTACCAAGAAGTAAATATAATGAGCTAACAATTCATCACCTTATAGTTAAAATGATAAAATAAATAATATAGATAATTGAACATCATCACATTATTGAAGTTTGAATTTGAGCTTTTTAATTGATTTTCACATGAAGGAGTACATATTGGTATTGGCAATGCAAAATCTTGCCAATTCCCAAAGACAAGTCTGCACGGAGCTGAGTTGAAACTTGGAAACTCATATTATTAAAGATTGAAAATTAAAAACCAAGTCACTATATCACCTTTTCTAGGAACTTCCACTTTTCAGGTGGTGGAATTTCCATTTGTTCTAATTGATGTTGTTTGACTTGAAGTTTTTTTAACATTTCATGATTGTAATTGAAAGTGGAACCTATCTTGAATTCTTCAGTCAATTTTGCATCGAAGGTTATCAGTGTTCTGATGGAATCCAAATAGTTCACATCTGGGTTCTGAGGAAACTGGTCCAAATCAATCTTCCTTGCACCTTCCATCTTCTTTCTGAAACCATCATTTCTAATGAATCACTCATTTGTATCAAAAGCCTCTGGAAAACCAAGTTCTGTGAAGTTCCTTACCTTTTCATCCACTGCCTTCATCTTGTCTACAACCAAATGCAAATATTTCTTTGTTCCACGCATTCTCGAACACTTTTCAATCATAGATGACAACTTCATTGAGTTTTCAATCCGATTAGTAATCCCTCTGATTTCAAATAATTGCCATTGGCTTTGTAAACTATTTGTAGAACTTGATTTGCAGATTTCTCTAATTCCAACACATTTTTGTTGTCCACTAAATATTTGCTAAGCTTCTTATAATGTTGTCTGATAGCATCAATCAATTGAAACATGTCACACAAATGATCAAACCTCTACATTATTTCATCCCAGCTCTTTTTTTTCATATGCCTAACTATATCTCTACAAAATGCAGATAACTTATTTTGAGAAGACTTAATTTCTTCTTTTGCTTCCGTTAGCTCTATCTCCAATATTTCATTTGTTTTTCTCTATTTCTCCAATTTTTGTTCCCATTGTTCATTTCCATTCGCAATGCTTAGTCTTAATTTTTCTGAAGTAGATTTTTCCTCATCATATTTCTTATTGCTCTCATCTAGCTCTGTCTCCAATATTTCATTTGTTTTTCTTTGTTTCTCCAATTTTTGTTCCCACTGTGCATTATAATTCGCAATGCTTAGTCTTAATTTTTTTGAAGTGTATTTTTCCTCATCATATTTCTTGTTGCTCTCATCTAGCCTTCGCTTCAGGTCATTCACTTCTCTCTCATTTGGTTTATCCTCTTTGCTTGTTGATGTAGAGGCATATTTTATTATTCTTTTTTCTAATTCATTGCTCTTGTTATCTAATGCTTTCCTCTTTGCTTTCTCACTTGCTAGGTCTACTTGTAAATTTTCTATTTGGGCCTGCAGCCTTTTCTTCTCTCTATCTTGCTTTAGAAATGATGTGTACACCAATTCATTGTTCTTCTTTGATACATTAATTTTGTCAATATTTTTTAGGCCAGAAAAATCCAATTGAAAATTGGTTACCTGGTATTCAGATTGATCCATCTGATTTGTTGGTTTTTTTGAATTGTGGAAAAAACAATTATGTACTCCATGATTTATTCATTTGTGTCGAATATGGGTAATACCATGGTTGTTGCAGACTCTGAAGTTACAACAAACACACTCTCTATCAGTTGCTTCTTTTCTTTTTTATTCAAGTCCAATTTCTTTTTAAACTCTTCAATGAAATCATAACCCGGGGAGGCAGGAACAATGGAATGCTTGAATGGTGAAGGAATAGGAGTACTTTCAGTTACTAATGATGTCATAGTCACACTAACCGAAATTGGGGGAGTGCCTAGAAATAACTCCTTTGTGGTGGATCCACTAATAGTGTGACTTGGACTTGTCAAAATCCTTTGCCTCTTTTGATTGCCTTGATCAACTGGTGTTTTTGTGATATCTTGTATTATTTTCCTCTTGTGTGTAATTTGTTGTTGTAGCACATGTTGACCACTACTGGTACTACTACCCATACCATCACCACCAATGGCACTCCCAATTGCACTAAGTTGTCCACCAAGGGAATGTCCTAGTTGTGATTGTATTTGACCATGAGTATGAGGATTATAAGCTCTAACAAATTGACTTGTATGCCCTTGGTCTAATTTTTCACCTCCAAACCCAAGGCCATATTTATCAACTAGCTTTTTGTGCTCAACATCTATTACTATCCAAAGGCCTTGTCTTTTGGAGTCTTTGAACCCCAGAGGACCACCTTCATAACCAATATTTTTTAGTATTGTTTCTCTTGAAGTATATGATGAAGCATATGCTTCTTTTATGGCCTCACTTAAACCAGGTTTGTAATTGGCATGCCTTTTTTCTTCTTCTTCACTATCATCATTAGATTCATCATCACTTCCTTTGCTTCCACATTCATCAGGATGCTCTATATTCCACAATTTTCTAAACTCTTTATCTTATTCGTTAGCTCCATACTCTGCAAGAGCTCTTGGATCACCTAGCTCCTTCCTCATAGACCAAAAGGTAGTAATTTTTGATAGTGACCAATTTTTATCTATAACTTCCTTCGCTAGAGAACTTGGAATTTTTACTCTACTAGATGTTTTATCACTTTTTACATAAATTTTTTTGTATGTCCTGATTGTCTTTCTATGCAATGCCATAATTTCCGCTAACAATTTTTCAAAAGAAATACCATTCTCAACAACACTTTTCTCCATTTCTATTTTGACCTCATCCCAAGAAGCCTTGTTTCTCAAGTTTTCAAGAAAGGGTTTAATTTGATGTTGAATTCTACTTGCAACATTCTTATTGGCCACGATCATTGATTTAATGATGTCACATGGATCATACTGCCAGTGACAGATAGCATCAAATTCAAAAAAAATCAAAAGATTATGTGCCACACTAAATGATTTTCTCTCAAATGTGAACCCTCCACATGAAAAAGGTAAAGAAGGAAATAAGGTCTTCTTTTGCTGACTGATAAAGTGTAGTTCATCAACACTATGCACCTACCTTACATATTCCAAGGCAAAAACCCTTTATGTCACATGTATTGGAAGTTTGTATGGTTGTACTCTCGATCCATAAAATCTTAGCACAGTATATTCTTCCATTAAGTACCAATCAATCTTATGTCGCTCACTGTAGAATAACTAAATACTTGTTGGTGTTCATGACTATTTGAATTTGATTGATGGTTGTTTGGTGTGGTGAAATATTTGAGTTATGTTTCGTATGAATTGGAGATTTGATTGATTTCAGCCTTTAGTTCTTGAATTAATTGGTTTGGTATATTGTTTGAAATTTTTTCCATGTTTTTGTTTTGAATAATGGCGGCCTTACAGGAGTGTTAAATGGATGTAGGTGGAATATTTGCATTTGGCTCCACTACGTGTGCACCCTACTTGGCAAGATGGGATAGATTGAAGCTGATACGTGTTGTAGATCTCATGGTAGATAGGACAGGCGAATGCATTTACGTGTTGGTTTGGTTATGCTATGATCGGAAACATTCTTGTAATGGGTTCACCAGTCGATCAAAGATGGGTCAGATGGGTTTCAAAGTTGTTGACTTGGCACCTTGTTTATTTTGTGTAGTTGTGACTAATGTGAAAGTGACGCCTGCATTGGTGCGAAAGTTGGGTTTAATAGTTTACGGGGAAGGGTGCATGTATTAATGTTTGGGCTATTTAAATTCCATGTCAGAATGGTACTTGTTATATGCCAGATACAAGTTGGATACACTTCATCATGTTTGGCTACCAGCGTGTACTTGTTAAGTTTTTAAATGAATGCTAACTTGTGTGCATTTTATATCTAATTTATGTTTGATGTGATCTCGCCTATCTATGGATGAAGCTAAGGTTACATTGTGGAGGACCGACGTATAGGTGTGGGCTTGAATGAGCGCATGTTCCATCGCATGTTCGAGCCCCCGCCTATGTATCGGCTCCTCTCCCCTAGTCGTTCTTGTTTGAATTTCAGTCATCGATCTGCGTGCTTTCAAATAAGATCGATAACTAGTGCATATCCTCAACACATCACACATTTCATTTGAATCACCTTTCATGAAAATGTGCTATGAAGGACTTTTCTCTAAATACTAAGATGAACACGTGTCAATATTCCTATGACTATCACCGAGCACAAATTCTTTATGCGTTGATGCTTTGAAACTATGCTATTGCTCCATAAGAACCATGCACTAAAAAGAAAAACCTCCAAGTGTTCATTTGTGACATGACCTTCTTGATGGCTTTTACATATGTGCTTCTTGAAAATAAACATGCTATGAAGAGATAAAATGTTACAATTAGGGATGACCACGTGTTTTCCTTTTGTTAACCATCACTTAGTGCAATTTCCTTTTGTGCATTGAGCTCAAAAATGTGCATCAAAATAAGAAGACTGGTTTATAACCCCATGGGTTGGTTTCCTCATTAGTGATGTTGGTTTTTGGTGCACTTGAGCTACTTTTGTTGGCTTCCATCTTTTTTTCTATGTTGAGATCTTGTGGTTGTCATAAACAGTTCCAAGACCTTGGGGAATTTGGTGATCACTAAATATAGAATGAAATGGTGTTTTTTTTTTTGGAATTTCTATTTGAAAGGTGTTCTGTAAGCTAGGATTTATCTATTTCCACACAGGAGGTGGTAATACTGGTCTTCTGGTTGCAAGATAAACTTTTCATTCTTCTTTGTCTAGAATAGTAGCCATGTTTCTCCAATGATTGGGTGTTTCCTTTTTCTCAAACATGAAACTTATCAAGCTACTAATAATTTCCAATTGTTCACCTTCAACTCATGTGAGATTTGGTTGTATGATAGGTGCAGTAAGAACTAGTTGTTGAATGAGAGCAGTAGGACACCAAATGGCCATAAAGTGCAAGCTTTTCCTTGATGTTTGATCTTTTTCTTTTAAAAAGAATTATGAATGATGATGATGCAAAAGAAAACCTTTTGGAAAAAGGTGTTGGTGTTTCACTATGGTTTTTGTGATACTCAAGACCTTAAAGTATGAGTGATGTTTGGTGGATGTTTTTGGAGATGATGCTAATTTTGGGATTCAAAGTGTAGAAAATTTGGACCATATTTTACTTCATTTTTCTAGAGGATATGTTTGAAGATATACTTGAACTAGCCTTGAGGTGCAATAAAATGCTAATATATTAGAAATCGAGAGTAAAGGAATAATCCAAGTTGTGTTTCGTTTATGAATTCTAAAACTAGGTTGATGTGTTTGATTTTTGCAAATGGATATGGAATGATGTACATATGATGTGTTTTGGAGTTCTAACTGTTTTGTTTTCAAAAGATGAAAGATTAACTAGTTTCAGATCAGTCTCTAATTTCCACCATAAAATATGGCAATAGCAATAATCTTTAGAACAACAGTGTTTCAAATTTAGGACAACAGTCAAACTTAGAGCAATAGTGGTCTCTATTTCTAGTTGTGACTAGTAACAAAGAAAACAATAGTGGTAATTTTGACAAAAGTTGCCATGTTTAGGTCAAAAGCAACTGAATCTTGAGGAAAACTACAACAAGTTTACCAAAAGTGGTCCATGTTGCAATTTTTCTGACTAGTGAAACAATCAAGGCAATAGCGGAAGCTTTTTCAAAAGCAACAAGATTTAGATCAACTGCGGCTGAAAAATAGGTCAACTGCGGTAACATTTAGATCAATAGCAGAATTGTTCAAGTCAACTATGGTTCTGTTTTACAAAAGCAACAAAGTTTTTATAGTGACTTTTAGAAACCATAGAGCAATAACAACATGTTTTAGGTCAATTACGACAATATTTAGGTCAAAAGCGACTTCTGTTTAGGTTTGTTACCAGTTTTGTTTTCACAGTAGTTTGGATAAGTTTACAATTTTGATTTTTTGGTTGATCTGATTTGTTTTTTGAGAATTGGAAAATGTTACAACACAACAATAAATTTGTTTTACTCTAAATGTCTATAGCTTAAGCAAGTTTCTTTCCACAAAGCTTAAAGTTTGTAAAAGTCAAGATATTAAAACCATAGTTCCCATTGTTGACTTTGGTCTAAATGTGACTTGAAATATAAGCCTAAATATTCAAAAATCTTTAGAGATATTTGTTTAGGATATCTTTTAAGGAGTGCAAATATAAGACTCTTTTCAAAGGTATTCACACTAAGTCCAAAGGGTTTGAAATTCTAATAACCAAGTTCAATGTTTGTTTTGTTGTGTTCTTTTTTAATCAAGCAAAGTGTTTGATGTCCAAAGTATCAAAGAATTTTGGCAAGTTCATAGAAGAAATTATTACAACCTAGAGATAGGCACGTTCTTTTTAGGTGGTCTTACCTCATGCCCAAAAGGGATGATTTTACATGCAACTTATGGAGAGTGTTATGTCTCAACTATAAATCGGACTTGGTAAGTAACTTCTCGAAAGTAAATTCTGATGCACCACTTTCAAAGAATGTTTTGGAAATAAGGGTGGCCTCTACTACAAGGTTCTTAGTCATTGCTCAGGGGATCCAATGCCTAGCTAACATCTAGAAAGCTACTAAAAGCTTTAACCACTCCTACTAGGGGCCCTATATACCTGAAGGTACCTCCTCATTCTAAATGACACTGTCGACCAAGTAATAGTCGATTTGGTTTTGGCGTTTAGTTGCGGCTTGATTTATATAGAAGACCAAGGGAAAAAATGCTTTGAGTCACCTTGATTCCTATTCGCATGTAGTTTCTACATGACATAGGCAATCTAGGCATTGGAGTATTTGTAATTGCTTGATGCAATTGAGCCAAAAAGTAGTCTACAAAATGACTGTAGCTCCTTTGAGAATCATGCATCCTTATCTCAGTGGTCCATTCATATATTGGAGCCATTTTCTTTTCATCTGCATTACTATAGGGGTGAATCTGAAGCTTATTGGTTTGAAACTTTCCTCTAAATTTGAATAGAAAAATATAGCACAAGTAGGTTGTGAATCTAAATGTCTTGGTGGAACCTGCTTTAATCATTAAAAATTATTTATGCATGGATTCTACAATGTGTTGAATATAATTATATTTGACATGTTCATCAACATAATGGATATTATATACCATTTCAAGGAGGCTTGCACCCACTTCCAAATTGTTATCCAGACCGAGGAAAAATTCTAACATGGAAATAGTATCCTGAACCCATGGTTAAAAATATCCAAATTATAAGGAGGCTTATGATCATCTTTCAATTTGTTTCTATCTCGAACTATTTTATTTAAGAAATTATTTTTTTTCCTTTCTTCCACTACTTCATAATCACTAGCAAGATTTTCTAGGTCAATGTGGTGGTTTCCAAATTATTTGGTTGTAAACCACAACACTTTTCCAAGTTCTTTTTCTTTAATGGATAACAATTCTTCTTGGCTATCTTTATTAACAATTTATCTTTTCTTATCATCATAATTTTTGACACAGACCATGATAAATTCTGGGCAAGGGAAAACTTCATGTAACATCATGCACCCTAATCTAGTTACCCATGGTGCACTGCCACTATTAACTAAAAATTGAGTTTTCATTGCAGCCTTATTCTGAGATTAAAATCTAAGTTCTGAGGTATGCCTACCATAGATTTCAAGATCATAAATATCATGGTACCCATCAGTGAAACCTGGGGTTTTAAGCAATATTGCATAATGTATTTTTTTATCAGACATTGCTCTAGTGATATTGGTGGTAGACATGCTTATACAAATGTGTAGTTATGAAATTTGAATTCCCTAATATCTATTAGTCCTCCTTAATTTTAATGAATTCTTAATTCTCTAAACCCAAACTTCAAACTTTGACAAAATAAGATTTTAAGAAATGTCAAACGATGAAACGTAGACGCAGGAATTCTTTCACTTGCCCAGATTCTGAGTCTCGACTCTTGAAAATTGGAATGGAATTGTTGGAAGTGGAACTGCATAATCCAAAATAGGGTGGTGCACTGCAATGAGCAATCTGAAGAGTGAAGACTTTAAAAATCACTGTACAATTTCAAAGTGCAAAGTGCTTTAAATTATTTTTTTCTCATGATTGGAACATTAAAGTGAACGACACGTCTTAGGTCTACAAGACTACAAGTTACAAATTCCTAACCATTGATCTTTCTAAATCTAACGGTTATAGGGTGATTCCAAAGGTTTAAGTTGGAAATCCCATTGCTCTGTGCATTTCATTATGGACTGCAACTACAACCATACATCAAATGTTCATCCAACGGTTGAAACTTGAGTCATTTATGATATTAACTTAAAAAAAAACATGACACATGTTTTAAAGTTGTTTTAAACTTTTGTGCACTAGGATTGACATCAAGGCCAAGGGACTGGTAAATTAACGTTGCAAAGGACTTGAAAAAATTTCACCATGTGCTAATCCTCTCACTTAAAAAATATCCGTAATCACTTGAGAGATGACACTTAGTAGTACAAAGTGCTTTAAATGCTTTGTTTCTCAAAATTCGAACATTAAAGTGAATGAAACATCTTAGGTCTACAAGTTACAAATTCTTAATATTAACCGCTGATCTTTCTAGATCTAACAGTTATAGGGTGATTCCAGAGGTTTAAGTTGGCAAGCCCATCGCTCTATGCATTTCATTATGGAATGCAACTACAACCATACATCAAATGTTCATCCAACGGTTGAAACTTGAGTAATTTATGATATTAACTTAAAAAAATAAACATGAAACATGTGTTTTAAAGTTGTTTTAAAATTTTGTGCACTAGGATTGGCATCAAGGCGAAGGGGCCAGTAACTTAACGTTACAAAGGACTTATTATAGCCTACATATTACATAATGCAAATTGTAGAAATTTGTTTGACAAGATCCATATTATAGCCTACATAATTACATTGCATCCATAAACAGATTTGAAATCCCGTACTCGTAGTCCTTCCCCCATTCCTAACAAAAATCAATAGTGAATACCATAGGCATTGACCTAACAATGCTTTATTGGTGGAACCCCCATCATAGCCCCGTTGATGGCCCGAAGGCGAAGAATCATAAGGTGCGTTCCCCTATATACTAATAGAGTCAACAAAAGTAAGCACATTGTTGTAACACATAAAAATAGGTGGAATGAATGATTACATTCCCCCGATGGCCTGATATAACCATGAATTATCAATTGCATATTGCATAAAGTATATTACTTAATTTATCAAAAGAAAAACAATGATTTGAATATATTTGCATAAAGTATATTCTAAACTTAGAAAACAACTCTTTACTCTAAGTGTAAATGAATAACGAAGAATAACAAAAATCAACCATTTATTTTATTGCAACTGAATTTTAATGTCACATTATTACAACTTTTTACAGACAAGTAGTTGTAGATCAGTCAAGCTCATATTTTGTATAAATAACATATGTCAGTGTGTCACTTTAGTACTACTACTTTACATAGACAAAATTTAATAATTTATTCCAAGTTGTTGCTCATTACAATGGATTACAAATTGATTCCAATTTCTAAGCTTTTGATGTTGAAAACTTACTACAAATGTAACTCTAAAAATAAATGCATGATTCCAAGCTTTTGTTGGTGACAACATAATAAAAATGTGGCTCTGAAAATAAATGCATGATTCCAAGCTTCTGTTGGTGGATTTTCCAACCATGCTGGGGAAAGGGGGTTCTAATCAATCCTGGGGAAATGGGAATCGTGAAGATACAAAATTTACTTACCCCCTTCGAGAATCATAGTCATACAGAAGATGTAATACAAATGTCTCTTTGAAAATAAATGCATGGGGCTTTCCTGGCCAGCCATGCTGGGGAAATGGGAGTTGTTAAAATACAAGAGGAGAAGAAAATCTACTCCTTTCTTTTGCATGCAACATCCATGCACTGGTATAACACTTACATCCACCAGAGCTCCTCATCCTAGTTCAAAACCTGTTTGAGAAGTCAAGTTAACCAAATCGAATTCTTTCCAATTCCACCCATTCTGAACTTGAAGGAAATTCATCTTTTACTAATTACTCTGCAACTACATAACTGTAGGCAGGAGAATTTATAGTATCCCCAATACCGCATCATCTTCTTCATGAATCCTTATTAACCCTAGAAAATAAAAACCCTTATGGCACTATCCACTATTCAATGAATCATTATCCCTATTTATGAGCCACTAGTGCCGCTACTATCCTATATAATTAAATTTTTTAATTTGATTGACGTCTAGCTACATGCCAACTATACCTCAAGCTGACAAGTTGTCAAAATCACCAATTCACTAGTGCCACTCAAAGTTCAAACGATATGAAATCATTATAAAATATTGTTTCATTAAAGCTATGAGCTATCCAAGAAATTGCTTGGGATTTTCATATCACATATGGCATTAATCACCGCCACTGTTAGCACTAGCACTAGTTGTATGCCGACCACACTTTCTTCAAAAAGATTGAGAATTTCAATTAAATGAAATGTACAATGTCAAGGAATTCAAAATACTAAATGAGTGATGAGCAATGGGCCTTTATCTTGCCACATGTCTGCATATAATAGTTATAGTGTTATTCCGAAGGTTTCAATTCAGAAGTCTAATGCTTCTGAGATTTACTTCCAAAATGCAACTCTTTTTTCTTGTTGGTGTATAGATTTTTCGCTTTAACCATGAAAGTAGATGCAAAATATTTTAAAATAAATGACACAAAGTTCATTTTTCTCACAATCAGTAAAAAAAAGCGATAGTTTCTCTTTTAACAAATGAATTAATCTGAACACAAAGTCTTAGAGATGAAAAAATATGCATTCTGACCTAACAAATAAACATTGAACAATTATCTTGAAGAAACACAATTCATTCATAATTAAAAGGAAGCATTAATAAATACACAGATTTAGAAATATATTCTTTTATCTCTCTAATTCCAAAAATGCGGTTTCACAAACCTGTCAGCCCACACCCTATACAATCAAAATTAAAAAAGTGCTCAAAAGCTTAAACTATGCCCCCTTATCATTACGTGTCATAAATTCATAATTCATAAAAGGATTCATGCATGTTGTTAAACCACTGGATGTGTCGAGAATCTTTATAGTTCCAACTATATTTCCACAACTAAATTATGAAATTCAGTGCATTCTTCTTCTTCTTCTTCTAAAATGAAAATCACCCTGTTGTACTCAACATAGCTGGTTTTCTCTTTCCATGCCACTAAATGTAGCTGGGAAATGATGGTGATTTGCTCTTCTTCAGTCCAATTCAAATTTGGTTCTATGACGACCATAAGTTCATCTTCCCATACCTTGATATCGGCTAGAAGTACCATTTTGAGGAAACTCTAAGTCTGGAGTTCAAAATGTTTCCACCTTTCCTCATATGCAGGCTCACTTAACTTTACCGACAGGAAGTGACAATCTACTACTAAATCCATTTCGCCAACCTCCATATTTAAGATCTATCCTTTTAGAGGATTTAAAAGATTACGTTAAACCTAAAGTTTGTGTTTGAAAGCATTTGAGAAGACATCCCTTAATGAAACCTTACAATTCATTAAATGAGCCGACACTATGAAAGTTGTGCATCTCGCCGAGGTCACCCAATTGATGAGAAACAAAAATTTATAACCATTTGTACGGTAATAAAATCTCAGCCATTGATTTCTAGAAATCTAACGGTTCTAGTGTTATTCCAGAGGTTTCAAATCGCAAGTCTAGTGTTTTAGAGATTTAGTTTTGGAATGCAACTACAGTCGTCCATCAAACATTCATCGAACGACCCCTATGATTTTTCGTTGGGATATCTATTTATTTCGCCACAGGATTTTATTATTATTTTGAGATTCTTTTCAATTTTCCAATGAAAATATATTTTTTCCTTTGAAAAAAGGTTTTAATTGCCAATGGAAAAAAAAAATTGGTTTGAAAAATGATTTTAATCGCCAATGAAAAATATTTTATTTAATTAAAAAAATAATGCATTCGCCAAGATTTTCCATAGAATTCTAGGGATTATAAAAGATTCGCCAATTGGGATTTTTTTCCCAAAAAAGGAAAAAAATTTGCCAATAAAATTAATATTTTTTTTTGGGAAGTATACAGGATTCGCCAAGAATTTACACCTTCGTCAAGAGGGGGGTTTCTTAAATTTTTCTCTGTAGCTCAGAGAGCTTTAAGCAAATAGGAATAAGACAGTCTAGGATCTTCCCTTTCAAAATTTGGTGCTTCAAAAGTCTGTTGTCAAGGAGAAACATCACTCAGGTTCTTTTCCACCAACCACAGACTTATAATACGGTCCCTCGCACGTCTATTGCTAAATAAACCGCCCTCCCTTCTACGAAGAGATTGGTTGGGTAACTAGTTTTGTTTTAACCAGCTGAGCATAATGTTGTGTCCTACATATCTAAATCCTTGTAATCCCACAATCTCAATCTAGTATGTAAATCTGGACAATAGTGAACTGACAGTGTAATCATCTCATAGTCTAAGTGGATGTAGGTGTACCATAGTACTTTGGCCAAAGTGTTTCAACAGTATAACAAATGACGGTCATCTATCACATACACTATGCCAGGTTTAGTTTGACTTGAGGCTATCTTATCCTATGCGTAGGCTAAGTCCTTACAATGGGTATTCAATCACCCCAGACCCCCTACAACAACCTATCTATTTAGGAAATGAAAATAGTCTACAAGTGTCCCTTAGGTCACTCCTATTCTATAAATATTTATCCACAGAGTCCTTAGCTTATCTTAGTTAACCTAATAAATTTAAGCTTTAGACCATACTTGTTACTAGTTTCATCTTGGTCCTATTAGATAATAACTAGTTTTCTCATATTCTCCATATACAAAGATCATATAGTATAATCAAAATTCACAAAAATGCATTTCAACTTATTCCTATTCATTCTTTAATCCACTATACTTAAATTCCCCTTTTTAATCAAAGTAAAACAATGGTTTCCCTTTCCCTTATAAATACATTGCATTCAAGACATTTTCTCTATTCAATGCAACTTATAATCAAAAAACATAATCATTTTTCATTCAATCAATCAACTATGCCTATTTTCAGTCAACGCATAAAGACAAACACAATGAATTCTTTTACTTTCAAAAATAGAGAAATAAGAAGGTTATCCTCATGCTCGTTTCTTCAAACTTATCCTTCTTGATGCTCTTGAATGTTCCTGAATCCAACTGAATACAGCTCCTTGGTTGATGGTGAAACTTTCCAACTGATTTCCTCTATACCTTCTCTCAAAGGTGCTCTCTTAACTAAACTCCTACTCAGATACTATTTCCTGTGTTTTTCTCAAGCTCATAATGAATGAAAAAGAGTGACTAGTAATGTTGGTTTGCATTTACTGTTATTTCCAAAATAGATACTATAAAAAATGCGGATATGAAACTGTGAAGCAAATGATAGCTCAAATTTTAACTCAAAATGATCCATGTTAAATTCATGTGTTTCAGCAAAGGGTTGGGAATCCTTTTATAGGGTCAAATTCCTCAAAGTATGGCATGTGAATGGACAACAAAGTGCCCAGAATCGGTCAAGAAGAAACATGGTGGATTTCCAAGACCTAAGTCATCAGAAATAAGTGTGATTTGACTTCTTATGAGCTAGGAAATTCAAGACTTTTTCAACTCGACTCGGAATTTCCACATACAAAAAAATGTCCATTTTTGGCGCAAAATAGAGGTTGATTAATGCTTGCTGCAAAAATGTAAAGGTTCAGGTTGCAACAACGATTTTCCAACTAGCTGGTGTTTTCCTTTAAACTAGACATTGAATTTGTCTTCCATTTCTTCTTGTGTTGGAAGCTCATATCATTCACGAGAAGGTTTCTTCAAAATTTTGCCCATTTCAAATGTCAGTTATAATGTTACAAAGAAATATTTCTTCTTTATGAAGTTGGTGTATTTTCCCAGTGGTGCACAAAATACTTTAAACATTGTAACCGATTTCCATAGTTTATTCTCCATGATGCAATAATCGATTTTACCAAATGACTTAATAAAGTTAAGTCTTTATTTTCCAAATAAATATCTTCTTTATTTCAAATATATATATTTATATATATTGCATTAAATTAATATATATTTTATTATAGTTTTATTTTACTTCAAAATATATATATGTAGATATATATTTAAATATACCAATATATACATATATATTTGTGCTGGTAAAACTATAATAATATATATACTTATATAATATTATATATGTATATATATATATATATATTTACATTTATACATATATTCATATTTATATAATATTTGATTAAATATATGTATTGCGAGCAAGTCAACATACTTTCAATATACATGTCCATATATGTGTGCATATATGTATATATGTAAATTCCAATACATATAATAATATTATATTCACAGATAATAGGTAGTGTGTATATGTATATAGATGTGTATAGCCAATTATACTGTCATGTACATGTATGTGTATGTATACCATGTTGACACATACGTATGGCATATCAGTTTTCCAATCATACGTCTGTATCACTATGTCTATACATAAAGATACATGTATATGAGAGATGCATGTGTACACATATACACCTTGCCTATGTGCATATATCCAATCATGTTTCACACCCAAGGTCATAGAACAATAAGTCAGGTTTAAAAGTAACACCACTCACAAAGCACAAAGAAGTAACCCAAACTCCTAAAGCCTATGCATGACTTATCAAGACCAACCTATTTGAATTAGTTCCTCTAAACCATTAATGAAGTGTGTGTATGCTCAATGGATTTACTTTACTGGTTATCCGACCAAGCCCCTCTCCCGAGTGATGTTTCCCCTCCATTTGGGGGAATGGTTCTCATTCCTACGTCCACTAACACAAAACCATGGTAGTTACTTGCTCATAACAATTTACACTATATAAATCAATAGTTCAATTCAAATAGAAAGACTAATTATCCTCCTTCATGCATTATTTATCCAAGAATAACATCAACCAGAGAAACATAGAATGAGTCAATCATAAAATGTAAAAGATTCTTAAATTTATAACAAGCTTCAACACATTTTATTCATCTTTATTCTTCCTTACAAACAAAATGCTCTAAGCATTGCTAAAATAGTAGCTATACAATTTTGGGGTGTAACAACAAACTGGAGGATTTACTCTTATAGTCATTACTACAAACAACAAGATTAAACACCACTAAATCTAACAAGGTGGGCCATTTTGGCCAGCTTCATCATGAATGCCACACTTTAGCTTTGTACTGACATATAATGGAAAATAATTGGCTTTTCTTGTGACCAACAGATTGTGTGTTGGCAACATCACTTGACATATAATTTGTCTACTATTTGTAATTATAGTTAACCATTTGGGGTCTTGTAGCATTACTAGTCTAATCAAAAGGTATTTGTGCAATCATAGTTCAAATGAATGGCCCACACTCCAAAATTTTAGCCTATTCATCACATAGATTGATTTTTTATTTTTTATTTTATTTATTACTTATGTGGTTAGGACCGTATGATTTGAAAATAATGGGTGGGATCAATATTACTCCTTTTTAGGGTGCTTTAAATCATTGTAGCCTTCAAATGAAATACTATGATGACATGAAATTATAGTTGGCTCTTAAGTAATGCAGATGCCAAGAAATTGTGGTAATTTACACTAAATAACACCAATGTGACCACTATTGTCTTCTCATAAATACAACAATTATGGAGAGAGAATTGAGAGAATTGGTGGGAATGGGAGGGAATGAACGTTGGGGGAAATTCATTGAAATCCATTGCAGAAACAACAACGATAAAAAATTCACCCCCTACTCAAATCCCTCCACTAAAAAAATCATTGGCTATTAATATAGAAGAGATGTGAGGTTGCAGTGTTACGATTATGAGGTAAATTAAAACTCAACCCATGTTTACAATCTTAAGAATATGGTCCAAGCTCAACCTGCACTATAATCAAGGGTGCCTACAACCTTACCATTAATTTACTAATTAAAAATAATAATATTTTTTATTTATAAGTGAATTGGGAATCTACTACACATAGAATGAAGGGCTTGGGGAGCAACCAAAATGATGCCTAATCAGTTGGGGAAAACTCTCTTGCTGGATATGTAAAGCTGAAATTAATGAGATTTTTATCAATTTATTTTAAGAGTTGGATTGGTACCTCCTACATTAGGTTTTATTTTTGTGGTCACCTAGATCCCCTGGCTCCTGGTAAGTAGGGTATAACCTCTACTAAGAACTTCTCCACCATTGAGTTTTAGACTTGAGGAGGTTATTAGTTAGTGATTTATACTTGAGCCTTATCATGTAATTTTTTTAATCAAGCAAGCAACAACAAACTGTGATGAGCTTATAAGGTTTTGTGCTAGAAGAAACATCCTTGAATAGATGGATTATGTGTAATAATATAAAAAAAAGAGTAGTTCCAAGATAATCTATGCTTATTTTCAGAAAAAGAAAAAGAAAAACGTCCTAATAAAATTGGAGCCATACAAAACAACTCAAATTCAAAAGCCAATCTTTGGTTTGACTCCATTTGATATACAACAGAAAGAGAAGAGGGGAAAACAAGAAGAAGACAAAGAAGAAATTGGAACTGATTAGTGTTTGATCCCTTAGACCTAATACCTGGAAAGTCCAATCAAGCAAAAAACTACAGTAAGGGATAGATTTATGGGTTCGTTTTAGTCACTTAAAATGAAAAATGTGCACCGAAAAAAGCTTAACGGTAAGCTCGAGTAACAATTGGGAAAATAAACCCCATAATATAGCTACTTGCCATGTCTGTTTGCAAACAACTAAACTTCAACAAGCACAAGCATCTCTAATTGTACTCCAATTGGAAAAAAACCCATCTCTCCTAACAAAATCACAAAACCCTAAAAAATAATACCCAAAAGCCTTATAAGAAAGCATGAGATCAATACATTTGCAAACCATAGATTTATATACTATTGTGCATCAGGGTTTGAAGCTATGTAGAAATGGCAGAAGCTACAAACAAGGGCTCAAAACCCTCTAAATTTTTTGGTAGCAGCTAGGAAACAAACATTGAAAGCTCCAGTAAAAGAGTGCAACCGACTTACCTAAAGATTCTGCATAATTCATGTGTTTATGTCAATGGTGTCGATGAGAAAAATATGCAGAGTTTGCAAGAATCCTAGACAAATGAATCACAATAGAGATCTCTTTTTGATATTAATCTCTATCAAACACAACAAAACTTCATTTCCATTTGATGGCAATATCTTGATGGCAACCAAGATGGAATAACTCATGGTGTAAATAGTCATGATTAAAATATTTCCTTTATTTTTCTTTTATGTTCTTTTGTTAGTTTACTTGGGAAGAAAACCTCATATGTCACAAACAAGTCCCCCTTTTTGCACTTATATGTAGAGGCATGCCTTCTCCTCGAAAGTGAATGTTTGTGCTTCCACTTGAGACCACTGCTCCATCATCGCTTGCTCACATAGTGTTTTCCCCAACAGATTGATTCCTTTCCTCAGGCACTTCTCTGCTAGATATTTTATGATGGCTCTTGACTTTGCCCCAAACAAATAAAACCATCAAACTAGAGACATTAATTACAATTGTTGTAAATGGGAATGGGAATTTTGAATTGAACTAGAACTGGGTTTATCTCACGCAACTAGTGAAGTGAAAGTCCAATACCAGTGAGAAAGAGTTGGAGAGAAAAGCAATAACAGTGAGAAAAGCAACAAAAAGGGGCCAAAATGGGTAAAAAAAGATGAATGCATGTGATTTGTTTCGTCATGTTGCATTCCCTAAAATCCAATTTGCACCGTTGGGCATTAAACAAAGTTGGAAAAGATCAACAAGGGAACACCTTCAACTGAGATTTGTTACATCATGTTCCATGGCCTATCAGTCAATCTATTTCATTCACCATAAAAAGGGGTTACAAGAACTAAGCATGGGGATTCCTTCAATGTAATTATGTTGTTTTGGAGACAGTTCATTCCACATCTACTATAGGTTGTGAACCGGTTGTATTGTTCGCTCCAAGAAACATTATAGAATTGTACATTGCAAATCTTGTCGATTGCCTCTACAAAAACAAATTATAGAATGTTCAAAAAATAATCGACTAGTATGAAAGGTGACAACCATATTGAAACATGATGTAGTCTTGCAAAAGAGCACTGATAAATCTCATAAAATGTGTGAAACACAACTCTGGTGGCTATAGGCCCATAATTGAAAATCTGTACTATTGTTTCAATGAAAAGAGTGCCAAACCTCCTTGTCCCAAGGTGCCAAACGATGCTCCCAAAGAGCAGTGCAAACATTGTGTTGAAGAAAAAACACACAACATAATTTGGATTATGCCAATATGGCCAATATTTCTTCCAAAGGAATTCCATGCATTGAACTGGGAAGGACTGTGCATATTGTGTTGGAAAATTTAGATCTTTTGAGCCTGGGCAGGGATGCTTAGTTCTTTAATAAGTTGCTGGTTCCATTTGATAAACAAAAAATACTTGAATTTACCTAATCAAAAACTTCAAAGATATCAATGTTGGGTTGATGGATGGTACTGACAACTGTATGACCGGTATCCACTATGTTGCACACATTACACATTACTATAGCTGCAACATGGGCATCTAATCCCAAAGTTGGCTCATCGATGAAGATTATGGAAGGGTTAGCAACAATTTCCAATTGTAAGGTTTTCCTCTGCTCTATAGAAAGACTTGTCACCTGAGGAATCCCTACTAAAGAATCCCTTAGAGGATTAAGCTCAACAAGTTCCATCACTTCTTGCACAAGCATTTGTAATCATTACAAAAAAGATCACCAAAAGTACCTGACAACTTAGTTTCATTATAAAGAAATAACTTCTATCCAAATCATTGCATACAGAGAGAAGAACTTGAGACCCCACTGTTTTGGTTCTCTCATCAAAATCTTGAGGAAGATGAAGCCATGCATAGTACACAAGTGATTCATAGAATGTAACATTTGAGGAGTGGATGTCATTTTGTTTGCAGTACCCTGAGATGTGAGAAAATTTTTCTTGTTTCTTAGGGTATCCAGAGATGCTTATACTTCCTTCTATGTAGCCCCCTATTTTTCTCCCAGCCAAGACATCTATCAATGTGGTTTTTCCAGCTCTACTAACTCCAACCAAGGGTATAAGCACCCCTGGCTTGAAGGATCCACTTATGTTGTAAAGGAGTTGTAACCTGTTATAATCCACACCTTCATTCTTCAATTCCTGACACAAAACTAGCTATTAGCTCCATATTTTCTATTGGGGATCAGAAGCTAGGCATGTTAAAATATTATAAAATAAATAAAAATTTAAATCAAACAAAATATAGCTACACCAACCTATGGCATGTCAACATCTAGTAGTTGATGTTTTCAAAAGAAATTGATAGTGGCTAGAAAGGAAGTACCATTCCATTCTTGTGAGGTACTGAGGCTTTGAGAGCAGAAAGCTCACCATCATGGGTAGAATGCAATTAAGAGTTCAAACTTTCTCTTCTTTCTAGCGAGTATGCATTGCCTAACAAAAATGTTATAATCTATGAATGAACAAAGCTAGCTTTTTCAAATGGTTTTGAGCTATTGAATTGATATGGATCATGGGATTTTCACTTTAGCATGTCAGAAACCTTTCTCTAGATAGCATATTTCTCAGTTCAATTGTCAATTTTCTTACTAAGCAATAGAATGCTTTCAAATACAAATTAACACACTTTGTAAGTTTTTACTCTACTTTTTTTGTTATGGTGTTCTCTTACACAAGATACTGATATAATTTGTAGTTACATTCAACATGATACTTATTTTACATCACAATACTTTCAATAGAGAGTAAATAGTCAAGATCAAGGAATTTTATCTTTCATGATAGTTTCACACATTCACAAGCACTAAAAAATTTCAAGAAATCTCTTAGCTTATCACTAGATAACTTTCTAAAATTTATATATATGTCTATGTCCTTGGCTAAAAAAAAGAAATTCAACTTTGAAGAGTAAATTCAGATATTCACAAGCACTAAAAGGATATCAGGAAAGCTCATCTTGATAGTTAATCTCATTAAATTAAGAGTTTCATCTACCTATTGCCAAAATTTAAGCTTCTCTTGTGTTCCAATAAACCCTAAAACTATTTTTCTAATGTTGATTCCTCTTCGTACTCTAAATAACTGCCTGAATATGCACTAATTAATACCTTACGATCCTTAATAATCATAATCATACCTTTCCAATCTCAGTAAGTCTTTCCAATAGAGAAGAGCATGAGTTACTCATGACCATGCTTTCCATGCAATCCAAGGCATCATTATCAAGCTCACTATTGTTGACTAGTCCTTCCCTGAATGCATTTGCTAACTTGGTTATGCAAAAGTGCAACTAAAACATCAAAACCCACATCAAATTTCTCAAAATCCTACCTACGAAACAAAAACCGAATTTGTTGACCCAACGATTGATGTACCTACAACAGATACCAAAAGGTGGGTACTCTATAATTATGGTTCTAGAATAATACTAGAGGAGTAAAGTGGGTTTTTCAAGGGGGAAAAGGCTATGCAACCCTCAAAATGGCATGATATGTGCATTCCTTCATCCATGACCATAAACGCCCTACGACCCCATACCTGCCCATACACCCTGCAACTAACAATATTGTAGGCATTCTTTCATATCCCATCGCATCTTGTAGCACTGCCATTGCCTCTTGTGCATTTTTTATTGTGAAATGGAAAAAATAATTTACCGTGTTGAAACAAATAAAATGAGAATGCCTTAATTTTTTTTAAACTACAAGTTTAAGAATATGATAGTTAAACAAATATTTTATTTATTTATATTATATGCATACTATTTATTACACGGAAGGCGTGCCCCTATTTGAGCTTTCAGAATTCAATTTTTTAATCAATGATTTATAAGCATTGAGATGGCCTAGTTGACAGTGTGGTAAATGGAAATGGTAGACTATTTAACCATCAATTTTGTCTACACTACAATTACAAACCACTAGTTCATGTTCGATTTTGTAGATTTTACTGTTGGAAATTTGCATCTGATTCTATGGAGTAAGCTTGGCCACACACTCTCATTTAGGGAACTGATGGAGATGATAACAAAGGCCGACACCGATAGGGACAAGAAATTTGAACAGTTTGTTGTGTATATATTCATGTTCTAGCTTCTTGTTGTAATTCTAGGAATTATTGTAACTAAATGATGAAATATGGTTTAGATGCTATACAACATCAAGACTTGCTAAAAAATTGTCTTTTTGAAATTTTATGTAGAATTTTGTTCTAATTCCCTCTAGAGCTTTGAGTAGTTAAATATATTACTAAATAAAAAGTCATAAGATGCTTTTGGGTTTTGCATATTCAATCCCAATATGACGTGTTTTTTATTAGAGAACCTAGTAAGATAAGAGAGCCTTGATTTTTGTGCGTAAAAAGTTTATAAATCCTTTTAAAGGTGGTAATTTATGCCATGCAAAGTTTATAATATTTGTTGGTTATAAAGAAAAACAAATGAATAATTACTTATATTCTTGACATTGTATGATAATATGTCTATGTTGTTATTAGATTTTTAATTCCTTTTGGGTATTATTGTATTTGAAGTTGAAACTTGCAAAATTTAGGCATTTCACTATAAATTTAATAAAATATGTGGGGACATTAACAATCAAAGAAAATATTTTTTGTTAATTTGTGTGTCAAGTCCTATCTCAAATTATTGTTATTCTAATTCATATCAATATCGTTGCTCAACATGTGATTGTATGTAATTTTTTTCTTCTTTGAATGCTTCAAATGTCTTCAAATTCTAGGTCATTATGGAAAAAAAGTGTTCAGAGATACTTTCATACATTTGTGTAATACATTGAGATCTAATGGTAGATCATTTAGCAATTATGCATTCACTTACAAGAACTAAAACACAACTAAAACCAAACCTTTGAATTAAGAAGATATTAATACTCCATTATCAATATAATTTGTAAAGAGATACTTTTAGCCAAATGTAATGGGAAAATAAAAATTAAATATATTCTAGTTTTATAATGAATTTAGTTCATGAAAAATACTAAACCTATAAGAGCTTAGGCAAAATATTTATTTCCGCAACCTATAATTTGATATGATGTTTGTTACAAATTAGATAGAGATTTGATGTGTTGTAACATCCAAGGCCATGGCTTAAAGATCAATGAATGAAAATCAATTGCATTTTAATTTTTCTCAACATGGAATAAAAAAAATAGTGAATATTAAAATAAACACTAAATTTTGTGAACTTTCCTCATCGTTCCTAGCCTTCACATGTACCACCACATCGATGCTCAGAGAGATTTTGGTTATACTGATAGAAAAGTATATGTAAATATATTATTGCAACTTTTGGTTACAACTTTTAGAAAGCAATCATGCTACAAATATTCCAGTCCATGGATAACATTGATTGCTATGTCTAATATATCCCCAAATCTCAATGAGTTGCTGATAGAATGCAATACTATTCCCAAATTCCCTTTGGACATGAACTCTAAAACCAATAAATTTTTATCCAAATTCTAAAAAGAAGGATACGCTTAAAAAAAAATGCCAAAACCTCTCCTCGATTGACCTTCCACAACACTTCGGCTTACCCATTGCACACCAAGGTGTCATTGCTAGTTTTAATATATCATATTGTATTCTATATAATATATATATATTTTATTATATTGTATTATATAATACAATAAGTATAATATATATTAATATATGGTATATTATATATTATATCATATTAATTTTTATTATATAATATAATATCTGTTATTATTATTATATATTACTTTTTCTTTATATTTTTATTATTATTGTTACTATTTTTTTAAAATTTGTTGTTACTATTATTATTATGAAATATTTATTTAATAAAAATTTCTATAATATATTATGTCATATTATATTGTATTATATAATATATAATTTAATACAATAATAATAAAATTGCTACAAGTTTCTAATATTCAAGTTAGAAAAGGAAACATGGTCCGCAAAATTTGGAGCGCTCCTTCTGGCCACAATGGGAATTATTTTTTTTTTGCCCATTTTGTGAATCAAAGGGGCTCCAATGGTGTGCTTCGGCCTCTTTTGTTACCCCAACAGGGGCTTTGTGGTGATCCACATCATTATCCTCTGGCACATGGTGTTTTTAAAGGTAGTCACCCTTCTAGGCATTTGCTTAATCATTGTCAACAAGATACATTTGACATCTATGATTCAGACTAGACCTCTAGTGGGAAATCTCCTGCTATTTCTTGCCCAAGGCTCTGGTCTAAGGTGGTTGTTGGGAAAGGGTCTCCAACATAATTCCCTAATACTATTCCCCTCAAGGATGGCACTCCCTACCAATCCAAATGTTATGTTATCAAATCCTTCTTCTTTTCCCAACAATATCCTAGTTGACCGTCCAAGGTTTTCAAATTGCAATGTCTCTTCGCCTCTGACTTTCCCAAATAATATTAGGATCAATAATATTGATGGTCGAGGTTGCAAGGGTTTGAGTTTAAAATTGGCTTCTCCTAAGAGGCAGTGTGTACTTGTGCATTCTCTTGGCAATGGAAATGGTAGGGATAAATCTACCTAGGATTAGAACAAGCATGGTCCTCACGTTAAGGGAAAATGTATTCTTTCGAATCACGTCAAAAAAGCTTGGGGTGTTAAAGCAAAAAATTTCTCAGAAAAAGGGTGCAGAGGCTGAAGTCAACATTTAACTTCAATATTCTTTGGTACTCTCTCAAGTTAAGGACCTTAAGGAGGTAGCACTCTCTAGTAAGTTTTGGGATTTTTTTCTTCATATTCATTTTTTCCAAAGGTGGGTTTTTCAAAACTATCAGGGATCTAATCAAGTTTTTCATTTAGACAAGGGGGAGGGGTATTTTGTAGTTATTTTTTCTGGCAAGGATTATAGAGATGTTGCTCATAGAAAAAAGGCATGGATTTTTGAGGATCATGGGCTATTTTCTCTACCATGGTTCCCAAAATTTTCTCCTTCTCTTTCTATCATTAAATTCATTCCTTGTTGGGTTCAATTTCAAGGGTTGCCTCTTGAATACAAAGATAGAAAGATTATTGAAATCTTGGGCAATAAATTGGGTGTTTATCTTCATTAGGATTTGGATTTTTTCTCTAACCTTTGCTCCTTGTGATAATTTTTCTTCTCATGGATGTATCAAGGCAATTGCCATATTCTTTGATCATTAAATCGGTAATGGTTCTTGGAAGAAAATGGTTGTATTTGAAGATCCAAACAAAATTTATCCTTTTTTCCATTTTCCTATTCATCATTTTGACTGAATGTTAGTTGGATGTCTCGCTAACAATGGATGGTGGAAATTTAGTTTCTCCTAATGGGGCTTATGCTCCTTTACTTGACTTATCATTTTCTAAGGTGCCTTCTCCTATTAAGGAGCTTGGAATTGCTCATTTCACTAATGAGATGCCATTTGTTTGGTCTCCTTCTACTGTAATTCATTTTTTTTATGCTTCTGTGCATACTTTTGCTTCTCCTTGTGCAATTAATGTCAAGGAATTTTTTTATGTTTTAGCATAATGCATTAATTGGGTTTCCAGTATTGTAGGACCTCATGTTGAGGTCCCTTTGGTTCAATCTTCTCATTTATCAGGGGGTGATAGTGTGCTTTCTCTTCAAGTGGTAGGGTTTCTACCCTTTTATCTCAGCAATTGGGTTTTTTTGAGGTTTAGAATTCGTAGTTGCTTGGGAGAAATATTGAAGGTCCAACTAAGCTCAATCTATTGAGAGGAATTGTGGGAATAAGTACTTAGCGCATCAAAATTTTCACCCTTGGTAACTATATTTTGGTTCCTTTGCTAAAAAATAATCCTATATTAGTTTCATTTGCTCCTAGTTGGGAGAAGCTTTTGTTTTCTTAGTTTAACTCTTTTCTTCATCCCTCAAAGTGTTTTACTCTAGATTTTAAGTTTGATAGTACTCAACATCTTCATCAATGCTCTACAATGCTTAATTTTGGTGAGTCATGCAGTAGTGAAGAAGTATTGAAGGTCTTGGTGAGTCATGAGAAGGAGGATCCTAAATCTATGCAAGTTTCTCAATTTTCACAATATCCAAGTCATCCTAATTCTATAATACCCCCAAATGAGTAGCTTGAAGGTTTTCTTGATGAGTCTCTTCTCTCTATAGGGGAATTGTTACTATAGGATATTGCTTAAAAGCTCCTGGGGGAAGTTGAAGATCAGGATGGGCTTCCTTCTCTATCTATTTAGCAATCTCCAATATCTCCCTCATTAAAAAAATCTCCTCCAAAGAGAGGAAGGAAGTATTTAGCAATGAAATTGCAAGAGGAAATTGAAGCAGGCATTCAAACAACACTGGATATAAATGTGGAAAGTGTTGTTAAACAAAAGAGACCAAGGAGAGCATGTTGATCTCCTTGGTCATCATGAAGATAATATATTGGAATGTCAGAGGAATTAATGCCTTTGACAAGAGAGTCCTCGTCAAGTAACTGTTGGATGCTTGTGGGGTGAATGTGGTTCTTCTTCAAGAAAAAAAAATTGATGAGGCTTTTGCAAACTTTAGCAAGAGCTGGTCCAAATGGAATTCTTTCCATTTGTCATCTCAAGGAGCTTTTGGTGGTCTTATTTCTTTATGGAATGCTAAGTTATTAAGCATTAGCAGCATTAATTGTGAAAATAATTTACAACTTATGAAAGTTTCCCACTTTGATTTTTCTTTTTGGTTGATAAATGTATATGGACTGAATAGATCTACAGGAAAAAATTGTTGTGGGATACTCTGAAGAAAAAGTTGGATGTATTGGGTCAAGACACAGTTATTATTGTAGGTGACTTCAATGATGAAATTACATCTTTATTAGAAAAGAAAGGTGGGATATGTCCATCCAAAAGGGATATGGAAGATTTCTCTGTATTTATATAGGATAATGAACTTATTGACATCATTCCACCAAATGGTAAAATGGTTGTGAGATTAGAAAAGTCTCTAGAACTATGGTTGTTGTTGGAAGGACAAGTGGAAATGTTTATTAGCTTAAAGGTGTTGATGGTCATTACTTTATGACTCAACTAATGAAAGTTGGCTATGGCATAGAAGAATGTGTCACATCAATTTTGAGCCTACTAAGGATCAACTTATCTCAAGATGTGAGAGATTTCCCAAAGATTACAAAGCCTATCAATGTTATCTGTAAGGAATATTAGATCGGTAAGAAAGTTAGAAGGAGTTTCAAAGTCAAAGAGCAAGCTACTACTAGAATTTTGGAGTTAGTGCATACAAATTTTTGTGGGAATATCGAAGTAAGAAGTTTTCATGGTGATAGGTATTTCTTACTATTAATTAATGATTATTCTATAATGACATGGGTTACTTTTCTCAAAGAAAAAATAGAAGATCTAGATAAGTTTAAATTAGTTAAAGTTTTTGAAAATCAAATGGTTAATATCAGATATCTAGGTGGAGAGTTTACCTCCAATGAGTTTAATATTTTTTTGTAAAAATCATGAAATAAAGATGCATTTGTTATCCCCTATGACTCCTCATTAGAATGTAGTGGTTGAAAGAAAGAATAAGACTATTCAGGAAGCTGCAAGAAAAATGATGAAAGAGGAAAACCTACCAGAAGTCTATTGGAGAGAAGAAATTCATACTATATTCTACACACTTAAAAAAGTACATGCAAGGGCAAATAGTTCAAAGAATCCCTATGCGTTATGGTAAGGAAGGACTCCTAATACCAAATATTTCAAAGTGTTTAGAATAAAATGCTATATATCAGAAGAGATGAATAAAAGTTAAGAAATTTTGATACAAGATCTAATGAAGGTATCTTCCTTGGATGTTCCACAAAAAACAAAGGATACTGATGTTATAACAAGAATTTGAACGAAATTGTTGTAAATGAAAGTGTCAAAGTGGATGAAGACTTACATAAGAGTTCAGTTGTGATAGATGAATATGAATCAGATGATTCTTCTTGCAAGGAAGAAGAAAAATCTAAAGAAAAATAAGTACAAGTTGAAGAGGAAGAAGCTCTAGAAAGGATCCCTAAGACTCCTAAGTATGTGCAAAATAATCATTTTGAAGATCATATCATTAGTGAAAAATGAAAAGGTGTTTTGACAAGAAGAAAGGCTAGTATGGTAGAATATTAGGTAAATATATGTTTACTTTCCAAAATTGAACCTAAAACAGTGATTGAATAATGCAAAGATGAATATTAGATCAAGGCCATGGAAGAATAATTAATGAAAATTGAGAAGAATCAGACTTGGGAAATTTTCCTGAGACCAATAAACATGAGTTTTATTGGAACTAAGTGGGTTTTCCGAAAAAACTAAATGATGATGGAGAAGTCAGAAAAAAGGCAAGGCTTGTGTGTAAAGGCTACTCACAAGTAGAAGGAATAGATTTTGAGGAGAAATTTTCTTTAGTGGCTAGAATGGAAGCTATTAGGATATTTTTGGATTTTGCAACATAAAGGATTTCAAATTTTATCAAATGTATGTGAAGTATTCATTTTTGAATGGTGAGTTGGAAGAAGTATAAATTGAACAATTAGAAGGATTTCAGTTATCAGATAAATCGGATGTAGTCAAAAAATTGAAGAAGGAATTATATGGACATAAGTAAGATCCTAGAGCTTGGTATGCAAGGTTGGATGGGTACTTGCTACCAAAAAGTTTCAATAAAGGTACCACAAATAGTAATCTTTATTTCAAAGTTGAAAAAGATAAATTCTTGATTGTGGTTGTTTGTGTTGATGATATAATATTTTGGGGGAATGAAGCTATGTGCAAGAGATTTGGGGAGATGAATTTCTTTCTTGGACTAAAAATAAATCAAACATCAAAAGGTTATTCATTTCATAGTAAAAATATTTCAAGGAAATGTTGAAGAAATTTGGAATGAAAACTCTAAATTGGTATGTACTCCTATGGTTACTAGTTCAAAGTCGAGCAAGAATGATGAATCTCCTAAGGATTATCATAGAAAGTACAAATAAATGGTTGGAGGAATGATATACCTAACAACTACTAGATAAGATATCATGCATGCAGATTGTCTTGTGACTAGATTTCAAGAAGATCCAAGAGAGTCACATGTGGCAACAATGAAGAGAATATTTGGATACTTGAAGGGCACTCTAGAACATGGCTTGTGGTATCCAAAGGATATTGATTTATCTCTGAGTGCTTATACGAATGTAGATTGGGTAGGTTGTGTGGATGATATAAAAAATACAAGTGGTGGTGCATTCTTTCTTGGAAACAAATCAATGTCTTGGCTAAGAAAAAAGCAAGATTCAGTGTCATTATCTACCACAAAGGCAGAGTACATTACAACAGATTCTTGCCACACATAGGTGTTATGGATGAAGCAAACTCTGAAGGATATCAAAGTAGTATATGATGAACCAATTTCTATCTTATGTGATAATAGAAGTGTAGACATTGAAAATTATCCTAAGTCAAATCATACACTCAAAATAGGTTTACTAAGATCATTTCCTCTAAAACCCATCCTCTTTTCACTAAATTAATTGGACTAGACTAGATAATTAATTGCATAATTTTCATCTATTAACCTAATTCATCAAATTAGGTTAATTCATTTACCCTCCATGCTAACATTTCATCTTATTAAATAAAATAAATCAACATATTTAATTTAATTTCCTAAGACTTCTAATTTAATTAAATAACCCCAATTTATTTAATTAAATGTCATCTCACCTTTCACCCTTTAACTAAATCATTTAATTTACTGAAAATCACTTTAATTCTTCTAATTCCCTAATTGTGTGATTAAACCTTGTTTAATTAGCAATTAAACTATTTTTCCTCTAAAAGGGGAATATTTCTTATCTCATTTTTTGCACAATTAAAACTTTATTTTAATTTTCAAAATATCTTTATCCTCACCCATGAGAATATTTCAAAAAATATTCTCTCTCCAATCATGTCACTTGGCTTCAAATGCAAGTTATCTTGTAACCTTTTGAGCAAGTCACCTTGTGACTTGTGTGTGTCAAAAGTGTGTTTTTTGGAAGAAATTTGAGCCCTTGATTAATTATCATCTTAAATTATCATCCATTGATGATAAACTATGATCCATGCTTCTTCTCCCCTCCATCCTTTATCATTGATTAATATTTTTAATCTCAACCCTCCATTTCTCATTTTCTCTTCTATAAATAGAACACTATTTGGAGACAAATGGATCCATGTTTCAATTGAAAAATTATGTTATTGAATTCACTTGCATTCACACTCTCAATTTACTCACTTTTAGATTTTTTTAGTTCATCTTTAGTTGCATAATAGCTTAAGACATCCATTAATGGGTTCCATGCATCCTCCTAGATTGTTTATAAATTAGGGCTTCCATCTTTAAGCTTAGAAGTAGCTTAGATTAGCTTAGCAATTGCACAGTTAAATCAATCTTAGCATAAAATCATGTTAATTTAGCTTGTATCATGTTCAATTTAAGCATAAATCAGGTTTTCTTCCATTTATCACAATGGTTTCATTAATTCTCTTCCATAGAATCGATTGAAATAGGCTCACTAATCACGAGATTGGGAAAGCGTCATTGTTCCACATCAACATGACACAAATTCTTAAATGGGATAAGTTTCAAATGGGTTAGAGCAAGAATTTAATTTCCTTCATAGTTTTTAGTTTTCAGATTCAATAAATTCTTAGTTTAAACTTTCAATTTTGAGTGATCTTGTTTGTAAGATTGAGGTTTAGTGGATAAATTATGCTTTGATTCATCAAGGATCAAGCATAATCAACCCACCTTGACAATCCTCATCTCACGAAAAGTGTTATCAACATTTCAAATAATTTGGTAATGCATTCAAGGATAAAAAATATCTCAATCTAGTATCACTATTTGAGAGATAAGGTTGCAAAGAATGAAGTGAAGTTGGATTATGTGTCTACAAAGGATTAGGTTGCTAATATTTTCACTAAGGCTCTTCCTAAGGGTATTTTTTAGTATCTTTGGGAGAAGTTAGGGGTTATTACCCCTTCTTATTATAACTAGATGTATAAGGATATGCATTAGTCCAATGGATTTCAAGACTCATTCCTTGTTTTGGACTGATTTTGGTGGATACCTCTTAAGGGGAATAGGTAGTGGCATTGTTGGTTGTTGTAGTTAGGGGGAGTAAGTGTTGTCATTGTGTAGTAGGTAGATGTTATTATTTGTTACTTGTTTCAATGCAACATGTTGTATGTATTCCTAAGGGGGGTGTGAAGAGAAGTGGAATATGTAGTTGTGTAGAGAAGGTGTGAAGAAAACATAGTCTAGTAAAAGAAGAGAAAGACTACAAAATAGTGGAAAGTAGATACAATTGTGATTGATATAAAAGGGAAGCAAAGAAAAGAGTATATCAAATAAAGGGGGAGAGAGATGTAAGTGTTTTTCCCTTTTCCATTGATGTTGAAGGGGGAGAGAGTTAACTAAAATACCTTTAATATAAGGGGGAGAAAGGGAAAGTGTAAAGGAGAAGTGTGCACTAATGTGTAGTATGTGTCTTGGTGATTATAATTGTTGTTTTTTATTGTTGGTGGTTTTTCACATCATGTGTTTCCATCAATGAAAAAAGGGAGATTTTTTGAAGTATATTCAGTTTTTGTTGTCATTGATGTCAAAAAATATCTATTGTTGCATTGATGTTAATAGGTATAGGTCTATGAGGATATTTTTTCTTTCATTAATGTCAATCTTGGTAATGCTTTGATTAGTTGCATTATGTTGTCATTAGTAGTGTCATTGGTGTCAAACCCTAGTATTTCTTTGATAAGAATGTATTGTAGTTGGTTTAGTTGTTGTAAGGAAGTGTTGTAGGTGATGAGAAATTTTTTGTGGTGCTTGGTTCCCAAGTCCTTTTGAGAAAAAATAAATAAAAGAGAAAACAATGTGGTTAACTGGTGCTCTAGCATACAAAGTAGTGTTATGTTTTTCTCTGCATTTCTTCTGTATTTAATATCTACTTGTGCAGTTTAGATATTTTTATCAAAGGTCTTCATAGGTGTTATATTTAGAGTTTCTTGTTGTGGATCATTGCACAAAGAAAATTGTGTTCACTAGTGCATAAAATGTGTATGGAGTATTGTTTGGGAGAAATGATTTTGCTCCACATTTTTCCACTGTACAGTTTCTAGTTTGTGGAACTGAGGGACATTAGCAACCATTGTGTCAAAATTAGTCACAATTTTTGTGGGTAGGGTGGGCATGGGGATATGGATTTTTCATTAATATTGCAGCCACTTGGGAGTTAACATGTTGATTTGTTTGAGGTGTATTTAGTTGTAAAAAGGACTTTTTTTTTTCTTGAAGGGTTGGAAGTTGTTATGAGGCATGGGTTCGTATTTCTTAGAACGGTTGGAAGAATTTTTTGTTTCATGATGAATAACCAAATTTTGATAGTCACAAAGGGTCATGCATAAGTGTGTAAAGGAGGGAGATTTCATCATCCCAAGTTTTTCTTGGATTTTTTATTGCAAATTTTTAATGAATATTTTTGAAGATCAACATCGAGAATCTTAATTATGTTGATTTGTGAGTAAATAAATTGATAACAGGTGATAAAGTCTATGAAATTTTCATCCTCCTTTTGTTTGTATTGTGTTAAATCAACTAAGGTTACCTCGGGAGCCATGTGCACTTGGAAATGGTTAAGAAAGGTATCAACTAGTTCATTGAATGAATAACTTAAGTTATTCGATAGAGAACAAAACCACTCAAAGGAAGTGTCTTTCAAGGATCTAGGGAAAAATTTAGCCAAGATCTTATCCTAGAAAGAGAATTCATTACATAAGGTTGTGTATTCCAAGACATGGTTACTAGGGTCTCCATTTCTACCATATTTCTCAAATCTAGGAATCTCTATGCCTTGTGGCATTTGTGCTCTCAATATCTCCAAGGATAAGGGGTTTCTTTTGACACATTATGAAGGTTGGCCATTTTAACTTTAGTTCAATATGGCAATTTGTTGTTGGAGGGATGATTTTCTTTGCAAAAGTTGGTTGAAGACAATCGTTGGTTGTGTTTTGGGATGGAGGTGAATAAGGTGGAGGTGTATATGTGTTTGGACGATAAGTGAATTATAGGTTTGTGAGGGGAGATGGATTAGGAGATATGATATTTGAATGCAAAAATTTAAAGGGATTCCCAATGGAAATACCTAGTGTTGTATTGACATTACTAGTGGGTTACCTTGTTGTTGTAACAGTTGGATTATTGTATGTAGGAATATAGGCCATAGTTGTAGGAGGAGGAATTTGACTACCACCTTGGCTTTGAGTGTACCCCAAAGTTTGAGCACAACTAGCCATTTTAAGAACATGATTATCAATTATATGAGCTAGACTACGCATAATTTCTATTCCTTTTTTATTATCAATCATTTTCCTCATGTTATCTATGATAGGAACCGGAGTACCAATAATGTATTTAGAACTCATAAATTTTTTCAATTTTTTGAAGAATTCATCCATTTTTTTTAGATTATGTTGAGGGAAATTAGCAAAAATTATGTGAACATTAGTCACAATATTTTTGGGTAGGGTGGGCATGGGAAATGAGGTATCAAAGCTATGGTCCATAATGGGTTGACTAGTATTAACATTATGAGTGAAAGAGTTGGAAAACTCAAAATCCATAGCAGATGTGGTAGCATAGGATGGCATGAGTCTTGAAATACATCTCACTATAGTATTGATAATAGGACACCAATTTGTGAAGCTCATACAAGTTTCACCAAACCTAAGTGCACACAAAATGGAGAATAGGCACTTAGATAAATGCAACAAACACCCAAAAGTATGAATCACAATGCAAGTATATAAAAATATTTTTCAAATTTTCAAATTTAAAACAAGATAGTTTACTAATTATGCTATGAAAAACTTGAAAATGGTGTCTTTTAATGCCAATTTTGATTTTCAAACAATGCACTTGATTTGATCACTTGAACCTAATGCAAGCAATTATAGAATTTTTTTATTTTTGAAACTGAAACACATAATTAATAGCATAATAGAATGAAGAAAAAAGAGACAAATTACTGCCTAGAAATTTGAAACAACACCTATACAAGGATTGATTCGCCCTAGAAAAAATGGGTCCCAAGTCAGGGTTATGAAAAAATAAAGCTTGAATTTCTTCCTCAATGTTTGAATTCCTAGTTTCAGGTTGCAGATTGTGGTTTTAATTATTGAATTTTTCTAGGGTTAGGTGTCCTAATATAATTGAAATTAGTGACAAATGATGAAAAAAATGACACTTTTTGAAATACAATTTTTACTCAATTTTCTAATGTAAATGACAAAAAATACACTAACATGCAAGTACTATGCAAAATCAATGTAATATGCATGCAATTTTTTTGATTTTTCAGATTTTAAACAATGCAAAATGTAAATTTAAAACCCTATGTGAGATGAAAACTAATGTAATTTTAAAATCCCTAAATGGAATGCAAACTTAATGCCATGAATTGTAAACTATTGCCAATCCTAGATCTAGGGTTTGAATGGACTCCAAATCAGAAAATTTATAGTGCAAGAATGTCGGGTTCACCAAGATGAAACATAGGAAAATAGGTTCACCAAAATGAAATGGGGTGATGCACCTATCTTCGTATTTTCATTAGGAAAAAGAGATCCCCAAAGGAAAGATTGACTTTCAACCCTTAGGTGAGTCAACCTTAATGGATATCTTGTTGTTTTCCTTATGCAAAGATGGGATAAAATCTTCCTAAACAACACTTTGTGGAGAAAAACTAAAAAATATCAAATGAACTCAATTATGCAATGTGAAGCTTCAATCATCAATTTAAAGCATAAAAAAAGCATAACCAACAAAATTCCAACAGATCCAAGAAGGTTAAGACATTAAAAAACTTACCAAAGGCTAATGTTGAGTGTCCTCTTGGGGAAAATTTTCCCTAGGGTGAATGGGTCTTGCTATAAGAATCCAAAATATGTTTTGACAGTCCTCTACTCCTAGATTTGCACTCCTAATTCCTCTAGATCTCACAATTAGAAAGTTAAAAAAAATATTTCAAGTGAGTTTTCATGGTTGGACAATTTTGATGAAAACTTTGTAAAATTGCACTTTTGATCAATCTTCAATCCTTCTTCACCTTCAAATTTGCAAACACAAAGAGGGGAAAATGTTTGTTTTTGGTGAATGGGGGTTTTCCCTAGTCAAACCCTATTTTTGATAATTAAACCTTTAAATGAAATGAAACATGAATGGAAGGAATGATGAATGAAAAATAGCTTGTTGCAACTCACCCAACTATTGTGATAAAACCCTTAGAGTACTGAAGTCTAATATGTCTCTTCGAGGTCTTGATCTTGCATGGAATGACTTGATTGGATGTTGATCTTGATGCTTGAAACCTACATCACAATGTTAGCTCCAAAAACGTGCATAGATCCAAATAAATTTGACATGATGCTTGAGATCTTGAATGTTGATTTAAAAGACTGATAAATATGTTCTTGAATGCTCTTAACAATAATCTTTGCTATAATTTTTCTCTCTTGAAAATTCTAGGATTTGAAATGATAGAAAGACCTTGTATTTGTAGGCAATTTTCTAATTTTTTGACAATTACACATCAAATTCCGACAAACCTCCAGATTATGGGTTGGCTCCCCTTTAAATAACTTGGAAAATTGAAACAATGACAAGGAAAAGAGTGAGAAGGATATGCTTATAACTTTAAAACCTATTACTAGCAGGTGATACACCAAAGGTAAACTTGACAATATAGCTAAGGCTCACAAGATCACTCAACTAAATAATCTATACTATCTCACAACTCAACTACACATGTGCAAAATGATACCTATGAAAGGTTTTTAGCTTTTTTGATGTTCATAAAAGGAAAACAATGATGTTTTCAAAAAATTTGATACAATAGAATGATAAACACATTCAAAGACCTGCAGTATAACATGCCATTCTTTGCATTCAACATTGAAGGAATTTGGTAATAATAAAGGAAAACACAATATTTATTGTCACATTCACAGTCAACACTAAAAAGAAGAAGAAGAATTGAGGAGGGAATGAGCTTCTTTTATTGAAAACCAAGAGTTTTCTAAATCTCAAAGGAAAAGTGCTCATACAATATGTCTATAAATCTCATAAGAAAATGAGTTAAAAAGTGTGAATAATGCTCAGGTAGCAATTACCCAACTCAGAACTAGAGAGAAGATGAGAAAAGAATAAGACTTATACAAAAAGGCTCCAAGAATTATAATTTTGAATTTTGGCTCCAATTGCTTGATGCATTGTCATACTCCAACCTCTCCCTCAAATTAGGCATCTAACTAAAAGAAAATCCTCAAAATATACATAAGGAGTTATGAATCTGAAAACAACCCAAAGGGTCCTGCATAACTGAAAATCCCTCCAAAATAGGGTTGTAACTGAAAGAAACAAGGAGTCAAATGCCTCAAAATCCTCCTTGACTCATACTCCACCCATTTAGACTCTTAAGATGAAGTTGAACTCTCAATTAAGTGACTAAAAACTCTATTTTAGCTCCATATATTTGTAGATCTCTTCAACCACCTACAAGATGTATGCAAAAAAATTAAAGCTTTAACAACTCCCTTTTTGAACTACCTCTTTCAAACAAAATGTGACATCCTTATTTTGGATTCATAAATAACATTTATTTAAAGTGATTTATATTCATCACAAATATTTTTTTACAAATTTGAAATTAAATGCAAAATGAAAGGAGTCTTGAGAAAGCCATATACAAAATTTGACTAAGTCTTTAAAAGTATGCAAAAAGGAATAACAAGGTATATTAGAAATGTCATGACATAACCCTATGTGAACAAAGATTTTTCAAAAAAACTTAAGGAAAAATGCCTTTACTCTTATCGAGCCTCATTTTAGGGTTTTCCAAACCCTAAAACAAATTTTTTGACGAGCATGATCTCCATAATCATTTTATTATTTTGTTGCCTTTAAAGGCGCCACCATGAGGAAACTTAGGGTTTCACTAGAATGCACTTCACTTTTTTCTATTTGAAATGATTTGTTGAAGATTCTCCCAAGAAATTACATGGTGAGTTTTCTTAAACAAAAATTTCTAACTTCTTGGTATTACGACCCCATTTTTGAAGGGTTTTCATTCTTCCAAGCCGCGACCTCACTGTAATTTTTTAATACTATTTACCCTTCCTTTGTTGATATTTTTTATTGGTGCTTTATCCTTGGCCGCCATGGATTCTAGAAGAAAACTAAGAAGAAGTTTGCGGGTTTTTGTCTCCAAACATAAACTTAGGTAAGATTGTTTGCTTTTCAATTTATATTTTTAAGCTTCAAAATCTCCTTTATTTTTGTTGAAAGAAGCTCCATTCGAGCTCAAGAAATATATCAAGTGAGAAAAAAATTAATTACACATGCCTCTATGCTTTTATAGAACTCTCTATAGTTTAATGGTTGTGGTCTTACTTGCATTTCTACCCTTTTTGAGGGTCTATTCTTAATCAAAAGCTCAAAATTTTTCTTCTGTACTTTGAATTCTCTGAAAGGAGAGATGAAATCTCAAGCCACCATTGAGGATTTTGACTCGACCTCTTTGTTGTATTTGTTATTTTTTATTTCATCTATCTGCTCATGTGATGGTTTTATGAAACCCCAATAGTGGTTCCATTCTCAGAAGAAAACAAATACCTTTATTATAAGACAAATCTCAGGTTCATGCACGTATATGGCCTCTTTACTATTGAAATTTGTAGTCACTTTGTGGGCACCATACCCTAGGCCATGGCTATGAGCTTCATATTTGAACATTTTATGGGTTTTCCATGTTTCTCATGAATGAATGACTCTTATGTATTTGTTGTATCTTGTGGATTTCATTATTTTCATTGAAATAACATAGATCTTGTGGGATGTAATTATCTTCATACTCAGATTTATACAAGAGAGAAAACCTTCATTTTGTTGCTATTTGAAATGATTTGTTGAAGATTCTCCCAAGAAATTACATGGTGAGTTTTCATAAACAAAAATTTCTAACTTCTTGGTATTACGACCCCATTTTTGAAGGGTTTTCAGTCTTCCAAGCCATGACCTCACTGTAATTTTCTAATACTATTTACCCTTCCTTTGTTGATCTTTTTTATTGGTGCTTTATCCTTGGCCGTCGTGGATTCTAGAAGAAAACTAAGAAGAAGTTTGTGGGTTTTTGTCTCCAAACATAAACTTAGGTAAGATTGTTTTCTTTTCAATCTCTATTTTTTAGCTTCAAAATCTCCTTTATTTTTGTTGAAAGAAGCTCCATTTAAGCTCAAGAAACATATCAAGTGAGAAAAAAATTAATTACACATGCCTCTATGCTTTTCTAGAACTCTCTATAGTTTGATGGTTGTGGTCTTGCATTTATAACCTTTTTGATGGTCTATTCTTAATCAAAAGCTCAAAATTTTTCTTCTGTACTTTGAATTTTCTAAAAGGAGAGATAAAATCTCAAGCCACCATTGATGATTCTGACTCGACCTCTTTGTTGTATCTGGTTTTTTTATTTCATCTATTTTCTCATGTGATGGTTTTATGAAACCCCAACTGTGGTTCCATTCTCAAAAGAAAACAAATACCTTTGTAAGAGAAATCTCAAGTTCATGCACATATATGGCCTCTTTACTATTGAAATTTGTAGTCACTCTGTGGGCACCATACCCCAGGTCATGGCTATGAGCTTCATATTTGAACATTTTATGGGTTTTCCATGTTTCTCATGAATGAATGACTCTTATGTATTTGTTGTATCTTGTGGATTTCATTATTTTCATTGAAATAACAGAGATCTTGTGGGATGTAATTATCTTCATACTCGGATTTATATAAGAGAGAAAACCTTCATTTTGTTGCTTCTATGAATAAGTAATATTCTTTGTTGAAACTCTTTCATGGTTGCCTTCTTGGAAACAATTATTATGAAGAATGTCATAACTTTTTGAAATGTTGTCACTAATACACAATTCACCTCCTTTGTACTTGGCTATGATTTATAATAATATCCCCTTGTATTTACAAATAATGCATTCTAAAATGAACTTAATTTGCAACACCATGTTCTTCCTTGATATTGATTTACTTGTTCACTAAAGTAAATGGTTTTACTTCTTTTCTTGCATTAGGGAAAACTATTTGTCCTACACTAAAATACTATATGCACTTTGAGTATTCATAGAAAGGCTTTGCATACATATTGTGATGAATCTAGAATTTTCTCTTATATGGGGTTGTTTTTTGGAACTTTTGCAAAAACAATATAGATTTCGTGATATCCACTATCTTTGAAAAGTTGCATATATAACTATTGAAATCTCTTCTTCATTTTGTTTATGTCATAATTATTAGTTGGGATCAACCCTTGTGGGAGCCACATTTTACACCACTCATAATAATATTAGCTAGTTGAAATGACCTGATAATGCATGTACCTGCACACTAAACAAACATGTTAGATTAAAAAATAGTGAAATTCAATGCTCCTTTGATGATTTGATTTGACACATTTGCATTTATATCTCTGATAAAGACTAAGTTTATTTAATCTAATGATGTCTACAAATTATATTTTTGTTTATGAAACATATAATTGGATTTCATGTCTTGAGCTCTAACAAAATCTCTCAATCATATACAAGTGCATCTGGAAATCAAGAATAAGAGGAGCTGAAGATACTGAAGATCAAGTCGAAGATTGAAGAGTCAACCCTACATCAGCCCTTAAGGCAATGACAGATATGACCTCTTTTTATGTGTTTTTTTATTTAATTGATCTTCAAATGTGTGGTTTATACTAATTGTTGAATTAAATCAACCTAGTCATTCCCATGGCTTGTGTGGGATTGCAAAAACACTGCTTTTGATAAATCAACTATTTCATATCATGTAATGACTTGTATATTCATTTGAACTTGTTTTCAATTACACAATATGAAATAACTAAATAAAACTATTTGAAGCATATGATTTTTTTGTAATCAAGATGAAATGATAATTTCCACATACCTTGTTCTAGAACTACCTTTTAATGTCTCTGTTGCATAATTCTGATAAAATTGTTCTTTAAAATACTTCATTTAGAAAGAAGATGTTCATTGAAAGGTCTATGCATCAAAAGAATTATACCCCACCAAATAATTTCCCATTAAAACTTCACTAATTTAAGCAGGAAGCTAAAAATTAGTAACATTTTTGATGACCTCCTAGGGGTGTTTTCCTAGTAAACAAATAAGGCCAGTTCATGCCTTGCTTATCTATTGGGAATTGAGTCCATTTTTGTCCCTTTTACTATTGTAACTCATTTTAAAACTACTTCAACTCATTATAGCTCCATTGAGTAAATATTGGTTGTTCATGACATTAAACTTCAACTCTATGTTATGAATGAGGAATATCTATTTGATTGAACTATGATGGGTAACAATAATGCATCTATGTTATATCCCATCCTCCAAAACTTAGAGAAAACTAGCCAATTGTGTAAAAAAGCACTTAGGGAAAGAAAATTTCATCTAAAATATGTACAACAACACTTATTTAACACCTATAGCCTACTCAAATATGTATAGATTTAGATCATACCTTAGAATAAATTCTTGAGGTGAATCCCATTCACTGGGATTGGCTCCATGTCACCATCCAATATAAACAATTGGAAGGCATTATGATTTTTGTACTTAGTAATAATGTAAGGCCCACTCCAAAACACATCAAACTTGGAATGCTTTCTAGGTTTTCTTTTACGTTCATCCCACTTCAACACTATATCACCTTCGTTGAATATTCTTGGGGATGCCTTCTTATCGAATGACCTCTTCATTTGAGCTTGGTATTTCTCAATCTTCCTCATTGCTTCATCTCTAGTCTCTTCTAGCTCAACTAACTGAGCCGATCTTGTTGACATAGGTTCTTCTTCAATCATGTCACGTTGATTAACTAGATCAAGGGTTGGAAGTTTAAGGAATATAGACAGTCTTTCCTCTTTTCCATACACAAGCATGTATGGTGATAGTCCTATTGACCTCTTTGGGGTATTTCTATTATCCCACAAGGCTGATTTTAACTTGGTATGCCAAGCTCTTTGATTTCCTTCCATAGTTCTCTTGATAATCCTGAGAAGATTCTTATTTGTGGACTCAGCCTATCCATTGCCTTGAGGATAATAGTTAGAAGAATTATTCAAATAAACACCATTTCTAATAGCCCAATCAAATACTCTAGTTCCTATGAAAGCAAGTGTATTATCTGAAACTATTAATTCAAGAGCTCCAAACCTTGTTATCATCTCCTCATAAAAGTTTAGAACAATTGTCTCATTAGACTCCTTAAGTGCCACAACTTCATTGCATTTTGAGAAATAATTAGTGGCTGTGAGCACCATTTGTGGCCAACACTTGAAGGTGGATTTATGACTTCAATTAAATCCAAACCCCACTTCATGAATGGTTGTTCAATCTGAATTGTCTGCAATGGAAGGGTTGCCAACTTCTATTTTCTTGCAAATATTGCACACTCCTTACATTTTCTCAGCCATGAATATGAATCCTTGAATAAACTAGGCCAACAATATCCTCCTTTCATTATCTTGATATTTTTAGCTCTTGGTGAGAAATGTCCTCCAATCGATCCTTCATGAAACTCATGTAAAACTTTATCAACCTGATTAGCCTCTATGCATCTTAGCAAGACACCATAGAAATATCTTCTAAAAATTAAACCATTTAAAAGTACTTAAGGTATAGACTACAACCTATAGTACCTTATTTTTTATTTATTCAAACCAGGAGGGCACTCACCAGTTACTAGGAAATGAATCATTTCCTATACCCAACTTGTAGAAGAAACATGTACACCAACTTGTTCTTGATCTTGAAGAGCTAGGACAATGTCCTCTTCTTATTTTGTAATGTTGTTACTGTTACCTACAAGCTGCTCACATATACCCTTGCCTCTAGTTAGCTTGGTAACCTTGATATCAATGTTGTATTCCATCACCTTAGTCACCCAACCAACTCTTTTACCATCCATGCACTTACTCAGCAAAAATTCCTTAACTGAAGCAACCAACAAATTAATCTTGTTTTTATAAAGCATGTGTCTAAATTTTTTCAAACTTCTAATAACAACAAGTACATGATTTTCAACAAAAGAGTACTTAAGTTCATAATCTATTAGACCTTGATAGAAAAAGGCTAAAGGCTGCTCCAAACCATGATCATTCTCCTGAACTAGCATAACCTCTATACTATCAATGTTCCCATATGCATACAATACAAAATATTTTTAAAATTTTGGGTTTAACAAAGTAGGAGCAGTTGCAAGTGCTTCTTTAATAAGCTCACAACTCCTTTTTACTTCTTTGGTCTAGCTGAAAAAAAAAAACATTTTTCCTTAACATTGAAGTAAGAGGCGTTAATAAATCAACAACGTCTGGAATAAATCTTCTAACAAAGTTGATACCCAAGAAACTTTGTAGACCCTTTTTGTGTGCTAGTAAAGGAACATAAAGGATTTACCTTACTATTTCTGGATCAATGTTGATGCCATTTTTTGATTTAATGTATCCCAAACACTTACTTTCGTGGAAAACAAACATATACTTCTTTGGTTTGAGAGATATACCAAACTCTCTACACCTTTCAAAGATCATTTTCAAGTGAGCAAAGTGTTCATTAGGATTTTTTGAAAAAATAGTTATGTCATCCAAATAAACTAGGACAATTTAATACATCAAACCTTTGAAAGCCATGTCCATAGCTTTCTGAAAATTAGCTCCAGCATTTGACAAACCAAATGGAATTTTCTTGTATGCCATTGTGCCTTATTTAGTTATAAATTTTGTTTTAAAATGATCTTACTTCTTAACTAAAATTTGATTATACCCTGAGAGACCATTTAATAAAGAAAACCTCTTAGAACCAAAAACAACTTGAAGGATTTGTTCCATGGAAGGTAATGGGTGACGATATTTCAGGGAGGCTCTACTAAGGTCTCTAAAATCAACACAAATTCTGATTTCACCATTTTTCTTCCTCATAGGAACAAGATTGGATACCTAAGAGGTATGTTTGATTGGAAAAATAATGCTTCTCTCAATGAGTATTCAATTATTTGACCATGAGGGGCTCAAGCTTGGGGTTAAGAGGCCTCTATTTTTGTCTTATAGGTTTGGCATTAGGCTCAAGATCAATGGTATGTTGGGAAATATTAGGATCAAAACCCTTCAAATCTGAATATTCTCATGCAAAAATATCACTGAACTCTTGACAAAGTAAAAAAAATGCATGCCTCTCTTCTAATGTACATACCTTGCCAAGCTTCAAGAGCTTATCCTTGAAGATCTCAATACCTTGATAATGATCTTCTTTGATATGCAAGTTGGATTAGGGTTTGACTGGAATGCACTTCACTTTTTGCTATTTGAAATGATTTGTTGAAAATTCTCCCAAGAAATTACATGGTGAGTTTTCTTAAGAATTTTTTTCTAATTTCTTGGTATTACGACCCCATTTTTGAAGGGTTTTCATTCTTCCAAGCCGCGACCTCACTGTAATTTTCTAATACTATTTACCCTTCCTTTGTTGATCTTTTTTATCGGTGCTTTATCCTTGGCCGCCATGGATTTTAGAAGAAAACTAAGAAGAAGTTTACGGGTTTTTGTCTCCAAATAGAAACTTAGGTAAGATCATTTTCTTTTCAATCTATATATTTTTTGCTTCAAAATCTACTTTATTTTTGTTGAAAGAATCTCCATTCAAGCTCAAGAAACATATCAAGTGAGAAAAAATTTAATTACACATGCCTCTGTGCTTTTCTAGAACTCTCTATAGTTTAATGGTTGTGGTCTTACTTGCATTTCTACCCTTTTTGAGGGTTTTTTCTTAATCAAAAGCCCAAAAATTTTCTTCTGTACTTTGAATTCTCTAAAAGGAGAGATAAAATCTCGAGCCACCATTGAGGATTTTGACTCGATCTCTTTGTTGTATCTAGTTTTTTTTATTTCATCTATTTTCTCATGTGATGGTTTTATGAAACCCCAACTGTGGTTCCATTCTCAAAAGAAAACAAATACCTTTATAAGAGAAATCTCAGGTTCATGCACGTATATGGCCTCTTTACTATTGAAATTTGTAGTCACTCTGTGGGCACCATACCCCAAGTCATGGCTATGAGCTTCATATTTGAATATTTTATGGGTTTTCCATGTTTCTCATGAATGAATGACTCTTACGTATTTGTTGTATATTGTGGCTTTCATTATTTTCATTGAAATAACAAAGATCTTGTGGGATGTAATTATCTTCATACTCAGATTTATACAAGAGATAAAACCTTCATTTTGTTGCTTCTATGAATAAGTAATATTCTCTGTTGAAACTCTTTCATGGTTGCCTTCTTGGAAACACTAATTATGAAGAATGTCATAACTTTTTGAGATATTGTCACTAATACAAATCTCACCTCCTTTGTACTTGGGTCTGATTTATAACAATATCCCCTTGTGTTTGCAAATAATGCAATCTAAAATGAACTTAATTTGCAACACTGTGTTCTTCCTTGATATTGATTTGCTTGTTCACTAAAGTAAATGGTTTTCCTTCTTTTCTTGCATTAGGGAAAACTATTTGTCCTACACTAAAATACTATATGCACTTTTAGTATTCATAGAAAGGATTTGCATGCATATTGTAAAGAATATAGCATTTTCTCTTATATGGGGCTATTTTTTGGAACTTTTGCAAAAACAATATAGATTTCGTGATATCCACTATCTTTGAAAAGTTGCATAGATAACTATTGAAATTTCTTACTCATTTTATTTATGTCATAATTATTAGTTGGGATCAACCCTTGTGGGAGACACATTTTCCACCACTCATAATAATATTAGCTAGTTGACATGACCTGATAATGCATGTACCTGCACACTAAACAAACATGTTAGATTGAAAAATAGTGAAATTCAATGTTCCTTTGATGATTTGATCTGACACATTTGTATTTATATCTCTGATAATGACTAAGTTTATTTAATCTAATGATGTTTGCAAATTATATGTCTATTTATGAAACAGGTAATTGGATTTCATGTCTTGAGCTCTAACAAAATCTCTCAATCATCTATAGGTGCATTTGGAAATCAAGAATAAGAGGAACTGAAGATACTAAAGATGAAGTTGAAGATTGAAGAGTCAACCCTACATCAGCCCTTAAGGCAATGATAGAAATGACCTCCTCTTATGTGTTTTTTCATTTAATTGATCTTCAGATGTATGGTTTATACTCATTGTCGAATTAAATCAACCTAGTCATTCCCACGGCTTGTGTGGGATTACAAAAACACTGGTTTTAATAAATCAGCTATTTCATATCATGTAATGACTTGTATATTCATTTGAACTTGTTTTCAATTACACAATATGAAATAACTAAATAAAACTATTTGAAGCATATGATTTTTTTGTAATCAAGATGAAATGATAATTTCCACATACCTTGTTCCAAAATTTCCTTTTAATGTCTCTGTTGCATAATTCTGATAAAATAGTTCTTTAAAATACTTCATTTAGAAACAAGATGTTCATTAAAAGGTCTATGCATCAAAAATTTAAACCCACCAAATAATTACCCATTAAACATTCAATAATTTAAGCAGTAAACTAAAAATTAGAAACATTTTTGGCGACCTCCTAGGGGTGTTTTCTTGGTAAAAAAATAAGGCCAGTTCATGCCTTGCTTATCTATTGGGAATTGAGTCCATTTTTGTCCCTTTTACTATTGTAACTCATTTTAAAAATACTTCAACTCATTATAGCTTCATTGACTTTATATCAGTTGTTCATGACATTAAACTTCAACTATATGTTATGAATGAGGAATATCTATTTGATTGAACTATGATGGGTAACAACAATGCATCTATGTTATATCCCATCTTCCAAAACTTAGAGAAAACTAGCCAACTGTGTAAAAAAGAACTTAGGGAAATAAAATTTCATCTAAACTATGTACAACAACACTTATTTAACACCTATAGCCTACTCAAATATGTATAGATTCTGATCATACCTTAGAAGCAATGCTTGAGGTGAATCCCATTCACTGGGATTGGCTCCATGTCACCATCCAATTTAGACAATTGCAAGGCATTATTCTTTTTGCACTTAGTAATAATGTAAGGCCTACTCTAAAACACATCAATCTTGGAATGCTTTCTAGGTTTTCTTTTAAGTTAATCCCACTTCAACACTATATCACCTTCGTTGAATATTCTTGGGAATGCCTTCTTATCGAATTACCTCTTCATTTGAGCTTGGTATTTCTATATCTTCATCATTGCTTCACCTCTAATCTCTTCTAGCTCAACTAACTGAGCCAATCTTGTTGTCATAGGTTCTTATTCAATCATGTCAAGTTGATTGACTAGATCAAGGGTTGGAAGCTCAAGGGATATAGGTAGTCTTGCCTCTTTTCCATACACAAGCATGTATGGTGATAGTCCTATTGACATCTTTGGGGTAATTCTATTAGCCCACAAGGCTGATTTTAACTTGGTATGCCAAGCTCTTATATTTCCTTCCATAGTTCTCTTGATAATCTCAAGAAGATTCTTATTTGTGGACTCAGCCTATCCATTGCCTTGAGGATAATAGTTAGAAGAATTATTCAAATAAACACCATTTCTAATAGCCCAATCAAATACTCTAGTTCCTATGAAAGCAAGTGTATTATCTGAAGCTATTAATTCGGGAAATCCAAACCTTGTTATCATCTCCTCATAAAAGTTTAGAACAACTATCTCATTAGCCTCCTTCAGTGCCACAACTTCAGTCCATTTTGAGAAATAATCACTGGTTGTGAGCACCCACTTGTGGCCAACACTTGAAGGTGGATTTATGACTCCAATTAAATCCAAACCCCACTTCATGAATGGTTGTTCAATCTGAATTATTTGCAATGGAAGGGTTTCCAACTTCTATTATCTTGCAAATATTGCACACTCCTTACATTTTCTCACCCATGAATGTGAATCCTTGAATAAACTAGGTTGTCACGTACTTATTTTATCAATTATTTAATTGCAATTATTAATCATGAGATTTGCATGTTTATGATAGATGATTATAAAAAATGAAATTGAAATTTAAATGCAAATGAAATGATTTGAAATTTATTATTATGAAATTCAGGAATTGTCATTGCTGATGAGAATTTGAGTGCAAGTGAACGCAGGAATAGGTGAATGAGAATGAAGGCGAGAACATTGATCAGGTAGAGTCATTTTAGCCATTAGACGTTAATAAGGATGATGGAATCTCACACACCACTTAGTTACTATAATGTGTTTTCATGATGATTATTATTTGGAAATTTTTAATAAGTTTATATGATTGCTCAAATTTATGTGAAAATGAATATGTTTGTTTTGAAACGGAAAGATTGATTATTTGCGAGAATTTTAGCCAATTTGAGTATATTATGTTATTGTGTCGAAAGAAAAATTTAAATCCTTTTGAAACTAAAATATTGTTGTTGTATATATAAGAGGATAAATTTTATTTCTTTAAATAATTAATTCTTTATGTAAATATTTTCTATTTAGTTGAAAATAATGATGCTTTTTAATTTTAAATTATTAGAATATCCATATATAGAAATATATACATTTAAATTAGAATATATATTAAATTTGGTTATTTAATGGAAATTAGAAGAAATAAATAAAATACGTTTTTAAAATTTGAAATGAATTGAAAACAGTAGCAAACAAATGGAAAACAATCACCTTTCAATCAATTTTGCATGCAAACGAAGAGATAGAGCTCTGAGTTATGGGCACCACTGCTGGAAACTTGGCACATCTTGTGGATCACACTTTATTGAAGACTTCACCATTTGCATGAATTGAAGGAGAAGAAAATTATTTTTTAAAAGGAGAGGAGTTTTTGATTTAATGCAACAGAACTCATGAGCAAGTGAGGGAGAGAGAATTGAGGATCTAGATAGCTCATCTCCCATGCACATATGAGAAAAGGAGTTAAGAAGGAAAAGTGTGTGGAAGGAAGAAGGAGAAGGCGCAACTGAAGGAAGCTGGAATAGAGTTATGTTTGTTTGCTTCAGAAATCATACACAAGGAGAAAGAGGAGAGGGTGCGGCCAGTAGGAAGGAGGAGAAGAGAGGAAGGCATGACTAGCAGAGAGGAGGAAGTATAGGTGCGTGGGAAATAGGAGAAGTCTAAAGTGTGTGGAAAATAAGGAGGGGTGTGAGGTGCGTGGGAAGTATGGAGGAGAGACCAAAGAAAGAGAAGGAAGTGGTTGGGGGTGGAGAATAAAAAGGAGAAGATTGTTGCAAAGGTGCAAGGAAAAAAGAATACAAAAAAGAATTGCACAGAGAGCAGCTACATGAAATATATTACAGAGAGAACAAAAGATCAAGATTTATTTCTAGAATTAGGAAAACACACAGCTACAGGGATTGGTAGGTAGATTCAATGAAAGCAATATTTACCCAAATTCACAGTCAATTAATATCTGATTTAACTCTTTACTATTATTCTTCCATTTTATCAAATGAAAACATAACACTGTTTTTATCAAATCTAGAAGAAAATATATACACCAGATTGTATTTTTATGGAAAGAAAGAACCAAATTGAACATAAAACAATTAAGAGACAGTAGATTTCTGTATTTAGAGAATTTTGTTTTTGCATATTCAAAGATTTGCAAAGAAAATAGTATGTTTTAGATTTATTCCATGTCATTTAGTAGAGATTGTTCACCGAAAACAACATGTTTTTAGATTCAAAAAACCCCCAAAAGAAAACTAGATTCATTAACTGTACAGATAGAGAATTGGAAATTACTAGAAAAAAAACATGAAGTTATTAAAATATCAAAGATTGAAATTGTTGAATGTTTTCCAAAATGATAAGATAAAAATAATTTTTGTGTTTTTAAATATGCTAAAAAAGTAAAAGTGGATTCGTTAATTCTCAAGGAATGACACCAATTTTTTGCAAAACAGAAGTAAATATGAGATTTTATGTTTTTGAAAAGATAATATTTAAAAGGAAATATGAAAAACAGAAAAGGAAGAAAGTAAAATTAAAAATATAATTACTTTGAAGTGAAATGAATTAGAAAAGGATTATTTCGAAGTGTAAATGAATTTTATGAGTAAATGAACCAAAATAAAGTATGTTCTTTTATTTATTATGAATATGAACATAATTTTATTTACGATTTAAATCTGTGAGATTACTGCATTAGAACAATGTTTGCTTGAAAATAAAAGTGTAGTTAAGATGTTTGGGAAAGATAATTTTACTTTTTAATGAAACCATGCATGCTTGATAATTGAATGTGCATGACATGTGTTTGGAAAGTTACCTTCTAGGATGGGTGTCGAATATGGGTTTTTAGAGAGCGTAGTTTTGCTTTTCCAAAACTACTATTATTTGTCATGCATGACATTTTACTTGGCCAAGTAACTTAAGGACCATTGAAATAGATGGAATATGAATAACTCTCTACCATATCCTAGTATCGAACTTGTTTGTTTCTTAAATGAATTAGAAAAATGAAAATGCTTGTGGATTTACTAGTTATACTAGGCATGCATTAGATTCCATCCTGCTTGTCGACTTTTGTTTGCTAAGTGATTTGTGCAGGGTCGGGTATTCTTTGAATGACTAAAGAATTTTGAGGAAGCGTAAGCTTCGAGGTTGGGCGAAAAAAGTGCCTAAACCTTGTTCTCATCTTCATGTTTGAAGATAAGCAGTTGGATTGAAGATCAAATGAAGATTTCTTCATATATCTATTATATTTTATACTTTTATGATTATTATAGAACTTAAGGCGACATAATGCCTAAGTCTTGAATTGTAAATTTATTTTACAATGTTTTTGTATTATTAAATATCGTGAAAGATGACATGTATTTGAAATCAATTGGAAGTATTATGAATCTTATTGTAGACTTTAAGTTGATGTTTGGAATCTTTTGGATTAAACAAATTGTATTTAATGGAGTTATGATAATTTGTGGAATGGAATTGAATTTATTAAAGAAATTATAGATTGTTTGGAATTAAAGAGTTTCTCTCTTTACATTTGGTATCAAAGCTAGGTTTGAACACTAGGTTCCTTAGTCCATTATGCTAAAGAAACATTCCTTGATGTAGGAATTGTTGATACACAATGGGTTCAAGAGCAAAAGGAGTTGCTGCAAGTAATGAGAATGATAGGTTGGATCAAATTCTCAATATTTTGAATCAGAAATGTTCCAAAATGGATAATCTAGAACAAGAAGTTCGAGGAGTGAGGGAAGGAAAAAACCCTCAAAACAAAATTCCCCAAAATTAGGAGCAACCCTCCAATGAAAATCCAAGGGTTGAAGAACTACCACATCCTCAAGCTAGGATTGAAGGGGAGTTGGAAAAAGACTTAAAAAGGGTAGCCCCACCCAAGTTTGATGGTAAGAACATCAGTGATGGAGTTGAAGCCTGGGTAATTGAAATGGAAAAGGATTTTAAGCTCAGGAATATGTCTAATGAGACCAAGGCAGTTTGGGCTGCATATTAGCTTACTGTAGAAGTTGCTACTTGGTGGGATAATGAGAAAATTGAGAAGAAGTTGTTACCAGGTGGGACTACATTGGAAGTATTTTTGCAAATTTTTAGGAGGAGATGGCTTCCATAGTTGTTCTTTGATAGAAAAATGATAGAGTTTCAGAATTTGACACATGGTGGTTTGATAGTTACTCATAACTAGGAGAGATTCACTAATCTCCTAAATTACATACCATAGTATCAGATGGATGAGTGGTTCCGTATTTGGAAATTCATCCTAGGATTGAGGCCACAGATAGGAGCTGATGTGGATATTCATAATCCATTTACTATGGATGAGGTATTTGAGAAGGCCATAAAACAGGAACATAAGTTGCAATAGGTAGAAAACTACAAAAAGAATGTGAATTCTAAATCTGGATTTGGAAATAGGAAGTTCCAAAATAGTAATAACCAAAGAGGTAACAAAAATCAACAAATAAGGAAGCTAAAGAGAGGAACAATCTCTCAAGAAAAAGGAGAAGGAAACTATGGTGGAAAGAAGAAAGTGAATAATAATAACACCAACTTCTCTAATACCAAGAACAAGACAGGTGGTCACCCAGGGCCACAACGTGGATGCTACAATTGTGGAGGAGATCACTATGCCTCCAATTGTACACATCGTGTAGGAGGTCAGCGAGGAGGAAATGATTGACGAGCACCGCAAAACCAAATTCATGGAGAGGTTGACAACCATCAAGCATATTTTTAGGCTTCACCTATTCAGATGACGGGTAAGCTTTTTGGTCAATCAATTTCCATTTTGATAGATACAAGAGCTACTGAATTATTTATTGATCCTAAAGTAGTTGCTAAGTTACCTATTAGACCTGGTTATATGTCACATGCATGGATGGATCAATATGGAAACCGAGCAGAGAAGAGGGTAGATACATGTCTATCTTGCAACGATTCTGAGCTATTTGATTTCCAAACCCAAGTTAACCTATACGTAGCACCTTTGGGGTCATATGATGTGATCCTAAGGATCAATTGGTTAACTAAGCACAAAGCTATAGTGAACTGTGAGGATAAAATTTGTGAGTTTTCTTGATGATTTTGGACATCTAGTTGAGATTTTTGGATCTCAAGAGCCTCTTGAGTTGAGACATATCTTAGCCATGCAGCTAAATAAAGCACATAAGAAAGGATGTTCCATATTTTCTATATTGGTGAGTGACTTGGATAATGTCCAACAAAGTCCAAAGGACTATCCAATTCTCAAGGAGTTCTTGGATATCTTTCTTGAAGAACTTACTGAGTTACCACTGAAGAGAGAATTTGATTTCTCAATTGAAATTTTACTTGGAACTAAGTCTCAATCCAAGGCTCCATACAAAATGACTACTACTGAGTTATATGAGCTGAAGGTTCAATTAAAGGAGTTACTGAAGCAGGGATTTATTAGACCAAGTGTATCTCCATGGGGTGCACTGGTAATCTTCATGAAGAAGGATGGGACCTTGAGATTGTGTATTGATTACAAAATGTTGAACAAGGTTACCATTAAGAATAGGTATCCCTTACCTAGAATAGATGAGTTATTTGATCAAATGAAAGGGGCCACAAAGTTTTCTAAGATTACTCTTAGATTAGGTTACCACTAGCTAAAAATCAAGAAGGAGGATATTCCAAAGATAGCCTTTTGAACTCGGTATGGACATTACAAGTTCACAGTGGTACCTTTTGGTCTAACGAATGCCCCAACAACATTCATGAATCTTATGAACAACATATTTAGAGATTGTTTAGATGACTTTTTTCTTATATTCATCGATGATATTTTGATTTACTCTACGATAGAAGAGGAGCATGATAATCACTTGAGAATAGTCTTGTAACGACTAAGAGATCAAAATCCTTTTGGTAAGTTTTTGAAGTGTACTTTATTTCAAAAGAAGGTTCATTGCTTGGGCCGTGTCATATCTGTTGAGGGAATCTCAGTTGATCTTGTGAAGATAGAAGCAATTGTGGAATGGCCAACACCGCAGAGTGTTACTGAAGTTCGTAGTTTCATGGGGCTTGCAGGGTATTACAGGAAATATGTGGAAGGATTTTTGAGGATAGCATCACCTATTACTTCTCTTCAAAAGAAGGGAAGGGAATTTGAGTGGACTAAGAAGTGCGAAGAGGCATTTCAATTTCTAAAACAAAAGTTGACATTGACACCAGTTTTGACTATACCAGATCCTAATGGGCACTTCATTGTGATTACAGATGCTTCAGGTGAAGGTGTAGGAGCTGTGTTGATGCAGGAAGGGAAAGTGGTTGCATATGAATCTAGAAAACTAAAGAAATATGAATTGAATTATGTGCCACATGATCTTGATCTTGCAACTATTATTCATGCATTACAGATGTGGACACATTACCTCCTAGGGAAACCATTTGAACTAAAGACAAATCATTTAGGACTTAAGTACATCTTTACATAGCCTAACCTTAATGTGAGACATAGGAGGTGGCTTGAGTTCCTAATTGAGTATGATTTTGGTATTGAGTATGTCAAGGGAAAGGAAAACAGAGTTGCGGATGCTCTTAGCAGGAGAAGACGTCTCTTTGCTATGTTGACCACAAGGTCAAATTTGAGACAAGTATTGCAACAACTTCCAATGATGAACATTATGAGAGGGTCAAGCAAGCCTTAGAGGCGGATCCCTTAGATCATAGATTTTATGGATATGTGATGGAGTATGATGGTATTTTGAGATATCAGGGAAGGATGTATATCCCTAAGGGTGGAGACTTGAGGAAGTACATGATGTACCTTACTCAGGGCATCCAAGATTTACGAATATGGTAGTAGAGTTGAAGACTGTGTATTTCTAGCCTAAGCGTAAGAAAGATGTTATGGAGTATGTGGCTAGATGTTTGGAATGCCAACGAGTTAAGGTTGAGCATGTGCATCTAGCGGGACTTTTGTATCCCCATGATATACCTGAGTATAAGTGGAAAGTAATCAGTATGGATTTTATCTAAGGATTACCTTTGAGCAGGAATAGGCGTGATATCATCTTGGTAGTCGTTGATAAGCTAACGAAGGTTTCACATTTCATACCTGGGAATCTGAAATATGGATCATTGACACTTGTGAAGAAATTTTTGCAAGAGATATTCCAATTGTATGGTGTACCAAATACTATTATATCAGATAGGGATACCAAGATGACATCTAGGTTTTGGACAACACTGAATGCAGCTTTAGGAACTAAATTGAATTTTAGTTCTGCATATCACCCACAAACTAATGGCCAAATAGAAAGGGTCAATCAGGTTGTTGAGGATCTACTGAGGATGTACTGCATGGATCAATAGTACAAGTGGGAGGAATATTTTCCATTGGTTGAGTTTGCTTACAACAACTCATTCCATGCATCGTTGGGTATGGCACCTTTTGAGGCACTTTATGGACAAAAATGTCGCACACCCATTAGTTGGGATAGGATGGAAGATAGGATCATCATTGGTCCGCATATGCTCAAGGAAATGGATGAGAAAATGAAGTTGATCAAGAGTAGGTTGAAGGAGGCAGTTGATAGATAGAAGAGATATGCTAAGAGAAACAAGACTTTTAGACAGTTTGTTGTGGGAGATAAAGTATTTTTGAGGGTTAAGCCTCATAAGAGCTCTATCTCATTTGGGAAATCATCAAAGTTGGCTCCGAGATTTATGGGACCCTTTGATGTGCTGGAAGTCATTAATCCAGTTGCTTATAGAATAGCATTACCACTTGGTCTAGCTCAAATCCATAATGTATTTCATGTTTATTTATTGAAACCATACCATCCTAATGCATCTCATATACTTGATTGGAATTCATTACAGGTATAGGATCTAGGGGTGGTGCTAGTAGAGCCCATCCAAATCCTACATAGACATATCAACATTAAGCTGAGTAACATAGATAGTACTGAGTACAAGGTCCAGTGGGACCAGTATACTGAGTATAGTGCTACATGGGAAGATTATGAGATGATTGAACGTCATTTTCCTCATTTTATTTCTTAGATAAGTATTTGCTTAATGCATGAGATACTTGATACTCTGGTTTTTGATTTACAAGTTGTGAACTTGGATAGCATGGATGCTACTATGAATTGTTTATGCTTATGTTTTAGGAACTATGATGTTAGTTATTATTTTCATTATGATTGAGATACTATGTTTTATTGATTGAGATATTATGCTTATTGATTGATTAATAAGACATCGAGATGATGTCTCTTCCAAGAGGGGAAGGATGTCACGTACTGATTTTATCAATTATTTAATTGCAATTATTAATCATGAGATTTGCATGTTTATGATAGATGATTATAAAAATTAAAATTTAAATGCAAATGAAATGATTTGAAATTTATTATTTTGAAATTTGGGGATTGTCATTGCTGATGAGAATTTGAGTGCAAGTGAATGCAGGAACAGGTGAACGAGAATGAAGGCGAGAACATTGATCGGGTAGAGTCGTTTTAGCCATTAGACATTAATAAGGATGATGGAATCTCACACACCACTTAGTTACTATAATGTGTTTTCATCATGATTATTATTTGAATTTTTTTAATAAGTTTATCTGATTACTCAAATTTATGTGAAAATGAATATGTTTGTTTTGAAATGGAAAGATTGATTATTTGCGAAAAGTTTAGCCAATTTGAGTATATTATGTTATTGTGTGGAAAGAAAAATTTAAATCCTTTTGAAAACTAAAATATTGTTGTTATATATATAAGAGGATAAATTTTATTTATTTAAATAATTAATTCTTTATGTAAATATTTTCTATTTAGTTGAAAATAATGATGCTTGTTAATTTTAAATTATTAGAATATCCATATATAGAAATATATACATTTAAATTAGAATATATATTAAATTTGGTTATTTAATGGAAATTAGAAGAAATAAATGAAATACGTTTTTAAAATTTGAAATGAATTGAAAACAGTAGTAAAAAAATGGAAAACAATTACCTTTCAATAAATTTTGCATGCAAATGAAGAGATAGAACTCTGAGTTATGGGCACCACTGTTGAAAACTTGGCATATATTATGGATCGCACTTTATTGAAGACTTCGCCATTCGCATGAATTGAAGGAGAAGAAAAATGTTTTTGAAAGGAGAGGAGTTTTTGTTTTAATGCAATAGAACTCATGCGCAAGTGAGGGAGAGAGAATTGAGGATCTAGATAGCTCATCTCCCATGCGCATATCAAAAAGGGAGTTAAGAAGGAAAAGTGTGTGGAAGGAAGAAGGAGAAGGCGTGGTTGAAGGAAGCAGGAATAGAGTTATGTTTGTTTGCTTGAGAAATTATACGCAAGGAGAAAGAGGAGAGGGTGCGGCCAGCAGGAAGGAGGAGAAGAGAGGAAGGCACAATCAACAGAGAGGAGGAAGTACAGGTGCGTGGGAAATAAGGGAAGTGTAAAGTGTGTGGAAAATAAGGAGGGTTGTGAGGTGTGTGGGAAGTAAGGAGGATAGACCAAAGAAATAGAACGAAGGGATCGAGGGTGGAGAACAGAAAGGAGAAGATTGTTGCAGAGGTGCATGCGATACATAGGAAGAAAAAAAAAGAATACAGAAAAGAATTGCATAGAGAGTAGCTACAAGAAATATATTACAGAAAGAACAAAAGATCAAGATTTATTTCTAGAATTAGGAAAACACACGGCTACAGGGATTGACAAGTAGATTCAATGAAAACAATATTTACCCGAATTCACAGTTAATTAATATTTGATTTAAATCTTTTCTATTATTCTTCTATTTTATCAAATGAAAATATAACACTGTTTTTATCAAATCTAGAAGAAAATATATACACCAGACTATATTTTTAGGGAAAGAAAGAACCAAATTGAACAAAAAACAATTAAGAGACAGTAGATTTTTGTATTTAGAGAAGTTTTTTTTTGCATCTTTAAAGATTTGCATAGAAAATAGTATGTTTTAGATTTATTCAATAACATTTAATAAATATTTTTCACCAGAAACAAAATGTTTTTAGATTCATAAAACTCCCTAAAGAAAACTAGATTCGTTAACTATACAGACAGAGAATTGGAAATTACTAGAAAAGAACATGAAGTTATTAAAATATCAAAGATTGAATTGCTGAATGTTTTCCAAAATGATAAGATAAAAATATTTTTTGTGTTTTTAAATATGCTTAAAAAGTAAAAGTGGATTTGTTAATTCTCGAGGAATGACACTAAATCTCTGCAAAAAAGAAGTAAATATGAGATTTTATGTTTTTGAAAAGATAATATTTAAAAGGAAATATGAAAAACAGAAAAGAAAGAAAGTAAAATTAAAAATATAATTACTTTGAAGTGAAATGAATTATAAAAGGATTATTTTGAATTGTAGATGAATTTTATGAGCAAATGAACAAAAATAAAGTATGTTCTTTTATTTATTATGAATATGAACATAATGTTATTTACGATTTAAATCTATGAGATTACTACATTAGAAATATGTTTGCTTGAAAATAAAAGTGCAGTTAAGATGTTTGGGAAAGATAATTTTACTTTTTAATGAAGCCATGCATGCTTGATAATTGAATGTGCATGACATGTGTATGGAAATTTATCTTCTGGGACGGGTGCCGAATATGGGTTTTTAGAGAGTGTAGTTTTTCTTTTCCAAAACTACTATTATTTGTCATGCATGAAATTTTACTTGGCCAAGTAACTTAAGGACCATTGAAATAGATGGAATATGAATAACTCTCTACCATATCCTAGTATCGAACTTGCTTGTTTCTTAAATGAATTATAAAAATGAAAATGCTTGTGGATTTACTAGTTATACTTGGCACACATCAGATTCCATTATGCTTGTCGACTTCTTTTTGCTAAGTGATTCATGTAGGGTCGGGTATTCTTTGAATGACTAAGGAATTCTGAGGAAGAGTAAGCTTCGAGGTTGGGTAGAAAAAGCGCCCGAACCTTGTTCTCATCTTCATGTTTGAAGATAAGCAGTTGGATTGAAGATCAAATGAAGATTTCTTCATATATCTATTATATTTTATTCTTGTATGATTATTGTAGAACTTAAGGCGACATAATGCCTAAGTCTTGAATTGTAAATTTCTTTTACAATATTTTTTTATTATTAAATGTCGTGAAAGATGACACGTATTTGAAATCAATTGGAAGTATTATGAATCTTATTGTAGACTTTAAGTCGATGTTTGAAATCTTTTGGATAAAACAAATTTTATTTAATGGAGTTACAGTATTTTATGGAATGGAATTGAATTTATTAAAGGAATTATGAACTTAATTTGCAGCACCATGTTCTTCCTTGATATTGATTTTCTTGTTCACTAAAGTAAATTATTTGCCTTCTTTTCTTGCATCAGGGAAAACTAATTGTCTTGCACTAAAATACTATAAGCACTTCGAGTATTCATAGAAAGGATTTGCATACATATTGTGATGAATCTAGCATTTTCTCTTATATGGGGTTATTTTTTGGAAATTTTACAAAAATAATATAGATTTCATGATATCCACTATCTTTGAAAAGTTGCATAGATCAGTGTTCAACTTTCTTCTTCATGTTGTTTATGTCATAATTATGAGTTGGGCTCAACCCTTGTGGGATCCACATTTTCCACCATTGATAATAATACCAGCTAGTTGAAATGACCTAATAATGCTTGTACCTACACACTAAAAAAACATGTTAGATTAAAAAATAGTGAAATTCAATGTTTCTTTGATGATTTGATCTGCCACTTTTGCATTTATATCTATGATAATGACTAAGTTTATTTAATCTGATAATGGCTGCAAATTATATATCTGTTGATGAAACATGTAATTGGATTTCATGCCCTGAGCTCTAAAAAAATCGAGAAATTGGGAACAAGAGAAGCTGAAGATACTGAAGATCAAGTTGAAGATTGAAGAGTCAACCCTACATCAAATCTTAAGGCAATGATGGACATGACCTCCTCTTATGTGTTTTTTCCTTTAATTGTTCTTCAAATGTATGGTTTACACTCATTGTCGAATTAAATCAACCTATTCATTCCCATGACTTGTGTGGGATTACATAAACATTTCTTTTAATAAATCAACTATTTCTTATCATGTAATGACTTGTATATTCATTTGAACTTTTTTTCAATTACACAATATGAAATAATTAAATAAAATTATTTGAAACATATGTTTTTTTTGTAATCAAGATGAAGTGATAACTTCCATATACCTTGTTCCAGAATTGCCTTTTAATGTCTCTGTTGCATAATTATAATAAACTAGTTCTTTAAAATACTTCATTTAGAAAGTAGATGTTCATTAAATGGTCTATGCATCAAAAAATTTATACACCACCAAATAATTTCTTATTAACACATCACTAATTTAAGTGGGAAGCTAAAATTTAGTAATAGGACCTAAAACTAAGACACTCAACTTCCAAGGCAATTTAATTAATGTTTGCAATTGTTTAATACAAGTTTCCCTTTCAGAAAAAAAAGGATTAATTAGGCTTTTAAATGTATAATAGGGTCAATTAGAGGCTTAAGTAAGTCCAATTTAATTAAGGGACCTAAAGATAGTGTGAAAATCTAAAGATGTACATTTTTCTACACTACACCTTCTAACCTCTTCATCATTGGCTATGTATTAGAGGTTTGATCATTGTATTTACACACTCGTTATTTGTATATTGATAGAAATATTGTTGTGCTTTTTTTTTTCAAGGTTTCATGCTCTTGATCTCAAAATTCTCCAATAGAAGGCACTCAAGAATCCATCATTAAATTATATGATAATAGAGGTGAGAAACTCCCCTTTAAAAATTCACAAGGAAACTAAGTTGGAACATCAGGGGACTTAAATCTCCTAATAAGTGTTTCCTAATTAAACAACTAGTAAAGGAACACAAAATTGATGTTTTATTGCTTTGGAAAACCAAAGTTAGTAAAGGTGAAGCTATAGATATTTTTGATGGGTCTTGAAGGAGAAACAGTTGAGTGTGGGTTTATTTAGTTTGAATAATAGGAGGAATCACCTTACCATGGGATGGAAGAAATTTCTCTAGTAAATAATTGGGATTCTTGTAGCACTCTCAACACATATTAATTACACGCATTCAATCTAATTTAAGGAAATATTTTGAAAATATATAGCCCAAACTTAGAAAAAGTTGAAGTTTTGGGAGATCTCAATGATTTATGATCCCTTTTTTTTTATATATATTCATTAATTAGTAGAACGTTTAATGATATTCTTAGCCTAGAGGATGATATTGGAGGTAATTGTCTCTCCTTTATAGGGATGGATTCCTTTAGGGGTCTATTTGCTTAGTTTTATCTCATGTATTTGAAACCTAAGGAAGGATGGCTCACATGGTTCAATAGAAGCGAAGGGGAGGGAAACATAAAATACTAATTGTGTAGATTTTTATGAATAATATTAGATTTTAAAAATCACTTTATTGTTGACTAAGGTCATCCCTAATACTAGCTCAAACCATTTGTCCATCTAATTTGAATTGAGAAAAGATTTGAAATCTACAGGTTGCCCATTCAAAATGAATTTTTTTGGTTTCAACATGCAAACTTTGATCCTAACATAAATTACTATTGGAAAGAGGATTCTAAGGGATATAGTAGATATATTTTATATAAAAATCTCAAGTCTAAAAGGGAGAGGGCGAGGTAATGGAACTAAGAAATAATATCTATGATATTTTTTTTCCAAGAGAATAGTGGAAGTTAATTGTAAGACCTATCAAGTTAGAAATTAATTATAATGGCCTCTCTTTGGAATCTAGGGAGAATGAGAGGAATTTTTTGGATTCCTTGAACTCCATCTTTAGATTGGAGAAAAAGAATTAGATGCAAAAGTATAGTTTGAAATGGTTAAAAGAAGGAAATTTAAACATAAAGTACTTTCACCTCTCCATGAATATCATAACACTTGGATAAACATGATTGGGAGGATCATCCTTCCCTTGGGTAAAATTAGTTCAAATATTGAGGCTATATGAATGGAAGGCGTATTATTTTAAGGAATTGTTACAAACCCCTCTAATGGAGAATGTAGAGGGTAGAGTCTCTCTCTTGGAAAATATCCTAAAATTATAATGAAAACCTCTTAAAGCCCTTTAATTTTGAATAAATTAGAATTGTAAAATTTTCTTTGAAGGCTAAAAATTCTCTTCGATGGAATGGATTTCAAAAAGGCTTCTTCCAAAGGTATTGGGAAATTGTTGGCTTTAAAATCTAGAAAGTAGAAAAAGAATGCCAGGCTCAAAAAGCACTCTTAAAGGAATGTAATATCACCTTTCTTACCCTAATCCCAAAGGTGAGCATCCTTAGTAGTTTTTATCGATTGAATTGCATAACATTGTAAAATACAATTTATAAATTATGACTAAGGGATTAACTATAACTCTTAAAAAATGCATGGCATGAATATTACTAGAGGAGTAAAGTGGGTTTTACAAGGGTAGCTAGATTATGGATGAAATAATTATAGCATGTAGAACCATGAACTTAATTGAACATCGAAAGAAGGATGTGATGTATATATAATTAGACTTGAAAAAAATCCTCTTATAAGGTCTCCTAGAATTTTGCACTTTGGTTCTAAGATAGTTTGGTTTTAGTGAGGATTGACTTGAAAGTAGGTGTATAGTTTTATTTCCATGATATCCTATTCAATATTGAGTAATGAGGTTTCCATGGATTTCTTCTTAGCTAAGAGAGGCATTAAAAAAATAATTTCAATTTTCTTTTAAATTTTTATGGCGAAAATGTTGAATAGGGCCCTAAAAAAGGAGGTTGAGAAAAATAACTTCAAAGAGATCTATGTGTCTTTTAATCCAAACAATATCACCCATCTATAATTTGTGGATGACACCTCTCTTTTTCATGCCTTTTCTCAAGAGGTGAGAGTTATTAAGGTGGTAGAGAATAATGTGCAAGTAGCTATGTAAAAAATCAATTCTAAAAATATTTGGCATGAGTTTTCCATGGTCCATGAAATTATAGAATGCAAGATTTTGGATTAAAATTTATCTTCCTTTCTTTCCACATTCTGGATTAGACTCAGTGATCCATCATTAAGAAGAAGAAAAAATGTGTTCTGAAACATCAAAAGAAAAATAAACACAATTTAATTCAAAAAAAATCATTCTATAATAATTCTAACAAGTCAAAAAAATTGAATTTGAATATTTCATAAGAAATGCTCATAACCAACGGATAGGGTAAGGGTCATGGGGCCCACATCAAAAACTGTCATATTCAAAATATATTTAATGGGCCACTCCAAAAAAAAAAATGACTATGTTACAAATATTTTCTCGTGAACTAGTGATGAGATATTCATCTCTTTTATGGCTCTAGGAAAATTCACTACCAACAATTCATCGATAGAAAATTCACTCTCAACAATTCACTACCATGGAAAATTCACTGCCAAGTAAAATTAACTACCAGTAATTCACTACCAAGTAAAATTGCCTGCCAGTAATTCATTGCAACAGAAAATTAACGACAATAATATTTTTTAATATATATTTTCAAAACTTTGATTTTATTAAAATTATTAAAGCGATTAATTTTTCACCACGATGAATTGTTGGTGGTGAATTTTTCGTTGGTGAATTTTCCATGGCAGTGAATTACTTGCGGTGAATTTTTCGTTGGTGAATTTATGGTGATGAATTTACCAAATGCCCTCTTTGAAGATTCAATCATTTGCTTTTATTGCTTTTGTGGACTTTCTTGTTTTTAAATTTCTCAAATGCCCATATCCATAGAATATCTGAAGGAATGATAACTGATAGATTATTCATCCTCATAACAACAACACGTAGATGACTTGAGCTTTCAATCCTATTGGGTAATTTTCTAATGAATTTGTTCTTGCTAAAGTCTAGGAACTCTAGTTGTCTATAGTTTAGAAGCCCTCATGGTAATTGAAAAGAAAAATAGACGATCTGCTCCAATGTAATTTGCATTGTATCCTTTAAAATCATTCTTGGACAACTCCAAAACTATCAATTGATGTTGGAGGGAAAGAGAGGGAAGATGACCATGGAGATGATTTCTTGATAGGTTCAGAATCTTCATATTATACCATGCACGCCATAACCATGAGGGTGTGGTTCCCACCAGAATATTTCTGGAAATATCAAAATTCTCAACTCTGGTTTGGTTGGATAGCCATTTTTAAATGCTCCCTCCCATGTTACTCCCTCTTCAATATCCATGATAGATCAAAAGAAGGAATTCAATCTCTACTTATGTGAGATTCAATCCACTATCACTTAACATGGGGTATTTCATATTAGTTAGTCACTGTTCCCTCCAACTAATTACCCCTTATTGAAAGTGAATGAAGAGAGAACAACTACCCTAATGAATATGGAACACTACCATTTAACTTATTTACACTTAGATCAAGATATTTCAAGGATGAAAATGTGGAAAATTGATGGGGAATGTTTCCTTGTAGTGTATTATTATGAAGGTGCAAAAAATTTAAGAGAAGAGAGATTGCTTAAGGATGAGGTAATTTTTCCATATAATTTATTGACACTCAGATCTGGATATGTCAAGGGTTTCATAGATGAGACACAAAGCTTTTGTAGGGTTTTTTTCCAACCCCCTTTTTTTCATGCGCTATTGGTACTTAGTTTTATGGTATTTTTACAAATAAATTCCTCTTCAATTTTTCACCACTTTTGGTTTTTGGTTTTTAATCTTATGCAATTGCATTGGATTCTTATTTAAGAGGTGTAATACCCCTCTGTTTTTCTCTATTGTGCGAACTATGTTGTTTCCTCTTTTATGCTTTAGTTTTGTGTTGTACTTTGACTTTGTACTTGGTTACGACTAATCATCATTTTATCATGATGTATCTTGATGTGATGATACTATATTTTGATGTGATTATTATGGCATGTTTGGAATTAGCATAAGTGCATATTTAAATTTATGATGTTTCATGCTTTCATTTATGCTGCTGTTAGATGCGTTAGTTTGAACTACTGTATTGGTGAAGAGGATGGTATCACATCACTTGCTTGCGAGTGCCCTACGATCTTGTGATCTCTTCACAGTGTGCCTTATTTATGACATATTATTGCATGTGGATATATTCTTTGTTCGTAGGTTGAAAAGTACAGGACATCGACTCCACCTGGTTTCATAGGTCAAGCGTGTCCATTGCCCAACGACATTTGATTGGGAGATAGTAGCTAGGATTCTGTGCCAAATCGTCACCCTGGTCGTAGTGTGTCGCCAGTCCTAGTATGGTCTAGTGGTTCTATTTTGTTCCGTTTGCCTTGTTTTAGTTTATTTTGGAACTTAGAATAATGTTAGAAATGTGATTGAATTATTGAGTGATTTAATTTAATTAATAAATATTTTAATCTTATGGTAGATTTATTTTATTAATTGATTAAATTATTTATGTTGAAATAATTTACATTATTCATTTTGGAAATGCATGCATATTTAGGTTGGAATTAGAAATTAGGAAAATGAATTAAAAGTCAATTTAGAAATTTGAAAATTCAAAAATTCAAAAATTCAAAAAAGAGATATTTCCTATTTTTGTTTTTTGTAATTTATGAGGGTGGTTGTAGGATTTTGCAAGGAATTTTGCATATCTTTGAATTTCTTCACAAAATTAAAAATGGAGTTTTTGGAGAAAATTTGAGAAGAGAAGGGGAAGGATTGCTAAATTTTGTGGGTTTGGAGAAAAGACTCAAAGAATCTATAGAGCTTAAGAGGGTTTCATAGCACCATCAGGTTCTTCATCACTCTTCAAGAAAAATCAGGTTCTCATCTTATTTTAATTGATTTTTGCTTGTTTCAATGGCACATGTGTTGTAGGGAAAATAGTTGTAGCATGTTGATTGTGTGCAAGTGAAAAACCATTCAAATTATTGCTTTCAAAACTTGTAGAACACCACTCCTTGGAAGGATTGTTTGCAAAATTAAAATGAAATCTTGTTTATAAAATTAGTTTTTTCTTCATCTTTGTGTTCTTCAATTTGTTGGAAATCTCTTTTTGTAGACTGAAATGCATGTATATATATATATTATTTTAATTTATTTTTTCCATAGTAGGGTTATGCTGGCCATTTTAATTTTTTTAAATGGGTTATGGGTTTTTTTGTAAAAAATAAATAAAAATGACAGTGATTATTTAAAAAAAAAGACAAGTGTTGTTGGGGGTGTTGGGGGCTCACCCCACCACTGCTCCCATGGGGGCGGAGTGGGGAAGTCGCGCCCAGTCCCCTCCGTCCGCGACCCGTGCAGGCTGCGCAGGCAACAACCACCACTGTTGGTGGCAACGCTCCCAAGGCCGCCCGCGTGGTGATCGCGGTGGCTCCTTCAGCCGCGGTGCCTCCCTTTCCACCATGCCTCCCTCTCTCCAGTGGCACTGTGCACTGTCTAACCGCCACCGCCTGGGGCAAAAAAAAACCCGCAGCCTCCTTCAACGCCTTCATCCAACGCACAGGTACCAAAGTCGCACGACTCAACCCTAGGGTTGGCGTGCGAACCGAGGCTCATGCTTGGACTTTTTAAAAAAAATATATTTAAAAATATATATATATTATTATATTTTATTACAATTTAATATTATATTTTATTATAATTTAATATTATAATTTTTATAATATTTTATTATTATAATATAATATTATATGTTAATGTTATGATTTAGGATAATATTAAATGATTTTAATATTATGATTTAATATAATATTAAATGCCTTCAATAATTTAATATTATGTTTTATATAATATTATGTGAGATTTAAATAATAGTTATCTTATTAATGTTTAAATATTAGCCTTTTGAAAATGATTATTTCGTTTTATTATTACATTATTTAAATGGGGATGTTTTTGTCATGCCCACAAAAATTTACTATGAAAACCAAACAATTTATTTTTCTATACACTAAATAAGCTAATTATAATCTAAATGATTGGAGCGAGGGATATCACTAAGATACATATTGCACTCCATTTCGACAAAATCACAATCACCAAATTTCTTTGAACAAAGCAACGAAAGGCTAATAATTGTTAACCATGCAAGTGCAAGGTAACACACTATACATGTTGAGTGAAATTTCTCATGCAACTTTACTATCAACAAATCGCTTGAGAGCAGGGTGAGGGAAGGTAATGAATCTAGGTGCACATAGCCCATCACACATGGCTTGGATCAAACATGAGGTAGGATCAAGAATAAGACACCGCTTGAAAATTTTATTAGTAATATTCTTTATATTACCATTATCTTCACTACTAAATTTATTACCGATGCCATTAATCTTACTACTAAGACGATTATTGATACCAACATTTTTCTTTTCATATATATATAAGAACATTTATGATAAATTATTATTATTTATTTATTTATCATTTTTTTATGTATATATAGAGAAGATAAATAACCCTTATATACTGACATATTCTATTTAATTGAATAATTTAAAATCATAACAGTGATGACTACTCTATACTACTACATATGTTATTTTGTATATATTTATTTTTATGAATATTATTTTACAAGAACCTAAAATAAATAAAAGGAAATTCTTTATTCCTTTCCCACCTAAACTTGTATCTTTAAACATACTCCAAGTTTAAATTAATATGACCTTTTCTTAAGGGAGAGGGAATATAATCTCTTTTCCTTAATAAGGAATATTTAAACAGGAAAATTACGTAGAACTCCTTAAAAGCTAAAATGGAAGGGATTAGTAAAGGACCCCTAAATGAAAATTTCCAACGCTGCTTTCCTTACATTAGTTTCAAAAACAAGATATTTTCTTCATTGTTCTTTGCTTTAAAAATTACGGTTACACATTAGATTGTTATTAGTATAAACCTCTTTATTTTAGCATGAGTTAAAAGAAGGCCAACGATAGAGGTTTTGATTTATTAACTGATTTACTTGATAACTCCATCATTGTGCATATTCCAGGCCACTATATAAAAGTAGATTCCTTAATAATCTATATTATAATTTTTTCTCATGATTACAGACTGTGTTTTGAATTATATTTCAGATTCTTTAATAATGTGTATTATCATTTTCTTATAATTACAAACTATGTTTTGGATTATATCATCAAATTCTTTAATAATGAATATTATCAAGGATTCCTTCTTTCTTATAATTACAAAACAATATACAAGAATTCCTTCTTTCTTATAATTACAAACTATGTTTTAGATTATATCATCAAATTCCTTAATAATGTATATTATCAAGGATTCCTTCTTTCTTATAATTACAAAACAATATACAAGAATACCTTCTTTCTTATAATTACAAACTATGTTTTAGATTATATCATCAAATTCCTTAATAATGTATATTATCAAGGATTCCTTCCACTTTGGAACGAGTATTGTGTATTGCTAATGACGTTAATGTGGTTATTATGACTACTAGCATTCCTCACAAAACTTAATATAAATTCAGTGAATTTCAAAGAAAATTGCTAGTTTTACATATTATTCAGAGAAGAAAAATATTAACTTTTAGGGGCTTATTGAATGCAAACGATTGACCAGCAATAATGTCAGCAACCAGAATAAAAATAAATAAAAAGTAACATCTTGTGTACAGACCTGTAGGTTTCTAATTTGGAGAATAGTATAGTGGCAACAATATTACCTCTCTTGACTTGTCCATCTTCTATGGCACGTAGGATGACCGTTATTAATATTGCTTATCATTGTATTATCAGAAATAGTATTGATATCTGCCAATATCATAATTCTCTTAGAGGAGACCTACTAAAACAATTATTACAACGCACTATCCTCAAGGGTTACATGCATTCAAGGCTGCATCTAATTATTTGCGCTAAGAAAAGAAATGATTATGAAATGCAAGAACATACATGAATGGATTGCCCACTATGAAAGATTTCCGACACCATTGATCTTCAGTACTAAGGCACAACATCTACCCGAACCCCCCGAATAAAATGTAATTCGAATAGAATGAAGCGACATATTATTTAATTGAAGGATACTGGCAGAGAATGCGTTCAGCATCCGACTCTGGGATTATCACAGATGAAGAGCGGTCAACTTTACCATGTCCTTTATTGTGGTTGAAAGAAACCAACGTGTCTTCTATTGTTCAGAATACATTGTTTCACAACTACTTTCGGCCGATATCAGGTAAGAGTCTATCACCTATTTATGGCATTAGATACCTGTACCTGAAGTCTTTCGTGTATACATAAGTGGCAGCTTACATTTAAAGATTTGCAGCGATGGCTAAAACTTCAAAAGGGTCGAATGTATTTTTAACAAATACAATAGCCGCTTGAACGACGGTTTGAATAATGCAGTCATAAACGTCTATCCAAATAAAATTCCACACATTCCATTCAATAAGGGCCAGAATGATGTAGAGCGGCTAGGTCAACTGTGTAAGGCAAGGGCGAGGAAGGGTTTCCTCACCCATACACTGAAGTGATGTTACACCTCTGCCAAATAAGTATTAGGACACAAAGATCTGGCGAATATGGTCACTTTCATGGGCAGTTCCATAAGTGGGTTTTATTTATTTATTTATTTTTAGCAGAGCCTGGTAGCGCTACATCCAATCTACCATTTCGTTTACCACTTGCTTACTTTGGTTCACAGCTCCTGTGTAACCATTTATCTACTGTGCAGGGTGACAACACAGAGATTTGAATGTTCATGGTTTAAGTTTTATTGACTATGTTTCAATGTTGTTGATTTGCATACAGATAGGACGTGGGAGGAGACGTCGGCCCCCAAGGGAGCCCACGACCCCTCAAACCACAAGTCGCATGCCAAACGAAGGCCATTTAAGATGGTTTTTGTTTTTGTTTTCAGAATTTAAAGTTCTTTCTCTGCACTTGGTTCAAAGATCTTTTAATTCTACATGTATGTTTCCCTGTCTAATTATTACATAAGTGGAGGCATACAAATAGCGGATCATATACAATTTCAACTTAAACTTTTAGATTGCAATCAGATTTATTTTTCAAATAAACAAGTACAGAGGTATTCTTGAGATGTTTAGCATGTACTCATTCAAATAAACAAGTATAGAGGTAATCCAACAATACATATTTGAGTCCATAATCTGTTTTTGTTGCAAGATATATACCAATACTTTGTCTCTTCTCTGAGAATGAATTCTAACACAACAAAAATAATCACAACCATTTTGAAATAACAAAATAACCCTCCTTCTTACTAATACACAATCTTAGTAATATCACCACATATACACTTTACATGGTCTTTTGTACAATCCCATTGAACACTTTTTCTTTTCTTTGCAACAAGGTACAAACGTGATTTCTAAGCTTTCAATGTTATAGAAAAGAATTCTTAAAAATACAATAATTATCACACAACTAAAATATGACTTGTTCTTTTTTTTTCATTTTCTTTCGAGCTACAAAAGAACATTAGGGGAGAAGACCCAGTATCCGTCAGGGCTAACTTCACGCAACCATAGAATGTGAACCGTATGTCGAATTGGAAAAAAAATTTATGGGTTTTTTTCGCCTATGAGTTAAGAGCTTATAACTAAGCTTTTGGCTTTTGGGCAATTCATTAGAGTGCGGGAGCATTGGATATGTGCAAGGTGGTCAAAAAGACACCTTTTAGAGGTGTCGTCCTCTCCCCGCCACCTAAACCCACCAATAAATTTTTTAAAAAACACCTAAATATGTGACTAATAACATTTAAAAAAATCTATTCTATCATCCAAACCCGCTCAAAAGTCAATGGGTCTAATTCACGTTAGCACCTTCGAAAATCAATTTCCTGCCCATTAAAAATCACTCCTACATATTAATCTCCTTACTTTAGCATCGGACACCAAACACATTACACCCCAATTAATCTTCATTTTGGGTCTGATTTAAGCATATGACTAATGTTTTTTCCGGTGGGCACCCCATTATTTGCCATCATTTAACCGCTCCTGCTTTGTTGAAGGTTCTCATGGATATGGAAGGTAACGGTGACTACACTCCACGGCTATGCACGCGCCCTCAAGTAACATCAAACATCATGCCCGTTTCAAAATGCAAACAATGGTACTGGTTAATCATTTTCTTCTGCATCTTTTGTGACCCGTGAAGGGTTTATTCGATGTTTGAAAAATTATTACTGCTTGTTTATGAAATAAATCATACCTCTTACGCGTATTTTCACCGTGTGCTATTTGTTTTTGTTGGGACATGGTGCTCATGTTTTACACATGGGTTTTTTTGGGGTTAAATGATTTCCTCTCCTAAATTTCCAACATGCTTTTAGGCTGGTAAAGTGGATTGTTTAATGATTTTGTCTGCAGAAATGATAGGGGAATTTCGTGGGTTTGACCACATGTCTGCCAAAAATGACCATTTATGGTTTGCATCGAGCTTTTTACAAAACACTCATGTGAATACGACCATAAATCGGCAAACCCAATTTAGTATACACCTTTTTTGCGAAAACCCTTGCTTTTTTTTTCCAAATACGGGTTCTTTTGGGGTTAAATGATTAAATACGACTTGGTAAAGTCTATTGTATCATCATATTGGCTCCAAAAATGGTGAGGAATTTTGTGGGTTTTGACCACATGTCTGCAAAAAATGATTAATGGTCTCTATCGACCTTTTTACAAAAAATCCATGTGAATACGACCATAAATCAACAAACCCAATTTAGTATACACCATTTTGGCAAAAACCCTTGCTTTGTTTTTCCAAATTCGGGTTTTTTTGGGGTTAAATGATTAAATACGACCTAGTAAAGTCGATTATATCATGGTATTGCCTGCAGAAACAATGAGAGATTTTGTGGGTATTGACTACATGTCTGCAAAAAATGATTAATGGTCTCCATCGACCATTTTATAGAAAACCCATCTGAATACGACCATAAATCGACAAAACCATCTTCTGCATCTTATTGAATTTGTAAAGGAATGTGTACAATTTTATACCTATAAAACACACATTAAGCAGTGTCTTTCAAATTGTAAATGAATCTGCACAATGTTTTATACATTCATTTACAAATTATGTGTTTGTTGTCTCTTGTTCATTGAGAAGATTGATATATATGTCTATTTCCTTTAATTATCCTTTGAAAATGCAAACAATGGTATTGGTTAATCATTTTCTTCTGCATCTTTCATGACTCGTGAAGGGTTTATTCGATGATTGAAAAATTATTACTGCTTGTTTATGAAATATATCCTTCCTCTTACACTCATTTTTAGGTTGGTACTTTATACATTATACTTATAGTTATTTTCATGAATTGTGCATTTAACATTTATATTTATGCAATGTCTTCTTACTTTCATCAATTGTGTATTTAACATTTATATTTATGCACTATCTTTTTACTTTACTTTATAAGTAAATTAAGGGTATTTTTGTCATCTTTACAAGATGTGCAAAACGAATTCTCCTAAGTTTTGGAGCAATTATTTTATATCGTTTACTATGTTACCTTTGGTTGTCCAATACAATAGACTAGCATTTGTCATTTTACATTTTGTGTCCCTTGTTCATTCAACAAATCGATATATATGTGTATCCTTTGCCTATCCTTTGGCAATGCAAACAATGGTACTGGTAAATCATTTTCTTTTGCATCTTATTTAATTTGTAAAGGAATGTGTACAATGTTATACATATAAAACACACAATAAGTAGTGTCTTTCAAATTGTAAATGAATCTATGCAATGTTTTATACATTCATTTACAAATTATGTGTCTGTTGTCTCTTGTACATTGAGTAGATTGATATATATGTCTGTTTCCTTTAACTATCCTTTGAAAATGCAAACAATGGTACTGGTTAATCATGTTCTTCTGTATCTTTCATGACCTGTGAAAGGTTTATAATTATTAGATGATTGAAAAATTATTACTGCTTGTTTATGAATTATATAATTCCTCTTACACTCATTTTCAGGTTGGTACTTTATACATTCTACTTATAGTTATTTTCATGAACTGTGCATTTAAAATTTATATTTATGTAGTGTCTTCTTACTTTCATCAACTGTGCATTTAACATTTATATTTATGCACTGTCCTTTTACTTTACTTTATAAGTAAATGAAGGGTTCTTTTGTTGTCTTTACAAGATGTGCAAAACGAATTCTCCTAAGTTTTGCAGCAATTATTTTACATTGTTTACTATGTTTCCTTTGGTTGTCCAATACAACAGACTACCATTTGAATACATTTCATTTGGCTGTCCAATACAACAAACTAGCATTTGTCACATTCTGTGTCTCTTGTTCATTTAGCAAATTGATATATATGTGTGTATCCTTTGCCTATCCTTTGGAAATGCAAACAATGGTACTAGTAAATCATTTTATTTTGCATGCTATTGAATTTGTAAAGGAATGTGTACAATGTTATACCTATAAAATACACATTAAGCAGTGTATTTCGAATTGTAAATTTTTTATATATTTATTTACAAATTATGTGTTTGTTGTCTCTTGTACATTGAGCAGATTGATATATATGACTGTTTCCTCTAACTATCCTTTGAAAATGCAAACAATGGTATTGGTTAATCATTTTCTTCTGCATCTTTCATGACCCGTGAAGAGTTTATAATTATTCGATGATTGAAAAATTATTACTACTTGTTTATGAATTATATCATTCCTCTTACACTCATTTTCGTCGTGTGCTATTTGATTTTGTTGGGTCATGGTGCTATTTTTTTTCTCCCACATTGTTTGTCCACGGTGTGAGGTAACAACAAACATCATTCTCCTTTCAAAGTGTATGTATGTATCGGCAAACCCATTTAGAATACACCATTTTTTGTGAAACCCCTTGCTTTGTTTTTTCAAATACTGGTTTATTGGAGTTATATGTATGTATGTATGTATGCACATTGTACACATTATTTAAAAATTCAATAAAATGTAGAAGAACATGATTAACCAGTACCATTGTTTGCAATTTGAAAAGGATAGACATCTATATCAATATGCTCAATGAATGTATGTATTTATGTATGTATGCACATACACATACATACATAAATACATATATATATATATATATATATATATATATATTTATATCTATGTATGAATGTATGTATGTATGCAAATTCATACACACATCCACACATATTAATTTGTGTGTATGAATATGCATACATACATACACACACACATATATATATATATATGTATGTATGTATGTATGTATGTATGCACATACATACATATATATGTGTGTGTGTGTATGTATGTCCATACATATATGCATACATATATATACGTATGTCTGTATATACATACATACATACATACATATATATATTTATGAATATATGTATGTATGTATGTATGTATGTATGCACATACATTCATACATATATATATATATATATTTATGAATGTATGTATGTATGTATGTCTGTATGTATGCACATACATACATACATATATATATATATATATATATATATGAATGTATGTATATATTTATGAATTTGTGTATGTATGTATGCACATATATATATATATATATATATATATATATATATATATATATATATATATACCTTCCAGATCACCGTGAAAACCTTCAACAGAGTGGGAGCGGTAAAATGATGGTAAATAATGGGGTGCCCACCGAAAAAAACATTAGTCATATGCTTAAATCGAAACCGAAATGAAGATTAATTGGGGTGTAGTGTGTTCGGTGTCAGTTGCTAAAGTAAGGATATTAATATGTAGGAGTGATTTTTGAAGGTGCCAACATGAATTAGACCCATTGACTTTTCAGTGGATTTGGATGATATAATAGTTTTATTTAAATGTTTTTTTTTTAGCAATTTTATAGATAAGTGTTACCAAAGGGGGTAACTCCCATGTGCATTCAGATTTAGCTTTTACAAGCCAAGAACGAGATTACAAACCCCGCTCATTCTATCAGCATAAAAATTGTTTCGAGGATGTCTCTAATCCTAATCAACCATTCCAAGTGGACCCCATTGAGCCAAGCCAAGTCGGATCGCATGAAGTTGGAGAAGGCGTCCATGTTGGCATTTTTGACTCCTGCTCTAAATACTTCCCATGTGTCAATACAGAAATTATCAGTTGCAGCCTGGCGGACACTTTCAGCATCTTCGTCCACATCATCCTCGCTGGATTCCACTTCCTCCTCATCATTTTCTGAATGATCAGTTGCCATATTTAGTATTATTGGGTTGAAATAGTACTTGAGGAAGCTCACCCAACCCTCTGTGCTTAGGTTCAAAATGGCATTGGCTACTGCCTTAGCATTACCAATTTCTATGAATCTATTAAGCTGCTCAACCACAACTTCCCTGGCCTTGGTTATGTCCGCTAATGCGCATAGTATGACCTCGTAGAATTGGTCATCACAGCAGTACCAATCAAGAGACAAAACCGTAGATAATAGTTCAATTACTACATTCCTTATTACTGGGTCTAGAATGTTAAAAAGCCTTTTGCATTGGGCCATTACTGGCTCCTTAGTGCAATGGAAGTCAACTCCGAACATGAATACCATCTTGCTTTTCTTGGCAAACTTGGAGCTGTTGTGAAGAGGTAGAAATGGAGAACATACTGTCCCTCTATTAATAGCCTTAATCCTGTAACGATAAGGATTGCTTGACAACCGAGTCCGTTGATTCAGGCCATACCAAATCCAATGTAAATTGGTCCTTATGATTTCTCACATGTGAATCCAGTCCTGATTTGAGGTTCACATGGTTTTTGGGATGAGGGATCTAGCATTCTGACTGTTGCCATTTCTGCCAAGGTTCTTGTCCCTTGCCAATTTCGTAAGCCGTCACTATGGGAGCATCGATTATGATACAGCCCAAGGCAGTAACAGATTCTGCCCCCATAGACCAACGCAGAGTTTATAGCATCCTGTGTCTTGTTGGGATTATATGTTGTTTTTTACTATTTCTTGATCTATTATTGCCTTGCAATGTTAATAGTGACACATTTAGGTGTTTTTTTGGCTTTGCAATGTATATCAGAGATTTTCTACAATGTATATGTATGTATATGATTATATGAATACATGCATGTATGCTTGTGTTTCTATGAAGGTTTACATGTATGATTATGTTTGTATGACTGTATGCATGCATACAAACATGCAATAAATCACAGATATATAAGGCTACCCAAATAAACATCAAATCTAAATATAATGTAGAATTTAGTCATATCATCTCTAAAAACCTACATAAGTGGCAGCTACAAATTAAAATTTGAAACACAACAATTAGATTGAATGCATTCAATTGTCAAATTCAAATTTATAAATAAGAGGGACAGTAGCCAATGACATTCACAATTAATCTCCCCTAGTAATATCCTCTCCATACTACAGACCATTCAATGGCATCCTTTGCACATTCCTTATATATCCAAGGTTGATGAGAAACAATGGATATAAGTTGAATAAATCTTGGTATACATATGGAGTTTATAATATGTTGAACTTGATTAATTATGTGTTGTTGTACATGCATTATTTCAAATGTTGTATGATGTTTGTATGTTACTAGCCTTGGTTGTGACTACCCGTGGTTGTAAATACTTTCTTGCAGGCACGAGAGAACAAGGAGAGGTGGTCCTACAATGTTCAAGTTGGGCAAATTGGTAAATGTGTTTGTCAACACACCAAATAATTAAGGATTTTTTGTTCAAATGATTCTATGTTTCAATTATTTTTATATATTGTTTTGTAACTAGTATGTCTTTTGATTTATTTCAATAACTATTGTCCATGTTTGTTTGTTCTATTATATTTGTTTGTTCTGACAAGCATGTAAAATGGCTAGGAGGTTTTAAAGAGCATGTTAAATTGCAAGATTACATTTCATGTAAAGTCTTTCAAGACTTTACTTTGGTTGTGACCCAGTAGACATAAAGTTCATTTATAATGCTCATTTTTCATATTCATTGTAACCTTACATTTAAAATTTACAATTAGATTGATTTCCAAGTGTAGGTGTTGAAATTTTTATAATTTCAAATATATTAATTTATGGATATGTTGCATATAGATGTATACATATATGTATGCATATACTTAGTTGTGTATACATACATACACATATGTATGTATGCATATATGTATGAATGTATGTATGTATGTATGTATGTATATACATACATACATATATATATATTTACATATATGTATGCATGTATACACAGCTAGGAAGGTTGTAAAGAGCATGTCAAATTTTAAGAGCATGTATACTTTGGTTGTGACCTGGTAGACATTGTGATTATATATGATGTTCATTTTTCTTATTCATTGTAAAAGCACACTTACAATTTACAATTAGATTGATTTCCACTTACACTTACAGTTACAATTTATGGATATGCTACATATACATGTATAGTAATATATATATGTATGCATATACTTAGTTGTGTATACATATATATATATATATGTATATATATATATGTATATATTTATATTTTCAACAATGTTAGTTAGATGAATACAACAAACACATATCCAAAAAAATGATAGATGAATACAACCAACAAAAAATCGATTTCGAATCACAAAAGCATATATCATTAACTTTAAACATGATTAAGACACCATAAACATGATGATTGAAAAGTTGGAAAGAAGACAAGGAGTCTCTAGTCTTACAAAAAAGACATTGGCATACATCAAAGTATATAATTGTCTATAAACTACCATTCAGTTCTACAAAATTAGACAACAGTATCCTTTGGCTTTCCAATACAACAAACTACTATCCTTTGGCTGTCCAATACAATAGACTAGAATTTGGTTGAACAAAAAACAATCTAGCACACTTCGAGGTCAAAAAGTTGACAACAAAAAATCATAATCAGACATCCACATATCTGATTAAGAAGTGGTGTGTCCTTGGGGTTCAACTGACTCCACATCAACTGGAGAATATGTTAAGGATTGTGGATTATTTTGTATGGCACTTGCGATACAAGCAAGAAATGCATGATTTGCCTCTGGAGTGAGTTGTAACTATGGAGAGTAGCCTTCAAAAGACCCATTTTGTACGCTACTAAGAGCAGCAAAGGTTGGAGCCAAAATTTTAACCATGTCCCTTAAAATCGGATGTTGACTTAGAAGAGGAGTTGTAGTAGTACTCTTACTTCTGTTTCTTTCTGTTCTTTTTGCCTGCTTTTGGTTTTCCTTCAACTGTCGAACAATCTTTGCTTGCTCCCTTTCAAGCTCCTTGTGTTGTCACTGCCTCAACTTCTCCTTTGCAATTTTCTATTTTTTTGTAGCATGCTCCAATCTCTTGGCCTCCCTCTCTGCAAGGATTGCTTCTCTTTCTACCTTCTTTTCAGTCATTTGCTCCCTTTTCCTTTGCTGCAATTCTTGGTTTCTTCATTTTTGTGCCTCTTGTTCATTTAGCAAATTGAAGAAATCATTTGATGTCAAAATTTGAGACTGCCTACTAAGGCATAGGACCCCATTACGACCTGTATTAGATGATTGGTGCACCCTTTTCATTGGGAGTTGCAAAAAACTGATTCTCTGCCTGCTGGTTGCTGATCATTGACTTATGTGCATGGCACATAGTCAACCTCTTCGTCACTTGAGTCATTACCTTCGAGTCCATCCTCATCATCATTTTTAGCCTCCCAATTTCTCCCAATTGTGAAGTAATGAATGACATCTTTAGGATCAACATCTGGTGGTGATGGCATGGACAACCCTTCATCCACTTAATTGAAATTGACATGTACCCCTAGGTTCAAAGCTACATATTGAAATTCAAATGGCAGATTGAGACTCTCTTCATTTGCAGTTGTCTCAATTTATGTTGTCTCATTGTTTTTTGGGCAATATCCTTCTTCATTTGTTGGATTTGGGGCTATGCTTGCAAAAAATGTGTCCACAAATTGTCCAATCTGATCCTCATTCCAATCTGCTATCCTCAAACATGTTTCCGCTACCATGAACTGTGCCTCATCATCAACTGTATCACCCTCTATTTTTGCTCCAAATGTGGTTCCTTCCTCTTCAATCATGAAAGCTTGGCTTGGCCCCATATCTAAGTCAAGTGCATGTCTATCTAATGGCCAGATTCCCGTTCTTCGAAAACCACTTGCAATGTTATTAGAGGTCAAAGCTTGTGCAAAATATTTTTTGGCAAGTATTGCCAACTCTACCCTTCCAATGTCAAGTTGAGGATTTTCAGAGAGCCATATACTCCTTTGTCAAGTTTGAAGTAGTTCTTAAATGGTGAGAACACACTAACATCAAGGGGCTGCAATTTGTGGCTACAATGTGCTGGAAGTGTGAGCGGATCTATTCCCATAGTCTTTGCTTCTTGAATCATTTTGAACGCAACATGGCTGCCATGACCATCAAAGATGAGAAGTTGTTTGTTGGATGGTGAGACCCCTCTTGGGACATTTCTAGCAAAATGTTTTAACCATTCCACAAATAATTCTTTGGTCATCCAAGCATGCTCTTGGATTGCCATGCATGCCCTTGGCTCATAGTTAACAATATAGTTTTTAATGCTCCTTTTGGACTTGAACAAATAGTAACCAGGTATAGCTTGACCTGCTACACTAACACAAGCTAGAATAGTGATCCATTCTCTACTTTTAGCAATAAATTGTGGAACACATTTTGTCCTTGTTTTTGCAATAACTCTCATTGCATATTTTTGAAGGGAAAAGAATGCGGATCTACTGACCCAACAGTGCGGAATACATTCCCTTAACACCTTTACTACAGGGGAGAGAAGCAAAAACAAAAAACTAGCAGTTTCTAAAACATATAGAGATGCATACAACCATGGCAATGAGAAACCAGAAAGATAACCAAACAAAGATGACATAGTATTTACGTGGGAAAACCCTTTTAGGTAAAAAACCCACCACACAAAGTCGAATCTATTGTATTACAGTAATGAATCGATTACATACAATATTCAAACTTCTTTATTCAACTCACAATCATCCAGAGAGTTTCAGATCGACTGTTAGTATGTTTTACAACATACAGTTCAAAACCCTCCTCAAGAACTCACATCCTTCTGTTCTTCAGCCCGCGACTTCAAACTTGCTCTGCAACTTACGACTCAACTCAACTTTTCAACTTATGACTTATTAGAAATAACACATCTCTCATACATATGTAACCGACTGAGAGGAGCAATGAAGACCATCCTTAAATCATGCATCTGGTCGGATCTGACAGATCTCCCTGCAATGAGTCGTCCAAGCATTCAATGCCATCACCAAAATGGTTGAGCTCGCCACCCTTCGTTGACAAATGCAACTACCACAATAACTATCTTGGCATCCGTCCAATCACTATTCAACCAGGTGCCACGCATCCAAGACCCCTCAGCAATCACAGTTGATAGAGCAACCAAATCGATCAAACAGACATCATGCGTGTCCAGGAATTCAAGTCATTCAAACACTGCCGGAGTCGGAGTCAGAATAGGAGTTGAAATAGGACTCCACCGAAAATACACATTTCCAGAGTCGGAGTCGGAGTCGGGAGCAGAACTAGAGTCAAAACTGGACTCTACCGAAAATACAGGTTCAGGAACCAATTCGGTTCCGCATCCACCCACGGAAAAAGAGAACTCATAAGAAACAGTTCTGACCAGGTAAAGTCAATCTGGGGTCAAACTAAGATGGGAGCACCGGAGTCGGAGTCGGACCTAGGGCAGAATAGAAACAGAAATAGGACATTACCAAAAGTCCAAGATCAGCAACCAATCCGGTTTCGGTTCCACCTCCATCAGAACCTATGAAGCGAAGCGAGAAGAAACAGACGGTAGGAAGCGGAGTCTGAGCAGGAACGAGAACCGAAACCCAAAACTTAGGCAAACAGAACAATTCCAAGTTCCATCCTGGTTCCGCCTCTGCCAGAGACTCAAAACTTAGGCAAACAAAACAATGCCAAGTTCCATCTTGGTTCCGCCTCCACCAGAACTTGCGAACAACACAAAATCACCAAGGCATGAAAATGAGGACTTCAAGCTGGAAGTTGAGACATAATTTCTCAACAATCTCCCACTTGGTGAACACTTCCAGCTTCCTCAAAACATCAAATCTTACTGTCTATCATAGGCCCCAAGGCCCATCGATTTTGTGCACCATCTGAATTTGTCTGTGCTAACTGGATTTATCAAGGCATTTGCAACATTCTTCAAGGTGTCAACCTTATCCATACTGACCTTGTCATCTTCAACCATATCCCTCATGAAGTGATATTGCACATCTATGTGCTTGGTCCTGGCATGAAAGGTCGGATTCTTTGCCAAACAAATGGCACTTTGACTGTCACAGCAGATTGAAATCTGCTCAGCATTAAATCCAATGTCTGAACACAAATGCCTCAGCCACACTGCCTCCTTGCAAGCATGAGTTACTGCCATGTACTCTACCTCTATCATGGATAAAGCAACTATAGCTTGTCGCTTGCTCATCCAACTGATTGCTCCACCATTAAGCATGAAAGTGTATCCACTGGTGGATCTTCTGCTGTCAATGTCCCCTGCCCAATCAAAATCAACATATCCCTGAATGCTAAGAGTCCTTTGTGATGCAACCATACTTCCATGGTAACACAAAGCATAATCTGAAGTGCCCTTCAAATACCTGAACACTCTCTTCACAGCATCCCAATGTGATCTCCTTGGATTTTCCATAAAATGGCTTAGAACTCCCACTGCTTGGGCAATGTCTGGTCTTGTGTAGACCATAGCATACATCAAACTGCCTACTGCACTTGCATAAGGCACATTGGTCATTTCCTCCATCTCACTAGCAGACTTTGGACAATCTTCAGCCGATAGTTTCAATCCTTGCATGATTTGAATAACTAGCTGCTTGCAATCAGTCATGCTAAACCTCTCTAGAACGCTTTTCACATACTTACTCTGACTGAGCCAAAGCTTTCTACTTGTTCTATCCCTGGTTATCTCCATTCCAAGAATGTACCTTGCTGCTCCAAGATCTTTCATTTTGAACTTAGCAGACAACTGAGTTTTAAGATCAAAAATCATAGCCTTGCTATTACCAATGAATAACATGTCATCCATATACAGAGTAATAACAAGCACACGATCATTCTCACATTTATAATAAATGCAATGATCATATTTTGATCTAACAAACCCAATTGACAACACAAATGTGTCAAATTTCTGGTACCACATTCTAGGAGATTGCTTTAGACCATAGAGAGATTTATTTAACTTGCAAACCAGATTTTGTTTGCCTCTTTCAACAAAATTCTCAGGCTGGGACATGAAGATTTCTTCTTCCAGCTCACCATGGAGAAACGCTATCTTCACATCCATCTGCTCAATTTCATAGTCATACACAACTGCCAATGACAACAAAAATCTGATGGATGTCAGCTTTTCTACAAGGGAAAAGATCTCTCCATAATCAATTCCCTCAACTTGGGAAAATCCTTTTGCAACCAGTCGTGCCTTATACTTCTCCACACTGCCATCAAGGCCTGTCTTCCTTTTGAATATCCACTTGCAGCCAACAGGCTTTCGCCCTTTAGGCAGTGGTACCAGCTTCCAAGTATCATTATTTTTCAAGGAATCCATCTCCTCATTCATGGCTTCCAGCCAAGACTTTGAATCAGCCATGTTGATTGCTTCTTTTATAGTCCTAGGCTTATCAGTGCTGGTAATTAAGGCATAAGCACAATTTGAATCTAACATAAAGAAACCATACCTTTCTAGTTGCCTTCTTTCTCATGTAGATCTCCTTAGAGGCTGAGGTTGTTCTTCATCATCAGAACTTCCAGAGCTGCTTGAACTCTCCTCAATCTCAAGTACACTATGCAGCTCTTCCCTTTCTGGAGTTTGGGGAATCTCAACTGCATCCTTCTTCTTATCACTCTGATTTGTCTCAGGCTGTTGATCACTTACTAGAGGTTTCAGCTCACGAAATATCACGCTTCTGCTATACAAAACCTTCTTAGTAATAGGGTTCCAAAGCTTGTATCCTTTCACACCAACTCCATAGCCGATGAGAATACATTTCACAGCCTTTTTATCCAACTTTGATCTCTTTTCATTTGGCACATGAACATATGCCTCACAACCAAAGACCCGAACATGCCTTAATGAGGGTTTCTTACCTAACCATGCTTCCAAAGGTGTTTTATCAACAAGCGCTGAACAAGGAGATCTATTTATCAAATAACATGTTGTAGCCACAGCCTCAGCCCAAAACTTCTGCTCCAGACTAGCACCACTTAGCATACTCCTTGCTTTTTCCATCAGTGTCCTGTTCAACCTTTTAGCAACTCCATTTTGCTGTGGAGTGTAGGGGGTTGTCTTATGCCTTTCAATTCCATGATCAGTGCAGTACCTTTCAAAATCTGCAGAACAAAACTCACCTCCATTTTCTGTCCTTAATCACTTTATTTTCCTTCCAGTCTAATTTTCTACCAAAGATTTGAACTCTTTAAACTGACTAAACACTTCTTATTTACTTTTAAGAAAGTATACAAATGCCCTTCTCGAACAGTCATCAATAAAAGAAACATAATATCTAGACTTCAATAATGAAGGAACATTAACTGGACCAAACACATTAGAATGAACATAATCCAGTATACCAGAAGATTTGTGAGGACTAGAGGAGAAAGAAACATGGTGTTGCTTTCCATAGATACAATGTTCACAGAAATCGAACTCAAGGTTACAATCATCAAGCCCTTCTACAAGGTTTTTGTTCTTCAAGGTTTTTAAACCTTTCTCACCAATGTGACCAAGTGTATGATGCCATAACATAGTCTTATCTGCTGGGAGTTTTACCTCCAAAGCATTTGCAGATAGTGAAGAGTCTTCATCTTTCTCTATAGGTGCAAAATTACATGACTTTATAGAGGCACTGTTACAAAGAACAGGTCGTGCATCTAGCTTGTATAGAGTGCCAATACGAACACCCTTAGCTAACACCATTGCACCTCTAGCCATTTTACATCCCTTACTAGAAAAAGAAACTTCTACACCAGCATCATTTAACTTACTAATAGAAAGAAGATTTTGAGCCAAACCTGGGATGTGAAGAACACCACCAATTCCTTTGACTCTCCCATCAGGAAACTGAATTCTGACCCTTCCTCTGCCAACAATCTCCAGCATTGAATCACTTTCCAAGTATACCTTTCCACCATCCTACTTCTCATACTTTGAGAACCAATCTCTATTGGATGTCATGTGAAAAGAGGCACCTGAATCAACTAACCAAACATCATCTGATGCCTGAGTTGTCAAGGCTGCTGCAATGAAGGCATCTGCATCACTTTGAGAAAATTCGTTGTCAAAAGCATTCTTCTTCTTCTTCTCCTTGCAGTCCTTCCTGATATGACCAGGTTGCCTACAGTTCCAACACTTTACCTTGAACTTTTTACCAGGAGACTTTGATCTCCCTTTAGACTTGGATTTCGACTTATGTCTTTCTTCTTGCCTTTCTCCTTTATTCTACTTCGAACAGAAAGAGCATCTTTGGCCATCTCAGAATATTTCCTTTGCATTTCTTCAGACAGAAGTGAAGCAACCACATCATCAGTCTTGAAAGCAGTGGTTGTGCTTCCAATAGCCATCACAAGATGATCCCAACTGTCAGGTAACGAACACAACAGAAGCATGCAACGATCCTCCTCCTCAATCTTTACACCTACAGATGCCAGCTGAGTAACACTCATATTAAATGAGTTCAAATGATCTGCAACAGATGCACCCTCATCCATCTTCAAGGAGTATAACTTATATCTTAGGAATAACTTGTTTACCAGAGATTTTCCTTGGTAAATATCACCAAGCTTCTTCCACAAAGCACTTGCAGATGTCTCCTCATGAACATTCAAGAGCACAGAATCGGCTAGACTCAGTCTTATCAATCCTCTTGTTTTTCTATCAGTAAGATCCCAAGCTTCTTGGGTTGTAGTTTGTGGCTTAGTTCCAGACACTGCAATCCAAAGGTCTCTATCCACAAGCAAGTCTTCAATCTTGAGTTTCCATAACTCAAAGTTGCTGCCATTAAACTTCTCAATATCTATCCTACCAGATGTACTCACCATCTCACAACAGAAACAAGTTTAATAATGCAAGTCTCCCACTGAAACAGTATTAGTGCAAAAAACTAATTTTTCCTAGCAAGGATAACACGAACTAGCCAAGCTCTGATACCACTTTAAAGGGAAAAGAATGCGGATCTACTGACCCAATAGTGTGGAATACATTCCCTTAACACCTTTACTACAGGGGAGAGAAGCAAAAACAAAAAACTAACAGTTTCCAAAACATATAGAGATGCATACAACCATGGCAATGAGAAACCAGAAAGATAACCAAACAAAGATGACACAATATTTACGTAGGAAAACCCTTTCAGGTAAAAAACCCACCACACAAAGTCGAATCTATTGTATTATAGTAATGAATCGATTACATACAATATCCAGACTTCTTTGTTCAGCTCACAATCATCCAGAGAGTTTCAGATCCACTGTTACAATGTTTTACAACATACAGTTCAAAACCCTCCTTAAGAACTCACATCCTTTTGTTCTTTAGTCTGCGACTTCAAACTTGCTCTGTAACTTATGACTTATTAGAAATAACGCATCTCTCATACATATGTAACCGACTGAGAGGAGTAATGAAGACCATCCTCAAATCACACATCTGGTCGGATCTGACAAATCTCCCTGCAACGAGTTGTCCAAGCATTCAATGCCATCACCAAAATGGTTGAGCTCGCCACCCTTCATTGACAAATGCAACTACCACAATAAATATCTTGGCATCCATCCAATCACTATTCAACTAGGTGCCATGCATCCAAGATCCATCAGCAATCACAGTTGATAGAGCAACCAAATCGATCAAACAGACATCGGGCACATCCAGGAATTCAAATAATTTCAAACACTGCCGGAGTCAGAGTCAGAACAGGAGTCAAAATAGGACTCCACCGAAAATACACATTGCTAGAGTCGGAGTCGGAGTCAGAGTCGGGAGCGGAACTAGAGTCAAAATTGGAATCTACCGAAAATACAGGTTTAGGAACCAATTCGGTTCCGCGTCCGCCCACGGCAAAAGAGAACTCATCGGAAACAGTTCTGACCAAGTAAAGTCAACCCGAGATCAAACTAAGATGGGAGCACCAGAGTCGGAGTCGAACCCGGGGACGGAACAGAAACATAAACAGAACTTTACCAAAAGTCCAAGATCAGGAACCAATCCTGTTCCAGTTTCGCCCCCGCCAACTGCAAGAAACAACAATCCAGAGCTTGGACAAAGCAGAGGAAAACTCCCTGAGGAGAATCCAAACATCCAGAAGAACCAGATCACAAAAGTAGGAGTCGGACTCAGAGTTGGAACAAAAATCGAAACAAGAACCTGGCAAACAGACATTGCCAACTTCCAAAACTAGTTCCGCCTCTGCCAGAACCTACGAAGCGAAGCGAGAAGAAACAGATGGTAGGAAGCGGAGTCGGAACAAAAATGAGAACCGGAACCTGGAACTTAGGCAAATAAAACAATGCCAAGTTCCATCCTAGTTCTGCCTCCACCAGAGACTTAGAACTTAGGCAAATAGAACAATGCCAAGTTCCATCCTAGTTCTGCCTCCGCCAGAACTTGCGAGCAACACAAAATCACCAAGGCATGAAAATGAGGACTTCAAGCTGGAAGTTGAAACATAATTTCTCAACAATTTTTTGCCAGCCTATACACTTGTTTCATCACAGTTCCATATTTTGTTGGGCCCATAATTATGTTTGTTGTACAACTCCTCCAAGTTATCATAGAATGAAGAAGCTATTTCTGGGCGTAGCATTATAGCTCATTTGGGTGTTTGAATTGTTAGATCAAGATGCCTTTGACGAAACCCAACCCACCATGACCTCCCTGGTATCCCATTTGTGAATGGGTTAGGTCTTACTCCAACCATTTGGGCCACCATTGACTTAAGTTGTGACACTTGAAGGCCATGTCCAATATTAGCCATATCTTTACACCACTGCACAATTTCAGCTTCTTCTTCGTCAGTTAGGATTGTTCAGGGCCCCCTTTTTTTGTGGATGTCACACCATTGAGCCATGTCTGCAAACTGCTAGGCGAGATTCCCCATTTGATCGTTGAACCTCTGATTGACATTCACTTGTCCTCAACATCTGAAATGGCTTTTTCCACATCATCCATAGACCAAGTTTTCATGCTCAGATCTAGGGTTGTCACATGGTCAGTAGGTGGCTGTTCCATTTCTACCTTAGTATTATGAACAACAGGTTCAAAACCATCATTTTCATTGGTCTGTTGTGCATTTTCAGAAATAACTTCCTCGTTCATGTTGACTGGTGTCTCTTCATCAAAAACATATGGAACATTGAATGTCACTCCATGAGGTACTCCAATCGAGTGCCTCCGAGATGGTATTTTCCTCTTCTGCCCTGGTGCCATGATTGTCACTGATCCTATACATTGTAAGCCATAAAGAGTCAAAAAAATATGATCTTGGACATATAACTAGACTGATATACAGTTAAAAGTAGAAAACAATGCTAAATGTGTCACTATTAACATTTAAATAAAACTATTAAATCATTCAAATTTGCTCAAAATTCAATGGGTCTAATTCACGTTGGCACCTTAAAAATTCATTTTCAAATCAAATTGATGCATATTAAAAATCACTCCTACATATTAATCTCCTTACTTTAGCAGTAAACACCAAACACATTACACCCTAATTAATCTTCATTTGGGGTCCAATTTAAGCATATGACTAATGTTTTTTTGGTGGGTACCCCATTCTTTTCCATCAATGTTCAAAGCAAGGATTTCATGACATTAATTTGCAGACATGTGGTGAAACCCATGCAATTCCTCATCATTTGTGGAGACAATATCATGATACAATCGACTTTACTAGGTGGTACTTAATCATTTAACCCCAAATAAACCCATATTTGGAAAAATAAAGCAAGGGTTTTCACAAAAATGGTCTATACTAAATGGGTTTCTTGATTTATGGTCGTATTCACATGGGTTTTTTATAAAAAGGTCGATGCAGACCATCAATCATTTTGTGCAGACATGTGCTCAAACCCACAAAATTCCCCTATCATTTATGCAGACAAAATCATGATACAAACAGGGAGAGGAAATCATTTAACCCCAAAAGGATCCCTATGTAAAACACCAACATATATATATGCATACATACATACATACATATATATATTCATATATATATACATATATATGTATGTATGTATGTATGTATGTATATATATATATGTATGTATGTATTTGCATACATACATACATACGTAAAATTTGAAAGGAGAATGATGTTTGTTGTTACCTCACAACATGGGCAGACATTTTTTATATATACATACATGCATACATACATAGATACATGCATATATGCATACATATATGTATACATATATATATGTTTGTATGTATGTATATATACATGTATGTATGTGCATGCATACATACATGCAATGTGGTAGAAAAAAATAGCACCATGACTCATCAAGATCAAATAGCAAATGATGAAAATGCGTGTAAGAGGAATGATATATTTCATAAACAAGCATTAATAATATTTCAATCATCGAATAAACCCTTCACGGGTCATGAAAAATGCAGAAGAAAATGATTAACCAATACCATTGTTTGCATTTTCAAATGATAGTTAAAGGAAACAGACATATATATCAATCTACTCAATGAACAAGAGACAACAGACACATAATTTGTAAATGAATGTATAAAACATTACGCAGATTCATTTACAATTTGGAAGACACTACTTAATGTGTGTTTTATAGGTATAACATTGTACACATTCCTTTACAAATTCAATAAGATGCAGAAGAAAATGATTTACTAGTACCATTGTTTGCATTGCCAAAGGATAGGCAAAGGATACACACATATATATTGATTTGTTGAATGAACAAGAGACACAGAATGTGACAAATGCTAGTCTGTTGTATTGGACAGCCAAATGAAACATAGTAAACAATATAAAAGAATTGCTGCAAAACTTAGGAGAATTCATTTTGCACATCTTGTAAAGACAACAAAATAACCCTTCATTTACTTATAAAGTAAAGTAAAAAGATAGTGCATAAATATAAATGTTAAATGCATAGTTGATGAAAGTAAGAAGATAGTGCATAAATATAAATATAAATGTTAAATGCACAATTGATGAAAGTAAGAAGACACTGCATAAATATAAATATAAATGTTAAATGCACAGTTCATGAAAATAACTATAAGTAGAATGTATGAAGTACCAACTTGAAATTGTAGAGGAATGTGCAGAGGATGTCTTTTGATGCTCTAAATTTTGTAGAGACACTGGTTGCGTTCTCCCTCTTATTTAGGAGTTCGAATGTGGCAATTGAATGCATTCAATTTAGTTGTTGAGTTTGAAATTTGAATTTGTACATGCCAGTTACGTAGGTTTTTTAGAGATGATATGAGTGAATTCTGCATTATATTTGGATTTGATGTTTATTTGGGGAGCCTTACACCTGTATTAAATTGTGCAGGTACCTACAAGAAATGAAGTAAATACATATATCTGCCAAGGAGTGTGTGGAAGACTATGCATTTGAAATCTCATAGAGTCAATAGGAGATTGTGATAATGTCATGTAAAGCACCATTAAGTGTGCATGTGTAGTTGTAAATATAAAAAGTAATGAGGGATAAAATTTTGCAAGTGGGGGTATTTGTAACAGTACATGTTTTAAATTAAATTGTAAATGAGCCTTTTTATGTGCAAGTTGACTTTATTCATAAATGGAAAAGCATGTTTAGCTGTCTATTATGATTGGTGAGTTACTCATTGTGTTATGAGCAGCTATTGGTTTTGTTGTAATCTTTTATTTGCTCAAATAAAGTTATGTAATGGGTCAAAGTTTTTTTTTTGGGGGGGGGTGGAGTGAGCACGAAGGTGGCGGTTATTCAATGGGGGGTAGTTGCTGGGTCTTCTCCCCTAGCTTTCCATATTACAAACTACTTTTAATAAATACAATGAAGCACACATAGTTGACTAGGGCTTTCTCTCCACCCTACCGTAATGGCATCATGGAGCCTCGTGGGCTCTAGCCATACCCCTAAGCAAGAAAATATGTTAACCCCAAGATGATGAATGGAGTCTTCTCAAAATTTACAAAAAGGATGAAATATAATAACATCAAATTGCATGCCTATGGGCTCTTCACTCACCATATTCACAATGATTCATATAAACATGTTCACATATTTACAACAATAAAACAAGGGAGGGTGAAAGTAGGGAAAACTTATCTCCTTTCTTTAAGTGGGGGGAGAATGAAAATATGTATCTTTCCTTCCTCTCCAAATCAAGCCATCTTGATCACTATCTTTCCAAAGAGATGAACTCCTCCCCTCTTATCATTCTTTCTACCATCACTAAGTTCTCCAAGAGGAGAAGTGGGTAACACCCCAATCTTCCTTCCTCTCAAGATATATAGGAGTTTCAACTTGCAACCTTTTTGGATGGGGAGATGTGGAGTGTAACTCCTTGCATTAATGAGGGTCTTTTCTTATTCAAGAGGGTAACATGCATTTGGAAAACCTCTCAATCTTTTCACCCCATCCTCCATCAAAATTCGTCACTCTCTAATATGATGAATTGTCAAGGGTCAAATCATGTCCTTGGGATACTTTTATGTGCCTACTTGGCCCCTACCACTATGGTATGTACCCTAGGGGGTTTATTTTGCATCTCAACCAAGTTACTTGACCAACAACCCACTTTAAAATCCCATTTAAGATTCCATCCGAGTTTCACACTTGAATAAGGGTTCCCAACCCTTAGACCCACTTACATTCACATAATCAATTATCCTGTTAATAACAACCCATGTCACCTTAACTTACCAACATATTAACTTTACTCATTTCTAAGCCCAAAAAAGGAGGTCAAATTCATGATCACACGGAGATGTCTTTTGACGTACTCAATGGTTTTCCCTTCTTGTATTGACACTCTGCTTTCCTGCACATTACCAATGCAATTGTAAGAAAAATCATCTATCACATGAACTTAATAGCTAAAATATGATTTAAATGCACAAAAATTCCATTTACAAATTCAATTAATATTCCCAATTTACAAGTCCATAGTACCTTCACAACAATGACAATGAAACAATTATCAAGGATAAATACAACAATATGGTCACCCAATCACATCATTTATCATTCGCAGTACAACTTACCATTTATTTATAGAAACATATAACACATTAGGTTTAACATTAATCATATGCAAGTGGGGGTCTTACAATTTTGTTTTGAAAAATGAGTTTTATTGAATATGGGGTAAATATTTTATTTAAAAATGGGATTTTTTTTTTATCTGATTTATTGAGATATGGGTTAATGTTTCATGTATTTAAATGCTATGTGGAAATAAAATGATTTTTTAAAATTGCGTATTTAATTCAATTCATTTAACGCATTGATTACCGAATGCTAGTGAGGAAATGGGTTTAGTGAACCCAAAGTAGATTTGATTCTTGTCTCATTTTTTATCTAGTCATATGGTCATTTGAGAATTGTGGGTTGTAGCATTTAATCAAGTCTTCCAGTTGGGTTTTCAATTTTTTGGGTTGTCATACTGTGCAATTAACCATAGATGGCCTTGGGTAGTGTGATTAACTAGTTTGTTCCCGATTATCACAAACGGGAGTGTGTTGACTGTATGTCATGGTTACAGATGTGGTACCCTTATGTCACACTCGTGTACCCTTGAATTGTGGATTTGTTCCACGTATCGTCTTAGAGGAGTGGCTTATAACAAGGTTCGACATACGAAGTGGTGCCAGGATAACTCATTGTAAGTTAGTTAATCTAGTGATAACTTAATTAACTGATTAGAGTATCGCATAGTATCAAACACTTAATAAGATAATTATGCCTCGCTCATGAACATAAGGGCTTTTAAAGACTTGGGTTAAGACGAGAAGGCTTGGAATGGAAAGATCGTTATCTTATCTCTATGAAAGATAATTGATTCCACATTGATTAGCATGAGGGGCCGAAAGTCGTTAGAGGTTACTAGGATAACCCGAGATGGGGGTCGGGACCTAAAAAACTCACCAGGATAACCCATGTAATATTGTGATGACACTTCTCCTAAGTTGACAGTATGTTCCCATCAGTGATGCAAATGATTATGTAATTTCTGGAAGCATTGTAACCTTCTGTTAGTGATGTCACTGTATTTATTTTAGTATGGTTATGTTAGCCTATGTCTAGAGGTAGATGTCCTTAGATAGAATTCTTGTTACTATCTCCTAGCACGGGGGGTGGGCATTTGGGTTCCACTTGGTTGGGTGGAACGTGCACCTTCTCGGTTGGGCTTTCTCCTTGTAGGTGTGGACGAGACTTCCAGTTGGAGAGCTCGTGGTTTCAGTTGCAGTTCTTGCTTGTTTTCATTTTAGACTCTTGTAATTATTACCCCTATTGTTATCGATGTGGAATTTGTAATTGTAATCCTATTGATTGGACTTTCCTCATTCAAAAAATGAGTGTTGTAATCCTATTATTTAATGAATGGAGTAATGCATTTGAAATTTATTTATTATGCTTGTTGTAAAATTATCTTACTTGGAATGAATTTGTTAATTCATTATTTAAATAATTGTCATGGGTTTTATTTATGTTTTTGTTGAGGTTCTATATAACCTTTGTCTTGTAACCTTAGAGGTTGTTGTCATTAGTTAGTGAACTTATCTATTTAATTGTACTTAAATAAAAAAAAGATTAGCATGTTTAAGTAGTTGTTGCAACTTCCTCTAGGGTTGTGTGGTGGGGCGTTACACATGGTATGAGAGCCTAGGTTTAAACACTAGGTACTCTAGGATTATGATGGAACCATTAAGCTTTTAGTTGTTTAGGTTTTGAGTTGTATATCTTGCCTAATACCTTGACGTGTCTATGCAGGATTATGTCGCCCAGACGCGGAAGAGGTAGAGGGCATGTTTGTGGCTGTATAAGTGGTCGTGATGAGAGTCAAAATGACTCTCCTCCTTTAGTTCCTCTTCTTCCAGATTAGGAGGAACAACATGCATCTCAGAATGCCCCTAGGGTTGGTAATCAGCAACAGGATCCAGTAGGGATCGAGGCAGCGCGTAGAGCGCTAGAGGAGGATTTGGAACTCCTTGGACCTAGGCAGGTAGAGCTTCAGGTTAACCCTATGGTGAGGGAAGCCCCACCCCAGTCTGAGGCTCACATGAGGGACTTGCTCAGGGGGCATCCTCCATTATACGATGGATTAGGTACAGGGCTAGAGGCCGAGACTTGGCTCATAGACTTGGATAGGTGTTTCACCATGCATCCATATGGCAATAACATCAGATCTCATTATGCCATCATGCAGTTGAGAGGATTTGCATCCACTTGGTGGAGACTAGAGGAGTAGAAGCTCCATATTGATATTCACACTACATCTTGGGAAATCTTCTTAGAGAGATTCAAAGCTCAGTTCTTATCTGAGCATTAGCATGAGCATCGAGGTGACGAGCTCCATGCTTTGCATTAGATGGTATTATCTATTGAGTAGTATGAGTGACATTTTTATGAGCTCAAACAGTATGCAGGGATTGGTGACGACGAGAGTATGTTGGTTCATCATTTTGTTAGGGGCTTAAATTACCATCTCAGCTGTAGCATGAGGGTTTTCGAACCCAAGACCATGGATGTGGCAGTAGAGAAAGCATGCCTTATTGAGGAGAATATGAGTATGGCACTTGGGGGACACATGAGTGTTCCAATTGGCAGTAGTACAGTGGCAGGATCTAGCGTTAGAGGAGGGCAGTCTTAGGGAGGTTTACCTCCTAGGTCTCAATAGGGGCCATCTCAGGGTGGTCAGCAGCAGCAACAGGTATCATAGGGGAAACATAAAGGTTTCCAGCTAAGACAGGGAGATAGGAATTGGAGGCATGCAAAACGCTCCAGTTTTGAGCAGCCAGCATAGAGTTCATAGTCTACTTTCGAGGGTAGTGTGCAACAGTCTAACGCACCATCTGGGGGTAGAGGCTATGGTAGAGGTATAAAGTGTTTTGCATGTGGTTAGTAGGGTCACATGGCTAGAGGCTATCCCAACAGAGGCACAACTAGGTTTTCATAGCGACCAGCGACATCTGAGCCGACAGTTGGTGATGCAGGTAGAGGGCATCGAGTTTTTGTAGCAGTTAATAACCGCTAGGAAGAGCATCATGGCACTATCAGCGAGACATATGGCATGTTGATGGGTAACCCAATTACCGTCTTATTTGATTTAGGAGCGATAGAATCCTTCATTTCTTCATCAGTCATGTCGCAATGTAGATTGGGTATGGAAAGGCAAGTTGATAGGTGGCAGGTAGAGTTAGCTTCGGTTGCAAAAGTCACATCGCATTCCCTTGTGCTAGAGTATAGGTTGGAGATTGGACCTCTCCAGACCATGACGGACCTTCAAGTTATTCCTTTGGGTTCTTATGACATCGTCATAGGGATGGATTGGTTGGAGGATCATAGTGCGGTCTTCGATTGTCGACACAAGTTGATTAGATGCAGTGAGGCCTCTAGTAGAGAGGTAGAGATAGTGGGAGTCCTGAGGCTGATTTCTTTGAGGGTCATCTCAACTATGCAGTTGAGAAGGTGTGTACATCAGGGTTTCCAGTTGTTTGCTATCATAGTGGATGACTTGGATCTACATAATGGAGAAGAGAAAGTCTCTCTTGATAGTCACCCCATCCTTCAAGAGTATTCCGATGTCTTTCTAGACGAGATTCCAGGGATGCCACCTCAGAGGGATATTGAATTCAAGATTGATCTTATACCTGGTTCACAAATCATCTCTCGAGCTCCCTATTGTATGACTACCCAGGAACTGAAAGAGCTTCGTTTACAGCTTGAGGAGTTGTTAGAGAAGGGCTTCATTCGCCCTAGTGTTTCACCTTGGGGAGCACCAATTATCCTCGTGAAGAAGAAGGATGGTTCACTTCGGTTATGTATTGATTACCGACAGTTGAACAAAGTGACCATCAAAAATTGATATCCGCTTCCTAGGATCGATGATCTTTTTTATCAGGTCAAGGGTGCCATCATCTTTTCGAAGATTGATCTTAAGTCAGGAAATCATCAAATTCGGATCTTTGACTTTGATATTCATAAGACAATGTTTTGAACATAGTATGGTCACTACAAGTTCACAGTGGTACCATTCGGGTTGACGAATGCACCTTCTGTGTTCATGAGTCTAATGAACGATGTATTTAATACATACCTAGACAGGTTTTTCCTTGTGTTCCTTGATGACATTCTGATATATTCCAGGACTATGGTAGAGCATGAGGAACATTTGTGGCAGGTATTGCAGTGCATGCGGGATAATCAGTCATTTGCTAACCTATCGAAGTGTGAGCTCTTCAAATCTAAGGTACATTACCTTGGGCATGTCATCTCAGGGAAGGGTATTTCAGTGGATCCTGGAAAACCAAAGCGATCTCAGATTGGCCTGCGCCCATGAATGTGGTAGAGATATGTAGCTTTATGGGGCTAGCAGGTTATTACAGACACTTTGTGTAGGTTTTTTCGAGGATAGGTTATCCTATCACTACCCTTCAAAGAAAAGGGAAGAGGTTTGAGTGGTTCAAGAAGTGCGAGGCAACGTTTTAGAACCTTAAGGAGATGTTGACTAGTGCACCGATACTTGCTATACCAGATCTGACTGGGGATTTTATAGTTTGTACAAATTCATCCTTGGAGGTTCTTGGTGCAGTGTTGATGTAGGAGGGTCGAGTCATTGCATATGAGTCATGGAAACTCAAGGACCATGAGTTGAACTATCCCACCCATGATCTTGAGTTAGCGGCAGTTGTACATGCATTGACGAGATGGAGGCATTTCCTTCTTGGCTATAGGTTTGAGCTGCATAGTGATCATAAGAGCCTTCAGTATATCTTCACGTAGCCCAACCTCAATGCTAGGCAGAGGCATTGGATGGAGTTCCTCTATGAGTACGAATTTGAGGTGAAGTACATCCAGGGGAAGGAGAATGTTGTAGTGGATGCACTTAGTAGATGGAGACATGAGATATCTAAGTTGACTCTAGTTGTGGATTTACAGAGTCGGATTCTTTCTGCCCTTCTAGCACATAGTTGGTACTAGGAGGTCAAGACAATGATAGAGGCAGGTAGACCTCTTGAGAGCAGACATTCGAGATATTCTCAGGATTTAGATGAGTCTGTCAGGTGGTCTTCGCACCTTGGTCATGACTGAGGCACATCATACACCTTATTCAGCCCATCCTGGGGTGAAGAAGATTCATGCAGATTTGCATCAGTTGTATTTTTGGCTAGGGATGAAGCGAGATATCATGGACTTTGTGTCATGATGTCTAAAGTGTCAGTGAGTTAAGGCTGAGCAATAGCATACAACAAACCTCCTGCAATCATATTTAGTACCAAAGTGGAAGTGGGATCTAATCTCATTGGATTTCATTATTGGTTTACCCAACTCTTTGAGATGACATGATGCGATAATGGTGATAGCTGATAGGTTGACGAAGGTGGCACACTTCTCACCTATGCGCTCATCCTATACCACATCATCCATAGCTAGAGTGTTCATAGAGGATATTGTGAGGTTACATGGCATTCCGCGTCAGATTATTTCTGACAGGGATCTAGTGTTTACCTCAGCTCTTTGGACATCATTTCAGCATGTGATGGGGACAAAGTTGAACTTCAATTAAGCTTATCACCCTGAGATAGATGGACAGATTGAGAGGGTTAATCAGATCCTTGAGGATATGTTACGTATGTATGTGATGGACCAGCAAACATGATGGGAGGATTATCTCTATTTGGTAGTTTTTTCCTATAATAATGGTTTCCAGAGTTCCATTGATATGCCTCCATTCTAGGCATTGTATGGGAGACCATGTTGTACCCCTTTGAGTTGGGATCGACTGGAGGACAAGATAGTGTTGGGTCCTGAGATGTTGCAGGATATGGAGCAGTAGGTGGATAGGATTAGAGAGCACTTGGTGGCAACGCAGGATAGGCAGAATAAGTATGTGGATGCGCATAGAGTGGATCATCAGTTTTTTGTGAGTGATAGAGTCTTCTTGCAAGTGCGTCCGTGTAAGAGTTTCATCTATTATGGAAAGGGCTCTAAGTTGGCATCGTGTTTTGTCAGACCTTTCAAGATACTCGAGAAGATTGGTCCCGTTGCTTATCATCTTGCTTTACTTCCCAGTCTCTCGTGCATTCATGATGTGTTTCATGTTTCAGTTGTTCGATCGTACCATCCAGACATTTCTCATGTCCTTGATTGGAATGCATTGCAGGTAGAGGACGAGCAACTGGCTTTGGAGCCCATGGCCATCGTGGAGCGTAGAACACTTGCCCTTCGAGGGTGAGATATTGATCAGGTTAGGATCCAGTGGGATCCTAGGGATGACACGTCATCCACATGAGAAGATGCAGCTAGAATGAGGTAACTTTATCCCTATTTGTTTGTAGGCTTCCAGGAGTAAGCCTAACCCTAGGGGGGGAGGATGTAATACCCCTCCATTTTGCTCTATTGTGCGAACTATGTTGTTTCCTCTTTTATGCTTTAGTTTTATGTTGTACTTTGACTTTGTACTTGGTTACAACTGATCACCATTTTATCGTGATGTATCTTGATGTGATTATTATGGCATGTTTGGAATTAGCATAAGTGTATATTTAAATTTATGATGTTTCATGCTTTCAATTATGCTACTATGTTAGATGTGTCTGTTAGAACCATTGTATTGGTGAAGAGGATGATATCGCATCATTTGCTTGCAAGTGCCCTACGATCTCGTGATTTCATCTTCATGGTGTGCCTTATTTATGACATATTATTGCCTGTGGATATATTCTTTGTTCCCAGGTTGACAGGTACAAGACATCGACTCCACCTGGTTTCATAGGTCCGAGTGTGTCTATTGCTCGACGACATTTGATTGGGAGATAGTAGCTAGGATTCTATGCCAATTCCTCACCCTGGTCGTAGTTTGTTGTCGGTCCTCGTATGGTCTAGTGGTTCTATTTTGTTTCGTTTGCCTTGTTTCAATTTATTTTGGAAGTTAGAATAATGTTAGAAATGTGACTAAATTATTGAGTAATTTAATTTAATTAATAAATATTTTAATTTTATGGTAGATTTATTTTATTAATTGATTAAGTTATTTATGTTGAAATGATTTACATTATTCATTTTGGAAATGCATGCATATTTAAGTTGGAATTAGAAATTAGGAAAATGAATTAAAAGTCAATTTAGAAATTTGAAAATTCAAAAATTCAAAAAAGAGATTTCCTATTTTTGTTTTCTGGAATTTATTTGGGTGGTTGTAGGATTTTTGCAAGGATTTTTGCATATCTTTGAATTTCTTCACAAAATAAAAAATGGAGTTTTTGGAGAAATTTTGAGAAGAGAAGGGGAATGATTGCTAAATTTTGTGGGTTTGGAGAAAAGGCTCAAAGAATTTGTAGAGCTTAAGAGGGTCTAATATCATCATCAGGTTCTCATCTTGTTTTAATTGATTTTTTCTTGTTTCAATGGCACATGTGTTGTAGGGAAAACAGTTGTAGCATGTTGATTGTGTTCAAGCAGAAAACCATTCAAATTCTTGCTTTCAAAACTTGTAGAACACCACTCCTTGGAAGGATTGTTTGCAAAATTGGAATGAAATCTTGTTTATAAAATTAGTTTTTTCTTCATCTTTGTGTTCTTCAATTTGTTGGAAATCTCTTTTTGTAGACTGAAATGCATATATATATATATATATATATATATGTTTATTATTTTAATTTTTTTTCCATAGTAGGGTTATGTTGGCCATTTTTTTTTTTAAATGGGTTCGGTTTTTGTAAAAATAAAATAAAATGAAACGATTGTTTTTCGGAAAAAAAACAAGTGTTGCTAGGGGTGTTGGGGGCTCACCCCACCGCCACTCCCATGGGGGCAGAGTGGGGAATTCGTGCCCAGTCCCCTCTGTATGCGGCCTGCGCGGGCTATGTAGATAGTGGCCACCACTATTGGTGGCAGTGCTATCGGCGCTGCCCGCGTGGTAACCGTGGCAACTCCTTCAGTCGCGGCACCTCCCTCCCCGTGGCGCTTCCCTCTCTTCGGTGGTGCCACCTCCTGCAGCTGGCCACTGTCTAATCGCTACTGCCTGGGGCAAAAAAAATCTCGTGGCCTCCTTCAACACCTTCATCCAAGGCATGGGTCCTGAGGTCGCATGACTCAACCCTAGGGTTGGCACGCAAACCGAGGCTCATGCTTGGACTTTTAAAAAATTAAAATTAAAAAATATATATAGTATTATATTTTATTATAATTTAATATTATAATTTTTATAATATTTTAAATATTATATTATTATAATATTTTATTATCATGATATAATATTATATGTTAATGTTATGATTTAGGATAATATTAAATGATTTTAAAATTATGATTTAATATAATATCAAATGCCATCGATAGTTTCATATTATGTTTTATATAATATTATGTGAGATTTAAATAATAGTAATCTTATTAATGTTTGAATATTAACATTTTGAAAATGATTATTTCATTTTATTATTACATTATTTAAATGGGGATGTTTTGTTTTGAAAAATGAGTTTTATTGAATATGGCGTAAATATTTTATTTAAAAATGGGATTTTTCTTTTATCTGATTTATTGAGATATGGGTTAATATTTCATGTATTTAAATGCTATGTGGAAATAAAATGATTTTTTTAAATGGCATATTTAATTCAATTCATTTAACGCATTGATTATCGAATGCTAGTGAGGAAATGGGTTTAGTGAACCCAAAGTAGATTTGATTCTTGCCTTGTTTTTGATCTATTCGTATGGTCATTTGAGAATTGTGGGTTGTAGCATTTAATCAAGTATTCCAATTGGGTTTCCAAGTTTGTGGGTTGTCATACTGTGTAGTCAACCATAGATGGCCTTGGGTATTGCGTTTAACCAGTTTGTTCCCAGTTATCATAAACGGGAGTGTGTTGACTATATGTCATGGTTAGAGATGTGGTACCCTTGGGTTGTGGAGTTGTTCGACGTGTTGTCTTAGAGGAGTGGTTTATAATGAGGGCCAAAACACGAAGTGGTGCTAGGATAACTCATTGTAAGTTGGTTAATCCAGTGATAACTTAATTAACTGATTAGAGTATCATGTAGTATCAAACACTTAATAAGATAATTATGCCTCACTCATGAACACAAGGGCTTCTAAAGACTTGGGTTAAGACGAGAAGGCTTGGAATGGCAAGATAGTTATCTTGTCTCTATGAAAGATAATTGATTCTACATTGGTTAGCATGAGGGGTAGGAAGTCATTAGAGGTCACCAGGATAACCCGAGATGGGGGCCGGGACCTAGATAGACTCGCCAAGATAACCCATGTAACATTGTGATGACACTTCTCTTAGGTCAATAGTATTTTCACATCAGTAATGCAATTCATTATGTAATTTTTGGAAGTATTGGTGATGTCACTATATTTATTTCAGTATGGTTATGTTAGCCTATGTTTAGAGGTAGACATCCTTAGATAGAATTCTTGTTACTATCTCCTAGCATGGGGCATGGGCCGTTGGGTTCCACTTGGTTGGGTGGAATGTGCACCTTCTTCATTGGGCTTTCTCCTTGTACGTGTGGACGAGACTTCCAGTTGAAGAGTTCATGGTTTGAGTTGCAGTTCTTGCTTGTTTTCATTTCAGTTACTCTTGTAATTATTACCCCTCTTGTTATCAATGTGGAATTTGTAATTGTAATCCTATTGATTGGACTTGCCTCATTTGAGAAATGAGTGTTGTAACCTTATTGTTTAATGAATGGAGTAATGCATTTGAAAGTTATTTATTATGCTTGTTGTAAAATTATCTTACTTGGAATGAATGTGTTAATTCATTATTTAAATAATTGTCATGGGTTTTATTTATGTTTGTGTTGAGGTTATATATAACCTCTATCTCGTAACCTTAGAGGTTGTTGTCATTAGTTAGTGAACTTATCTATTTAATTGTACTTAAACAAAACAAAAAAAATAGCTTGTTTAAGTAGTTGTTGCAACTTCCTCTAGGGTTGTGTGGTGGAGCATTACAAGAGGTGTGGGTTAATTTTTTAAATGGGCTTCTATTTTCAAGAAATTTCTTTGCAGGCAATAATTCCACAAGGATTGTAGGGTACAAAATTGATAGTGGTAGAATTCATAAAATTGTGCATAAGAGTACACTCTATTTTGAGACCTTCAGAAACTTTTCTTACTAATGTGGAGGGGAGAACTCTTTTTTTATAGTAGAATCAATTAAAATTAAAAACAATGTTAGCTAACTAGGGTCCATTGGTACTAGGCCTGATTATAGGTCTTCATCACTAGTCCCCTTCAAGTGTTTCATCTCTAACCTTGTGAGGGTTGTTTCTTAGGAGGAAGATAGGGTTTCCACTATGAAGGATGGTGGAAAAATCCTCGCCTATTACATTATTTGTCTCTTGGAAGGAGGGTGTCTCCAAATTTCATGGACTCTAGTTAGAAGAATATTGTTGATGTGACTATGAATAATTTGTCAAGGATCTAGGAAGAACCTCAACTTTACCTTTCTTTGTTGATTTTTTTTGGTGGAACTCTAAGATGAGAGAGTGGAAGGTTTTTTCTCAAAGTTTTATTTTTTTATTTTATTTAAAATTATTGTAGTAGCTTCTAGTTTGTAATGTTAATGATGTCTCATTAAACCATTTTTTAGTTAATTTGTGGTACTAGATGAAGATTCCAACATGTGTTACATGATATACCTATTAATTTGTAGAGGGTTTGGGCTGCAGGAGTTCTCTTTTCTTCACTATGAGCAGAAAATTTATTTTTTAAGGTATGCCCAAAGAATCCAAACTTATTTTAGAGAAGTTAGAGGTTATATATGATTATGATGTTTGTTCTCGGTAAAATTAAATTTAAAAATTTCATTTCTTGATAGTTAATTATTTGTTGTAATATGTCTTGCTCCTTGTATGAAACATTGAAGCCTGATGCATTATTTCCTTTAGGTTGATCAAACCTTTGTTCAATATCATTTGTCATGTGGTTTTTTTAATGTGGAAATAAAGCAACATTATAGGAAGAAAGTAGAGCTTTAAGAATGCATACTTTAATCATTATTTGTCAATCCATTCAATCATTCTAGTGCAAAGAAGGATAAAACCTTCTATTTATAATCTTTGCCCTACATGATGCACTCAAAGTCATTTTCATGTTTGTGGAGGATGCCAATGTAATGTTTGGGGGTTATGGTTTGGTCATTGAATAGATATTTATTTTCAAACCATCATGAATGCTCTTTGGATGTTCCTGCAAAAATGGTGAATGCTTAGAAAACATTACATATATATAGAAAATCTCATTCTCTTTCTCTCCAAATTTTTTAAGTATATACTAGTACCTTTGTAGACACTAAAAATTGGTCTAGGCCTACGAGACCATTTTCGACATAATTCTCATGTTCATGGTCATGATTAAATAATATTAGTTATTTAATTACTTTCTAAATTCACCTATCCTCTATTAATTAAATAGCTTTAATTATTTTATTAATTCATTATGACCTTTATTCTTTCTTGATTAATTAAATAAATTTAATTTATTTAATTATGTCGCTAATTAATTAATTCCCTTTCTAAATGAAATAAATTATTATTTAATTTACCCCTTATCTTGTGCCAATAACCAAACCATCTGGGGGCATCCGCATTTGTACAGAATTCAGAGATATCAATAAGGCATGTCCTAAGGATGACTTCCCTTTGCCAAACATTGAAATGAGAGTGGACCTTGCAATAGGATATGAGATGCTATCCCTCATGGATGGTTTCTCTGGATATAATCAAATCAAGATCGCACATGTGGACCAACACAATACATCTTTTACATGTCCATGGGGAACATATTGTTTGAACATCATGACTTTTGGGATCAAAAATGTTGGAGCCACATACCGACGTTCCATGACAACTATATTCCATGACCTTGTACATACTCTCATGGAAGACTATGTAGATGATCTGATAGAAAAGTCATTGAAAAGAGATAATTACTTGCAAGTCCTAGATAAGATATTTCAAAGACTAGAAGCATACAAAGTAAGACTAAATCCAAAAAAAATGTGTCTTTGGCGTTCAATTAGGAAGACTAAATAAAAAGTGTACCCCCTTTTTGAGCAAGTGTTGGAATGGATGTATTTTTTTTGCTAACTATACTATGAAGAATCTGATAGACTATTGTCTCCCTTGTCATATCTCTTAGGCAATATCTCTACCTCATAAATATATCTATAATATCTCTCCCACTCTCGAGAAAACTGTGTAGTCAGTCCAATGCATAAGGCCCTCAACTCAATGAACCTACCCCATGTCTCCTGCCTCCTAGCCACTACCTGATCTCTCTCTAGGTAGGCACTATCTCTCTCCATCTGCATCACATCATGCTCTATAGTAACTACCCTCACCCACTCCTTCATGGCCTCTACTTGGACATGCAACTCCACTATGTCGGGATCTATGGGAACCTCGTCATCTCATTGTGGTCTCTCTCCCACCTCAGCATTCCAATCCTCCACAATGTGGTCTTAGATCTCCCTCTCTTTCTCCCCCAACACCCCTCTTCCTCCTCCTCCTCATCACCATAACTTATCAATATACCAATGACATCTATCTCCATATCCTACTTTCCCATCACCTCATCCTCCACATGCTCCTCCCCTATAACCTCCTCAATTGCATACTCTCCCTCTATCTCTACCTTCGGCCCCTCTACCACTAGATTCTAGCATTACTACATCCAATCCCTCACCCTCCTCCTCATGGACATGTGACAACCTGTGTCCTCTACCACCTCTCCCTCCACCTCTGCCACCTCTGCCTTTGTTATCCCCATACCTACCACCAGGCCATCCTCCAGTTCTTGTGCCATGCCTCTCAACTAGAGCCATCTGATCCAGATCAGTGTATGGAATAGGCTTGTACATTTCCCACCATGCATCATTTGCTATAGTAGTGCAGGGATCTGCAACCCCACCCCTCCAACCCCATTGCATAGGTTGTAATGATTGAATATATGCCTTTGTTGTTGCCACTAGAATCATAGGCCCCCACAATGGAACATCTCTTGAAGACTGAGCAAACTCAACTCGCCCCTGAGGCTCATCCTAAACCTCCCCAAGTTTTCTCAATACATGGTCAAGCAAGTGCCTCTCAATAATATGAACACTCAAAACAATCCTACCAATCAAATACTGTGTCTATCTACAAAATGGAAAATGTCTATCCTCATCCCTCCATTGAGAACAACCCATATAGGGTCTCCAAATGAACTGAACAAGTGTGTCTAGGGCATGTCTCTGGTAACCGGTATCCCCAACATGACTCTGAGTAATGGTGTCTGCATAACGGAAAATATATGGTGATCTAGCATCTAGATTTGAGGTCACTAGGGGATGAAACATAACAATGTGTTCCCCCACCTAGATCATAAGCAAGGTAGTACCACAACTCATCGACTGTGCATCCCTATATGCAATATAATGTAAATGAAAATAAAACATGGATAGTAAACAAGGCCCCCATGCATATACTACCTGTCGCTCTAACATACCAACCAAAATCTCCCCCACCCAATAGGAAAACCATGACTTTAGCAATTAGGAAGAACAATACCAACAATCAAAGTACATAGCATATAATCTATCCTCTCATATATCTCTACTAATACATGCCATCTAATCTCATAGTGCTCAATACTGAGCCATATAATATCATCCTAAAAATAAAATCAGATAATCTCATTGTATCCTCTATGGGTATCATACATCACTCTCTCACCCCTAATAGGCAATCTCAAAATCCTATAGACATCCTCTAAAGTAATTGTTGCCTCTCTAGTAGGTAGATGAAAATAGTAGGTCTCATAATTTCATCTCTCATAGAGAGTGGTCAACATACCTTTGTTTGCCCGAATAGTGGGAATAGTGCAAACATGGTGTAGTTCTAAACTCCAGATCAAACGTGTCTCAACACTTACCAAATCATCTCGTAGTTCATATGTGGTCGACATCGACTCCCGAGTGTATATAGGATCCAACACAATTTGTACATGCATCAAAATACTATGTGTCAAAAATACAGATTATTCATTTTTACATCATAAAATTTTCAAAAATTTTGATAGGAAAATACGTCATTTCAATATCAAATGTGGTCAACAATCTCAAATGCGTCATTAAATTTTTCACATGTATTTTAGAAACTTAAATGTGTCATTTCAACATGCATATACGTTGTTTGAACACAAATGCATTACACAACCAATCACGCCTACCTAGCAGGAATATGCATCATTTTTAACAAATGCAGTGCATAAATATTGACCTCCCTATCATGGAAATGTAGTGCAATAAAACAAATGTGTTGCACTAACCTACAAGTGCAATCGAGGTCATTCAAGGATTTATATAGATATTTGGTGAGATAATTTTTTCTTGTATTTATGCTTTCATAGATTTCCTTGTTCTTTGTTGTTAATGTAGGATTATATTAGTATTGTTTCTTTTATTAGATTAATCTTGTTTGCAATTTTATTCCAGCATTACAACTTTCATATTAATGCTCAAGAAAACACTTCACCGAATTCTCATAGGCTTTGGATAGCATAGAGAATAACCTAATAAGAAGAAAATAATGTTAATCCAACTCAAATTCCATCCATGGTAGGTTTTTCATTCGAAATAGAGGAGATTGTATTAAACCTATAATAGTATGACAAACTAATAAAAAGAATGCACACTTCTTTACAAAAGGTAGCTAAATAAACATTTTACAATAAAGTTTTAAAACAACTTAAGAGATGTGAAGTGTTGAACAATGTAATGAGAACCATAGGGAACTAGAAAAAAAATGAGTAAATTCATGCCTACAATTGTCTCTTACAATTTTATTAAAGCAAGCATATATTGGATTGTGACAGGTATTTTTTATTAAAGTGAGTAGAAAAGAAAATCTAATAATCTAATGAGAAAAAATAATATCAATCTAATCCAATTTCCATCTACAGTGGGTTACTCATTTGAATAAGAGGAGACTTACTACCAAACCCACAATAGGATGGAAAACTAATTAAAAAATGTATCTTTATTTATAGTAGATAGCTAAATCAACATGTCACAACAAATTTTTAGAAAAAAATAAGAGCCATAAAGCATTAAATAGTGTAAAAAGAATCAAAAGGAAATAGTTAACAACTTCAAATGGTGGTGTATGGAATTTAGACTAGTGTCAATTTAGTAAGGCCATGCTTTCAATTTTATCTTACATTTTTATTAAAGCCGAGCATGCATTGGGTGAGTGACACGAATATTTTTGTTTCAATAATATCATCAATAGAATCTCTAGGATAAACTTCTATTCAATTCAATGAATAGGGGAAGCAAACAAGAAAAATGAGAATGTTATAGAATATATAAGATACACTTCTATCCAAATCAATGAATAAGGAAGGTGGGTAGTCAATAGGCCAACTCTATTTCCAAGATAGAATGTGAATTTTCTCTATGACAATGTTATTCAAGCAATCTACGAGCCCTTGTTGTTGAACAAAATTTCATCATCCTTTTTTATCTAAGGCAATGTCTTTATTTTTGGAATATATTGTCTGTAAATATCCTTGACTTAGGCATGTACTTGTCCTGAGTGCTTATCCAAAGAAATGGCATTGACTAATAGAGCATGGAAGGAGAAATTGTTTTAACTAGGATTTAATAAGAAGGGGATGAAGCCATAATAGCTACAAGAGTTGAGTTACAAGTGGTATCTTGTTATACAATCCAAATATATTTATCTTGACTACTGATAATATATGCACAAGGCACATACAGGGTGGTCTTGACTACTCATCCCTTATTTCTCAATAGTGGGTAAGAAGCTATAGAGAACCTTAATCAACACTAAATCAATTTCCAAAAAGATTTTCAAAAGTGCAAAGATACTAAATGATATTATTTCAGGTAAAACACGATCATCAATCCTGGAATTCTTGACACTAAAAATATGATAAATGAGAAAAGTTGATTGCTACTAAGTCTAATTATTTCCACACTTGCTTCCAAGGATTAACATAATTGGAACTATTTCTTTTTAAGGTGGGACAAATGATTTGGGTGGATAATTCAAATACTTAGACCATTCTAATATCCTAGGACAATGTTAGATCATGCTTCATGGTTTGTGGATAGGACACTAACCTAAGGACTACTATCTCTCCAAGATTATTAATACATTTCCATTGAATGCCACAAATTTTTTAGTGGAATGATACAATCTGGGTAGATTAGATATGGTGCCATTATGTGGTCTACTTAGTTGGGGTTCTAGCCACTTACAAAACAAACCACTAAGATATTTTCTCATAACCCATGACACCACTGCGTTTTGATAGTGTAACATTTTGACCTTAATCGATAGAAGGTGAATAATCATGTGGAAGATGAGACATTATAACTTCCATCATGATTCTTTAGCTTTCATAGATTTGTAACAATAAGCATAGTCCATACAATAGATTTCATGGAATAAACAGAACATAGCTTAGACAGACTGTGGAAGATAAACAACAACAAAAAATAAATAACCCTCAAGATTATGTCATGTACACAACATATAAATTCATAGGCATCTTTAGCTCTTATTTATTGTTAATATTATTTATATGCATATAAAACACATGCTATGAGCTAGATCATCTATCCAAGCATGAAAAAGGAAAAGCATATCAATGAACAGACCAAATTTTAATAGTCCACTTGAAAGTGTCATCATTTTCTAGAAAAAATATTTGTTGGCCACAATTAGCCCTTCCCTTAGTTTCATTGATAACTATAATTTTGCAGCATGCTTACCAATGCAATAATTTTAGCAAACTATGTTACACCATATCCACTTCAAAATTAGGATGCCTAACCTTCTCTCTACCTCTCCTCACTATATTTCTACCTACTCCCTCCCTCTCTCTCTCTATCTCCTTCCCTCCATTGCTCCCTCTCTATTTTATATTTTTTCTCTCCCTCTACCTAACCCCTCTCTCTACCTCTCCCTCTCACTCCCTTCTTTTTATCTTTTCTTTCCATCTCTTTACCTACTTCTCTCTCATGTCTCTCTCCCTACCTCCCTCCCCCTATTTATTTGAGAGAGGGAGGGAGGGAGAGGTAGGGAGAGAGAGGTGAGATAAATATAAGTATAGAGCAAGGGGAGGAATAGAGGAAGAGTTAGGGAGAGAGCTGAAGTAGAGATGAATGGAGAGAGAGAGAGAGGGTAGAGAGGGAAGGGGGTAGAGAGAGAGGGAAGGAGATATAGAGAGTGGGGTGACAAAGAGGGAGAAAGGGAGGTATAGAGAAGTAGAGGATGAACTAAGAGATAAGTAAGATAGAGAGAATGGTGAGATAGAGAGTAGAAAGGGAAGAAGGGAGAGAAAGATGGGTGAGGGAGGGGGAGAGAGATTATTTAGAGAGAAGATGAGAGAGTAGGAGGAAGGTGGGGAGATTTAGAGATAGGGAAGGAGGGAGGGAGATGTAGAGATGAAGAGAGAGAGAGATAAAGAGAGGAGGGATGAAGAGAGAGGTGAGATAGACAAAGGTAGAGAGGAAAGGGGTGAGAGAGGTGAGAGAGGTGAGAGAGAAAAATATGGAGGGAGAGGTGAGAGATAGAGAGAGTAAGGGAGGGAGAGATAAGTGATATAGAGATAATGAGAGAGAGAGAGAGATGTGGAGATATGGAGAGAGAGGGAGAGAGATAGAGAGAAGTAGATAGGAAAATAGGGAGAGAGAGAGAGAGAGAGAGAGAGAGAGAATTAGAGAGAGAGGGAAGTAGAGAATGATGGATAGGTATGGAGTGAGAGAGAGTGGAGTAGATAGGGAAGGAGAGAGAGAGAGAGAGAGAGATAGATAGATGGGGGATGGATGGAGGTAAATTGAGAGAAATTTTAAATCTAGAGAGAAGAATAGGCAAAAGGAGTAAGGTGGAGATATTAAGAGAGAGAGGGGGAAGGATTGAGGGAGAGGTAGATATGGAGAGAGATAGAGATAGTTATATAGTGAAGGATAGAGAGAGGGGAAAGGAGGAAGGGATAAGTAGGGAGGGAGAAGTAGGTGAGATAGATAGTAGAGAGGGAAGGAGATAAAGAGGGGAGGGAGGGAGAGAGAAAGAGAGAAGGAGAGAGGGAAGGAGAAAAAGATAGACTAAGGGAGAAGATAAAGATAATGAGAGGGAGAGAGAATGGTGAGATAGAGAGTAGTGAGAGAGAGAAGTGGAGAGAGAGATGGATAGGTAGAGAGGTGAAAGAAAATAAAAGGGGGGAGTGAAATAGGAAGACCTAAAAATGAGGTAGGGGGTATCCACTTAATCATAAAATCCACCTTTTCCATGTTTATTAGGAAGAGGGGTAGTGTCACAAATGGTTAGAATTGACTTGCAACTCCCAAGGATAATGGTTTTCTTTTGAAATATTTTGAAGGTTGGGAATTTTGATTTTGGTTTAATGTGGAAATTTTTTGTTGGAGGGATGAAACATTTTGCAAAATTTGGTTAAGGACAGAATCATTGGCCTTGTGTTTTGAGATGGAGGTGAACAAGGTGGAGGTGTATATGTATTTGGAGGACAAGTGAATTGAAAATTTATGAGAGGTGATGGGTTAGGAGACATGAGATTTGAATTTACAAAGCTAAAGGGATTCCCGGTGGAAATACCTAAAGTTGTATTGACATTTCTAGAGGGTTTCCTTCTTATAGTAAAAATTGGATGAGTGTATGTAGGAATAGAGGCCACAATTGTAGGAGGAATTGTATTTCCACCTTGAATTTGAGTGTACCCAAAATTTTGAGCCCAACTAGCCATTGTAGGAACATGATTGTCAATATTATGAGCTAGGCTATGCACAAGTTCTATTCCTTGTTCATTATCAATAATTTTCCTCATGTTATCTATGATAGGAACCATAGTACTATCAATGTATTCCATGCTCACAATTTTTTGAAATTTTTATAAGGCTTCATCTATTTGTTTTAGTTTCTATTGAGGGACATTAGTAACCATTATGTCAACATTAGTCACATTGGCTGTGGGTAAGGTGGTCATGGGAAATTTGGTATCAAAGTTATGGTCCATAATGGGTTGACCAACACTGAGAGTGAAAAATATAAAAAAATCAAGATCCACGGTGGATGTACTAGCGTGAGATGGCATGAATCTTGAATTATGTCTCACTAAAGTATTGGAAATAGGACACCAGGTTGTGAATCTCATACACGTTTCACTAGACCAAAAGTGTACCCAAAATGGAGAAAGGAACTATACAAATATAACAAACACCCAAAAGTATGAATCATAATGCAAGTATGTCAAAATATTTTGTGATTTTCAGATTTGAAGCAAGATAATTTACTAATTATTCTATGCAAAAACTAAAAATTGATGTCTTTTTAATGCTAATTTTTATTTCAAACAATGCACTTATTTTGACCAATTGAACTTAATGCAAGAGAGTACAATATTTTTTGTTTTTTAAAACCGAAACATAGATCTAACAATAGAATTCAATGAAGCAAATAGAGAAAAAATGAATAAATTTAAAAGAGAACCTATACAAGGAAAGGTTTTCCCAAAAGAGAATGAATCTTTGTACATGGGTTGGAAAAAGTCAAGTTTGAGTTTTTGGTTTGATGTTTGAACTTTCTATTTCAGGTTGTATACTATGAATTCTTATAGATATTTCCAATTTCAAGTGTCTTAATGTAAGTGCAATCAGGGGAGTGAATAGGAATACCTAAAAATAAGGGACCTATACCAAAAAGAAAAATGGGGTGTCCACTGATGCAAGAGGGTACTCCCCTCTGCCCAAAAATACACACTCACACAAGTTTGAAATTCATTCAACAACGCAGTGAAAAATTGCAGCAACAAAACTTTTATTTTATTCAAATCAACATAAAACTATTTTTTTACAAAAAAAATCAACTATGTCCTTCAATGGCCTCTCTTACACATTTAATTTTCTTCTCCTCAATCTAGGACAAAAACTTCCTCTTCTTTTTCCACCCGCACAACATATTGTTTGATCTTATTTAATTAAAACCTTTTCTATATGAAGCTCCCTAAAAGACTCATTCTTGGCATCTAAAACCAAATGTGTGCAACCCTTCACTCAATTCTTTCATCACAATGGCATTGCCTCCCCTTCTTATTTTTTATTTTTCCAACAAATAAATGGATGCAATGTTTTCATTTCTTGTTCTCTTCTTTGGCTCTTCACATTATTCCCCCTACATTTCCTTTTTCTTCCTTTTCTTTTATTTATTTTACAACTTCCAAGTTTTGGTACAAACTAGAAATTTTAAATAAAAGAATAAATATTTCTTTTTCTGCAATTTTGAACACGGTCATAATGGTTATAAAAATCATAGTCATTTAATCACTTGGAGAAATTGGTGAATAAACAAATTTCACAAATATATGATTCCATTGCAATAATAATCCCTTTCAAAATTAATTCAAGAAGACTGAATATGTTTATTCTATGTAAATGGGTGTTGATAGGGGAAAAACTCAAAGTTCTCCTATTTGTACGAAAATTGGTGAGTAGGCTCGAGATGATGTCCTCAGGTCCTTTACAATACAATTTCGCTCTAGCCTTCATAATTTTAAAAAGTTAAAGTTTCTCCAAGAATTTCCATGCAAAAGGAATTTACTTGATTCCTTACAAATTTTCTAGAAATAATTTTCAAAACTGCCCATGGAGCCTTAAAACAACATTTTGGGAAAAACTTCAAATTCACAATTTGACTACATAGTTGAGTTCTTTCTATAGAGAGATTCTACACATGACCAAAAAAAACAAAAAAATGTAAGAAAAGAAAGCCAACAATATTTTTGGTTGGTTTTGATCGCATGTACACTCGTGTACTCTTCCACTAGACATGTCAGGTAGAAATATTGTGAGCATAGGATCATAATGGTGGAGTTTAGTAGTTAGACTACTCTTCTAGGTTGCAACCAACCTGCAATGAACTCCATAGTTGAATCTTGTACACCAATTTATTCCTTCTTCCTCTTCTTCCAACATCTTTCTAGAACACTCACCATCTTCCTCCAACAACACTCCACTTCATCCTTCCTTCCTCTCGTGGACTCATGTCCACCATGAACCATCCTCCTCCACCAAACACCCTCTATTCTCTTCTTCTCATTCATAGGATCCAACCTACTACAGGTCGACCACCTCCACCAAAATCCTATAAGATCTCCACAACTTCTACATGCAAACAATTATCCATACACCAATTTTCAATCACATGATCTCTCTTTCCATCAACTAATTATTTATTCACCTCAACCATGTGAAAATTCAACTCAACCTTCTCATCACTAAATTCAAGAAAATTAAATTTTACCTCTTTCTCTTTTTTTTTATAACATCATATTTTAATGCAACATCTTCCACATCTCCATTAGCTGCAACTTCCTAGTACTTCATCGTTGTGACTACATCCTCTATTTTTGTAATCACTTCTTCATTTTCTTTCACCTTCGTTTCTTCTTCACATACCTTTGTAGGGTTTCTCTTACCTCTTTCTCCTTCCATCTGGAGCTACAACAATGATTTCTTCTATTATTCTTTATGTTGTCCTTTTCAAGAGAACCTTCTTCTCACTTCTCTTCACCACTTTCTTCTCACTCTTTCCAATGTTCTTTTCCACTTTTCCTTGAACCATCTTTTTCATCGCTTCAATCATTTCATCCTCCACATCATCCCAATACTACTCCCAAAATAGTATTTGTATGGTTCTCCTCATGTCCCAATCCATCTTGTCTGCTACAATTTTCACAACTCACATTCTTCGCGACTTCAAGATCTCTCTCTTGCTGCTCAAGATTCCTCACATATCTGCAATAGCTCTCACAAGCTTCTTCTCAATCATTTCACACACTTTCTTCTCGGTGTGAATTACCTCTCGATCAAAAAAACATTCACACTTCCACCCACATGTCCTAGTGGATCCTCTCCACACTCATGATCTCCTACTCTGATACCAATTGATGCAAGAGGGTACTCCCCTCTCTCCAGAAACATACACTCACACAAGTTTTAAATTCAATCAACACAGTGAAAAATTGCAAAAAATATATAATTAATTTATTCAAATCAACATAAAAGTAATTTGTTACAAAAACATTCAACTCTAGCCTTCAATGGCCTCTCTTACACATTCAATTTCCTTCTCCTCAATCTTGGACAAAAAAATCCTCTTCTTATTTCCACCTGCACAATTTATTGTTTGATCTTCTTAATTAATTAAAATCTCTTCTATATGCATCTCGTTCAAAGACTCATTCTTGGCATCTAAAACCAAATGTGTACAGCCCTTAACCCAATTCTCTCCTCACTATGGCACTACCTCCCCTTCTTATTTTCTATTTTCCCATCAAATAAATGGATGCAACCTTTTCTTTTCTTGTTCTCTTCTTTGGATCTTCACATTATTCCCCCTACATTGTCTTTTTCTAAATTTTCTTTTATTTATTTTAAAAATTCCAATTTTTGGTGTAAACAGGAAATTTTAAATAAAAGAATAAATATTGCTTTTTTCTGCAATTTTGAACACTGCCATAATGGTTATAAAAATCACAATCATTTAATCACTTGGAGAAATTGGTGAATAAATAAATTTAACAAATATATGTTTCAATTGCAATAATAATCCCATTCGAAATTTATTCCAGAAGACTCAATATGCCTATTCTATGCAAATGGGTGTCGGCAGGCAAAAAACTCAAAGTTCTCCCATTCACATGAAAAATTGGTAAGTAGGCTCGAGATGATGTCCTGGAGTCCTCTACAAAAAAATTTCACTCTAGCCTTCATAAATTTTGAAAAATTAAAGTTTCTCCAAGAATGTCCCTACAAAAGGAATTTACTTGATTCCTTACAATTTTTCTAGAAACAATTTTTAAAATTGCCCATGGAGCCATAAAACAATATTTTGGGAAAAACTTCAAATTCACAATTTGAATGCATGGTTGAGTTACTTTTGTAGAGATATGCCACACATGACTGAAACAAACCAAAAAATAAAATAAAATAAAACCTACAATACTTTTGTTTGGTGTTGATTGCATGTCTACCCGTGTGCTCTTGCACCATCCACCAATCATGAATCCACCTTTTCAATGCTCATTAAGAAGATGAATAGTGTCACAAATGGTTAGAATTGACTTGAAACTCTCAAGGTGAGTCAAACCTAGGTTCTAAGACTATGTTGCCCTAACCTCCTTATGAAAGAAATGATTGAACAACAATTTTGGGACAAGAAGAAAAGTGCATTAGCAATCAAAATTATGAGATATAAAACTTGAAACATGAAGTATTATGATAACACTAGAAGAACCAACCATTAACCAAAAAATGTGAGAAGGTTAAGATGGTATGTACTTGGCTCCAAAAGTGAGATTTAGGATCTACTGAAGGATATATTTTCCCAACAACGAATGGGTCTCTTTATAGGGATTTGAAAATTCATTTTGTAGTCCTCTGATGTCAAATCTAAGGATCATCAAAAATTCAAAAATAAAACATGTAGGTGAGTTTTCGTGTCTTGACAAGTTTAATGACAACTTTGAAAACTTTGCAAAATTCCACTTTTTATCCACTTTCAATCCTTCTTCACCCACAAATCTGCAGACACAAAGAGAGGAGAAAAATGTTTTTTTTGGTGTATAAGGGTTTATCTTGGTCAACCCCTAGTTTAGTAAATAAACCTTGACAAAGAAATAAAATCATAAATGGGAGGAATGGTGAATGAACAATAGCTTTTTATAACTCACCAAACCCTTTAATGTTTGACCTTAGAGGACTGCAGTCTAACTCATTACTCCAAGGATTGGATCTTGCATGGAATGGCTTGATTGGATGCTTGATTTGACATTTGACTTGATGCTTGAAAAATATAAACCTACATCATAATGTTAGCTCAAAAACATGCATGAACACACATAAATCCTTACCGCCCACCCATAGCGGCGGACCCCACTGACCAAGGCTTCGCCCATCACTCGAGAGAGGGACCGACCTAGCCCTTCGGAACCGACTTGAGATGAATAGGTTAGTTCTGAAGGGGCATGGTTTCCCCCTTCGGGTCGAGTGGTGGCAGAGCCTCAGATGGTGGGGTTGGGGTGTACCCCATTGACCAAAGGTGAGTATGGTCGGTGTGTAAGGCACATATGGTTAGTGAGAAAATCTCTAGTGGGGTTTGTGCCTTTGGTGGGGTCCGCCCAACTAACTATAATCTACTGACTACCATAGAATTTGAGGGGCACAACTCACCTTATCCTAGAAAGTTGATTAATTACTCCCAATTCTATAATATACCTCTTGGGGGGGCCTAGGGTCTTGCATACACATAGTCATAATGTGCCCCTTTAATCATAAGGGTGTATGTAATCATTGGTTGTCTTCGGGAAAAACCCCTTAGAATAGTAGGGGGGCAGAATGGCGGGCATAACTCTAGTTGCAGGGGTAGGATTTGAACCTACAGTCTTCTAGTCATGAGCTTGATGAGTTGACCAATTACTCTACCCTGTTGTGACCCTATAGTCTAGTTCAAATCCTCACCCTATCCAAACTATCCTCGAGTTTTTCAACAGAAATGACATCAGTGAATACTATCTCAAAACTATCCCTCAACGTCATCACTTTTCCCAATGAATGGTAGGGGGCTATCAAATACGATGGGCCCCCCCACCCATATTCTATATGTAGCATGCCTATACTTATGCCCTCCAACCACTTTGTCTAGTGATTTTTTTGGAATGCAAACGTGAATCCAGATTCTATACGTAACACTAGAATTCCCCCCCACCCGCTATAACCCACCCCCCTTAGAATAGTAGGGTGAATAGGTTGGTCACGAAGTGTAGGTGAATAGATAGTAGGGAAACCTCTAGCTTATACTAGCAAGCCAAAACCTAAGGTGTATCTATATCCTCCCCTCACCCCCAGTAGGGTTCACCTTTTCACTAATGGCATTAAGGCTAGATTCTCTACGTAACACTAACCCCACCTAAGGCCATATGGTTGGTGTCAAAGGCATGCCTTGGGTTGGAGAACCTTCAAGTGGGAGGGCCCCTACTATTCTATGGGGCTTCCCTAAGGCGAATAGGTCGGTCCAACCCCACCATCCCATTCACTTTAGGGTAGGGAAAGCAAGTTGATTAATTAACCTTACAATTCTATGGTAGGTTATGGGATGGTTAGTTGTTGGGGTGAGTGGTGGAAAATACAATGAATAGGATAACGACTAGCCTCCCACCCATCCTAGATGTACTGATGTTGTTGTTTCACCAGATGGCTATTAATAAACCTAATAAAATAAGGAATCATAGTTCCCTTGCATAGGAACCATTGATTTATGCACTTGACTACTACTGCCCCACCCCACCCCTATGGGAATCGATCGCTAGATCATACTCTCTTATCCCTAGATCAAGTTGATGGGCCTTCCCTAGATCAGAGAAAGTTGATGGCACAATGTAGTGTATGGACCTTTATGAGATTAGGGTCTCGTATCGTTGGGGACACCCTATAGTTGGAGGCACTCAACCCAACCTAAGGCCAGGGGTGGGTGGGTATAGGCAATAGGGTGAGAGAGCCCCCCCCCGGCGCCGAAGGCTCTCTGGGCTCGACAACCTATCTCATCTCCATCTGGGATCTGGCATCCCATCCTCCCCTCCTTCACAAACAAAGAGTTGGGTGGAGGGGGGGGGGCAGATAGATATAGGCTCACTGGAGGACCCTATATATCTATCTGGCCAATCAAAATCTTAGTGAATCACCGCCCCATCGATCGATTGATAGTTAGATAGAATAGTCATTCCATATATATCCTCCCACCCACCCCTAGGGTGATAGGGATTGCACATGCAAGTAGATATGACTGTCAAACCAACAATTATCCAAAATGCTTTAGTGTAATTCGATTACCAACATGGTTTTTTCGAGGACTCTACTCGCTTGGTAAATGCCCTCCTACCCCTACTCCAAACTATTTGATTCTCTAATCTATTTATGGAGAAGGCGTGCTATCTATTTCTACTATCAAGGGCTATGAAAAAGGGGGGGTAGGTTTCTTGATCAGAGATCCATGGATTGGACAGTCTTTGCTCTTGGCCCATGAAGCAAGCATGACATTTCTTTTCCTGCCCCTAGGGGCTATTTGGAATCGCCCATAGGGCTGGGCCCTATAGATAGTATAGTATATAGTAGTGATGTTGAGATATAGAGGTCGGTGGTGAGAAATTTTGATTGAGGAGAGCTGAGGAGAGTCTATCTCAACTATAGTCGGGGGGATGGTAGCCCCTACCCCTCACTATAACTGTAGCCCCCTAGTGGAGCAATAATATCCCTTCCAGCTATCTCCTCCCTATGAATAGGGTGGGAGGGCCCCCCCACTCACCCTCTATAGTTTAGTAGCATCTGAAACCAGCTCAAATTCCCTACCTCTCTGCATGCAGGGGGGGTCCTCCCAAGGCTGGGTGGGTGGATGATAGTTGGAATGTTATGTAGAGAATCTTCCACCTTGTCTGGTAATCTTGGTACGCTTCTTTTATTTGTTTCCAACTTAGATAGATTCTGGTCGGATCAAGATGGCAGACCAAGATTATATATATGATATGTGAATGAGGAATCGATCAAGGTGGGAACTTAGGAGGAGATAGTAGGTCGAGAATCAATCTCTCCTTAATAGAAATTCTCCGTGAAGAGTTTTTGATGTGTTGTTAGCTCAAATCTATTTCCCTCCCATTATCATTTCTATAGAAGCAGCTCTACTATCTATAGTAAATCGATCTGGTAGGTAGACCATTAGGTTATTCCATCAATTCGTGTTGGCATCCAAACCGACCATTTGACATTAGTTATAACTATAGTTGTACTCAAACCACTGTACTAAAGTGGATTGATCCAATCCTTCCTAGTTCTAGTTGCCCCAAGAACTTTCTATACTTAGAGTTCCTTGATTCGGGTTGGAATAATACATTTAATGGAGGGGACTAAACAATGGCATTGGTTCAATCTGAATGAGAAGAGATATGGATAAAATATTGGAGGGAAAGGTGGGATAATAAACAAGAAAGGGGGAGCATGGATTCAGTGGTGACTAGGGGGAGATATTTTAAGGATTGGGCTTCCAATCAGGTTGAATAAATGCTATAAATCTAGGGAAGCAGAAGTGGAAGAAGATTTGCTATCCACATTTCAACTGGGTTCAATCGGGGACTCAACTGTTAGGATTGGTTAAGAGGAATTTCACCCAAAATGTGTCAGGATAGAAAGGAAGGTCGAGTGGCCAATATATATTGAAGGGCAAACCCATGGGGGCAGGTCGATAGGATGGCCAAATGGCCTACCTAGCGCCCAACCCTTCGGGACCTAATGCCTGCTTTCGCCAGCCAACCATATTGGCCTTAGGTTGTCATAGCCAAGCTTTAGGTCAGTCCTGAAGGGCATGGTTGGTAGAAAATCCAACCCCATCATCCTCCCCTTCAGGGAGGTAGATTATATTCATGGGAGGATATAGAGATGGGCCTGAGAAAGAATCCCTAGTGGTGTGGTTGGGGCCACTACGGATGGTGGGGTGGGTTACTTTGGTCGGTGGGAGGTAATTCTAGTTGGTGGGTAGGAGGATATGTTGGGCATCACCCCGGCCTATTTTTCATGGGTTTAGTCAGTCCAATGCCTACTGTATCAAAAATTTGATTCGGTTCAATTTCTATAGTTCTCGACTGATGATTTCTGCTCTTATAAGGAATGGAACTTTGAAAGATTATTATTAGAGCTGTGAGGAAAAGAATGAAGTTTATTTTGTGTTCTAACAAAGATCTCTTCCTCTCTATCATATAATAGAGATCATCTATTTGGGTGGAAAGGGCCTCTTCAATCATGGGATTATATGTATGGACCATCCACATGTATAACCTACTGCCTTTCCAGTGGGCCAAATTATTCTCTAACAACATTCTACTATAGTGATCCACCAGATACCATTCTACCATTAGTTGGTTTTGTAATGAATTAATTTCACCAAAAGTGGCAGATAGTACCGATAACAACTCATACAACATTGTCAAAAATGTCATCATACATAACAACAGATCGGAGTAGAGGGTATGGTATCAGGATCAAACTCGTTCTATTTATCAATCGCCTAGAGTTTTATCGTGATTGATTTGGATCTTAGGATCATAGGGGATTCAAAAAATAATTGAGATAAGGGGCCCCCCACCTTCCCTATTAATAAAATTTGTTGCCATTTGAATGGTCAACAATCAGGGGAGCGCTTCTCATGCACCTTTATAAGTCAAAAGATGCCTACCCAGACCTACCAGTTATAAATCAATTATAATTCCCCCTCCACCCAGATTATATATGTAACATGCCCAACCCCCATTCAATTTGTATAGTTCTATTCTACCCTGAATCATAGTCCCCCGATGGAGTGGTCAAGACATCTATGAGATACTGAACTTAAGTGAGATCAGTGGAAGGCCAAATTAGATTGCTTGGTTCGAATGGGAATAGGGTGAACTTCATATTCCATATAGAGTATCCCATTTCGTATGGGATTAGGGGCATTGAGAAATTTCCCCTCAATCAATGGACATCCATGATAGAAAATAATTTAGGCAGCCTAATCAAGAAGGTAAACCGGATCCACTGCTAGGATTAGATTAGATGAGGTGCAGGTTGATTTCATGCTAGAGGTAGGTAGGCATTTAGGGATAGATAACCACCTAAAATATCTCTCTCCATATGTGGGGTTGGGTGGGGGGAATGGGCTCAGGGTGGGTGGGGGGATAATAGCATGAAAGAAATTATCCACTATGAACAAGTGTTCACAACAATAGCCTATGAAATCAATTTGATAACCGACCGAGAGGAGATAGTTCACACTGCTTTTATAGGGGTTACCCACCAACCGAGGCTCCACCACCATAAACCCCACCAAGGGGGTGGGAGGATATAGGGGTTGGCCTTGGGTGGGAGGCTATATAGAGTTGATTCTAACCAACCTAAGGCCCATCTCTATATCCTCCCATGAATATAATCTACCTCCAAGTAGGGGGGCCCGATAGGTGGAGCCAACCCCACCGACCTATAGAGGCGTATCAACAATAATCTATTGACTATTAGAGAACCACTATGATTTGGGTGGGTGGGAAACTATAGTTCTAGAACTATGATTCCCCCCCAACCAACCCATCCGATGAACTCCCACTTTTATGATCTACCTCATGAAGGGACCGGTGGACGAAGCCCTAGTGGTGAAGCACCAGTTCAGTGGTTAGAAGCTAGGGCTGAATTTTGGTGAAGCCCCAATGGGGTTGGGGCCTTGGGTGGTGGGGTCTTCAATAGGTGGGAGGAGATGATTCCAGTTTGAATAGAAGGTGCCCTTCTAGGGGGGTGAAGTGACTTAGCGAATTGAAACGTCTAAGTAGCTATCCCCTCCTTTCCTATAGTTAGTTGTGAGACTGGGGTGGGACATTTCATGTTACGTACTACATGTTGGTGCCCCGAGGTTCAATTTTGAACAGTCAAAGTCGTGGTTATTAGGGAGTGCATCAATCCACCTCCCCATCATTATGTGAACCTTAACCTTGTAGTTCTTCCTTCAGCTAGTGGTTCCAACCCTAGAGATAGTAGGGAAACTCCATTTTCCAACTAGAACAATAGTGGGCTATGGTTACGAGGTTGAGGTTGGCTTCTTCTTCGGCTCATTCAACTTTAAATAGTAGGGCATGAGAACTTCTTCTTTCTCTCCTAATTGTGGCAATAACAGTCAGAGGATAGCAACGTCTTGTCAAAATTCCCAATCCCCCGAATTGAACTGTATTTCCCAACCCCACTATCCAAGGCCCCAACCCCACCAGTAATTAATAAGCCTGCTAAGATAAGCCTACCATAGAATAGTAGGGGCCCTCCCACTTAATTAATCAGTTCATTAATGCACTTTCTAGTTCTCAAGTAAGGAGATGAAGGTAGATTATATTCGTGGGAGGATATAGAGATGGTGGGCGGACCCCACCGATCGAGGCTCTACCACCGACGTGTGCTTCGCTAACGACCCCCCCTTATTCTAGCTTATTCTAGTGTATTCGTTGCAAGTGAATTAATTGACCCTAAGGCCCTGCCTATCTCCCACCCCCACCCCCAAAAAAAAAATTTAGGGCATTCACCTTTTCACTAATTAATTGATGAGGTAGATTATTTCTACCCAACTATATTTCCCTTTGGGACCACCCAACAACATGAGAAAATTCTAGCGGACATGACTGGAAAACCTAGCCACCTATCTCCACGCTTTGGGAAATTTTTCAACTTGAGAAAAAGTCTAGGTCATATGGGGTCAAAACAAGCCCAACGGAATTTCCCTTTCTAGTCAATCAAGGCAATAGCATGATCAAAATTTTGTACCTCCCCAGGTGAAAAGGATGGCCAGATTCGAGCACCTCATTTGCCTCAGTTGGGTTGGTTATTATACATGGATAGGGTTCACGCGATGGGTGGAGTTTATGACAAACTCTATCTCAATATAGAATGCTCTGGGAGGCAACTGGCGACATCCATGGATGTATGTTCCGCGGGAATAGATGGCATGGCATCATGATGAACAATATGGATAGGGCACTCACTCTGTCAGGAATCAGTGTCGATCTCCCAACGAATCCCCCTATCTATATATCTCCTTTGAGCACATATGCATGTGATAGTAAGAGTAGAGTGCATATCTTTCTCGAAACTCGACCCCTATCTATAATCACTCTAAATTCGAGGTGGGGGGACCCATTATCTCTACTCAGCAACTATAGTTCTTTGGAGATTCTTTGGAGAAACTATAGTTGGGGTGGGGGGGAATTTCCCTACCCCTATCAGAAAACCACTCTATACCAAGGTCTCCCCCCACCCCAATCTTCTCTCCTAACTCCACTATTAGGGTCCCCCCCTACTCCATATCCCCTTGACATATAGCTCTCTCCACTCTATGGAGGGAGGGCTATGATCCAATGTGATAAAGGTAAGACATTGATCACATTCATGGAAGCTTGGATTGGAGTGATTTATTTGATGCATATAGATATAACCACGAGTCTAGAGTTGTGTAAGCTTGGATTGGATTGATTCATGTGTAGCATAGAGATCTAGCCATGAATCTAGATTAGGGGTGGCCGAGAGGCTTCTCCGTATAGAATCCCATCTAATCCAACCACCCCCCGACTATAGTTTATTTTAGTTGGCGTTTAGAAAAAAGGGGTGATGAGTGGAGTGGATTGATCATTTTCTTCCTTCTCTCCTTATTGGTACATGGTAGCTCAGAACCAACTACAATTCCCACCCATAACAGTGGACCCCACCACCCGAGGCTCCAAACCACCCAAGCTCCACCACCACCCATAAGCCTAAAAAGGAATATATGTCAGTGGGGTCCGCTACATCTCTATATCCTCCCACCCAAGGCCTATTCCTATATCCTCCCACAAATAGAATCTACCTCCACTAGTCATTCCCACCTGGTTTCATCGGGTGGGGGGACAAAAGGGGTTGTCGAGTTGGGTGGGAATCATAGTTGGCAGCCTTCGGCACCGACCATATTGGTATTACGGTGGGGTGAGAGGTGGGTGAAGCCCTGGTCGGTGGGGTTAACCTAGGGTCAGAGGAGATAGATGCATCAATCCCTAACTAAATCTAGTCGAGTGCATACTACAGCTTCTCGATCCATTCACACTTGATAATGGGGATTTTGGCAGGGAGTTCTATGAGCGGTCACGTCCACATATGGCTCTGTGAAAAGGGGGAAATGGCCTTGTTCTACCCTACTCTCATCTTCAATGGGGTTTGATTTTTCTCTTCTAAGGGAGTATGCCAATATGATCTTAATGAGGTGTAGAGCTTTTCATCTGACATTCGTTCAGCTTCCTTCTACTCTCTAATGCTCTTGGCTATAATTTTTCTCCTTCAAAAGTCTTAGGATTGCTCAAGAATTGAATTTGATAAAATAACCTTGTATTTATAGGTGATTCCTTAATTACTTAACAATTAAACATCACAAGTCGACCTTTGAAATTTGAATTCAGATCACTAAAATTCCACCAAAACATACTAAAAAATAGATCTTGATACTTAAGAAGGACCCATTAACCCTTGGGTGAATGGGTCCTAGGTCCTAAACCTAGGACACACATTTTCTAAGATGTGTAATTAAGTGTAGGAATTGATTAAATGTGGATTCCCCTTTTGGAAAATGAAATTAATTAGGCTTGTGAATGCACAATTGGGCCAATTAAAGGCTTAATTAAGTCCAATTAATTAAGGGGATCGTGTGAAAATGTAAAGGTGTACATTTTTTGACACTACAAGAGGTAGTTATTGAGCTCAAGGGAGAGAGAGTAAATTAAAGAGATGAATATAGTGTGTGAGAGAGATAGGTATATAGCATAAGGAATAAACAATAAGTGGGATATATAGAGAGAAAGATGATACAACTTGATAATTATTGACCTCCTAATTACTGAAATTTGACTATTTGAAAAATTATAAGATCTTTCAAAAACTATATTTTGCATTATAACTCCTAGAGATCTGAAACCACTCTCAAACATCCTAAAACTATATAAATGAAATATAACTTAAAGTATAATAAATTAAATGTCCATATGTAAATTTCAACTTATGCTTAAATTTTTATTTCATGTAAATAGTTCTAATGAACAACAAGGAGAAAGAGAAAGCGAAAGAAAAAAAATCAATGCAAGACAAAACATAGCTACATAATAACATGCTCATGTATTTGGTTGCTTTATAAATTTCCAATATTTTGGATTGGACTAACTTTTCAATATCTAAAGACATGTTTTTATATATTATTAAAAAAATGGCATAATCTTCAACGTACTCCCCGTCAAGTTTGCACATGTTTCAATGTCAAGTTAAAAAAACACCATGGTAATGTTAAGCTCTCTCTTAGCTATCTAACCATGTAATTTTTTTACATTTTTAGGATGTTAATTTTTTCATCTTTAATTTCTTTTGTTGGTGTATTCTTTTTTTCAAAAACCAATGTTTGGTATTTTCACTTTATTTTTTAACTGTTTATCGAAATTTCAAATAAAGTATATTTAAAAAAAACTAGACTCAATTCTATACATATTAAAAAAATTGAATAGTTCTCAAAAAATATAGGGGGAGCACACTCAAATTTATATTTTTCAATATGTGTCCGCTTTGAAAATTAGTAAAAAATTATAAATTCATTAAAAAATAGTAGAAAAAGCATGGATAAACTACATGTCGTTAGCTAATATATCACTGAAGTGATTTTAACATACTAAAAATAAGTTAACATTTAGGGATCCACAATGGATGGTATGTTATGTTTCTTTTGAAAAAGTAAGACTAATTTGTGTGCCCCTCTTTTGAACCCCTTAATCTCTACCATTTTCAAAAAAATAAAAACTAGTAGTTTAGAATGTAGATTCAAAGCACTACAACTCTTGTTTTTTTTGTATCTTAAAAGTTTGAGTGTAACTATCTTCAATTTCTCATTCAAGGTTGGTCTTTCTTAATTTCAAAAAAAAAAAGTGGCCACTTAAGACCCCTTTTTGGTCCCCCATCTTTGCACACTTATCACACCAATAGCTTAATGAAATGTAATTGTTGTATGAGTTTTGTTTGAAGGTTGTATTGAAATCCTAAGGTGTTCCTTTTTTTCTTTTTCATGCATAATTTTTATTAATGTTGACTCGCGTACATGATGATTGTATTATTTTTATTAAGGGTGTTGTTTGGAAGTTTTGTTTGTTCATGCATCATGGTTGAGCTATATTGACTCATGTGATATGCTTATAATGGAGTGTGGCATATATGTTGTACAACATGGTTGAGTGAAATTGACTCTTGTGTTTGATTTCTATAATATAATGTGATATAAATCATGCATTAGAGCTAAAATTTGTATATAGCATAACGTAGACCACAAATTCAATGACTTTTATGTGAATATTATATTATGGATGGTGTGGATCAAAATCCTATGGTGTGTTTGGTGTGGTCACTAATGCATCATTATTAGTGGTATTCACTCTTGAGCATGATTATTATCTTTTGTGTGAATTATTTAATGACATTTGTTGCTAAATTATATGGCTTTGTTTGAAGGTTATAATGACATATATCTCATTGAGTTGTATGAAATATTGCATCAAACTTGTACAATTCACCTAGTGTGAGTGCATGATTTTTTAGTGTTATTTATTCTTGTGCATGATTATTTTATGACATCTCCATGCAAAATATGATGATTTATTGAGTCATGAATTTTGTGAAAAATTTATTTGGCTAATTTTGTGTCTAACCATAATAGCATGCATGTCATTAAATCTTAGGATGTGTTTGCAACATCAAAAATTATCACCCTTGATAATTTCACACTATGTTTTTCTCCCCCTTAAGTCATTGGACCTAATTGAACACCTAAGTTCCTAAATTTTGCATTCCACAGCCCATTTTAACACTTACCAACAAATTTAAAGTGGAAAACAAATACATTCATTTAATATTTTGGCCTCGACTTTGAAATTCTCAAAAATAAGTCTAGGGCATTGGTACCTAGAGCACCTATGTCCCCCTACTTTGGCTCCAAATTCAAATATGTCAAAGACCCCCTTTTATTATTTGAAATTCAAATATCTAAATTCGGGCATTGATATTTAAAGCCATGGTTGAAAATGAAATAGATATGAAAATCAAATTTTTAAGATTAGATAGAGGTGGAGAGTTCACCTCTAATGAGTTTAACAATTTTCGTGAAAATTGTGGAATAAAGAGGCATTTATCAACCCCTAGGACTTCTCATCAGAATGGAGTGGTTGAAAGAAATAATAGGAGTATTTAAGAAGCTACAAGAACAATGATGAAAGAGGAATACCTACAAGAATTCTACTGGAGAGAAGCAATTCATATTTCAGTCTACATACTTAATAGAGTACAAGTAAGGGAAAATAGTTCAAAGACTCCCTATGAGTTATGGTATGGAAGGAATCCTATTGTCAAATATTTTAGAGTGTTTGGAAGCAAATTCTATATTAGAAGAGATGAAGAAAACTTAGGAAAGTTTGATACAAGATTTGATGAAGGTATATTCCTTGGATATTGTACAAAAAGAAAAGCTTACCAATGCTATAAAGGAGATTGAACAAAATTGTTGAAAGTGAAAGTGTCAAATTGGATGAAGACTTACATAAGAATTCATTGATGATTTATGGATATGAATCAGATGAGTCTTCTTGCAGGGAAGAAGAAAAAGATAAAGAAAAATAAGTACAAATTGAAGAGGAAGAAGCTTTAGAAAGGATCCCTAAGACTCCTAAGTATGTGTAGGAGAATCATTATAAAAATAAGATCATTGGTGACAAAATTAAAGGTGTGTTGACAAGAGAAAAGGTTGTTGTGGTAAAACAATAGGTAAACCTATGTTTACATTCCAAAGTTGAACCTAAAACAATGATCGAAGCATGCAAAGATGAATATTAGATTAAGACCATGGAAAAAAAATTAATGTAGATTGAGAATAATTAGACTTGGGAAATTGTCCCAAGACCAACAAATGAGAATGTTATTGAAACTAAGTGGGTATTCCAAAAAAAAAAAATGAGAATGGAGAAGTGGTGAGAAAAAAGTCAAGGCTTGTGTGTAAAGGCTACTGATAAGTAGAAGGAATATATTTTGAGGAGACGTTTTCTATAGTATCTAGAATGGAAGATATTAGGATGTTTTTGGCTTTTCAAACACATAAGGATTTCAGATTTTACCAAGTTTAGGATCTATTTTATGATCTTGAATAATGTTTCTCAAGAGATCATGTTTATGTACATGATTTAACCCCCTAATATTTGAAGTTATTATCTTCATTTATACTTAGAGGATGTGCTCTTAGAGAAAATTTCAAAGGGATTTTTTTGAACTCCCTCAACAATATCCTTCTTATTTTTCTTCTCTTATTTTTTTTGGGAGGAGGGTCTACCTTGACCCCTTTGCTCAAACCCATAATCCAATTTTTTCTTGTTTCTTACTTTCACTAAAATGAAAGGTTTCTCCTCAAGAGAGAGCATACCATCTTTCCTTTAAAACTCGGCTTCCTCTTAAACAATAGTACGAGAGAGAAATAACCTTGCCATTCCATTACCAACCAATGATCTATTCCTTTAAGAGATGGAGAGGAAAAACAAATTCCAGCCCTTGAGAGCATTGAATCCCTCTTCTCTTCAATGAAGTAAGATCCCTAAGAAGCTCTATGAGACTCTGTCAAATCTATGGGGGTAGATTCTTTAGAAAATGAAATGAGGTCTCTAAGTTCCACCAATAGAGTAGGAGAGGGGAGCTTCAAGACCAAGATAACTTGTATCACATCTTCATTTCTATCTTTCTCAAAAACCTCCATAGGATCTACCACAACCTTTCCTTCCTTAGCCTTCCAAACCTTAGGTTTGGTCTTCGAGATCTTTCTTGGATAATGTTTAGCCTAGTGTCCAACCTTGTTATAGTGGAAGCAAGAAAATATAATGTTAACACTAAATATAGTTACCAATTTAAAATTCTAGTAGTTATTATAACTTCTAGTGGTAACTATATAAGTGAATATTAGCATAAAATGTTGTACAATTAAAAAAAAGGTTAGGGGTTATAATGATAGTTAAATGCTAATATATAAATTAATATCAACTATTAATTCAAGTATAACATTAAAAACTAACATAAAATTTTTGGGTCATAAATTAATAGCAATTGTCATAAAATATTTAGTGTTATTTTGTGGGAATGTTAACTATTCTACAAAGAAAGAAGAATGTTGGAAAATTAGAAGGCATGAGTGTAAAGAAATTTAATTTAGATTCTAAAGGACTAGATTTCATCATTAAAATTACATAGTCTAGTTTTAATGCTACTTGGAAGGTGAAGCCACCATGTAGGGTGTGGCTACTTGTGAGTAGGCATGAGGTTTTAGTTGGAGAGTGTGGACTATACAAATAGGTAAGAGGTTGTGAGCTCTATGATGAGGTCATATATTTTATGCTCCACCATTGGTGTAAGGAATGTGCAAATTCCATAGAAGGTTGAGGTTTGATACCTTGAGCCACTTCTTAATAAATGCTCCCTACAAATAGAGTAGAGAATTTTGGACCTACAAAAAATACCAAATACTCCCTCGAAAAAAGGCATAGGATTTTGGCCCCACAAAAATAGAAAATTAAACCTCAAACCATGATTTAGAAGTTAGAAATTTTTTAATTTTTCCCATAATTTTATCATGAAAAGAAAATGTCACCCAAAAATTAATCTGTTTTTCAATGAAAAATATTATTTTTCTAAAAAATATTAATTTTGTATGTCATAGGGTACATGGAGGTAAGGTATCCTAATTTCTTTTTTTTTAAATAATATAAATTAAATTAGAGAATTTGATAGGAGCTTCTAGCTACTTGGGCCTTTTAGATGTGATTGTGATGTTCATTTGGCTCTATGAAACACCTATGATAGGGTTAAGTGGGAGATTACCTAAAATTGGAAAGGGAATTAAAATTCATAGCTTTGGTACCATGTTGAATAAACATTAAGATGAATTCAATATATTATCCAAGACAATGCATGCAACAAAATAAAACAAAAAACTATCAATAAAGCATATGAAATGTAGAAAACAACTCCTTGTATATTTAAGACAACAAATACATATTAAGATAATATTTTATCATTAACTAACCCTCCAAGAAGTGTGATAGATGTAGATTATTTGTGACAAGTGTGATATCATGTGTCATGTGTCTATGAGGTGAAGCAACTAAAACACAAAGTGAACTTAAGCTAGTGTGAATAAGTCTACTAGCTATATAAACTAGATAAATGTAGACTAGATGTGTAAGGGATATTTTACATTAGCTACAAAAAAATTATTAAAGTGCAAGGAAAATGAATGCTAGGATTATAACCCTTTAGTAGACCTAGTAATCGAAATAGTATTATCAATTTACCAAATAAGCTTAACAATAAAACCATTCCACCTTTCCAATTAAACCATTCTTCAAGATTGTCAATATATAGGAAAAAAAGTGTAGGAGATAATAACCATCCTATATTAACTCCAATGTTGCTCTAAAAACTCTCTAAAATACCTACTTAATTTATAATTCTTACTTTAAAATATTCATAGAGTCTATAAATAATTTCTCTAAATTACACCTGGATACTAAGATCCTTCATTCTACACCATAACTTATTCTTGAGATTTTTTTTAAAATCATTCTTGAAATCAACAAAACAACAATAATCCTCCTCTTTTTTATTCTATTTTTTTTTAATCATATGCCTCAATTTAATTCTATGATCAATTATTCAATGCTTTGGTCTAAAATCTAGTTGCCCTTTTTCTCTGTTTTCTTTTTCTTTCATCCACTTGATGATTCTATGTTCAATCTTGCTACTAAATAGATCAATAAATAAAGGATAAAACATGTTTGACAGTTGGAAGTATTATTAGCATACCCATTATTAAAGATGATTATTGCTAAGATGGCAACCCAATCTCTTGGAAACCCATGTTGAATAATATTGTTGAATATATTCACAATATGAGAGCAAGGATATTCACCTCCCATTTTAGGTATTCATCTTGAATCTCAACCATGTCAATATCCTTTCATGCATATAATTTCTTAATACATTCCTTAAAATATTAATAATTTAATAATTTACTTGTCATGTTGAACTTGGGGGATGATCTCAACCCCTATATCCTGCTCATACAATTATTTTATATTTAAAACCATTGATTGGTTATTATTTTTTCTCTATTTATTATTTTATTGATTGATTTTCCTTCCAAAATAGCTTTAGGGTTATTCTTCCTTAGATATATTAACTCTTCCCTAGAGTTTATTTAATAAGCACCCCTTATTTTATATTAAGAATCTTGAGTAAATTTATACTCTCCTCTTTTCATATCTCCTTCATAGATCTTCTTGTAGCTTTACAATCCTCATCAAACCACATATTTTTCAAAAAAAGATTTGTTTTTCTTCTTTCCATTCTTTATCCATTTACAACTCTTAGTTTCCATTTGAATTGTGCTATTTATCTCATGAACTTTTAGAACTTGTGATTTTTATTCCTTTTTGCATTAATTTACTTAATATTTTCTTAAACATATCACATTCTTCAAGGGTTAAGAGTTTTTTCCCTTTGTTGGATGTTAGCGGGTGGGTTGTTATTTTGTCATATACTTTTTTACCAAGATAGAATAATCCATATTGGATTATGGTTTGATTTTAAATCACCAAGAGAATTTTCAACCACAACCTCTTTTATCTTATCACTCAAGCTTTGTGAATAAATGGTATAGTCAAATATATATTTAATCCTTTATAAGTCTTGCGTGTATAATTTTTGGATCTCTTCCATCTACCCTTGCTATAAACAATCAAATGAAAATTACCATATAAATTAATTAATTTTTACCAAGTGGTTAATATCCCTATTACCCATTGAAAACCCTTACTATTAATGGTTTACCCCTTTTGTAAGCCATAGAGGATTTGTAATGTCCACATGCATTTGTGCCTTTCTCCTTATCATTTTTTGGAGTATCAAAGCTATTGTGATATTATGTGAGTTAGTGGTTTCTTTTGGATCTACCAATTTTCTAATTCAATATATTTGATATGTGCATATTTGAGTATAATTCTTTTATAAATGTGTGTATTTTTATATTGCTTGGTTTTTCAACTATAATATTTTCATTTAATGATATGCTTGATGGGTGGACCTAGTTCCTTTAAGTTATTCTTTAATTTATTAACCACATGGAGTCATTCCAATTGAATAAATGAATTAATTAAATTATTACTATTGTATGTTTATTCTATCAAAAATGTATTTGACTATTATTATGTACTAGGTTGATGCACATAATGTTTGATTTTTTCTGCAAAAATTTGTAGGTGATATTACTAGCCATCTCATATTACCAGTATTGTGTTGTTGACATGCGTATATTATCCAAATATAATAAGATTATGGATTCCCATGTGTTAGAAATGCTTTGGGACAATGAGATGAATATTCCTTGACTAAATTATGTGTTATGTAGTGACATGTTCAATCTAAGAACTTAATTATGTAAAACTTAAAAATGAATTTGTGTAGGCAAACCATGCTAAAGAAGTGTCGATCTACCTAAGGGTAGTGTAAATTTCATTGAAGAATTTTCCCTACTACTTTTCAAAGAAATGGATCCACATGGTCTATGATTACTTCAAACCTTTTGGTCTACTTCAATTTTGATCTTGGTTTTAGAGTATCAAGATAATTTCCACTCTAGTTCCTTAACCACTCTCCATGTTTCCTTGTTGATTGGATTGAGCATTTTGATCTTGTATTAACATATACCTTGTTATGTGAATGACGATTCCTTCCTTGAGTCTCTTTTGTGCTTGTGTGAATAAATTTGTATTAATATTGTGTGAGTTTTGTTTCCTTGTTGATACTATTGTATGTGTGTGAGCTTGGCCATAAAAATGGTGTATCTATTATTGTCTTCATAGCTCAGGGTTACCTAGAGTGGCATAATAATTTATTTTACTCAATTATTGTAATATGGTTGGGAGGTGATTATAATGCCCCATTTTTCTATCATCAAATATTTCTTGGGAGTTGGAAGAGTTATTTGTCTATTGTCTTATGTTATAATATTATAAATTAAAATTACTGGAGCACCTTGGAGGTGGCTACTCTTGATATATTGTAATGTGTATCATGTATATGTTGCAGTGTGATCCTTCCATATTTTGGAATTAGCTTCTCACTTGATATTATAATATCATCTCATTTGGTTAGTATTGGATACTTGTTTTGGAAGGAAGTTGTCATGCTAGAATAATTGTCTTAATTATAAAAATTGATTATTTTAGGATGTTGGCATCCTCTATTTTTTATGATCTATAATAATCATTATGGAGGTTTATGTGTCTTATATTATATTATTATAATGGTTGATTTTTTATCTTTACTTTTAGCCTCTCTCAACATTGGTGTTGAATATGCATGACTTTTACTTTTAGTTTTTTTTGTGTGGCCTTTTCCCTTGTGTTAAGTGGAAAGTGTTTCTTGTCTCCTTATTTCTTGGGATATGTTCCCTTCATGAGGATCTCATATGGCTAGGGTGGTTCCTACAATTTGTTGATAATTTTACCTAGATCATTTTGAAATAACTCATAAATTGAGGAGGTTATGCCTTATTGATTTTAGAAACTATTCCTCATTTGTTCCTTAACCTTATATTTTATTTTCTCTATTTAGTCTAGGTCAGAGCTGAATACTGAGTCCAAATGAGGTGGCATACTATAAAGAAGTAAAAAATTCTTGTTGCAACTAAAGCAAAGTCAACTAGGTAGCAACAGGAAAAGGTTATTGCATACACTTACATAAATAATCAAAAATCCTTCAATGACTTCATTTATGGTCACTATTCAATCACATAAGATGTATTTAACCAAGGAAAATTGGTATGAAATAATATGAAAATATTAATTATAATTAAAAAAAAACTTCAATTAAAATATCAAAGAAATCAAGCACTAATAAATTTTGTGTGTGTGTAGAAGATCAGACATGCCATTGCATTCAAAGGCTTAATTCATATAATACATAGTCTGGTGGCCTTGGATTTGATCCTTTTTTAGGAGAGGGTTATTGAATTCTTGCATGCATTGGCTTTGAATGATGAAAATGTAGCAGATGATTCCTAGAGAAGTCAAAATTCAATCATAGGAATTGATTATTAGAGAAATCATTAGCCTTTTAGCCTCCCTTACTTCTACCAAGGCCCTGATTTCTACATCTGGTTTTTTGAAATAGAGTGAATGCATAAGAGACAACTATGATGTGGTAAGAATAATAGATGTGATTCAAACCTTATATTGTGACCTACAAGTTGGAAACAAAATTCCACAAAACCTTGCAGTTGAGAGAAAATGGTGAAAATAGCCAAACTTGTTGAAGGGAAGATTGGCCCTCTACTATAATTTTATAACTTTAATACAATCAGCGCAAAGGCCCAAAAGTAAATACAAAAATTTGAAGATTAAAATTGATGAAATGAAAGGTATTTTTTTTCTCAAAAATTTGGTATGCAATGGTGTTATCTCTTTGGCTCCACAATTCTATGTTCATAGGCTATTCTCGAGATTCACCTTGATGCAGGAAGGAATGTGATCTCATGGCTCTAATACAATGTTGGAGAATTCCAAGATCAGAAAGAACAATTTTATAATTTTCCACAAGTGAAAGTATGAACATAATAGCATGTCTCTCAATATGATATGAAAAGTGTGTAAATACAATGAGGAACCTTTAATATATAGGCAAGCTAGATGAGGTGAGAAGGTAGAAGACAATGTATAACTACCCCTCCATAGGGGGAACACTTGTGAGCTTACTTAAAAATTGTGTGAGAATGTGGAAAGTATGCAAGCACTAGGTGTCTCCATTGATGAAGACACGTGTCTCAATGGTATGAAATGAGACAAAAACATTAAAAACCTAAGTAAACTTAACCTAGAATTAGGTCAATCCTAGAAAGGTGATATCCTATTTAAATGGATAAAGACATTATTTACACTAACAACCCACCTTAAGTGCAACTTAGGGAGTAATATATTCACTAATAATGAATCGTGACAACTAGGGCATGTTAGGTACTCACGTATAAAATTCTCATAAAGTGGAGTAAAGGAGAAAAATACAATGGGAAATAAAAAACCCTCTCCAAAACATAAATGATGCAATGAAATAAAATGTACAAGTGAATAAGATAAGTGATAGATGGAGAACTCATCATGATCTCCTAGGAATAGTTATGGAACAATGAACGATAAAAAAATCCCCCCCATAGGAGAGAAAATATAGAAGGTATATGTGATGCCCCCAAAAAGTGTGAAGTTATGAATTTTGTGTTAGGAAATACTTCCTCCCAAAACTAATAATAGAAGAGAAACCATGAAACTTCCCCTGAAAATGATATGTAGTGTAGTAGATGCTTAACATTGATGTTGAAGATGATCCACATTGAACAATATTTCACCCTTTGGGAAGAAATAACATGTCAAATGTGTGCAAGATGACTCCTTATTTCAAATAGAAATATGAAGGAAGTAAGATTTGTTGGAAATAGGATGTCATTTATTTGCAATCCTAAACATTATTTATTTCATGTATCTCCTAAGTCCTTTGAATGTGTTCAACAACACTAGGATTAGGAAGAGAATAATATTTGATTAAATAATCATGTTAATTGACATTTGTAATTAATTATAAATGTTAGGAGCATGTGAGGGCATCCATTTTGAGTTCCTCAATAATAGGGGCACATGGGGAGCCCATATGGTAGGTGACACTCACCTTGAATTCAATTAACTATTCAGAGTAAGAGATAAAAAAATTGAATGCATGTAAAGATCCTAGGAGTTAGGGTTTGATGTTTTCATGCATGAAGTTTAGTTTAGTTCAATTCAAATCAATTTAGTTTAGTTTAGTTTATTTTAGTTCAGTTCAGTTTAAAATAAGTTTAGTTCAGTTAAATTCAGTTATGGTTCAGTTATCTTCAGTTAGTTTTAATTGAATTCTATTTGACTTCAGCTAACTTGGAATGCATGGCTAATGACTTGATTTGCATAACATATAATAGGGATTACCTTCAGTTAGTAGGGAATGACCATTCTTGTATGAACGGTGTTGAGAAATGTTTCAGTTAACAAGAAATGACTTGGACCCAACTTGGGTGCCCAAGTTGGCTTCTTGGAATTAACTCATTTTCATGTTGAGATATTTTAGAAGGTTGAGTTAAGTGGGCCCTCTTTTGGGTTCCTAATTTGAGAATGAAGCCTTGAAGATATTTATAAAATAAAGGTTGAGTTGGCACTTCAGTTTGGGATGCCCAAATGCATGAAGATGAGGATTTGGCATTGTTCTTCATGACATAACTTTACTTGCAAGAGATAGGTGTACCTTTTAGGGATAGGGATTGAGCATTGTTATTGTAACTCAATTAGAGTTTACAAAGTTGATCAAAGCCTATTTATCTCAAGCAAGTTGAAGAGATTTATTATTAGTTTTATTGTAGGTTGTGAAGAAGGTTTGGTGAAGGAAAAAGAGTCATTCTCAAGCAAGAATTGGAGCTATTGTAATCTACTTCAAAGATTCAATAATAGATTAATTCTTGGTGGATTTTTTTTCCCAAAAGGGTTTCTCCATGATATATTCTTGTGTAATATTTCTAATATCCTGTCTACTTATTCTATCAACTTTTGTCTACATTCTATAAATAGTAAAATGGATTAATCAGATAATCACCCACAAAGAATCTGTAACAAAGGAAAAGCATATTTAGAACAACAATATTAAAGTTTTACAAAGTATTAAGCAAAGAAAACTCTTCAATTTTTAACAAGATTAATGTATTTGAATTATGCACATGATCTAATTATTCCTCCAAATGATGCTAATGATTCCTTCAGATGATGCTTAGAGATCTCTAAGCTGAAGTTGATGTGTAATGATACAAGTTTATGTAGGCGAGGCAAGAAAAAGAACCAAGGATGGAAATTGAAATGTAACTTAATCAAAGCTAACATCAAATAGAAGAATAATATCCCCAATGATGTCATTTGAATCTAAAATTTATGATTCCATAAACAAGGATGTGACATCTAGTAGATATGTATCCCAATGCAGTGGATTTAGAATGATAATAGTAATGTCCCGAGGAAAAGAATCATGAGAACTCACAAATTATTCAACACTATATTTAGATGTAGTAACATGTGATATGGGTGATGAGATCTCAATGCAATCCATGTGACTACATTGTTCATCCCAAAATGGTGGTGTCTCACAAGATGTCTAAGTGGGATTAATTGATGTTTTTGCATGTGTTGGAACTATAGGATCAAGGAAATACCATGGTTAAGAATAATTTTCTCCATTTTCTCAATTCTACTAAATCAACATTCTTATTTTTATGCATTTTCTTTCCACAATATCCACATTAGATTTTCCAGTTATTATAAGAACTACAAAGAATACTCAAATGAAAGAGATTTAGTTTGAGAGGCATGATCACATGAACCAAAAAACTCTAAATTAGAAATACCTAGATTGTTCCCCTTGATTTAGAGAGCACCCTAATATGAATAGTGTTGAATGTATCTCCCAAACAATGTGTAAGAGAATTTTACAAGTTATGAAGATCAAATGCCAAAATATTCCATTTATAACTTAGGAAGATTTTTACAATTTTCTTAGAAAACTAACAATCTAGATATTAGTTTTACATGAAAAAATAGATCTATTGAGAAATTATAATCAAAATAAAATAAAAAAGTTTACAAAATTTTGATTATCGGGGTGAAAGTTATGCCCCATCAAAATATGTTTACAATTATGATTTTGAAGGCTCAAAAATGAAATTAAACAACACAAATTCTTTTTTTTTTCAATGCTAATTTTTCAACATGGGAAGAGCTTTCTATCGACTATTCACACTTAAAAATTTGACTCCCCATTTATAAGTTATGCAAAAATGAAAAAAAACTTACAAGGAAAAAAAAAGTTGGCAGTGTAAGCTAACCACTAGTGGTTAGAATATTTTTGTACAATTACAATAAAAATTATTAGTATAAAATGCTAATCATATAATTATAAGTATCAAACTATTCAAAACAAGGTGGAGAAAGGATACAATATGAACTTATGCAAGTGAGTTAAATTTTGAAAATTATATTACCAAATCAAATTTAAACATGTGATCACAACATACATCACAATATGAAAACATAAAATAAAATGTGACACTAGACTTACATGCAAAAACCCTTTCCAAAAAAATCCACACGAGAAAAGAGGGAAAGTATATTATAAATCTTCAAATGAGAGTGCACAATAATACACTTCACTATTGATCTCTGATCAACTTGGCATCACCTTGTTACTTGCAAGAACTTAGCATGAAACTACCATCTCATGGATCTAATTTATAAAAATTGGGGGAAGTAAAACCACAAATGGTAAACCAAAATAAGAGGTACAAAAATAAATGTAAAAACCTACACCCATCTTCATTGACCCCTTTCTCTAGAGGCATCTACTTTAATTGATCCTAGGGAGGTAGGGTTAAATTAAAGGGGATAAATTGATTATCTTGAATCAATAGCATCACATGAAGATGGAAAAGAGTAGGAAGATGAAGAAGGGAGAAAAGAAGAATGTGTAAAGGATATTTTTGAAGATAAGCTAGGAATAAAATTTTAGAGTTACCAGCCCCCATGGGTTAGAGGTGTTGGTTTGAGTCTCGAGTTTGCTCCCTGACATCTTGGGTTCGACTCTCTTTGGCCCAAAAAGCACCCTGTCGTGAACGCTAGGGGGTTACTTTGGTTACCCCATCACCATAGGGATTAGTCTCACCTCAATATTTCCCCGTAAAGGGAACCCACTGGGCTTGAGCCGCAGGGAAACCCTGACAACACTAAAAAATAAAATAAAAATTTAGAGTTACCTGAAATTAAAATTAAAAGGTATAATTTACACCTTTGTAGTTATTAGAATCAGTAGAGTATGACAAAGAAATATGGGTGCTAGAAAAGACAAGGTATTAGCCACTAAGGATTTGGATAAAGGTGCTAGTGTAATTAGAATCACTATCATATCTAGTTAACTTATCACTTTTCTACGATTGACCTATTCAAACATAGCTTAATTTTACTTAGGTCTCTTTTTCTTTTGTGTCACTTAATATGTTTGAGAGTTTTATCATCATGACTTAAGACATCTATTGACACTTACTCAAACACTTGTCAAGTGATCTCACAAGTTTCCCATCTATGGAGGGGTAGTCAAAGTTTCAATTCTACCTTCTTACCTCTTCATCCTTGCCTATATATGCAAGGAACACTAATTATATTTACATACTCTTCATTTGTCTATTAATAGACATAATATTATGTTTATTTTATTCACTTGTAGAATTTTACTTCACACTCTTGATCTTGACACTCTACAAAATGGTATCTGAGCCATGAGAGTGTGTTCCTTCCCACATCAAGGTGACTCCCACAAATATCCCTATCACTAGAGTATCCTAGAGCTAAATGGACACCACCATTGTATCTATAAGGTTTGAGAAATTAAAATATACCTTTCAATTCATCAATTTCAATAATTTCCAAATTTTGTAAATTTTTGGTCTACAGTGTTGATTGTACAAAAATTGTAAAAAATCAAAAAATTATTTATCAAAGGGCCAATCTGAATCTCTTTCCATATGCCCATTGGTTAGAACATTTTCTCTTTGTGAGATTTTTCCCATTTTGGTCTATTTGTAATCTTAAAGGAAATTCTAGCTATTTTGGCTAATTTATAAACATCTTTTGGCCTCTCAGGCCTATTTGTTGTTCACAATTGTCTAGTTTGTGGAATTTTTTGTGGTCTAGATTTCTTTCCTATTTTATTTTAGGTTCACCTTTATTTACAAAAAAATCTAGGCATATTCAACCTATTTGGAATGTTCTCTGTATCATCTTCATGAAATTAGCCACATCAACTATTGGTAGCATTCATATTTTCTCAAGCTCTTTTGAAAAGGTTGTAAGTATTTGATATATTGTGTTCATGCTACAAAAAATAATCCTATATGAGGGAGCACACATGTGATTTTTCATCAATAGAGATATGCAATGACAATCATGTGAAGAACCTTTTTTTATGATGGATCTCCATGTTCTCTTCCCATCAATCTATGTGTAGGACCTTTTAACTTTCCTTGGAATATATTTGAGTTGCATTGCCTTTATTGTTGCCATGAAGAGACAATTTCCATCAACCTGCACACTACTATTGGCCTCCACTTTTTTTCTAGCTACCACATAGCCTTTATCAATCACCACATCTTTTTTTGAGCAACACACAGACTTAACCATGGACTCTTAATTTAATTTGGCTAGTGCAACCCCCACTCCAATGCATAATATCAATGGCTCTTCAAGTCCACCTTAGCACTAATGGTCTCACTACCATATCTTTGCCACACCATGAAGACTATTTCCCCAACATTTGAGAAACCTTTAATAGTCTCCAATGTACAATCAAGATCTTCCCACTTGATAGCTAGTGGCTTACACCCATATTATTTCTTGTAAATTATTGTTTGTTTGTCATCCCTTGTTATTGTCATACATTAGAAATTTTTAAATGAATATGTTAGGTTCTTTAACTATCAAACAAGAACTATTGTAACCAATTTCCACATACACCTCTAAATGTGCGACACAATTTTTATGCTAATTGATCAAAAGAGTTGTTAAGGGGGACTCTTTTTCATTTTATGATAAGTTGTAAACAAGGGGGAATTTTTTGAAGTGTGAATAATTGATGAGAGGCCAATTTCATTTTCGACCTTTTAACAAATCAAGATGCTTTTGATTTGATGTTATTTAATAACAAATTATAACCTTTGAAGTCAATTTTATAAGAAAAATTCAACAAGGCATAAATTTCACCTCGCATATTGAAATATTACAAAAAAAAAATTATTGTATTATAATTTTGTAAAGAATCTGATTTTTCATGTAAAACTAAGATTTAGATAGCCCATTTCGTAAAAATAACCATGCATTAAAAAAATTCGATTTGGCATCTGATTTTCACAAACATATAAAAATTCTCTTGCATATTGTTCTAGTGGGGCTACAACCAACACTAATCATTCTTGGTGGGGGGGCTCTCTAAATCAAGGGGACAATCTAGGTGTTTATTTTTTTTATTTTGTCAGTTCATGTGATCTTGTCCCTCAATCTATATCCCTTTCATTTTATTATTCTTCACAATCCTCCTAATAAATAGAAAATCAAATGTGCATATTGTGGAGAGAAAAGGAATACAACAAAAGAATGCCAATTTCATTAAATAAATGAAATTGAGATAATTCTTCATAGTCAATGTATTTCCTTACTTGATCCTCTAGTCACAACACATGGAGAATCATCATCAAGTCTCACCTACACATCTTGTGAGAATCATTGGAGGATGAACAATGTAGTCTAATGACTTGCATTAATATTTGATATCCCATATAACCTGTTGCTAAATTTGAATCAATTGTTGAATAATTCATGAGTTCTAGTGATTCTTTATGTTAGGACATTTCTATTATTGTTTTGAATCCACCACATTAGGATGCATATATTACAAACATCACATCCTTATTTATATAATCTTAGATCTTAGATTTGGATGACGCCATTTAGGACATTTCTCTTCTAGATTTTATGATAGCTTTGATGAAGTTGCATCACTATTGCATCCAATTCAATTATCGACATTTACAATAGTGCCAAAATTTCATCAGTCTAGTTATAACCATATATCCATGATCCATGTTCCTAAATCACAATTGGTACCTTATCCATATTATTAATATTCATTAAACATGAAAATTTTCTTGGATATCTTTGAGCATAATTCAAAGGAATAATTGGGATCATTTCAATCTTTGGATCATGTATAGAGTTCAAAGACATTCATCTTACTTCTAGCATATTCATATCCAAAATGAGAAGTCATTTTGTACATACTTTCGGTGTTGTTTCTTTTCAAGAGGAGAAATGTTGTTCAAAATTTTTGGATCATCTTCAACATCTAATGTTGAGCATCACCAACACTAAATGAATCATCTTGAGGGTAGGTTACATGGTTTCTCTTCTCTTATCAATTTTTGGAGGAAACATTTCCTCATATGGAGTTCATTGCTTCATATTTTTTGGGGGGTTCACATAACCTTCTCTATTTTTTATCCTATGGGGAGAAAATCCATTGTAATTATGTGATAAAATTAGTCCTTCAGGGCTCATCACAAGTCCCTCTTCTATCTTCTTCACTTGCACATTTTATTTAATTGCATAATTTCTCTTTTGGAGAGGGATTTTTATTTTCCCACTGGTATTTTCTCCTTTTTCTATGAGATATTTGTACATCAATACCTAACATGGCCTTGTAGTTGAGACACATTATTAGTGAATATGTTACTCCCTATGTTTCACTTAAGTGGGGTGTTAGTGTAAATAGAGTCATTATCATACCTAGTTAGCTAATCACCCTTCTAGAATTGAACTACTTACACACAACTTAAATTTACTTAGGTGTCTTTTGCTTTTGTCTCACTTCATGTGATTGAGACATATCTCCTCTTGACTTGAGACACCTATTGAATTTTTTTCACACACTTGTAAAGTGAACTCACAAGTGTCCCATCTATGGAGGGGTAGAAAGAGTTTTACTCATACCTTCAAACCTCTTCATACTTGGCTATATATTCAAGGTTTAATCATTTTATTTACACACTCTTTATTTGTATATTCATAGACATATTGGTGTGATTATTTTGTTCACTTGTGGAATTTTGTTTCATGGTCTTGATCTTCTAATTCTCCAATAGAAGGCACTCAAGAATCCATCACCAATTTATATGATAATGGAGGTGAGCTCCTCCCCTCTAAAAACTCACAAGGATACTAAGTTGGAACATAAAGGGACTTACCTTTCCTAATAAGTGTTGCTTGACTAAAAAAATAGTAAATGAACATAATATTGATGTTGTATTTATTTGGGAAACCATAGTTAGTAAAGGTGAAACTATAGATATTTTATATGGGTCTTGAAGTAGAAAAAAAAGAATTGTGTGAGTTTATTTAGTTGGAATAATAGGAGGAATCACCTTACCATGGGATTAAAGGAATTTATCTAGTAAGTAATTGGGATTCTCGAAGCACTCTCAACACATATTAAGAACATGCATTCAATCTAATTTAAGCCTATATTTTGAACATATATAGCCCATACTTGGAAACAAGTTAAAGTTTGGGGAGATCTTAAGGATTTATGATCCCATTTTTTGATATAAATTCATTAATTAGTAGGGATTTCAATGTTATTCTTATCCTAGAGGATGATGATGGAGGTAATTATCTCTCCTGTGTAGGGACAGGGTCTTTTAGGGGTCTATTTTCTTAGTTTTATCTCATATATTTCAAATCTAAGGATGGTTCACATGGTTCAATAGAAACAAAGGGGGGGCAACATAAAATAATAATTGGATAGATTTTTATGAAATAATATTGTATTTTAAAATAATTTTAGTGTTGACTAAGTTTATCCCTACTACTATCTCAAAACAATTGTCCATCTAATTGGAATTGAGAAAAGATTTCAAATCTAGAGGTTTCCCATTCAAAATGGATTTTTTTGGTTTCAACATGCAAAATTTGATCCTTTAACTTAAATTACTATTAGAAAGAGGGGTCTAAGGGATGTAGTAGATATATTTTATATAGAAATCTCAAGTCTATTAAGGAGAAGGAAAGGTAATGGAACTAAGAAGTAATATCAATGAAAAAAATTTATAGAAAGGGAGTAGTGAAAGTTAATTGTAAGACCTATCAAGTTATAAATTACTCATAATGGACTCTCTTTGGAATCTAGGGAGAAGGAGAGGAATTTTTTGGAATCCTTGAACTCCGTCTTGAGATTGGAGGAAACTTTTTAGATGCAAAAGTCTAGGGTGAAATGGTTAACAGAAGGAAATTTAAACATAAAGTACTTCCACCTCTCCATGAATATCATAAGGTGGGTAAACATGATTGGGAGGATCATCCTTCCCTTGGGTAAAATTATTTCAAATATTGAGGCTATATGAATGGAGGGTGTAATATTTTTAAGGAATTTTTAGGAACTCCTCTAAAGGAGAATATAGAGGGTAGAGGTTCTCCCTTGGAAAATATCCTAAAATTATAATAAAAGCCTCTTAAATCCATTCACTTTTAAAGAAATTATAATTATGAAATTTTCTTTGAGGGCTAAAAAGGCTCTTGGATGAAATGGATTTCAAAAAGGCTTCTTCCAAAGGTAATGGGAAATTGTGGTCTTTAAAATCTAGATTTAGTAGAAAATGAATCAGTCTCAAAAAGAAATCTTAAAGGAATGTAATGCCACCTTTCTTACCCTAATCCCAAAGGTGAACATCCTTAATAGTTTTTATCAATTGAATTGCATAATATTGTGAAATATAATTTATAAATTATGACTAAGGAATTGACTATCACTTTAAAAAATTGTATGGCATGAATAATACTAGAGGAGTAAAGTGGGGGTAGCTATATTATGTATGAAATAATTATAGCTCATAAAACCATGAACATAATTGAACATAGAAAGAAGGATGTGATGTCTATATAATTAGACTTGAAAAAAATCTTTTGATAGGGTCTCCTAGAATTTTACATTTTGGTTCTAAGACAGTTTGGTTTTAGTGAGGATTGACTTGAAAGTAGGTGTATAGTTGTATTTCCATGATATCCTATTCAATAAAAATTAATGAGGTTTCCATGGATTTCTTCCTAGCTAAGAGAGGCATTAAAAAAATAATTTCAATTTTCTTTTAATTTGTTTATGGTGGAAATGTTGAATAGGGCCCTAAAAAAGGAGATCGAGAAAATAAACTTTAAAGAGATCTATGTGCATTTTAATCCAAAAAATATCATCCATCTATGATTTGTGGATGAAACCTCTCTTCTTTATGTCCATGAAACAATAGAATGCAAGTTTTTGGATTAAAATTCATCCCCTTTTCTTTCCACGTTTCGGATCACACACAATGATCCATCACTAAGAAGAAAAGTTTCAAAAGAAAAACAAACACAATTTAATCCAAAAATTTCATTCTATAATAATTCTCACAAGTCAAAAAAACTAGCATTCTCAAAATTGAATTTAAAGATTTCTAAATAAATGCTAATTTAAAATGGATGACCAAAATATTAAGGCAACACATAACCAAAAGATAGAGTAAGGATCATGGGTCCCACTGCTAAAATTGTCATGTTCAAGATTTATTTAATAGGTTGCTCCAAAAAAGAAAACAACTATGAAGAAAATTGATCATTTTGTAAGTTGTTAGTTACAACTAGTTTTTCTCTTGTAGATTTTTAGTGTTGATTCTTGTTGATGTAGATTTATCTTCACTCCTTTCATGATTCTTATCTTGGAAGAGTCTTCTGTACATTATTCTTTTTACTATTAATAAGTTCTTTTTTCTAATAAAAAAGAAGAAGAAAACGACTATATTACAAATATTTGCTCCTAAACTAGTGATGAGATATGCATCTCTTGTATGATTTAATCATTTTTCTTTTATTATTTTTGTAGAATTCCTTATTTTTAAATTTATCAGATGCCCATGCTTGAATAATATCTGAAGGAATGATATTTGATAGATTATTCGACCTTAAAACAGAAACACGAATTGTTTGAGCTTGCAATATTGTTGGGTGATTTTCTAGTGAATTTGTTCTTGCCTAAGTCTAGGAACTCTAGTTGTCTACAATTGAGAAGCCCTCATGGTAATTTCAAAGAAGATGGAAGATCTGCTCCAATGGAATTTGTAATGTTTTCATCAATTGATGTTGAAGGGAAAGAGAGGGAAGATGAGCATGGAAATGATTGTCTGATAGGTTTAGGATCTACATATTATACATGTACTCCATAACCATGAGGGTATGGCTCCCACCAACCTATTTCAAAATGATCAAGTCTGGTCTAGTTGGACAACCATTTTGGAATGCTCCCTCCCATGCTATTCAATCTCTACTTGTGTCATCCAAGAATTTCAACATCAGTGCATTATAATGATGCTCAACTCAATTATCAAAATATGGAGAGCTACATGGATATTTTAAAGGTATGAAAATAATCAAAGGTTTTAGGTTTTACCATGTACATTTGTATTTTATATTTGTTTTCTATTTTCAAATTTATCAATATTGTTAGGTATTGGTTGATAGATTCGTCCTTTAATTAATTAATACAAATGACTATATATTTCCTAGAGAAAGACTAGTCGATCAACAATGGTTGGAGAGATCACCATTGCATTGGTGATCTTCCTCTAAATTTAAGGTACAACTCCCTCTTCTAATATAATATTGAATTTTTGAATATAAGTAAATGGGGGTATGCTTTTAACTAGAAAGAATGAAAGACAAACTAACATCTATCCATAGTCATGAAAATATATGTGATTGTGAAATGCTTTAAAACTATTAATAGTTATGAAACTAAACTAGAAAACATTCAATATCATAGCTCACAAACCAAATTATTAAAATCTTGCTGACTCGATTCACTTGCAACTTAACATTCACTAGAAATAAATAAATAAAATACCATTGAACAACTCATCCTCACAGGGAAGGAATATTCAAATGCTCATCTAAGCTCATAGACTTATTCTTAAACAATAGCATTATATTCATGAATTCATTGCACACAGACAATAAACATTCAAAACAAAATATCAAACTACAAAATTGATCCTTTGATTATGATTGATTCGTACTCATGCATCATAGTGCAAGGGAGGTTAAAATTTTGGACCCTTGCAAAGTTTAAAGTATACATATTTATAACTTATCAAAATAACTATCACCAAAGTCTTTAAATAAATGAAAGAAACAAATTCTTTAACGAATCTAAATAGACCAATTCTATTAGCTTTAAACAAAAGACAAAACTATAGGAACTAAGAAACATCTACTACTGGGGTGGATGGGTACATGTGAAGGAAAATAAACTTCTCCTTCATGTGGTGTTTTTTAAGAAGCTACCACGTGTACTTGGTAATCCTTTAGGGCCATTTCAATAGTGGCAATTTTCATTTGTTGTGGGATGGTTACATTCCTTGTCCTCAATTGCCAAGTAGCTTTGGTAACATGAATGGTATCCATTTTTCATGTAATAAGAACAAGGGATTCTTCATGCCATGATCATTTTGAATCAATTCTATCCAACTTATTTAACAACTCTATCATATACCTCTTCTTCAAATAAAGTTCCAACCACCTTCAAGAAACTATTTTTCAACTCCTCAAGTGTAGCAAGTCCTTGGTTGTCAATTGTTATGATCGGGCATTCAAAATCAGAAAAATTCTTGGTTAAATTATTATTGAGGTGGATTAATTTTCTCATTAACTTTGTATGCTCCAGGGAATTTGATTTTATGACTTCAAGCTTTCATACTATACTTGTTCTCCACATAATGATTCAAGAATCTTCTTTGGATGAATTTTTTTTTTAGAAGCAGCCTTTTCCATACCCATCACAATAATTTTAGCCAACTCATGATCAATCTGCAACCAATATTACTCCTCTTCTTTACAGTTAACCAACTCATAATTCATTGAATTTCTTAGTAACAAAAATTCATCATACACCTTTTTTAGTTTCTTGATTAAAGGAGGCCCTTTTATCTTAATCTTTGTTACCCAACATTGGATGACCTTGCCATAATAAGTGTCCCTTTGGACTCTACTTATCATGGCCTTCTAGGTAGCAAAATTAGGATAAAAAGTAGGACTCTCTTAGAGGAGAGGGATTTGTTAAAGTTCTAAGATAGTTTGAAAGGAGTTCTACCTACTTCTTAACCCATCCTTGTCTTTTTTATCCTTTTATGCTCTCTCCACCAAACCTAAAATTTGTGACCTAAAAATTATGAATGTCTCCATTCCTACTACGTGGACCTAAACCCACCTTAGTTACATTGTAGTATTCTACAGTAAAGTGATTATGATATTTTTGCATCAAAGACTGAGCAACTTCCATAATCAAATTTCTAGAAGCTTCATCTTTCATTAGTATAGATGTAGTTTTCAGTTTCTTTACTTTGGGTGTTTTTTGTAAAAGTCTCCCTACTACATCTTCTTTTGGAAAATCAATAAGAACCATTTTTCTCTTCCTAGAGAGGGAATTTTCTAGCTAGGATGATGTAGATAGGGTAGCATCAAGAATTTGAGAAGTCCTAAATGTTGAAAATCAAAGGGCTCTATTGAGAATAGGAATTTTCAATACACTATGCGTACTTGAAGGAAAAGAGGTTGAAGTCTTACCCTTTTAATTTTTTTTCATTGGCCTATCTTGAGATTGATCAGGCTACTAGATATGAGTTTCCAAAAATTCTCTAGCAACTTCATGCTCTTGATTACCTCCTCCTGACTATTTCTCAACTTTATCCTCTAATTGTTCTTTAGTTATGATGTCAACAAGAGGGGCCCCACCACAGGTTTGTTCAAGACCCTTATCTTTCTTAGGAGGATCATCTCCATTTCCACTATTGCTTGGAAATGATGTGCTTTATGCTAGTGCTAGTGTTGGCACATAAGGAATTGTGCCTACATGCCTAGCACTAGCTTGTTCTCAAGCTCCTCTCTTCTATTTCGATGAAGCCTTGGTATTTTTACCCTTTTTCTTGGTCAACCATACATGTGTCCTTAAAAGTGTAGAATTTCTAACATGAATATCCTCATCTTCTTCAATGTTCTAATCAATGGGTGGCAAGGGTTGTGTTTGTATTCAATTGATATAAACTGGATCAATCAAATCAGATTCATCATCCCACACTCCCCTTATATTCCATCTCAACTTGAAATTAAATATCTCTGCCAAGTCGAGACTCATCCAATCTCTTTTTCTTACCTCATGATCATCTATGCAATTCGTACAAAAATATTCAAGGTGTGGCATATGGCAATAACTAGGATTGAGGTAAAGGTGGTTCCTAAAAAAATTATTCCTATCGAATGGGAACCTTCTCTTATAAGTACCAAGGGAGAACCTTGCAATATCTCTTTTTAGAATAAGGGTATTAGACTGAGATTTGCATTCATAATACCCCAAGCCAGTTAGAAATAGAATTCCAACTTTCTTTCTTTTTGCACACCTTTCATTCACCTCTACAACTTGGTGACATAATTCTATTAGAATAAACTTGTCTTCCACATATATGGGCAGCTTAAGAGGAAAACCATTGAATCTACCAACCCTCAAATATGTAAACTTTTGAAATTGGATGAAGAGGTTTCCATACTTGGTAACCAACTGGAAAGCCTCAAGGGATACTCTTTGACAAATATTGCCTTCCGGCTCCCTGAACAATCTCATACTAAACACATCATTCACCTTTGAGAAATTCTTATAATTCTTTTGGAGTTGTAAATTACGGTAATAATCATATATTTGTTCACTCATCAAAATCCTCCATGGGGTTCAAACCAATCTAAGGTATTGTATAGGCCAAGACATTGAAAAGATAAGAAGACATGTAAAATGGTTTATTGACAACAAAACTCTTTATCATGTCGTACAACTGGTCACTAATTATAATGGCCCAATCCAAATATTGTTGGCTGGCAAAGATAACCTAGAAAAAATACATCCATTCTTTGAAGTCGTGAGCATTCATTTTCCCTTTAACCCTATGTAGTAGCACAATAATGTCTGAGATTTCCTCCCTGAAATGTGATTCATGCATCTTCTTAGGGAGATATGATTTCCATTTCTTTAGAGGATCAAACCATTTCATTGCAATATAATTTTGATAATACCCCTTATTTTCTGAAAAGTGGCACTAGGATAGGGTAAAATTGAAATGAGAGTATAATTCCCTTCCTAGTAGCCTGAAACACCCACTTATGATAGTTCTATCCAAGGTTACCAACAAGTTATTATCTTTAGTGCAAATTTCCCTTGTTTCACAATTGTAGTGAGATATACATTCTAGCACAAGATCTGTACATTGCATTGCTATTGGGAAAGAAATAGCCTCCAAAAGGAAACTTTTCATAACCCTTTGAGTAATAATTCTATTTCTAGTTTACAAATTCTCTCCCAAAAACCATCCAAATTGACATGACCTAACCTTGAAATAAGAGCACTATCTAATCCATCCAAATACTCATATCCCAAGTATTTATACCTCATATTGACCCCAAAATATTTGTTTCAATTCAAAGATAAATTAATTAATCAAGGGAGTTCAGGTTTGTTTCTTACCTAGTAATCTAACACCAATTTATATTGAAATTGTATTTTGTGATTGCTAACTACATATTTCACACTTTGCTCCATGGTTTTAGTCCAATTTTCTCTTCAACACAAATAATTATGTCACAAAAAGTAACTTTAATCCTTGCATGACCTAGGCATTTATTTCACCTAACTTGGCTCTAATAGTATTTAATAATTGACATGCAAACCACTTGATGCCAATATCGTACTCTATAATGCACTTGATAGGACAAGAGTTATGTCAAGAGTTGATGAAGTTAGAAAACTCCAATAAAATCCACCTCAAACATTCCTTTCTTTTATTTGCGTGTCTCTTCTTCATAGAGTGCATGTTGGATGATGTTTACAAACTTCATTGGAACAATAAATAGTTAGGGAACGTGTGTCAGTTCTAACAAGGTTTCCCACAACTATGTAAATCTGGCTTTATTTTAAAGGATAGCTTCTTGGGAAGAGACTTATTTGAAAGAAAAGTAGGTTATAAAACATATGCGATGTCCAACAAGGTATTGACAACTGGTTGAAAGACAACACCAAAAATAAAAAACTTGAGATGAAAAATCCAAGTCAGTAAAAAGGTAAGTTGTGAGTATGTGCTCATAGACCGACAAAGGAGAGAACATGCAAAAAAACAAAGACTAAGGCAAGTGATATTTAATAATTTGAATAACTTTAAAACTTTAAAACCCAGGTCTGAACTCAAACACTTAGGCAACATTAGGATATTCATAACTAATTTTTAATAAAATTGAATGACTAGGGTTTGTAAGTTTTTATGCACATTTGGAAATATAAACATTTTAGGCTTCACTAACATGAATTTATAATTTTCATATTTTTTATAATATGTTTGTTGGGTTTTGAATGACATGACTTGTATGCATTATTGATATTTATTTTTGTGTGAAGGCATAATAGAATGATAGACTTGTACACACCATTAATTTTTTATATGGTTTATGTGTCAAGGATCTAAAGGAATGTAAAATTTGTGAAGTCTTGTGGATTTTGTGTAAAATTTATACAATTAATCTTCATCTAACTACTAGGGTTGTAAGTGTTTTTGCACATGTAGAAACATAAGTATTTTAGATTTTACTAATGTGAATTACATTTTTATATTTGTAAATTAATATTTTTTAAAAAATTTCATATGTTTATGTGTTTATCAAGGTTGAATAACATTGAATTGTATGCATAATTGGCATTGAATTTTGTGTAAGGGTATAATGGAATGTTAGGCTTGTACACATCATTAACTAATTATATGGCTTTTATGTCAAGGGTCTAATGGAATGCTTGAGAGTTATAGATTTTGTGTAAATTTTTCTTGAATAATCTCCATCTAATTGCTATGGAGTGCCTATTGTTCTTGTGTATAAGGATCAATGATATTGATTTCATCAAATCAAACATCTTGTTTACTAATTTCTGGGGCTTCTCATCAAATTTATTCAAGGGTAAAATTCACATACTCCACATATCATCATTGATATTACACACTAAAAGTTTGAAAAGAACTACTATTATTCCCTATCTTAATGCAATTTCATCTAATAGGGAACCATTTATCATCTCAAGCCTTGAAATATCTCACAAACACCTTTGAAACAAAATAATGCTCTATTTAAATTTATGAGAATACCTGGAAACTTTGTAGCAGCAGTTAAGCTTTCTTCCTAACTGCAAATTCTATAAATTTGGAATTCCTCTTCACAATTCAACTAGTTCTATAGACAGAGTCACCACCTCTTTTATAGAGGAACAAACTTCAAGTAGCATGAAGTCTTTTTAAGAGTAAAGCACATTTTGGGTCTTCTCCAATAGTGGAGTCACTCACCACTTCTCTAACACTTTGCTGCAACAAAACCTCTTCCAGATCCAAAAATTTTCAACATCTGAACTTAAAGTTCAGATCCACCAAATGCTTGACTCTGTGATACTACCATCTGGACCTGGGATTCCTCTTTTCTTTTAAATTTCTTAGAAGTTCTCCCCAGTAGAGTCACCATTTTTTTTGGTGTTTTTTCTTGCTAGGCCTGAATATCTCTAAAGGGATGCTAAGCCTTATGCTCAAGAATATTTAGGAATAGGAATCCACACAATGAGCAAAGATCTAAAGGCCTTTACTCCTACTGTTTAGGCTCTGTGAAACTAAGGAGGGTGTTCCTTATTGTGTTCATATGATTTCCACTACCTCAAAAACACTTATACACATATTTGTCCCTATTGAGTGCAATTAGATGTAGTTTATCAGAGGCTTAGCCAACCTTAAACAAATGACCTCTAAATTACTATGAACATTTGGTAACTTGGAGATTTGCATCTCACCATGAATAGAATATGAATTAAGTAGTGTTCTAACGATGAATCCATAAATGGGTATTCTCTGATCATAATAAACTATAAGAATACTCAATGAATAAGCCAATGCCTCATCAAATTGGGTAGGAGTCAAGCATGAAACTTTCAGTCATACACAATACTATATCTTGATATGGGTGAACATTTTACAATGCATTACATCATAGAATTTCACTATATCTAAAGTGTAATACCCCTCCATTTTGCTTCTCGTTCGGTTTGCTTTATGCTATGTTTGGTTGCAGTTACTTTGAGACTGGATACATTTTGTTATGATGTTTTGATCACTACTATTGAGCGACAACTATTATTGTGGGATGTAGTTATCTGATTATTGTTTCACATGCATTATGGATTAATGATGTTGTAGAGTTAACATGAGATGTTATTATGACATTATTGAAATTATGATGGAAATGTCATTTTTGATGAGTGTATGGGTGAAGAGGATGGGTTCGCATCACTCGCTTGCGAGCGCCCTATGAATCCGTAATTTTTTTTTCACGATGTATATTATATGCTAGGTATATTATATGATGTTGTTTACTTGGTTGCAGGATTGCAGGTACATGACATCGACTCCACCTAGTTTCACAGGTTTGAGCATATCAATCCAACAGTTAAGTTGAATGGGAGATAGTAGCTAGGTAACATGTGTCAAGTTCACACCCTAGCCTTAGTGTGTCGAGTTATTGTCTGTCTTGTTTTAATGTTATTTAATTCTGAAGGATTATTGATTTGGAAATAGATATTTAGAATAATTGCATTTAAATCATGTTGATGGTTATTTAATTTAAATAATGCAATGTGGATAAAAGTTTATATTTAAATTAATTAATTATATTTAATTTATTTAATTAATTAAATTTAATCCATAGGGGTTGAATTTAGTTATTAAATAATTAAATTAATTAATTAAAAGTGATGCAAGAGAATGAAAGGAATTAAAAGAACTAAAATTAATTTTGGAATTTAATTTCAACGTGTGGGAATTAAATTAGAAATTGTAATTAAATGTTTATTTGGGAAATTAGTTGCAACTTTGGAAATTAATTTATTATTTGAAATTGAAACATCTAATTTCCATGTAATGTGAATTAGGGTTGTATTAGGTATTTTTGATTTATAAAATATACATGTTTTAATTTTAGAGCAGAAAGAGATTTAGAAAAAAATACATTTTTACAGCAGAGAAGAAATTTTGGAAATTTGCACAAGGGTTTGAAGAAAGTTTTGATTGTAGAATTGATTGAAGGAAAGATTGTTTGCATTTGTTGAGTTTTGGATTGGATTCATTGGAGGATTGAAGAAAATTCAGGAAATCTTTAGAGGAGGCTTGCATCAGAAATTCATCTCTTCCTATAGCTTCTTATACCAGGTTTTCCTCTTTGTATTTTATTGTTCTTGATTTTTTTTTTTAAATAGTAGTGATTAAAGATTTGTTTGTTAAATCTGTTTTAGAAAACAAATTTGACATTAGAAGAAAAGAATTAAATAAATTTACAGCCTTTGCTTGTGAAAATTTTTGAGTGAAAATTGTGAAAACCTTAGTTGAATTTAAACTATTTGGGGAAATAGATTGTGTTGTTATTGGAAATCAAACATAGAGATTGAACAATGCATTTATAATGTTTTTAGAAAATGAAACCTTCTATTTATTATTAAAAATCAGATTTTAAAATCTGCAGGATAGTTATATTTTTCATGGTAAAATGGTCTTGTTGCGTCACCTATAATTCCACTTACACAAACTGGGTTGTCAGGAAATTTAATGGGTTTTTGCATTTTGAAATTTTCTTATCGCTGTCAAAAACTCACAAATACCCAGATTGTAGTTTTTGAGTTATACTTGAAACATGAGACTGTTGTTAAGTTATTTTCCCATGGTTGCTCTGAAAATAAAATAATAATAAATTGATATTTATAAATATTAATATTTTATGTATTGTTATTATAATATTAAAATATTATTTAATAATATTTTATATTATAATTTATAATATTAAAGTATTATATTTATTTATATTATTTTAAATAAAATTTGTATATTAGATTAGTGGAATTAAAATTATAAACATATGGGGAAATTATTGTTTATTTTAAAATGGCATGTTAAAGTTTAATTGAAGGAATTAAATATTTGATTTAAAGAATGCATAATTTAAAATTTGATTGTGGAATTTAAATTCATGTGTAAAAGGTCCAATTATTAATCTGATTTAATTGGAAAAATATATATATATTTTGGAAAATTGATGGTAAGGGATATTTTATTTTGAATTAAGCAATTTGATATTTTGTAAAGAATAGAAGATATTTTAATGATTAAATATATTTAAATATATTAATTTATATTTAGTATATATATATTGAAGGTATATATCCATTTGAGAGAATAAATAATATTTTATCTTATTTTATTCTGTTGTTTGCAAATTGAGTATTATTAGTATTCTAAAAAAAATGATTAGTATGCGTAGAAAATGTATAGAGAAAGATATTTTTTTAATAAAAGTAATTACGTGATTTAAAAGGAAATATTTATTTTGTTAGTATGATTGAAGAAAATATATTGAAATGTATATATATATCCATGAGTATTTTCAATCAGTATTTACCTTGTTTTATTTAAGTGCGTGTAATTTAGCTTTGCATGAAGAATTTAAATGATAAGTTTTGAATGTGTTGTCAAAATTGATAAGGAAAAAGATATTTAAATATATTGAAGAATTATATAAATATTCATATTTAAATGTTTATTTTAATTAATGAGATTTAATTAAAAACAATATGAATGCGTGGTCAAATAGATAAGCCAAAATATATTTTTATACATTGATGAAATTGCATGTTATTAAATGGATAGTTGAAGAAACATAGACTCCGGATAGAAAATTGAAAGGATTGTTTGCAATAGTGTTAGGCTGCATTAGAAGTAAATTTAGGAACTAACTATATTGAAAAGGCAAATAGTTATTATGTTTTATTTAGTTCCATAGAGTAATCTAGTCATTGTGAATGGAATATTAAAGAATATATGTAATTAAATTTATTAATATATATATTTGGTGTCTATATAATATGGAGCATATATATATATATATATATATATATATATATTAAGTGTAAAATTCATTATCGTATTTTATTTTAAGGAGATGCATGCAATGTATTATTGAATAGAGGTTTAAAAATGGATTGCTTAGTGTATATGGAAAATGGATAGAGAAACAATATGTTATTATATTAAAGTGATTGAATGTTTTAAATAGAAAATTGAATGAGATGTAAGATTTGGTTAGAAAATGGAAAGAGTTTACTTGCATAGATTTGTGTCAATTTAAAAATAAATTTAGAAGTTGTTTTATTGATGAGAAAATTAATTATGTTATTTAATTAATTTATATTTAGATTAATTGAATCATTGTGATTGGATTATGAAAGAGATATGGATTTAGTATATCCAAAAGTAGTATCTTCCTCATGATTATCTTAAAGGATTTAATTCTCTGTATTCAGTAAAGGGAAGTAAGTTTAATTGTTTTAGATTTTCAATAATGAAAAGGGAAATAGGGGTTATGATTATTTTAGATGATCTACTTATCATGTATTTGACTTTGTCAACACTACCTATTGAATGAGTATGGATTTAAGAAATCCAAATATTAGATTTGATTGATGACTTGAATGCTTTTGTTGCAATGTCATCAAGTTGCATTGTTGGTTTTGGGATTTAGTGTTAGTCCTAAATTATAAGTCTTCCAGAAGATCTTAGAGGATAAGGGTTGTTGAATCTTTATGCCATCCAATTGTTTCCCTTGGGTAGTGCATGGCATCTTTTCAGTTTTACCCAGTTTTCACGAACGGGGATGTTTGCACCTCCTTGGTTTAGGAGCGGATTATGGGATTCGTGTCTCCTTGTATGGAGTGACCTTGTTATGTGGTTTCATCTTGTTGCCTCTTGTGAGAGGAGTGGACTATGTGTTTGTTGCCTCCAAGATGTTTGGAGTGAGTTCTTTTATTTGTTTCCTCCTGTGAAAGGAGTGGACTATGTGTTGTTGCCTCCAAAATATTTGGAGTGAGTTCTTTTATTTGTTTCCTCCTGTAAAAGGAGTGGACTATGTGTTGTTGCCTCCAAGATATTTGGAGTGAGTTCTTTTATTTGTTTCCTCCTGTGAAAAGAGTGGACTATGTGATTGTTGCCTCCAAGATGTTTGGAGTGAGTTATATCATTTGTATCCTCCTTGTGTTGGAATGGTTTTGATGCCTAGTTGTTATGCACTTGTGTTTCCCTTGGTGGATTGTTTGGGTGTGTGTTGTCGAATAGAAGAGTGGCTTTTGATAGGGGCCGGAGCCCAAAGTGGTAAACTAGGTAACCTTCAGAAGTGAGTTAATCAAGTCATAATTAAATTAATGTACTTAGATGATTAGGATGCAGTTCACACTAATCAAGATAATTTAATCCTCACTCATAGACACAAGGTCTTGTTTAGACTTGGGATGAGTGAGAAGGCCTGGAATGGCAAGATCAACTATCTTGTCCTTATGAGAGGTAGTTGATTCCACATGAGTGAGTATGAGTGTCGAGATTCGGTTGAGGCCACCAGGATTTCTGAAGCCTATGAAGAATGCCCAGAGGAGATCTCATGACAAACCTTGCGATGACACTCTATCTAGGACAACTATTGTTAATTATTTTATATGTATGGTTATGTGAACATATTTGATCTACTTTATGTCTAGAAGTAATATGACCTATGTCAGTGATGTTGGAGTTGTACTTGATTTGTACTTGTATGGTAATTGAGTTGTACTTGTTAGTTCATTTGTTTGGTTATATTAGTATGAGTCTGCCTTTGGTTAGTGGATTGTAGATCTTTGTCCATGTTACTTTGTTACTATCTCCTAGCATGGGGGGTGGGCCTTCGGGTACCACATTGGTAGGGTGGAACATGCACCAAAACCGTTGGGTCCTCATCTATCTTCAGTACTTGGTGGCGAGACATCCAGATGGACAGCTCGCGATTCTTGTTGTAATTACTTGCATTGTAATATTTTAACTTGTATAAGTTATTTTATCCCTCTTATGTTTATGAGGTGGAATTTTGTAATTGTAACCTTATGTACTATTGCCTCATTTTGGGAATGAGTGATGTAACTATTAGATTAAGTTAATGTTTATGAGATTGTATCTTGGTTGATTATCTTATTATGTTATGTGGTATTCTTATGATATATAAAGTTTATTTCATAAAGTTCATAAGGCTATAGTTTTATGTAATGTGTATGTGTGGGTTTAAGTAATCCTAACCTTGTAGCCTTAGAGGTTGTTGTTAATTAGTAAGTGAATGTGTATGTTAAATGCACTTTATAAAAAAAAATTGGTTCGCTTAAGATGTTAATTGCAACTTCCTTTAAGGTTACTTGGTGGGGCATTACATAAAGCATCACTACTTATCTAATACTTAGCCCATTATCACAAAATTACAGTTCTTCCTTAAGAATCTAATTGACTCATTGAGCTAAAGCAAGCGAAAGAATCATACATTCCAAATAAACCATTGAAAGATAAATGAAATTATACTTGATACTTTCATTCACAATCTATCATAACAACACAAAGGAGAGCACATACTTTAAATTTTTTAGATTTATTTAGATATCAGTAATTACATAAGACCATTTAAGATTGTTTCATACATATACCCTACCCAAGACAATTAGTGGCAGATTCATAAGGAATTATGCATTTTGTATGATCATTTTCCCTACCCTAATCTTATAGGACTCAAAAATCTAACCCTTGCAATGAGCCTTGAGATCTCTTTTATAGCATAAGAGAGCGACAAGCATCAGGCTCATTGCATTTACATTTCACTAAAATTTCATCTGCATTTCAAAAATCCTAGATGGTTGGATGTAATCATTTACTACATGAGGGAATCAAAATTGTTACAACCCACGTAACTAGTCATTGTCACCATACCTATAAGAAAATTCCATCAAAGGCCTTGCTATCCACTTCCACGTCAAACCCCAAGAGAACCAGCATCAACATCACAACCAAATTTGAAAACCCAAAAAAACACACCATCACTTGGAACCTAGAACAACACCACAACCACAGTACAAATGGCCACTTCTTATTTTTGATTTAGTGGGAGGTGAAACAACAACCTCAAATTAATCATCACACTTCTCAGCACCAATGCAACATTACACGGTGCCACCACGGTAATTGGAGAAACCACGAGGACCTCTTCATTAACACCAACGATTTCAGTCAAATTCATGAGGAAATAGCTCTAATCAGAGTTAGTCTCTGCGTCACTACCACTAGAATCATTAGAGACATCAATGGGTGAATTTTTTCGACCCAGAGAGCCACGACCATACCTCAACATAGCCTTTGATCCCCACTTATACTCTGTAGGTTTCATCTCCTTGTTAAGCATTGTCACCTCTAACCTTGCAACTTGGCCCTTTAGCCAAGAGTTGCACTTGATGACCCTTGGGATGGGCTTCATACTTTCCATCTTCAGGTTGAGAGAGCCTTGAAGACTATCTTGTTCATCCGATGGGAAATCACCACCATATTTTTGAACATTACCTTTGACTAATCTACGCATAGTCGATGCAGACGTAATCGACATGCTCATTTTGCACCAAGACTTAAAACCTTTGTAGGAGAAAATGCTCACCACAAAAGCACAAAGCATTCCAAAATCTTAATTGATATGGTGAAAATGAAAAACCATTATCCAAATTTATTTAGCACATTGATGAAATGATCATCAATGCTCCAATTGAAGCATGAGCGAATGAGTGATCATTCACTAGCATCTACATCATCATCGTTAATTCCTAGGTACATGGAAATCGGTGTACAATCCATCATAATTGCTAGGAAGTAGTCATTTGCATGCATGGAATTCAGGCTGATATCCTTTGAAGAGCTTGCACCATTAATGCTCACCATTTATAGAGCCTCATTAGCCATCACATGGATAATTATGTTATTTGAATGTGAGTCGTTGATGCACGAGTGCGTTGGCTTATTAACTGACTCAAATTGAGTAAAAAACATTTGAAAATTCAATGCCATCGCATGGTAGATCCATTAGCCAATGATACCTCTCTCAGTTAGAATACACATATATGATCCATGAGCCCCATCCAACCTCCTTATGTTGCCAGCCGAAACCATGTTTCGCTAGTGTGCAAACTGTGCAAGGAGTAAGGTGAAACCATTTAATATTCTATACGGTACACGCACTATGACTCAAATTAAGACGCATTGGTACATCAGAGCCATCAATCCTCAGCAATAGGAGATCAAGCCAGCTAGGGTAAATGGGTCCCACTTGAACAAAAGGATGTGTGGCGTAATCACGCACACTCCTTGGCCCAACCAAAATTCATTATTTTAATACTGCGCAATGTGCACGCAAGGGCTTGGATTTCATTGATTAAATCCAATGGTTCAGACTCTTGTACATGCATATTGTTTGGTATGAGGAAGGGGCCATGGGCTAGGTGACGGGAAATGGCCCCTCAAATAATTAAAGACTTAAGACATAAGTATTTAAAAGACAAAATATTTTGGTCCAACCATAAAGTATAACAAAGTTTGATAAATGCCCGATGATCAGAAGGCCTAAATAATGGGGCTGATAAAGACAATGGACATGATGCCATAAGTCATAACTAAGATGATCGGTGACCTGGTACAATAGGTCAACATGAAAATATAATGCAAGGGTTTGATAATTTTGAAATTTTGAACAAGGGTGACAAACATCTAAACCCTAGGCCAACAAGCACAAAGGTGACAAATCAACAAAAATTTCCCTGGTAACCAGCTAAAATTTGTAAAATTTTAAAATCTCTATCAATTCCCATGCAAGGCACCATAAAAAAATATCTTCAATAATCCACTTGGTGGAAGCTGCCACTTGGCCCTTCCCTATTATGCTTCTTTTTTTGGACAATGAGGCATAGATTTAGAACTTTCAATTGATTCCAAGTGGAAAGGATGTTGTTATCCTAGCTTGTGAGCTGCCACTTCTTCTTTCATATTCTCATATATTTTAAAACTTTCCAATAGCCAACTCAATCTTATTAATAATTTATTTCAATATTATTGCTTTACTAGTGAAGATATGTGAGTTTTTTTCTTTTTAAATTTGTCATATTATGATGGTAGGTGAATATTTCCACACTCCTCCCCATACTGATTTAGTATGCATTCTAGGTCAACTCAAGAAAAGTGATGTAGCTATCGAGGGTAGAGGCCCAATCCATCCAAGTTTCCTTAGGATAGTTTTCCTACATTCCATTACAACTTTGTAACCTAGGAGGAAGTGGTGTGTGGTTTCTTCATTGCTTGTGCATATTGGGTATTTGTGCTAACCAACAAAACCAATCCTATGTAATCATTCCCCTATTAAAATTATTTGATGTAAAGTGGTCCAAGTAAAGCCCCCCACCTTTAGTAGCGGATTTGTGCCCCAACATGACTATGTTGGCCACTCTTTTGTGTTTTATTTCTTTCTTTGTATTTCATAACCTAATACAAAATATTCTCCTGATTTAGCCTCACACCATAAAATTTAATCATCCTTGTTTGTTAGGAATAAAATTCTTAATGATAATTCATTACATATACCACCACTTTGCATGGATCTAATAAGAATTCAATGGATTTCCATTTAAAATTTTGATGTTCATTAATGTTTCAAATTATAAATGATCCCTCACCTTTGTACCATGTCATTCCTCTAATAGACGTATTGCTTCTTGTATACCATTTATTTCTAGTTCAAACATTGGTTTGTGGCCATTCAACGAATCAAACTTGAATAATGCCTTAGATTTCAAGTTTATTGTCAATGTTGGATGATTAGTTATAATTTTCCTACAACTCACCATAAAATTCTATAATTGCAAACCATGTGGTGGATTAGTAACAATCACAATGCGGTGTCATTAATTGTTATCAAAGTATTTCTTTCTTAGTATTTGGCACCATAATGCATATGGATTTTCAATCATCCTCCATGTCAATTTTTCACCCTATGCCATAATCTATTTATGGATGTCTCTGATCACTTCACCACCAGTTTGTTTTCTTTTTTATGATTGTATCTTATGTGATTAGGGAGATTCTTCTTACATCATTTGGTCCATACCATAGAAAGTGTCATTGTATTCTATTTATGTCCCTTTCAACTTTGGATATTATCCATACACAAGGAAACATATAGATCAAAATTGTTGTTATGATAGATTTTATCATTATTATTCTCCTCACTAAGCTCAGCCATCTGCCCCACCATGCCTTTTCTTTTTTGTTGCTTCATATATAGGAATAACAAGGTAAGTTCTTGGAAGCGATATGCACTATTTATCTCTATTTATAATTTGTCTCAAGCATCTAGTGTACTCTTCCAACATTCTTTCTATTACCTCCATTTCTTAAACTGGTGATGATCCATATAGGAGGGTGTCATCAACAAATAACTATGTGTGGAAGGTGCTATATTTTTTTAGAATTTTTATTCCATTCCATTGGCCAATTGCATATTTTTGGGATATGCCCTTGTTGAGTGTATCTTTCATTATTATAAATAAGAAGGGAGATAACGGATCCCCTTGTCTCATTTCCTTTGCTCCTTCAAAAAACTACATGGTGAACCATTGATAAAATTTGACTATCTTGGTGTTGAAATGTAAGCATAAACCCATTGTAACCATTTGTTATTGAGCCCGATTTTTTTCATAACCTTCATAAGGAACCACCATCTAACTTTCTCATATTCTTTACTTACGTTAATAATTTTAGGATCATTTCTCTCAAGTTTGTATTTCCTCCTATATTATTACTATCCCATCAATGATTGAGGTGAGGAAAATGTTTCAAAGGAAAAATCAATAAAAACATCAACAAAATGTATTGAAAATAGCCTTGTATCTTTAATTCTCCTTCTCCATGGATTGAGCTCAAGTTTCCACCCAAGAACTTGTTTATTTTCTCTTAATTGATTATTTGTGAATTTATCTTGATAATTACTTCAACATAATTTAGTTAGCTTCAATTGTTGTGAAAATGAGAAGGATCTAGGCTTCAATTTATAGATTTTTCGATGGAGAAATGGAGGGTCAAGATATTCTTATGAAATAGATGGTTGAGATTGAATGATATGGCAAAGGTTTATCCTTGTGACAAGTGTCACAAGGTGAAGGCTTATTAATATGACATGTGGCATGGGTAAGAGAGCAAGGTGTGCTCACAAATGTGTGAGCACACATTGGGAAGAGAAATAAAATGACATGTGGAAGGCAAGGTCTGCTCACACAAATGTGGGCACATCTTGGGAAGAACGAGATTTTGAAAAGTGGAAATAAATGAGGAAAGGTGTAAGATGAGTAAGCTTTGACCATATGACAAGTGGTGATAAATGACAAGTGTAGGGTGGCTCTTATGGGGAATAATATCTCACACATGTGTGAGCATCTAATGAGAGGAGAGGTCAAACGATGAGTTGGATACTGATGGTGACTTGTGCATGCAACACTTGTCACATGTCTAGAATTTTGGAGAAACAGGTACAATTAAAAATTAAAATGGTGGGAAAATGGAAACCTTTCTCCTTTTTAGGGAGGGTTTGATACCTTTTTTCTTGTTTCATTAAAGCGAGAGGGGGGATGATGGTTGTGGATAGATTGTTTATGGTTTTGATGGATTTAGACAAGATATGTGATTGACTTACAACTTGAAAGGTGAATCAACCTATCCTTGACAAAATCTAAAGTGACTTTAGGGATAAAATGCAATGATTCAACTAATCTAATGATGAAAACGATTGTTCTAATGCAAAAACTACAAATCTAGAAAACAACAGAGGAAATCATATTATAAAAATGGACTAAGTAGGACACTATACATCTATGACATGAATTTGGAATTGAAAATGCTAGACTAAGTTGCACAAGGTTTGAGTGTCTTTAAGTAGGGGGAATTCAGACCTAGTTTCATAATCCTCGAGTGCCAGATCAGAGAATTTTTTTACACTTGTCGTACTATTAGATCATTATCAAATTTTGAAATAATTGAGTTTCTATGAGTTGTCCAGGTGTAGGTTTTTATTGCAACAATTAACAATTGATATTAAAGTTTCTCCCAATCCTCTTCAAACCTAAAACCTACATATTCAATGAGAGAGGAATGGTTGTGCCATTCAGGGGCTTGCCTTAGCCAAAATTCATGTTAGTGATATAAAACCTATCATTTTGAGGGATAGGGCTAAATGATAAAAAAGAATGATGAACCAACAATAGACTATAACTCACCACCCTCCAATTTCTTCCTTGAAGGGTTGAACCCATACAAATCTCCTCAAGACTTGAATGTTGCTTACTTTATTTTCTTAGAGACCTACAACAGCTAGTATTCACATATAATATGGTAACATAAACATGAAAAAACTCACACACACTTCGACATGATGCTTGGATATTGAATTGCTGCAATAAATCTCTAAAATTCTTTGCTTGACTTTCTTGATAATGCTCTCGGCGATAATTTTTCCCATAATTGCTTGTTAGATTTAAAATGATGCAATAACTAGGTATTTATACACAATTATTATAATTTAAATACAAATTAAATCTCAATAGTTGCTATTGGACACTTGAAATTCAAATAATAAAAGACCACCTTTGACATATTTGAATTTGGAGCCAAAATAGGGGACATAGATGCCTAAGCATTAGTGTCTCGAGCCTATTTTTTATGAATTAAGGTGGCAAGGGAAAAATATTAAATGAATGCATTCGTTTTTCACTTGCAATTTATCTGTAATACTTAAATAGGCTATGGAATGCATAATTTATGAAATTCGGTGTTCAATTAGGTCCAATAACTTAAGGGAGAGAAAAACAATGTGAAATTGTCAAGGGTGACAATTTATAATGCTACACAAATTAGGAAAAATGTTAATGATGATTAAGATAGGGATTAAGTTAATCAATCATAGATGTATTAAGTTAATCAATCATAGATGTATTAAATTAATCATGATAGGGTATGGATTAGGCTAACTAATCATAGATTGATTAACTTAACTAGGATTAGGAGATTTGGATGAATGTGCATAAATGTTAAATTAATTAAATAGTACAATATTTAATTAATGTGTGTGAGACTATAGGATATTCAGTTAAATGGGATATTTAATTAATTGTAAGGTGGGATGGAATAATTAATTAAATAATATGATATTTAATTAATTATAGAAGAAAGTGATATAATTAATTAAATAATAAAATAGTTAATAGATTATGGGCTAATAACAAAATAATTAATTAAATAGTGTAGTATTATTTAAATATAGGATAATGTGACATAATTAATTAAATAATAATATTTAATTAATTATAGGGATGATGGTCAAGATTATTTTGAAGGTGTGATGTTTGAATTAGGGTGTCTAAAGTGATATTTACGCTTGGGACAAAATCACTTTATTCCATTGTTATGATTGTTGGAAGAATAATTTTAAGTTTGTTTGTTGTAACCTTCGTTAAATAGCCTTTAATATTGTGTTGCATAATAATATCGGTCCATAATCAATGAAGGAACTACACTCCTCTTTCTTTGGGATTAAAGCAACATTGGTGTTGTTCATATCCTTTAGAATTTTTCTAGATTTTCTTAGTTCTTCAACCACCTCACAAATGTATTTCTTCATGAAGCTCCAATAGGTTTAATAATATAACACCAAAAAATTATGAGGTCCTAGAGTTTTGTCTGAATGTAGTTGGAATAGAGAATCCTTTTCATCGTCATCTTCAACAGGTGCCATCAGGATATCATTTCCCCTTTCATGTACCTTGGTCGGTATATAATTTATTAAGTTGTCTTGGAGGGGTTTAGATTCTTCTTGTTCTATTAGTAAATTATGAAAGTATCAAATGTCTTCATTTTGTATTTCTTTTATATATGTTAATATATTTCCTTCATTTTTATTTATTTATGATATCATGTTAAATAATCTCTTCATCTTTGTTCAATTATGGAAACTTTGTGTGTTCACGTCACCTTCAACTAGCCATGTTTTTCTACATTTAGATCACTAGTATCATTCTTCTCTTACTAGAATTGCATTGTATTCCATTAGTAAGGCTTTTTCTTTGACATAGTCTTCTTGAAACATCCCATTTTTTATGACTTTATGGTTCAATTCTTCCAACTCACCTTTTATTATTTCCTCCTCAAGAAATTTTTTTTTGAAAGTTTTTAAATATTCATAGATTTAGTTTTCCTTTGATGAATTACAATTTTTTGGTGAATACAAACACTTTTTATCCTTCCATGACTATGAGTTCCATTCACCAATTTCTGAGTAGCTCACAAATTTCCCCCTAACATAGCCACAATTTTTCAAAGTGGAATTGATTCCATGGTTTTTGACATTTCTTCGACTACCAGTTCTAAAGACATGGTAAATGACCCAACAAAGATACATGACAGATGTTAGAAATGGAAACAATGGATGAGTGAATCCAATGAGGCATGAGAAGGAAGTGGTCCAATATTTCTATAATATTTGTAAATTCCTTGTGCCTGTTATTCCAAGTAAATGTTCCATTGGTTGGTATGATGTAAACTAGACCTATTCTTATTGCAAGTTTTTGGATTCAATTGTGTTTTTTTTTCAATCGACATTTCAGATCACACTCAGTGATCCATAATCAAGAAGAGGAATTTTTTTTAATTCTTCTTGGGACTGTGATACCCTTACAATCCCCCTAGTTTTTGATATATCCAAAATAACATTGATGTCACCGCCAATGAAAATATACTTTTGTCCTATATTATTTAATTCATTTTCGATATTGTTCCATAATATTCTTTTCTTTGCTAGTTATGCAAGTTTGTATATATTAAAAAGAAAGAGCTAAACATATGTACCAATTAGTGAGTTCTCGATTATTATTTGTTACAATTATATTGATTGATACTCTTTTGGTTTTCCATAGTATTTCTAGTCCTCTTGAGGAACCTAATCCTTATGTGAAATGGTCAAACCATATTTTGCAAATTTTAAGGAATATCTTTGCTTCCCTTTAATTTAGCTTTTTTTTTTGGAGCAACACACAATCAATCAATTGATGGTTTAATTGATGCTTGATCATGCACCTTTTGTTAGGGGCATTAATGCCTCTAAAATTCTAGGTGAGGATCCTCATTTGTTTCCAAGGGAGGTGATTCCTCCCTTTGACCTAAGCATGTAGCTCTTAATGGATTTTTGTCTCACATTATACTTCCTCTTCCTTTCTTGTGGCCTTTTTTCTGGCTCCCTTCATCCAATATTTTGGCAGCCATTTCACTAAAATGCATCTTGGGTTCATAATGTCAATTTCATCTATTAAATCCTCTTCCTCTATTTGTGATCCTTCTTATTTAAGTATTTTATTGGTCTTTGTCTCTTGTTTATAAGGATTTATCGTCCATTAGGATACTTGATTTTTTGTTTCAAGCCCACTATCCAATACCTTAGTAGATTTTATTTTATTGTTTGAATCTCCTTGATTGGCTAATTGTGTATTATTTTTTCTTTTAGTCGCTTCACTTTATTTATCTATTTTTGAGATCTTTTTGGTATTCATTTTATTTTCAAAATGGGGGGTGGGTAGTGACATGAAATTTCATTGTCTTTGGCTATTTCACATTTTGTAATAAAATTTAGGAGCTTCAATTGTGATTTTTTGATCCCAATTACCAATGGACATGATAAGTTTGATTCTCTCTAGGATCTGTTTTATTGCAATAATTTTGATTCTGGCGTAAATTAGGGTTTCTCTATTTCGTAAATCCACATCAATTTTTCTTCCAAGCTTATCTCCAATTCTTGTTAGGCATTCACTAGACTAGTATTCAAAGGGTAATTTGTAAAGCCTTGGCCATACAAGTGTGTTTGAAAGATTCATGTTCAACGATTTGAATTTTGATTCTCATCTCTTTAGATATAGTTGTACCTCATCTTTCTCCCATGCATATTTATTAATTATTCACTCTCTTTCATTCTTTATTTCGAACATCACCACAAAAACGTTTTTGGGGAGAAAGTTAAGAATGGGAAAACTTGGCTAATGTTTGTTGATCCATTTATGTATCTCAAATCTGGAAGGTTTGATTCCAATAAATTTTCCAATGATCACCTTCTTAAAATCCCTAGTATTGCCTCTGACAATTTTAGTTAAGTTGATAAAAAAAGTTCCTCTTGTGTTTTCTCCTCCCACACGCTTTTATTTTTCCCTGCACTTTGCTTTTGATATGCTCTACCTTGCGACCATTTTTTTGTGTCATTTTTACTTCAAAATATATAACATTATTTAAATAATTTTTATTCAATAAAATAAGTATATTTGATATAATAATTTTTGTTCATATTTAAAGTATATTTAGAAAACTCATGAAAAAATGCATTGATAGATTAAGAAATTTCAAGTAATAGTTGATTTGAATGTGCAATTAAATTAAAAAATTTATTAGTTTTGTTTTGAAAATTTAATTTTTATTAAGATTTAAAAAAACAAATTTAAAGAAATTATTGAAATAAATTATGCATTAAGAAATTATTGGGTGGAATGATGTAGTGATGAGATTCATCCCCAATACACCATGTTGATTTGCTCAAGTTTGGATTCCCCAAATCACATTGCATATGACATTAGGAGGAGAAGTGTTCCATTGAGTAACATTTCCTACATCTAAATGCAATTTTTCCATAGTTAATAGGTTGGCTCTTGCATCTATTTCCCACCTTCAACAAAATATTAGTAGGGAGGCCATTGGCTAAATCAATTTCAACACAGGTTCGAGCACACATAGAATTTTTATAGTTGATGATATTTTATTGATTAGCATATTCATTATGTTGGAGTAAATTAATTCATATTTACTCTAATGCTTAATGTAAACTTACGAAAAGATCATCTAGTTCTGATTGTGAGTGTTATTGCATTGATTATGTATTTCAATTAGTCATGTGCTTATTCTTTTTGTTGCACACAAGATAAAAACAGTTAAATTGTTCATGCATTTTGTTTTCTCACTCCTCTCTCAATCAGAACTCTATTAATCAAGGTCTCATGTTGAGTTTTCCTGAGTCTACATAAGGATATTCAATCCTTCATTATATTCATAGAACAATTGATTCAATAATCAATAATCATTATTGTTTCACATATTTTGTTGTGTAATTTCTCATTCATGTGTGACAAGTTTCTCTTTAGAATATCATCTCGGGCTTGTGGGATCTCAATCATGGATTCTTTCATGGTATCAAAGCTCTAGATATGAAGATCCTTGTTCACTATTTTGAGGAATTTTATTGCATCAAGACCATGGTTTTTGGAGGCATAGAAAATTTGTGGAGGCCGCTAAATTTTGTGAAGTGTGTCCAGAAGCCTACGACTTGAAGCTCTCACCCATGCCCTCTAAATCAGAATCTTCAATAAAATGTCTTGTTGCATATTCCTCTATGCAATACATTTTTGGAATCATCAATTTGAGTTTGGAGTCCCACAAGGGTGGTCTTTGTGCAAGTCTGACCAGTTGTTTACAAGCTACCAATCATGCATTTCAATGATGAAGGCACAAACTAGACAGATTTTCCTATGACACTCAGGTCGTGGATTTTTGTCTTTGTGATGGAGGCTTGATTAAAAGGAAACACTTAGTCACATAGGTCATGGTTCATTTGAATGACCCGATTCATGCTTCCTACCGCATGAATTAATATTTACTCCAGTGCTTAATGAAAACTTAGGAAAGGATCATCTAGTTCTAATTGCGAGTGATTGCATTAATTATGCATTTCAATCAGTCATGTGCTTTATTATTTGTGTTTCACACAAGATAAAGACACTTAACTGATTCATGCATTCTATTATCTCACTCCTCTCTTAGTCATAACTCCATCAATCAGTCTCATGTTGATTTCTCTTGAGTCTACATAAGGATATTCAATCCTTCATTATATTCATTCAGTAATCGATTCACTAATAAATAATCATTATTGTTTCACATATTTTGTTGTGTGATTTCTCATTCGTGTGTGATAGGTTTCTCTTCATAATATCATCCAGGGCTTGTGGGATCTCAATCACGGATTCTTTCACATTATTCATATAAATGATAAATCTTTGAAAGGGTTGGCATGTGTGTCTTATTTTATTTACACTTATGTTATGAATTTAGCACATGTTCTCATTGCCTACTTTTCTAAAACTAGTATCATGAATATAGTATAGACCTGGTAATATTTCTTCTCATTATTTATTATCTGATGCTTTCTCATCTATTATTTAAATGAAATATAAATATCCTTATCTCACATTTCATGCTCATAATTTTCCTCTAGGATAAATAAACCTACATTTTTTTCATAAATAATTCTTAATCACAGGATGAAATAAGTGATGGTGGAGAGGTGTGAAGATTATTTTGTGTGTCATAGACCTTAGGTGAGATGGGATACTTAGGTTAGTTGAGACAAGTCTTTGAATTTATGTTGACCTTGGGTGAACTTGTATGGGTATTTATGGTTTATGTTCCAAGTGGGATTTTTATTGTGGATGTTGTATGACTAGTGGATGGGTTTTTGAACCTCGTTAGGAATGGAAGTTGACACTTTAGGTGGTACAAACCCTTGATATAAGGGTTTACCTCTAAATGCTAGGAGTTATTTCTCCATTGCTACATCTTCATGTTTCTCATCTTTGACAACCTCTACTACAAACTCTTTACTGTTCATTTCATCCTCATCTTCTTTCCTTATGTCTTTTTATTCACTTAGTTGTACCTCTAATTTTTCTAGTTTATCCAATTGCTTGTTTATATTTTTGATCATCCTCCATGTCTTGTTTTCTTCATACAATCTCCATGCTTCCCAAATCACATGCCTCTTCCTTATGACTATAAACATCTTATTTTTTGTTGCAATCTCACTTCAATGTACAATTTTCCATCATACTCAATTTGCAAAACAAATTCTTTCACGAGATCAAGCTCCCTTGTTGCTTAAGACTCCTCACACACCTACAATAACCCTCACAAGCTTCTTCTCTACCACCCTCTCTCTTTCACTCTACCCACTGATCCTGATATAAGCTACCTCATGTTCAACAATCTTCTTATGCACTCAAAACCCGAGGCTCAAATACCACTTGATGTAGACAAAAACACAATCTCAACTCAAATCCAAAATTTTAGATTACAACAACTCAAAAAATAATTAAACCAAAATTGGCAATAACTTGTGCCAATTTTTAATCGATTTACAACTGCATGATTACAAAAATCAATTCAAAAAAATATATATATATTTATTTCAACTTCAAGATAAATAAGAATTACAAATTTTAGGGAAACTACTTTGCCTCCCTCCTCTATCCAACTTTGCATATTCCTACTTTACACACTTCACTCACCTCCCCTTTATAGTGTCAGTCTTCTACCACACATTCTTACCTCCTTCTCATCCCTTTCTCTCTATGATTTCAATCTATGATGATTCTCCTTTTAATATGCTTGATATGGCTTCAAACCTTGCAAACCTACCTATACTTCTATGCATCTCATTTAAATCTACATTTAAATTTTAATAAATCTTCCTTACCTATATGCGAGCTCATGAAGATACATATAATGAGCATTCAAACTTAGGATGTTTTACCAAACCAAATGAAATTTCCCACGATGGAAAGAAAAATAAAACCAAAGAAAAACCAAACCAAAAATTTGATTTTGGTTGATGTGGGATTGCATGTGGACTCGGATGATCCTACATCACATATAAGAGGAGAGAATGAACTCCCTCTAGAATTGTGGGGAGAACTACAAAATCTCTCATTCCCATGAGGGGATTCATAAGCAAGGTCACTGTGAGCCCTCCAGGTTTAGGTCTCAGTGTAGGAATGACCCTAGTCATAGGAGCTTAGCACTTTTGAGTGTTTGTATGTAAGTGGTGGCATTTATTTTTTGTCATCATGGTGAATGAATAATTTTTGTATTTAACAATTCAACTTGATGAAAGATGTTTGGTTGGTAAAGTTGGTAGTAATGCTAATTGAACTTAAAAAAACTTATAGTGTCTGAGGGGTATATTTTACATTCACAAATCAATTAATCACTTTTATATTATACCAATATTATGATGCCAACATAAAAATAGTTGGTGTTTAAGAAAACAAGCCACAATGTAATACCTTCGATGTTTGTACCTTATATGTTTGTTGATTTTTCTTTAGTTCCACTCCTCTTATGAGTGATGATGATTTTTATTACCAATATTATATTTTCTCAATGAGATTTTCTATTGTCATTTAGACTTTCAACTATTTATTATGGTATGTATGAGTATTCCTTTATAAGGTCACACCCAACAACCATGCAAAACACGATATATTTTATTCACAACTAACTAGAAAGACCATGCTAAAACACTTAATAAAATGTATTACATTATTTTCTCTTACCCAAATGTGATTAAATTACCTTAAAAGAAACTTGTTTAGAATTCTAAATATATCTAATCTAAGTTTAATTAACTATTCACCCATTGTGACAAACATATAAAAGATTTCTTACTAAAATGTAAGATCTAATTATCCATTAGAGCAATGTACCTAATTTATAAAATATTTTTTATTTAAAATTTAATTATGAAGGCGATCCAAACAGAGAAAATTTCAAAGGCTAGTTATGGAGGCAATTGTGAAATTGTTTGCCTTAGATTTTTAGAGAAATTATGAAATAGAATTGAAGTCTGGATGTCAGCTAGACTAGCGGTTGGGATAATAGTACCTGCTATCATAAAAAGGGTTTGAATTAGATTATTTTCAGCTCCCATTTATTTATTGTGTCCTTTAATATTGATATTTATTTAAAATGAAAAGTTATAAATTAATTTTCCAAATGAATGAATAGACAGTTATTGTTGCATATTTAAAACTACTATTGTTTGGAAGATAATTTTAAAAATAAAAAAGCAAAACGCAAAACCACTTAAAGCAACGACACTCAAATATGAAACCAAAATAGCAGCATTAAATTTGATTTCTCCTTCATGTTTTCTATGTTGAGGAATTAGGAATTAGTAACATCATAAGGCCCTTGACAATAGAGCTTGATCTAATCCAGGTATGTGCTTCATGCATACTAAACCCTAACCCTTGGTTTTTGATTGTATAATTCCAAGATTTCTGACTTCTCTTGGGAAATACCATGTCCTCGGGGTTTTTATAGGTTGTAGGATTATATATGGAATTGATGAATTCGTTGAAGATTGTTTTGGATGTATGATGAATGGTTAGGATTTCTAACCATTAATTTGCATTGCAGCTACGACCAGATTGTTATTTCTTCTCTCTAAGCGACCGGAAGAATTCCCATGATTTACATATAAATGCCCCACACCACCTCGTGCTCTAGTTTCTAATTATTCTGGTTAATCTTGCTCTAGTTTAGCCATTTTTCATTTTTCATTTTCTTATATTTTTATTATGCAGAGGGAAAAACTAGAAGGAAGCTTCATCTGCCTCATTTAATCTCGATAAGTACTTAACAGTTTTATGGATTTGTTTTTTTAATCTAAATTTTTAAAACAAAAGATTATTTTTTATTTAATTTGGTATTCTCTCTATGGTTGTTTTAGTATTAATTTATTTTGTTATCTTTCTTTTAAGATCCTAAATATCAATAAACCAAAAGAATGTGCCTTTGAATCATTGAAGTGAAATTAAAGTTTTCTTTCAATCTTTGTTGGTTTATATTTCTCCATCCTCTGTCACTCTTTTGTTTGAATAAAATGTTTGTTGTTTTGATTTACAGTCCAGCCAAATATCCAAAACATGCTCAGTCACAAAGGTCGTGGATTTTTGTCTTTGTGATGGAGGCTTGATTAAAGGGAAATGCTCAATCACACAGGTCGTGGCTCATTTGACCGACCTGATTCATGCTACCTGTTGCATGAATTATTGTTGCAGACATCAAGGAGGGCATGATTTTATTGTTTTGTGCAAATAGTGATTCAATTTGAAGCTTGAGAGGCCACATTTGGGTCGTGATCTATATAGTGAGGGCATTCTTTCCATCGCCATAGCTTGGCATGATTGGAGGACGCATGATTTGTCACTAAGGGTCAAAATTTTCTCTAAGCTATGATCTACTTCGATACATTTTTTGGAGGCATGATTCACTTGTTTGAAGCAGACAACATTCATTAAAGTTGCGTCTGAACCTGCAATCTTGTTTTCATGGTGTGACATACATACTTTCAGGCACAATTTTTTGTATAGTTTTGTCTCTCAATACCTATTAATTGCAAGTGAATTGCATTTGGAGGAAGAGACATCAGGAGATCTTTTATTTACAATAGCTTCGATCTCTTCATTGGAGTCAATTTGTTGCATGTAAATTGTAATCCGAGATCAAAAATTCTTGCTCTCAGAGGCATATTGTTCTATGTTTTTGGCATAATTACAATAATTTCTTCTCTCAAGTCTATATTTTTCCATAATCATGGATAAAAATCATGTAACTCTTCTCACTCCCTCAAAATTTCTCGAGTGGAAAACCTAGATGGAGATCACTCTAAAGAAGTTGGGGTTATATCAAGTCACCATGGGTACAAAGCTTGAACTAGGTGTTGCTGCAAAAAAAAGAAAATGGTTCAACAGATGTGATGAGTCTTTTGTTACTCTTTGCATGTCTATCTCTCCTAATCTATTATTTCACATCCAGTCTTGTAACACTCCACAAGAATTTTTGGCCCATCTTGAGCTCTTGTTTGGTAAGAAAGACACACTTAGGAGTTATCAGTTAGAGAATGAGCCAATATTTATTAATCCTTCTAATTTTTACAATATCCAAGACCTCTTCACAAAACTTAAGTCTTTAAGGCTTTAGTTAAAGTGGTGTGGTATTGAGAAGAAAGATGAATGGTTGATTCTTTCTCTACTTGGCAAGATTGGTCCTAATTATTCTATCTTTGTTTCTACATTTTATGCTACTAGAGATGCTATGGGATCCAAATTTACAATACCCTCTCTTGTTTAATTTTCCACATCACTCTTGTCAAAATAGTCAAAGTTAATCCATATGGGTACATTGAAATATTCAAAAGCATCTTCCCTTCTTGTTTCTCAAAATCTAAAAGACACGAAGGCCTCTACTAGAAAAGGTAAGAAAAAAAACCAAAGACCATAGAGCATCCAAGAAGGATTCCAGTTCACTTAGCACCTCTGATTCACCTTCTCCTAAGGTGGAATCATCAAAGAAAGAAAGACCCAGGTGTGCTTACTATAATAAGTAGGGGCATGACGAATCTAAATGTTATGAGAAGAAGATAGATGGATATGTAGAACAAGTTTTTGATTTAATAGCTCTTCTTATGAAGGGCAATATTCATCTTCCTTCTTCATCTACATTAGGAAAGTCTTCTTCTTCACCATCATTCCATACATATGGACAGACCAAACATAACGTTCATGCATTATGTGCAACCACCAACTCACATTCTTCTAGATGGCTACTAGATTCAGGTGCTTCACACCATATGGCATCTTCTCAGGACATGTTCTCATCTTTTGAGGTTGTGTTCTCACCACACATATTAATGGGTAATAACACTTATATGAGTTTATGTGGGAAAGGTTTTATCGACATTGATGATGGTACATTAAATGATGTACTATGTGTACCATCTTTGTCCACTAACCTTCTCTCCATCTATCAGATTGCTCACAATGGGAAAGGGAAGAAAATTGAGTTCACACTTGATTCAATGCACATCAGAGACAGTCAAACTAGATTTTTTTTTGCAACAAGGACAATTGATCATTCTTCTCGATTGTATGCATTCTCACACTTTGGTCCTCCATCTCTAGTGTCTAAGTATCACTCTCTTTCTTCAAGAGAGCATGTTGTATCTAAGGTGAAGTTTGGTCACTTGAGCTTATGTGCTCTTCCATCTGTTCATGAGATTAGTGTTGAGACTTCTACACCTCTACCTCTTGTTGAGATCACATCTATTCAAAAAGATCCCTCTTTAGCTTTGATTGACATTGTAGCTCCATTCATCGAGGCATCTAGTGCTATTGTTGAGGACATATAAGAAGATATTCATTTCCTCCCAAATTATAGATTCAACACATTTGTTATCCCATCTTATTTGGAGACTCCATTTCAGGATCATCTTGAGTTGTCTGATCATATTGATACATTGAATTCAACATTCTTCCATTTAGACACTCATGTTTCAATTTAGTTCTCCATTGAGCATCATCTAGGACTTCCATTTTCATCTCACATCCAGGGATTTCCTCATCATCGACTGTTGGATTTGTTTCTTCCTCAGGGGAGACACATTGGTTTGATCATCAACACAGGGGTTCTCTCATTCTAGGGGGCTTTGGAGTCTCCACTCTCCCTTATGGGGGGTATTTGATTGTATATCTGCATATGTTCTTGAGAGAGTCTCCTAAGACATTTCATTTGTACTTTCTTCTATTTCTCATTTGGAGAGGATTTTTGTTCCCACGAGGTTTTCTACTTTACTCCATTTGTAAGAAACTTTCATGTTGTTCATGGGTACCTCATTAGGCCTTATGTCAAGACCCATTATGCATCCATAATTTCATTCATTTCCTTCATCAATTTTTTTCTTCTCCTTAGTTTTCATTCAGGGGGGTGTTGGAGTAAATTAATTAATATTTACTCCAGTGCTTAATGAAAACTTTGGAAAATATCATCGAGTTTTGATTACGAGTGTTATTGCATTAATTATGCATTTCAATCAGTCATGTGCTTTATTCTTTGTGTTGCACATGATAAATAAACTTAACTTAATTCATGCATTCTATCATCTCACTCCTCTCTCAGTCAGAAATCCATCAATCAGGGTCTGATGTTAAGTTCGCCCGAGTCTACATAAGGATATCCAATCCTTCATTGTATTCATTTAGTAATCGATTCAATAATCAATAATCATTATTGTTTCACATATTTTGTTGTGTAAATTCTCATTTGTGTGTGACAGGTTTCTCTTCAGAATATCATCCAGGGATTGTGGGATCTCAATCACAGATTCTTTCACATTATTCATATAAATGATAAATCTTTGAAAGGGTTCACACATGTGTCTTATTTTATTTACACTTATGTTATCAATTTAGCACATGTTCTCATTGCCTACTTTTCTAAAATTAGTCTCATGAATATAGTATAAACCTAGTAATATTTCTTCTCATTATTTATTATTTGATGCTTTCTCATCTATTATTTAAATGAAATATAAATATCCTTATCTCACATTTCATGCTCATAATTTTCTTCTAGCATAGATAAACCTACATTTTTTTCATAGATAATTCTTAATCAGAGGATGAACTAGGTAGTGGTTGAGAGGTGTAAGGATGATGTTGTGTGTCATAAAACTTAGATGAGATGGGATCCTTAGGTTGGTTGAGATGAATCATTGAATTTATGTTGACCTTGGGTGAACTTGGTATGGGTATTTATGGTTTATGTTCCAAGTGGGATTTTTATTGTGGATGTTGTATGACTAGTGGATGGGTTTTTGAACCTCATTAGGAATGGAAGTTGATAGTTTATGTGGTACAAACCCTTGATATAAGGGATTACCTCTAATGGCTAGGGGTTTTTTCCATTTAGTAGGAGTAATAGGGTCTTCATGAGGGTCAATGTGGTCATGTTTTGGATGAATAACTTAATGGGTAGGATCAAGATGAACTATGCGATCAAGATTGGAGAGGTCATAACTAGGAGGTAGTTGTGTCCCCAATTCTATGACTTGTCTAGGGATGAAATCTTTGTTTATTTCAATGTATTTCTCCATAAGGGTGTGTGTAAAAAGATGGGGGACCAAAAAGTGGCCACCCCACTTTTTGGCCCCATCAAAACTATAACGCAAGTTATTATAGTATGCTCACATTATGGCTTATTAAAGAAATAAAACAAAAAACAAGTTTCATTTCTACACTTTTCATTTTGCATGTGGATTGCAAACCCTCCCAAGTGTTCTTGCATTGTTGCATAGTTTATTTTGCACTAAAAACATTACCAAATCTTCACCAAAATGTTGTCAAGATGTCGAGGAGGTCAAAGGAGTAAGCATTTTTAGTTTTTTAGTGTCAGATTTGTGTTAAAAAGGTAAATTGAATTAGTCTTTTAATTAAAATCATTCAACTTTCATGAGTTGATAAGTCACCCCAAATCTTCAAAATTTAAACTCACCTCTTCATGAAATCCCTCTTGAAGAATAGCCACAACCTTGCAATTAACTCCTCAAGTTATTTTCTATTATTTTTAATTTTCCCTACTATGTTTTGTTGTGTTCTTTAAGGATGGCGAGGAATTGTAGGAGGTATTTTTTGTGGTTTTCTTCAAGAGGGATTTCATGAAGAGGCGAATTCGAATTTTGAAGATTTGGGGGTAAATTATCAAGTCCTAAAAATTAAAAAAATTTAATTAAAGGACTAATTCAACATACTATTTAATACAAATTTCACACTAAAAAACCTACAAATACTTACTCCTTTGACCTCCTCGATGTCTTGGTGATATTTTGGTGAAGATTTAGCAAATTTTTTGGTGCAAAATCAACTTCACAACAATGCAAGTGTGCTTGGGAGGGTTTGCATACCACGAGAAAAATAAAAAATGTAGAAATGAAACTTATTTTTTGTTTTTATTTCTTTAATAATTCTTAACACGAGTGCATTATAATGTGCTCGTGTTATAGCTTTGATGGGGCCAAAAAGTGGGGTGGCCACTTTTTGGTCCCCCATCTTTTTGCACACACTGTTATGGAGAAATACATTGAAATAAACAAAGATGCCATCCTTATATAAGTCATAGAATTGGGGGAAAAACTACCTCCTAATTATGACCTCTCCAATCTTGATCACATAGTTCATTTTGATCCTACCCATTAAGTTATTCATCCCATGCATCACCACATTGATCCTTATGAAGACCCTATCACTCCTACTAAAGGGAAACAACCCCTAGCCATTACAGGTAATCTCTAATATCAAGGGTTTGTACCACCTAAAGTGTTAACTTCTATTCCTAATGAGGTTCAAAAACTCATGTCCACTAGTCATACAACATCCACAATAAAATCCTACTTGGAACATAAACCATAACTACCCATATAGATGGGCCATCTCTATCTCCATTCTTAATCCAAAAATATCGAATATCACCTCTTTCACCATGACCATACCAATTTCACACAAGGTCAATATCAATTCCAAGATTCATCTCAACCAACCTCAGAATCTCATCTCACCATGGGTCAACACTTTGCAAATATTTACCATTTATTTGAAGTATGAATATGATAATCACTAAAATATCATCATCAACAAAGAATGATTTAATATATAAGGAATAATTTGTAGCACAACCATAAGCACCATGTAAAAAATCCTCATAAAGAACCACAATGTCATTATTTATTGAATGAGAAGGTAATGCAATATCAATATGAGATATATGAGAAGTTAATGTACTAACATAAAGATTCATGCTATCATCATGAAAGGTGTCACTATGTGAAAGACTATCCTGAACATACATAGGATCAACATGAAATGCACAAAAAAAATCAAGGATATATCATCATGTATAAAAGAAGGTAATTAAGTAAAGGGCATGAATTTATGGACATAAAAATATCATGGCATATTAGATAAACATCATCAAAGGTGTTAACATTGTATGGATATGTGAAGAAATGTAATACCATCATGTTATCACACTAGTTATGTCATTAACACATGGTATATCCTCACTACCTATATATGCTTATCATTATTAGAAGTTGTAGGATGAATATTTCCAATATAATACTCGTGGACAAGTGAATTATGTATAAAAAATATAAGCACCAATCAACTCAATGAAGTAGGAAAATTCTAATACATGATAAATTAACAACTCCATAAAAACTTGTAATCCTAAACTAGATAACATAAAATATCACTAGAGTATCAACGATGGAAGGATCATGTGTTGATAAGATAATAAAATAGCAAAATTAAAAACATGTGCATTCATATAAACCAAGAATGTTTAATTTAGGAGTAGCCATTATGATGAATTATCCAATAGTAGGTGGGTAGGATCAAAACTATTTCGCATTATGTATAATAAAACTTTAATAAAAAATATAATAAACATATGCAAAGAAAAGTTGATGCACACCCTAATAAATCTAAAATGACATGATAAACTATATATGAAAACCCTAGGAGAACTTGTGGTAGAATTGTAAGGTCAAACTTTAAGTAGGTTTTATATAAGAAAATTTTGGGTTGACAAATAAATAAATTATCTTTAAACACAAATAATCTAGGCAAGTGAAATAAATGCAATCAATAAGCAAAAAATAACTTGAATTAAATTAGTTGGGTTAGTAAACAAATAGTAATAAATGAGATAATTAAATGAGAGGATAGGGTACTTAGGTCTAGACTAATGATGGAATAATGTCACTAATGTCATGCAAAATCCTCATTTGTCATAGTGAATAAATTGATTGTCCTTAGTTTAATGTATCAGATTTTGTGCAATCTTTGGATTTTGTGTAGTTCAATCTTGCATCGCTTGGCTTCAATCTTGATCCACACATATTTAATTTGATGCATGAAACTAAACAATACCCCATGTTCGAGTGATTTGATAAAATGTTTATTTAGTAGAGCTATTATTGTCTTTGTTCCTTTAATAGCTAAATGTGATCAAGGTGGTGTTTATGAACATCTTTAGAGAATTGTTTAATCAATAAGAAACATGTTAAAAACAACATATACAAGCATATCTATATGTAGATAAAGTGGATTTGATTTTTTGTCCCTCTAAAAATTGAAGCATGCTCAATTTTTTTTACCTTATTAAATTCCATATAAATTATTTAAAAAATATAAATTTTAAAAAATTTAATAAATAATATTAAATTAATAAATCTTTGGATAATCTTTAATAAATATTTTTAATAAACTTTAAATTTAATATTAAAATAAAATTAATTTAAAACCTTAAAACTTTTATTAAAATAGTTAATATAAAAAAACTTTATAACTTTTTAATCAAAGGTAAAAAGTATACGATTAAAGCTTTTATCTAAAACAAACTAAATCTTTTAAGGAAAAAAGCAGCCAGAATTTGAATAAAGCCAGAATGAAGTTAGGTTGAAATGGTTTTTTTTTGAATAGAAGGCCAAAAAATGTAACGGGAAGAAATTCAAACGGGAAGAAGGCCAATAATTGTTCTGTGTCTTTCATTTGCAGTGTGTTTGTTTTGATTGTTTTTTTCTTCCTTTGTTCTTTCTTTGTCAATGTCAAATGGAGTTTAGGATTTTTCATTTTTAGGGTTTTGCAATGTGCACACTGGTATGCGTAGTCTGTCTTGTTTATCTGTGATTTGTTTTCATGTTTTCTTTTTTCTTGATTTTTCCATAGCAGAGGTGGGGCAGAGGAAGAGGCAGAGGAAAAGGTAGGCCAGAGAAAGAGGCAGAGCAGAAGAATTGATAGCTGATGGAGGGTGGATTCTTTTAGGTAATTCCTTTTTACATATTCTTTTTATGATAATATTGAAAAAATAATTAAACAAAAGTGTTCTACCCTAATTTATGTAGTTTTAGCACTATTATCTTTTTTTTCAGTTTTGTATTCCAGTAGTTCTTTATAATCAATTCTTTGTTACAAGAAGAGGTAGAGGTAGGACAGAGGAAGAGGGCCAGAGGAAGAGGCAGAGCAGAGGAATTGATAGCTGATGGAGTGTGGCTTCTTCTTCCAGGTAATTCTTTGTTACATATTCATTAAGTTGATAATATTGAAAAAGATAATTAAAAAACAAAGTGCTCTACCCTAATTTATTTGGCTTTAGCATTATTATCTTTTTCTTTTCAGTTTTGTATTCCAGTAGTTCTTTATATCATTATCAATTCTTTCAGATAACTGGGCTGCAATGACAGATCATCTGTATGAAAAGTATAGCTACCTCATAACTTCTTCCAAAAGTATTAGAGGCTACAAATTATATCTTCTTCTTCAGAGAACTCTCCATGTTTTACATTGGGCCTCAAGTAATTAAGCGATCTAAGTCTGCAATTGTTTCCACACCTTTTCAAGCCTGAGTCACTGAGCATAGATATCACTACAACAAACCCTCCAAAACATTCTTACTTTATGAAGGGGAAAATGATAGAAGCAGAAAATTGTAGATGCTTTTGTCTTCAATATAGACCTAACATAATGAAAATAATACAGTTACACTCAACACCATTAAACTGTAGATCTCAATTTTATTTAGAGCAAGAAATCGAAATCCTAACATAATAGAGATACTGACTAATCGAAATAGATGAGTAGGAGACCAACAGTGTGATAAACATAAATTTCAGAAAAAAATAAATTAAGATCTACTTTACATGATATGAAAACTTAGATCTGATACACGACATTAAGAAACGTAACTACTTATCAAATGCTTAAATCGTATGTTGGAAAATCTATCATACCATCCTTAAACACCAGAATAGCAACTTAACATACTGATGATAATTATCAATTTCACATTTCATAAAATGCACAACGTAAAAATACTATTGAAACCTAAACAACTGGTATATTGTTTCTTATTTAGGGCATCCAAACCCCTAAAAAACAAAGAAAGTTAAAATCCCTAGGAATCAATCTTAGAAAGCAACAAAATTACATTCTGCCTAATTTGATTTCTTGTATATACTACACTATGTACCACTTTTCTGACGCAGAGCAATCAAATTGCATCCAGTGCCATGTTGCTCTATACAAGCCGTGAGTTTAGAGTCTTCTTTAGGAGACCATGGCCAACTAAATTACATTCTGCCTAATTTGATTTCTTGTTATAGAATATGTAGGATACACTTCTATCCAACTCAATGAATAACTTAGGCATGTATTCGTCCTGAGTGCTTATCCAAAGCAATGGCATTGACTAATAGAGCATGGAAGGAGCAAAAATTTCAACTAGGAGTTCATAAGAAGTAAGGGGATGAAACCATAACAGCTACAAGAGTTGAGTTACAAGTGCTGTCTTGTTATACAATCCAGAGATATTTTTCCTGACTACTGATAATATATGCACAAGGCACATACAAGGTGGTTCTGACTACTCATCCCTTATTCCTAAACAGTGGGTAAGAAGCTACAGAGAACCTTAATCAGCACTAAATCAATTTCCACAAAGCTTGTCAAAAGTGCAAAGATACTGACTGATATGATTTTAGGTAAAACAAGATGATCAAATGATCCAGGTGGATAATTCAAACACTAAGACCATTCTAATGTTAGATCATGCTTCATGGTCTGTGGATAGGACACTAACCTATATTTTTGACAATGTGTTTGAATCCTAACTGGGATACTTAAGTGCCCTGTTTGGCTCTGCTGGTAAACTCTCATACTTCAAATTATATACCTGTATTCACTGTGGTGTAAATTGTTATCAAATTAATCCACATCTCAGACCTGCAGCTCTCTATTTTGTTAAAAAATCTAACTGTGGAATTCAGCAGCAGTTTGTTTGATCTGAGCACATCTATCATTAATTAATAGTATTCATAGCTAGGGTTTAACAGTAATAATTTGGGTTTGATATTTAAATTTCAATGTTGTGAGTAAAACCCAGGGTCATAACACTGAAATAAAAACTCAATTTCCTGCTCTTGCTTTCCTGCCTTCTACTTGCTGCAGAACAAATTGCATGATATTTTTATTATGCTCTTGATTGTTTTGACTTGTACTGAGTATACGTGGGATGGGTATATGCATTATGTGTAATGGATGAAATCGAATCAATGCTAGCAGAATTATTGATACATTTCCAGCGAATGCCACACATTTTTTTAGTGGTAGATCAGACATGGTGCCATTTCCAGGCACTTACAAAACAAACCACCGACTTCCAATAGTGTGACATTTTGACGCCATTTAGCTTAATCGATAGAAGGTGAAGAATCAGACATTTTAACTTCCATCATGATTCTTTAGCTTTCACAGATTTGTAACAGTAAGCATAATCCATACAACAGATTTCATGGAATAAACATAACATACAAACTCATAGGCGTCTTAAGCTCTGATTTGTTAATATTGTTTCTATGCATATAACACATATCCTGTCAATCCAAACATGAAAGAGGAAAAGCATATCAGTTTGCACATTTAAGGTGTAATTATTGTTAGCTTATGAATGAATGCATCTAAAGTTTGCACATTTAAGGTGTTATTATTTTCACATCATTCGATGGTTTTGACATTGAAGTTTTGTTAAGGTTAAGTGTAAAATGTTCTCGTGATGCTATTTGTTTTTCTTTGAGGTATATGTTGGTTGATTTCAGTTTATTAAAGAATATTAACAGTAATTTGAAGGAAGCATTTTTGGATAGTAAATGTATCATTTGATTGATTTTAATGTTGAAGTTCTCTAAGAAAAAGTGTGAAATGTACAATGTGCAGGGTTCATTCAAATCGTACGGAATAAATTTACATTTAATAAGTTTATTTTAATTAAAAGATGTCAATATCTAAGCTAGAAATGGTTTTGTGTAGTATTGAAAACTTGAACAAAAGGTTCAAGGAAAACTTAAGTTCTTTGTAAACATTGCTCAGTTTTGTGTAGTATTGAAAACTTGAACAAAAGATTCAGGGAAAACTTGTGTTCCTTGTAAACATTGCTCAAGTAATATAATTAATAAAAGACATTATTTTTTATGAGGGATAGAAATATCCCTCCAAACTCTCAAGGATGCCCATGGACATTCTTGAAGAGGTCTCTTGTCCTTTTTATGGTTTTTTGAGTTTAGTCTATTGTGCATTTTAAGTTTTATATTTTTAGAAGATACTAAGTTGTATGTTATTCAAATACATGTTTTATAAGTCAATTAAAACAATTTGTTTACTGTAAAATAAATGATTGTAACTATTTTATTTATTTATTTTGGTTTATGTTATTTGTATGGTATGTTCTTTTTTAGAATTTAGTCTAGAAGATTAGGAGAGCTAAGGGATAAGACAACAACTAACTTAAAATTATATATTCTTGTTGTATATATTTGGAAATATAAATATTTTAGGTTTTGCTTACACGAATGTATAGTTTTTATATTTTTTATAATGTGTTTGTTGGGTTTGAATGACATTGACACTAATTTTTGTGTGAAGGTATAATAGAGTGATAGACTTGTAGACACCATTAATTGTTTATATGGTTTATGTGTCAAGGATCTAATGGAATATAGCAATTGTGAAGTCGTATTGGTTGTGTAAAATTTGCACAATTAATCTCCATCTAACTACTAGGATTGTAAGTGTTTATGCACATGAAGTAACATAAATATTTTAGGTTTTACTAATGTGAATTAATATTTTTTTAATAAATTTCATATATTTATGTGTTTGTCAAGGTTGAATAACATTGATTTGTATGCATAATTGACATTGAATTTTGTGTAAAGGTATAATGGAATGCTAGACTTGTACACATCATTAACTATTTATATGGCTTTTGTGTCAAGGGTCTAATGGAATGCTTGAGACTTATGGATTTTGTGTAAATTTTTCTTGAATAATCTCCATCTAATTGCTATGGAGTGCTTATTGTTCTTGTGTATAAGGATCAATGATATTGATTTCATAAAATGACATGCATGCCACTAAGTATTATGCTATATTCTAGTGTGCTTATGTATTAGGATTGAATTAAATTAATTATATGGTTACTATACATCAAACTACAATGGCATGCCTAGTGTGCTTGTTCATACATCACTATTAAATGAAATTGACTTGTGTATGATGGTTCTAATAGAATATGGCATATATGGGTGTCCATTAAGGTTGAATGGTGAATATGGAATAATATATGTAAGTGTTGTGGTTTTTGTGAGAAGCTTGAATCATGGCCAATGTGCATCAAACTCCCATGATGTGTCATGGTTAATGGCATTCACTATTGTGCATAATATTTGTATAGATTTTGCATGAAGAGTCTAATAACATATATGTCACTAAGTTGTATGGATTTTATTCAAAGGTTGCATCAAACTCCTTTAGCAGTTCTTATGTGTTTGTTCATTCATCATAGTTGAGATAGAAAGGAGAGGTGGAATAGACAAAAGTAGAGAGGGGAGGAGAGAGATATAGAGAAATATTAGGGAGGGAGAGAGAGAGAGGGGGGGTATGGAGGGATAGGAGGAGGGAAAACTAAGAGAAAGGTCATATAGAGAGAAGCATAGATGAAAGCGGATTGAGAGAGAGGTAGAGATGGAGAGAGACAGAGAGAAGTAGGGTGGGAGATAGTAGAGAGAGAGAGAGAGGGAGAGGGAGAGGGGGAGGGGGAGATGGGAGGTGTGATCAAGAGGGATGGGAAGTAACTTGAGGAAATGGGGATGGAGAGAGAGAGAGAGAGAGAGAAATATTTGGTGGTATTGAGAGGATGAGGGAATGGAGAGGGAGGAGGAGGGAGAGGGAGGGGGGGATAATTTGAGAAGTAGAGGAAGTGGGATGGGGAGGGAGGGGGGGGATGGTGAGGGTGGGGAAGTGGGGGGATGGGAGGGAGATGGAGAGGGGAGGAGAGGGAGGGATAAATGAGGAGAGGGAGGAGATGGAAAGGAGGAGAGTGGCTGATGTGGAGGGGAGGGAGGAGAGAGGAAGAGAAATGGAAAGGAGGGAGAATTAGGAGTAGAGGTAGAAATGAGGGGGAGGTGGGGGAGGGAGAGAGGAGAATGGAAAAGGAGGGGAGAGGAGAGGGAGTGAAATTAGGAGGGAGAGAGGGAGGGAGAAGGGGAGAGGGGAGGGTGGGGAGAGAGTGAGAGATTAGGAGGAGATGGAGGGAGGAGAGGGAAGAGGGAGGAAAAGGAAAGGGGAAGTGAAAGAGGGAGGAGAGGGAGATGGAGAAAAGGAGGGAGAGGAGAGAGGAGAGGGAGATGGAAAGGAGGGAGGAGGGGAGAGAGGTAGAGTAGAGGAGAGGAGAGAGGAGGAGGAGGAGGAGGAGAGAGGAGATGAAAGGAGGGAGGAGGAGGGGTTTGGAGAAGGGAGAGGAAGAGGAAGAGGATGGGTGGGAGAGGAGAAGCTGAGAGAGGATGAGAGAAGGCAGACAGACAGACAGAATGAGACATATAGACAGAGAAGAGAGAGGAAGAGGAGGAGGGGGAGGAGAAGATAGAAAGGGAGAAGGGGGGAGGAGGAGGAGGAGAGGAGGGAGGGAGATAAGAAAGAGGGAGGAGGAGGAGAGGTTTAGAAGGAGAGGAGAAAGGGGATGGAGTGAAGGAAAGCGAGAGAGGGAGAGGGGCAGAGAGACGTGTTTTGTCAAGGTTGAATAACATTGACTTGTATGCATAATTGACATTGAATATTGTGTAAGAGTACACTTGAATACTAGGCTTGTAGAGAGAGAGAGAGACATGTTTTGTCAAGGTTGAATAACATTGACTTGTATGCATAATTGACATTGACTTTAATGTAAGTACATAAATACTGAAACTTATAGAGTAGAAAGAGAGAAAAAGAGAGGGGGAGGAGGAGAAGGGAGGGAGGGGGAGGGAGGGAGAGAGAGAGAGAGAGGGGGAGGTTGACTTTTGTGTAAGGGTACAGTTGAATGCTAGGCTTGTAGAGAGAGAGAGAGAGAGAGAGAGGGGGGGGGAGGGAGGGAGAGAAGAGAGAGAGAGGGAGGGAGGAGGGAGGAGGAGAGAGAGAGAGAGGGGGGGGGGGAGGGAGATGGAGAGAGGGGGATGGGGAGGGAGAAGGAGGGGGAGAATTGGGATGGGGATGGAGAGAGAGAGAGAGAGAGATGTGTTTTGTCAAGGTTGAATAACATTGACTTGTATGCAAAATTGGCATTGGCTTTTGTGTAAGGGTACACTTGAATGCTAGGCTTGTAGAGAGAGAGAGAGATATAGAAAGGGGGGAGGGAGATGGAGAGACAGAGAGAGATATGTGTTTTCTCAAGGTTGACTAACATTGACTTGTATGCATAATTGACATTGACTTTTGTGTAAGGGTACACTTGAATGCTAGGCTTGTAGAGAGAGAGAGAGAGAGAGAGATAGAGAGGGAGGGAGGGAGAGGGAGAGATAAAGTGAGAGAGAGAGGGAAGGAGAGGGAGAATTGGGATGGGGATGGAGAGAGAGAGAGATGTGTTTTATCAAGGTTGAATAATATTGACTTGTATGCATAATTGACATTGAATTTTGTGTAAGGGTACACTTGAATGCTAGGCTTGTAGAGAGAGAGAGAGAGAGAGAGAGAGAGAGAGAGAGAGAGAGAGATAGAAAGGTGGGAGGGAGATGGAGAGATAGAGAGAGATATGTGTTTTCTCAAGGTTGAATAATATTGACTTGTATGCATAACTGATATTGACTTTTGTGTAAGGGTACACTTGAATGCTAGGCTTGTAGAGAGAGAGAGAGAGGGAGGGAGAGGGAGAGATAAAGTGAGAGAGAGAGAGGTGGAGGGAGGGGGAGAGGTAGGGGGAGAGGCAGGGGGAGAGGCAGAGTGAGAGAGAGAGAGATAAATATTTAGAAACATATTTATGCACATGTAGAAACAAATATTTTAGGTATTACTAATCTAAATTACATTTTTAAATTTGTGAATTAATATTTTTAATTAAATCTTATATATTTATGTGTTTTGTCAAGGTTGAGTAACATTGACTTGTATGCATAATTGACATTGACTTTTGTGTAAGGGTATACTTGAATGTTAGGCTTGTACATATCATTAACTAATTATATGGCTTTTGTATCAAGGGTCTAATTGAATGCTTGATACTTATGGATTTTGTGTAAATTTTTCTTGAAAAATCTCCATCTAATTGCTACAGAGTGCCTATTGTTCTTGTGTATAAGGATCAATGATATTGATTTCATAAAATGGCATGTCTATCACAATGCTATATTCTAGTGTGCTTATGTATTAGGTTTGAATTAAATTCATTATATGGTTACTATACATCAAACTATGATGGCATGCCTAGTGTGCTTGTTCATACATCACTATTAAATGAAATTGACTTATGTATGATGGTTCTAATGGAATATGGCATATACGGGTGTTCATTAGGGTTGAATGGTGAATATGGAATAATATACTACAAGTGTTGTGGCTTTTGTGAGAAGCTTGTATCATGATGCGCTTGGTAGGCTTATTTATGTGTCATGGTTAATGACATTCACTATTGTGCATAATATTTGTATGGATTTTGCATGAAGAGTCTAATAACACATATGTCACTAAGTTGTATGGATTTTATTTGAAGGTCGCATTAAACTCCTTTAGCATTTCTTGTGTGTTCATTCAACATGGTTGAGTGATATAACATATATGTGTTTGTTCTCTATCTATCTACCTCTCTTTTTGTTGCTCTCTCTCTCACACACCTTTGTCTTCCTCCTTACCTCTTTGTCCCTACCTCCTTCCCTCTCTACTTCTCTCTATATCTCATCTACCTCTCCCTTCCCCTTCTTTCTATCTCTCCTCTCCATCTCTCTACCTACTTCTCCCTCCCTCCATCTACCTACCCCCCTCTCTCTACCTCTCCCTTCATTCTATCTTTTCTCTCCATCTCTCTACCTACTTCTCACTCCCTCCCTCCCCTTCTTTCTTTGAGAGAGGGAGGGAGGGAGAGGTAGGGAGAGAGTGAAAGAGAAAGATTAGGGGGAGGAGAGAGAATGGTGAGATAGAGAGTAGAGAGAGAGAGAGGCATAAACGAAAGGACTAAGGTGGATATATTGAGAGAGAGGGAAGGTGGGAGGGAGAGGTGGAGATGGAGAGAGATAAAGAGAAGAGATAGGGAAGGAGGGAGGGAGAAACAGGTGAGATAGATATAAGTAAAGAGAGGAGATAAGAAGAGGAGAACATGAGAGATGGGAGGGAGGGAAGTAGAGATAGAGAAGTAGAGAGGGAAAGAGGGATGAAGAGAGAAGATAAAGGGAATGAGGGAGAGACAATGGTGAGACCAAGAGGTAGGGAGAGAAATGTGAGATAGAGAGATGGATAGGTAGAGAGGCGAAACAAAAGAAAACGGGGGAGTGAAATAGGAAGGCCTAAAAATGAGGGACCTATGCCAAAAAGCAATAGGGGTGTCCACCTAATCATAAATCCACCTTTTCCATGTTCATTAGGAAGAGGGATAGTGTCACAAATTGTTAGAATTGGCTTGCAACTCTCAAGGCGAGTCAACCCTAGGTTTGGACACTATGTTGCCCTAACTTCCTTATGACAAAAATGTTTGAACAATTTTTGGAAAAGAAAAAAAGTGCATTAATAATAACACTTATGAGATTTAACACTTGAAACATGAATTATCATGATAAAATTAGCAAAAAAACCATTAACCAATAGATCTGAGAAGGTTAAGATGGTATGTATTTGACTATAAAGGTGGGTTCCAGGCTTTGCTGAAGGATATATTCACCTAGGGGCGAATGGGTCTATATATAGGGCTCTAAAAATTATTTTTTCAATCCTCTGATGTCAAATTTAAGGCTCTGATTCCCTTAATTTTCACCATCAGAAAGCCAAAAATAAAACTTGTAGGTGAGTTTCTGTGTGGGTGATCCCACAATGTTGGTTTACAATTTTTGGGAGATTTTGTTTTTTGTTGAAATCACATATTTTTAGAATATATAATGATTTAAGCCTTAAAAAGTTCCATTTGAATAATTCCAATTGAAGAGGGTTTGATCAAACCATCTTAGATCAAACCCCCTTGGATAGAACACCGCTAGTTTTAAACCACACCTATAATGGAGTCTCCTTTACACTTATCAAAATGTTGATAAAAACCCACTTTTGAGTTACCTTTTGGAGAATAAAATGAGTTCATTTAAAATTTAGTTTTTGTAAGTATGCAGTCCTTATTATAAGCTCCCCAAAAAGTATAATTTTAAATAAATTTTATTTTATTATTATATTTATTTTTTATTTCTTGTGAATGTAGGTTTTTCACCAAAAATCAAGCTCTTTGTTCTGCACATGTGGAAAAATATAAGATTATCATATATTTTTTAAATATGAGCGCACCAGATATTGAAGTCCTTGATCCAACAAAAAAAAAATCAATTTCGATACATACAAAAAAAAATTGTGTTATACGGTCTGCCTGTGTCTAAATTGTAATTGGTTTGACTTTGAAACTTGATTAAGGAAAAAATATTCAATAAAACACTATGAAACCAATTGGAAGCACTAGATATTATAGTTTCAAATATAAATTAAAAAAAAATAGAATTTTATCCTTAATGGATAAAAAGTTGTGTTATGCGGTGAGCGTCACTCCTTAAAAATGGTGTTCAATGAGAAAAACTAGTTTTCGAAGGAGATGAAAAAAAAAATGCAATGTGATTCCAATTTTTTTGAAAATAATATATTTAAAATCTATAGACAAAATATTACAAATCACTATTTTGCATCTTCAAATTCCTCACGATTTTGCCGCTATAGGTGTCTGAAAGTGAAGATTTAGTTAGAAAAAATCAATTCAGTGTCCAATTTGGCCAAAGATTGTAAACCAGTATTGTGGGATCACCTGTGTCTTGACAGCTTTGACGACAACTTTGCAAAATTGCACTTTTGATCCACTTTCAATCTTTCTTCACTTGTAAATAATAGTTTGTGGCAACTCACCAAACCCCTTAATGACTAACCTTAGAGGACTGAAGTCTAACACATCACTCCAAGGATAGGATCTTGCATGAAATGGCTTGATTGGATGCTTGATTTGACACTTAATTTGATGTTTGAAAACTTGAAACCTACATCACAAGGTTATGTCAACATGCATGAACATATAAATCTTGACATCATGATAACATCTTGAATGTTGCAATAATTGATTCAGAAATCTACTCTCTAATGGTCTTGGCTATAATTTTTCTCCTTCAAAAGTCTTAGGATTTCTTAGGATTTGAATTTGATAAAATAACCTTGTATTTATAGGTGATTCCCTAATTACCTGACAGTTAAACATCACAAGTTGACCTTCACGATTTGAATTTAGATAATTAAAATGCCACCAAAAGCATATTATAAAATGGATCCTGAGACTTAAGGAGGACCCATTCACCCTTAGGCGAGTGGGTCCTAGGCCTTAAACCTAAGACACATTTTCCAAGATATGTAATTAAGTGTAAGCATTGATTAAATGTGGGTTTGTTTTTCAAAAAACAAAATTAATTTGGTTTGTGAATGCATAATTGGGCCAATTAAAGGCTCAATTAAGTCCAATTAATTAAGGGGATGTAAACATAGTGTGAAAATGTAAAGGTATACATTTTACGACACTGCAAGAGGTAGTTCTTGAGCTCAAGGGGGAGAGAGCCAATTAAATAGATGAAGATAATGAGAGAGAGGTCTAAAGCATAAGCGATAAACAATGAGTGAGATAGATAGAGAGAAAGATGATACAACTTGTTAATTATTGACCTTTTGATTACTAAAATTTGAAATGTTGATTACTAAAATTTGATTAAGTCTAGAAAGTTATAAGATCTTCCAGAAAAAAGAGTTTGCATTATAACTCATAGAGATTAGAAAGAACTCTCAAACATCCTAAAACTATATAAATTAAATATAACTTAAAGTATAAGAAAGTAAACCATTATCAATGATAGTACATCCTATGCAAATATTTTGGAGATCGGTTGTATGGTGCTTTATCTACCTTTGAGTTGAGAAGAACTATTGAATCATTCACAATGGATAGTCAAATCATGTGGCCAATGACAAGAATAAGTTTTTCAAACTTGAGAAATATGAAGGAGGTCTTGTTAAGTTTGGTGATGATACATGCACTAAGATATGTGGAAAATTTCAATCAGTATTGATGGCAAGCATAATACAAATGATGTTAAGGGTATACGACATAACCTCTTAAGTGTAGGGAAAATATGCAGTAAAGGATATAATCTTGTGTTTCAGTAAAATGGTTGTGAGATTAGAAAAGGCTCTAGAATTGTGGTTGTTGTTGGAAGGATAGATGAATTTTTTTATCAGCTTAAAGGTGTTGATGGTCATTTTTTTACTTAACCAATGAAAGTTGGTTGTGGCATAGAAGAATGTGTCACATCAATTTTGATAGCCTAGTAAGGATCAGTTTAGTTTAAGCTATAAGAGATCTACCAAATATTACAAAGCCTATCAATTTTTTCTACGAGGAATATCAGATTGGTAAGCAAGCTAGGAGTTTCAATGTCAAAGAACAAGCTACTACTAGAATTTTGGAGTTAGTGCATACAGATCTTTGTGGACATATCAAAATAAGAATTTTTCAAGGTGTCAGGTATTTCTTACTATTAATTGATGATTATTCTAGAATGACATGGGTTACTTTTCTCAAAGAAAAAATAGAAGATCTAGATAATTTTAAGGCATTTAAATTATGATTGAAAATGAAATGGATATGAAAATCAAATGTTTAAGACCAGACAGAGGTGAAGAGTTCACCTTTAATGAGTTTAACATTTTTTTGTGAAAATCGTGGAATAAAGAGGCATTTATTAACCCCTAGAATTCCTCATTAGAATGGAGTGGTTGAAAGAAAGAATAAGACTATTCAGGAAGTTGCAAGAACAATGATGGAAGAGGCAAACCTACTAGAAGTTTGCTGAAGAGAATCAATTCATATTGTAGTCTACATAGTTAACAGAGTACAAGCAAGGGAAAATAGTTCAAAGACTCCCTATGAGTTATGGTATGGAAGGATTCCTATCAAATATTTCAAAGTGTTTGGAAGAAAATGCTATATATCAAAAGAGATGAAGATAACTTAAGAAATTTTGATACAAAATCCAATGAAGGCATCTTCCTTGGATATTCCACAAACAAAAAGTTTACTGGTGCTATAACAAGAAGTTGAACGAAATTGTTGTAAATGCAAGTGCCAAAGTGGATGAAGACTTACATAAGAGTTCAGTAATGATAGATGGATATGAATCAAATGATTCTTCTTGTAAGGAAGAAGAAAAATATGAAGAGAAATAAGTACATGTTGAAGAGGTTGTGAGATCTATGATGAGGTCATATGTTTTATGCTTGACCATTGGTGTAAGGAATGTGCAAAGTCCATAGAAGGTTGAGGTTTGATACCTTGAGCCATTTCTCAATAAATGCCCCCTATAAATAGAGTAGAGAATTTTGGACCTACAAAAAATACCAAATACTCCCTCCAAAAAAGGCATAGGATTTTGGCCCTACAAAAATAATTTTATTTTATTTTTTCCCATAATTTTATCATAAAAAGAAAATGTCACCCAAAAATTAATCTATGTTTAATTGAAAAGTAAATTTTGCCTCAAAAATACAAATTTTGTATAAGTCATAGGGTACATGGAGGTAAGGGATCCTAATTGCTTTTGCAAAAAATAATAGTGATGAAATAAGTGGATTTAATAGGAACTTCTAGCTAATTGGGCCTTTTAGATGTGATGGTGATGTTCATTTAGCTCTATGAAACACCTATGATAGGGTTAAGTGGAGGATTAACTAAAATTGGAAAGGGAATTAAAATTCATAGCTTTGATACCATGTTGGATCAACATTAAGATGAATTCAATATCTTATCCAAGAAAATGCATGCAACAAAATAAGACAAAAACTATGAATAAAGTGTATGAAATGTAAAAAACAACTCTATGTATATTTGAGACAACAAATACATATTAATATGAGATTTTATCATTAACTAACCCTCTAAGAGGTGTGACACATGTAGAACACTTGTGAAAAGTGTGAGATCATGTGTCATGTGTCTATGAGGTGAAAAAACTAAAAATTTAAGTGAACTTAAGCTAGTGTGAATAAGTCTACTAGTTATGGAAACTAGATAAATGTAAACTAGATGTGTAAGGGATATTTTCACATCAACTACAAAAAATTATAAAAGTGCATTGGAAATGAATACTAGGATTATAACCCTTTAGTAGACCTGGTAATCAAAATAGGATTATCATTTTACCAAATAATATTAACAATAAATTTCCTCGAAAGAATGTCATCTCTACCTTTCCAATTAAACCATTCTTCAAGATTGTCAATATATAGGAAAAAAAAGTGTAGGAGATAACAAGAATCCTATATTAACTCCATTTTTTTCTCTAAAATCTCTCTACAATACCTAAAATTTATAATTCTTACTTAAACATATTCATAGAGCCTATAGATAATTTCCCTAAATTACACCTGGATACCAAGATCCTTCATTCTACACCATAGCTTATTCCTAAGATTTTTTTTGAAATCCTTCTTAAAATCAACAAAACAACAATAAGCTCAATTTTTCCCTTTGTTGAATGTTGGTGGGTGGGTTGTTCTTTTCTCATATATTTTTTTTAACAAGATAGAAAACTTCATATTTGATTATGGTTTAATTTTAAATCACCAAGTTGATTTTCAACCACAACCTCTTTTATCTTATCAATCAAGCTTTGTGAATAAATGATGTAGTCAACAACATATTTAATCCATAATAGGTCTCAAGAGTGTATAATTTTTGGATCTCTTCCATCTACACATGCTATAAATAATCAAATTAAAGAACCCTTACCATTACTGGTTTACCCCTTTCGTAATCCATAGAGGATTTGTAATTTCCACTGGCATTTGTGCCTTTCTCTTTATCATGTTTTGGAGTATCAAACATATGTGATATTATGATGTACTCTTTTCTATTGTGAATTAGTGGTTTCTTCCGGATCTATAAATTTTCAAATTCGATATTTGATATGTGCATATTTGAGTATAATACTTTTATAAATGTGTGTATTTGTATATTGTTTGGTTTTTCAATATAATGTTTTCATTTAATGATATGCTTGATGGGTGGCCTAGTTCCTTTAAGTTATTCTTTAAATGATTAATCACATGGAATCATTCTACTTGAATAAATGAATTAATTAAATTATTACTATTATATGTTTATTTGATTTATCAAATTTTATTCAACTATTATTATATACTAGGTTGATGTACGTAATGTTTGATTGCATGTGCGATAAATTTATAGGTGTTTGACCAATAGTTGATATGCCATAATGTTGATATGGATATTACTAGCCTTCTCAACTTACTAGCCTTGTGTTTTTGACATGTGTAAGATTATTATCCAAATTGAATAAGATTATGGATTCCCATGTGTTAGACAAGCATGGAGACAATGAGATGAATATTCCATGATTGAATTATGTGTTATGTAGTGACATGTTCAATCTAAGAACTTGATTGTGTAAAACTTAAAAATAAATTTGGGTAGGAAAACCATGTTAAAGAAGTGTCCATCTAACTAAGGGTAGTGTATATTTCATTGAATAATTGTCCCTACTGCCTTTCCTAGAATAGGATCCACATGGTCTATGATTACTTCAAACCTTGTGGTCTGCTTCACTTTTGAGCAAGTGGTTTTAGAGAATCAAGATAATGTCCACTCTAGTTCCTTAGCGATTCTCCATGTTTCCTTGTTGATTGGATTGAGCATATTTGATCTTGTATTGAAATAAACCTTGTTATGTGACTAATGGTTCCTTCCTTGAGTCTCTTGTGTGCTTGTGTGAATAAATTTATATTAATATTGTGCAATTTTTGTTCCCTTCTTGATACTATTGTATGTGTGCGAACTTGGCCATGAAAATGGTGTATCTATTATCTTCTTCATCAAAGCTCAGGGTTACCTAGAGTGGCATAAGAATTTATTCACTCAATTATTGTAAAACGGTTGAGAGGTGATTACCATGCCTCATTTTTCTATTATCAAATATTTCTTGGGAGTTGGAAGATTTATTTGTCCATTAGCTTATGTTATAATCCTATTATAAATTAAAATTATTGGAGCACCTTGGAGGTGGCTAATCTAGATGCTATATTGTAATGTGTATCATGTATATGTTGCAATGTGATCCTTCCATATTTGGGAAGCAGATTCTAACTTGATATTATATTATGATCTCATTTGGTTAGTATTGGATCCTTCTTTTGGAAGAAAGTTGTCATGCTAGAATAATTGTCTTGATTATAAAAATGATTATTTCAAGATGTTGGCATGCTCTATTTTTTATGATATAATAATTATTATGGAGATTTAAACGTGGCTTATATTATATTATTATAATGGTTGATTTTTGTATCTTTACTTTTGGCCTCTCTCAACATTGGTGTTGAACATGCATGACTTTTATTTTTAGTTTTTTCTTTGTGTGGTCCTCTCCCTTGTGTTAAGTGAAAACTTTTTCTTCTCCCCTTATTTCTTGGGATGTGTTCCCTTCATAAGGATCTCATATGGCTAGGGTGGTTCCTACAATTTGTTGATAATTTTCCCTGGATCATTTTGAAATAGTTCATAAATTGAGGAAGTTGTGCCTTATTAAGTGTAGAAACTATTTATCATTGGTTCCTTAGCCTTAAATTTTAGTTTCTCTATTTAGGCTAGGTGGGAGCTAAATATCGAGTCCAGATGAGGTGGCATACTACAAAGAAGTAAAAAACTCTTGATGTGACTAAAGAAAAGTCAACTACATAGCAATAGGAAAAGGTTATTGCATACACTTACATAAATAATAAAGAATCCATAAAAGACTTCATTTATGGTCACTAGTCAATCACATATGATGCATTTAACCAAGGAAAATTGGTATTAAATAATATGCAACTATTGATTATTATAATAATAAAATGTTCAATTAGATTATCAAAGAAATCAAGTACTAAGAAATGATGTGGGTGTGTAGGAGATTGGATAGGCCATGGTGGTCAAAAGGGTGGTTCCTATAATGCTTAGTCTAGTGGTCTAGGATTTGATCCTTGTTTAGGAGAGCGTGATTGAATTCTTCCATGCATTGGATTTGAATGATGAAAAATGTGGCAGATGATTCTTAGAGAAGTCAAAATTCAATCATAGTTAGGGTCGATGTCCAAATTACCCATGCCCAAATCATAGTAATTAGTTACTAGAGCAATCATTAGCCTTTTAGCCTCCCTTACTTCTACCAAGGCATTGATTTACGCATTTAGCTTTCTCAAACATATGGAATTCATAAGAGACAACTATAATGCGATGAGAATAATATATGTGATTTAAACCTTATATTGTGACTTACAAATTGGAAGACAAGTTGCCACAAAACCTTGTAATTGAGTGAAAATGACCAAAATAGCCAAAATAGTTGATGGGAAGATTGACCCTTTGCTAATTTTTACAACTTTTATACAATCAACACAAAGACCCAAAAATTTGCAAAACATCAAAGTTATCAAAATTGATGAAATGAAAGGTATTTTTGTTTCTCAAATATTCTATATGCAATGGTGTTGTCTCTGTGGCTCCACAATGTTATGATGATAGGGCTATGTTCGAGAGTCACCTTGATGTAGGAAGAATGTGCTCTCATGGCTCTAATACCATGTTCGAGAAAACCAAGATCATAAAAAATGAATTTATAACCTTCCACAAGTAAAAGTATGAACATAATAGTATGTCTATCAATATGATATGAAAATTTTATAAATACAATGACGAATCTTGAATATATAGGCAAGCTAAATGAGGTGAGAAGGTAGAAAACAATATTTGACTACCCCTCCACAGGGGAAACACTTTGTGAGATTAATTGACAAGTGTGTGAGAATGTGGCAAGTATGCAAGCATTAGGTGTCTCAAGTGATGAAGACACATGTCTCAATGCTATGAAGCAAGAAAAAAACATAAAAATCCTAACTAAACTTAACCTAGAAATAGGTCAATCCTAGAAAGGTGATATCCTATTCAAATGGATAAAGATAATATTTACACTAACAAACCCTCTTAAGTGAAACTTAGGGAGTAACATATGCACTAATAATGAGTCTTGACTACTAGGCCATGCCAGGTACTCATGTATAAATTTCTCATAAAGTGGAGTAAAGGAGGAAACCGAATGGGAAATAAAAACCCCTCTCCAAAATATAAATAATTTAATGAAATAAAATATACAAGTGAATAAGATAAGTGATAGATGGAGAACTAATCATGACCCTCTAGGACTAATTCTAGCACAATGTACAATAAAAAAATTCCCCCCATAGGAGAGAAAAGATAGAAGGTATATGTGACGCCCCCAACAAGTGTGAAGTTATGAACTTCATGTGAGGAAAAGCTTCCTCCCAAAAATGGTAAGAGAAGAGAAACCATGCAACTTCCCCTCAAAATGATGTACATTGCATTGGTAGATACTTGACACTTGATGTTGAAGATGATCCACATTGAACAATATTTCTCCCTTTGGAAAGAAAGATCACCACAAATGTGTGAAAGATGACTTTCCTATTTTGGATAGGAATATGAAGGAAGTAAGATTAATGTCTTTGAATTCTATACATGATCTAAAGATTGAAATGATGCAAATTATTCCTTCAAATGCTGCTCATAGATCTCCAAACCATAGTTGATGTGCAATGATACAATTTGATGTAGGCGAGGCAAGAAAAAGATCCAAACATGGAAATAGTGATGTAACTTCATCAAAGTTAACATCAAATAGAAGAAGAATATCCTCAATGATGTCATTTAAATACGAAATTTAGGATTCTACAAACAAGGATGTGATGTCTAGTAGATATGTATCCCAATACGATGGATCTAGAATGACAATAGTAATCTCCTGAGGCAAAGAATCATGAGAACTCACGAATGATTCCACTCTAGATTTAGATGTTGCAACATGCAATATGGGTCATGAGATCTCAATGCAAGACATGTGACTACATTGTTCATCCCCAAATGATGGTGTCTCACAAGATGTCCGAGTAAGATTAAATGATGTTTTTGCATGTGTTGGAACTATAGGATCAGGTAAGGCAATACCATGATTAAGAATAATTTTCTCTATTTTCTCAATTCTACTAAATTGACATTCTTCTTTTGTATTCCTTTTCTTTCCATAATATCCACATTTGATTTTCCATTTATTAGGAGGATTACAAAGAATACTAAAATGAAAGGGATTTAGTGTGAGAGGCATGATCACATGAACCAAACAAATCTAAATTAGAGACACATGGATTGCTCCCCTTGATTTAGAGAGCCCCTAATATGTATAGTGTTGAATGTATCCCACCAAAACAATGTGCAAGAGAATTTTACAAGTTAGGAAGATCCGATATCAAAATATTACATTTATAACTCATGGAGATTTTTACAATTTTCTTAGAAAATGACAATCTAGATATTAGTTTTACATGAAAAATTATATTTTTTGAGAAATTATAATACCAATAAAAATAAAAATGTTTACAATTTTTTGGTAATTGGGGTGAAAGTTATGCCCTGTCAAAATTTGTTTATAATTATGATTTTGAAGGCTCAAAAATGATATTAAACAACACATTCTAAATTATTTCAATGCTCATTTGTTCAATGTCGAAAGAGCTTTCTATTGACTATTCACACTTCAAAATCTAGCTCGACATTTGCAAGTTATGCAAAAATGAAAAAAAAAACTTACAAGAACTAACAGAACACTTGGTAGTGTAAGCTAACCACTAGTGGTTAGAATTTTTTGTACAACCAAAATAAAAATTATTAGTAGAAAATGTTAATTATATAATGATAATTATCAAACTATTAAAAACAAGGTGGAGAAAGGCTACAATATGAACTTATGCAAGTGAGTTCAAATATGAAAATTAGATTACCAAATCAAATTTGAACATGTGATTGCAACATACACCACAATATAAAAACAAAAAGAACAAAATGTGACACCATAATTACATGGAGAAAACCTTTCAAAAAAAATCCACACTAGAAAAGAGGGTAAGTATATTATAAATCTTCAAATGAGAGTACAAAATAATATACTTCACTATTGATCTCCAATCAACTTGACATCACCTTGTTACATGCAAGAACTCAACATGAAACTGTCATTTCTTGGCTCCAATTTATAGAAATAATGGTAGGTAAAACCACAAATGGTAAACCAAAAGTGGAGGTACAAAACTAATTGCAAAAACCCACAGCCCTCTTCATTGACCCCTTTATCTAGAGGCATTTGCTTTAATTTATCCTAGGGAGGTAGGGGTAAATTAAAGGGGAGAAATTGATTATCTTGAATCACTAGTATCACATGAAGATGCAAAAGAGTAGGAAGATGAAGAATGGAGAAAAGAAGAATGTGTAAAGGATATTTTTGAAGATAAGATAGGATTAAAATTTTAGAGCTACCTAAAGAAAATTTAAATGACATTAAATTTGAAAGGCATAATTTACACCTTTGTAAACATTAGAATTCGTAGAGTATGAGTAATAAATATAGATGCTAGCAAAGAAAAGGTGTTAGCCACTAAGGATTTGGATAAAGGTGTCAAGGTAAATTAGAACCATTATCATACCTACTTAGCTTATCACCTTTATATGATTGACCTATTCAAACATAGCTTGAGTTTACTTAGGTTTCTTTTTCTTTTGTGTCACTTCATATGTTTGAGACTTGTATTATCATGACTTGAGACACGTATTGAAACTTACTCAAACACTTTTCAAGTGAGCTCACAAGTTTCCCATCTGTGGAGGGCTAGTTAGAGTTTCAAATCTACCTTCTTACCTCTTCATAATTTCCTATATATGAAAGGTATAATAATTATATCTACATACTCTTCATTTATCTATTGATAGACATAATATTATGCTTATTTTATTGACTTGTAGAAGTTTACTTCACACTCTTGATCTTGGCATTCGACAACATGGTATCTGAGACATGAGAGCATGTTCCTTCCCATATCGAGGTGACTCCCACACATATTCCTATCAATGGCGCATCATAGATCTAAATAGACACCTCCATTGCATCCAAAAGGCTTGTGAAATCAAAAGATACATTTCATTTCATCAATTTCAGTAATTTTCATTTTTTATAATTTTTTGGGCATCTATGTTAATTGTAAAAAATCAAAAATTTATCTAGCAAAGGTCTTTTTTGAATATTTTCCCATATGCCCATTGGTTAGAACATTTTTTGTTTGTAATATTTTGGTCATTTTGGTCTATTTGCAATCTTACATGAATTCTGGCTATTTTGGCCAATTTACAAACATCTTTTGGCCTCTCAAGCCTATTTGTAGGTCACAATTATCTGGTTCATGGAATTTTTTTGTGGCTTATCCTGCTTGTAAATTTTATTTCAGGTTCACCTTTATTTACAACAAAAATCTAGGCCTATTCAACCTATTTGGAATGCTCTCTATATTATCTTCATGCAATTAGCCACATCAACTATTGGAAAAATCTATATTTTTTGAAGCCCTTTTGCAGAGGTTTTTAGTGATTGATATATTGTGAGTTCATGCTACAAAAAGTAATCCTATATGAGGGAGCACACATGGTAGTTTTCATCAATAGAGATGTGCAATGACAATCATGTGAAGAGTTTTTTTTGAATGGCGGATCTCCATGTTCTCTTCCCATCAATCTATGTGTAGGACCTTTCAACTTTCCTTGGCATATATTTGAGTTGCATTGACTTAGTGTTGTTGTGAAGAGACAATTTCCATCAACCTACATAATACCATTGGCCTCCATTTCTTTTTCTAGCCACCACATACCCTTTATCAATCACCAAATCTTATGTTGACCAACACATAGACTTTACCATGGACTCTTAATTTTATTTGGCTCATGCAATCCCCACTCCAACACACAATATCAATGACTCTTCAAATCCACCATCCACCAATGGTCTTATTGCAACATTTTTGCCACGCCATGAAGACTATTTCTCCAACATTTGAGCAACGTTCAATAGTCTCCTATGTGTAGTCAAGATCTCCTCACTTGACAGCTAGTGGCTTACACCCATATTATTTCTTGTCAAATGGCATTTATTATTTGTTTGTCATCTGTTGTTATTGTTATACCTTAGAAATTTTTAAATGAATATGCCAGGTTCTTTAACTATCAAACAATAACTATTGTAATCAATTGCCACATACATACAAGCTAGTAGTTAGTTAACTACTTAAACCTCTAATTGTGAGACACAATTTTTATGCCAATTTATCAAAAGAGCTTGTTAAGAGGGGATATGTTTTATTTTATGATAATTTGTTAACAAGGGGGTATTTTTGTAAGTGTGAATAATTGACAAGAATCCAGTTTCATTGTCAACCTTTTAACATCAAGATGAATTTGATTTGATGTTGTTTAATAAAAAATTGTAACCTTCGAAGTCAATTTTGTAAGAAAAATTCGATGAGGCATAAATTTCACCTTGCTTATTGAAATATTACAAAAAAAAATTATTGTATTAGAATTTTGCAAGGAATCTGATTTTTCATGTAAAATTAAGATTTGGATAGCCCATTTGGTAACAATTACTATGCATTATAAATATTCAATTTGACATTCGATTTTCACAAACTTATAAAATTTCTCTTGCACATTGTTCTAGGGGTGCTACAACCATAACTAATCATTCTTGGAGGGACTCTCTAAATCAAGGGGATACTATAGGTTTTTCTTTTTTTGATTTTGTTGGTTCATGCAATCATATCCCTCACACTAAATCCCTTTTATTTGAGTATTATTCACAATCCTCCTAATAAATGGAAAATAAAATGTGGATATTGTGGAGAGGAAAATCATACAACAAAAGAATTCAAATTTCATTGAATTGAGGAAATGAAGCAAATTCTTCTTAGTCATGGTATTATCTTACCTGATCCTCTAGTTCCAATACATGGAAAATCATCATCCAGGCTCACTTAGACACTTTTTTGAGATAATAATTGGGGGATGAATAATGTAGTCTAATGACTTGCATTAATATCTCATCTCCCATATAACATGTTTCTACATTTGAATATTTTGTTGAGTCATTCATGAGTTTTAGTGATTCTTTGCATCAGGACACTTATATTATTGTTCTAGATCCACCACATTGGGATGCATATCTACCAAACATAACATCCTTATTATTTAATGTTGGATTTCAGATTTGGTTGAATCCATTGAGAACATTTGTCTTCTAGATTTCATGACAACTTTGATGAAATTGCATCACTATTTCCATCTTTGGATATTGCTCTTACCTTGCCTAAATTTTCTTCTATCATGATATATTGTGCAAATATATTCATAATTTGACCTATCTAACTCAATTATCATCAGCTACAATAGTGTTAGATTCTCATTGGTCTAGTTATAACCATATATCCATGGTCCATGTTCTTGAATCACATATGGTACCTAGTCCATCTTATTATGATTCGTTAAACATCAAAATTTTCTTGGAGATATTTGAGAATTGTAATGCCCCGCCAAGTAACCCTAAAGGAAGTTGCAATTAACATCTTAAGCGAACAATTTTTTTTATAAAGTGCATTTACCATACACATTCACTTACTAATTAACAACAACCTCTAGGGCTACAAGGTTAGGATTACTCAAACCCACACATACATAATACATATAACCATAGCCTTATGAACTTTATGAAATAAACATCATACAACATAAAAATACCACATAACATAATAAGATAATCAACCAAGATACAATCTCATAAACATTATCTTAATCTAATAGTTACATCACTCATTCCTAGAATGAGACACTAGTACAAATGTGTTACAATTACATAACTTCGCCTCATAATCATAAGAGGGATAAAATAACTTATACAAGTTAAAATATTACAATGCAAGATAATACAACAAGAACCACGAGCTGTCCATCTGGATGTCTCGCCACCAAGTACTGAAAATCGATGGGGACCCAACGGTTTTGGTGCATGTTCCACCCAACCAATGTGGTACCCGAAGGCCCACCCCCCATGCTAGGAGATAGTAACAAAGTAACATGGACAAAGATCTACTACCTCTAACCAAAGGCAGACTCATATTGACTCAAACTGACAGAACCATCCAAATGAATTAACAAGTACAACTCATTCACCATACAAGTATGAATCAAGTACAACTCAAGTACAATACAAGTAAAAATCAAGTACAATACAAGTACAACTCAAGTACAATACAAATACAACTCCAACATCACTGGCATAGGTCACATTGCTTCCAGACATAAAGTAGATCAAGTATGTTCACAGAACCATACACATAAAACAATTAACAACAGTTGCCCTAGATAGAGTGTCATCGCATAGTTTGTCATGAGATCTCCTTTGGGCATTCTTCATAGGCTCCGGCACAAGTAATCCTGATGGCCTCAACTGAATCCTGACACTCATACTCACTCATGCGGAATCAACTACCTCTCGCAAGAACTAGATAGTTGATCTTGCCATTCCAGACCTTCTCACTCATCCCAAGTCTAAACAAGCCCTTGTGTCTATGAGTGAGGATTAAATTATCTTGATTAATGTGAAGTTAATCCTAATCTTCTAAGTACATTATTTTAATTATCACTTGATTAAATCACTCCTGACGGTTATCCGGTTTACCTCTTTGGGCTCTAGTGCCTAACAGAAGCCACTTTTCTATTCGACAACACATATCCAAACAATCCACCAAGGGAACCACAAGTGCATACCAACTAGGCATCATAATCCACTCCAACACAAGTAGGATACAATTAATAGAAACTCACTCCAAACATCTTGGAGGCAATAACACATAGTCCACTCCTTTCACAGGAGGCAACAAGATGAAACCACATAACAAGGTCACTCCATACAAGGAGACACGGATCTCATAATCCGCTCCTAAACCAAGGAGGTGCAAACATCCCCGTTCATGAAAACCGGGTAAAACTGAACATGCACTACCCAAGGGAAAACAACTGGATGGCATAAAGATTCAACAACCCTTATCCTCTAAGTTCTTCTGGAAGACTTATAATTTAGGACTAACACTAAATCCCAAAACCAACAATGCAACTTGACGACATAGCAACAAAAGCATTCAAGTCATCAATCAAATCTAATATTTGGATTTCCTAAATCCATACTCATTCAATAAGTAGTGTTGACAAAGTCAAAGACACGATAACTAGATCATCTAAAATAATCATAACCCTTATTTCCCTTTTCATTATAGGAAATCAAAAAACAATTAAACTTACTTCCCTTTACTAAATACAGAGAATAAAATCCTTTAAGATAATCATGAGGAAGATACTACTTTTGGATATACTAAATCCATAGCTCTTTCATAATCCAATCACAATGATTCAATTAATCTAAATAGAAATTAATAAATAACATAATTGATTGCTTCATCAATAAAACAACTTCTTAATTTACTTTTAAATTGACACAAATCTATGCAAGTAAACTCTTTCCATTTCCTAACCAAATCTTACATCTCATTCAATTTTCTATTCAACACATTCAATCACTTTAATATAATAACATATTGTTTCTCTATCCATTTTCCATATACACTAATCAATCCAATTTTAAATCTCTATTCAATAATATATTGCATTTTTTAAATCAAATATTTAACTCTTTCAATTAAACTTTAACAAGCCATTTTAAAATAACAATAATTTCCCATATGTTTATAATTTTAATTCCACTAATCTAATATACAAATTTTATTTAAAATAATATAAATAAATATAATGCTTTAGTATTATAAATTATAATATAAAATATTATTAAATAATATTTTAATATTATATTAACAATACATAAAATATTAATATTTATAAACATCAATTTATTATTATTTTATTTTCAGAATAGCCATGGGAAAAATAACTTAACAGCAGCCTCATGTTTTAAGCATAGCTCAAAAAATACGATCTGGGTATTTACGATTTTTGGACAAGGATAAGAAAATTTCAAAATGCAAAAACACTTTAAATTTTTTGAAAACCCAGTTTGTAAAAGTGAAGTTATAGGCAACGCAATCAGACCATTTTACCATGAAAATATAACTATACTGCAGATTTTAAAATCTGTTTTTTGATAATAAACAAAAGGTTTCATTTTCTAAAAACATTCTAAATGCATTGTTCAATCTCTATGTTTGATTTCAATAACAATAAAATCAATTTCTCCAAATAATTTAAATTCAACTAAGGTTTTCACAATTTTTCACTCAAGAATTTTCACAAGCAAAGGGTGTAAATTTATTTAATTCTTTTCTTCTAATATCAAGTTTGTTTTCTAAAACAGATTTAACAAACAAATCTTTAATCACTACTATTTAAAAAAAATAATCAAAAAACAATAAAACACAAAGAGGAAAACTTGGTACAAGAAGCTACAGGAAGAGATGAATTTCTGATGCAAGCCTCCTCCAAAGATTTTCCTGAATTTTCTTCAATCCTCCAATGAATCCAATCCAAAACCAAACAAATGCAAACAATCTTTCCTTCAATCAATTCTACAATCAAACTTTCTCCAAACCCTTGTGCAAATTTTCCAAAAAATTTTCCCTGCTGTAAAAATGTATTTTTCTAAAAACTTTCCTGCCCTAAAATTAAAACATGTATTCTTTATAAATCAAAAATATCTAATTCAACCCTAATTCACATTACATGCAAATTAGATATTTCAATTTCAATTTCAATTCCAATATTTACAACCCTAATTCACATTACATGCAAATTAGATATTTCAGTTTCAATTTCAATTTCAATTTCAATTTCAATTTTAATTTCAATTTCAATTTTCAATTTCAATTTCACTTTTCAAAAACCCACTTTCAATTTAAAATGCAATTTGAAATAATAAATTAATTTCCAAAGTTGCAACCAATTTCCCAAATAAACATTTAATTACAATTTCTAATTTAATTCTCACACGTTGGAATTAAATTCAAAATTAATTCTAATTCTTTTATTTCCTTTCATTCTCTTGCATCACGTTTAATTAATTAATTTAATTATTTAATAACTAAATTCAACCCCTTGGATCAAATTTAATTAATTAAATAAACTAAATATAATTAATTAATTTAAATATAAGCTTTTATCTACATTGCATTATTTAAATTAAATAATCATCAACATGATTTAAATGCAATTATTCTAAATATCTATTTCCAAATCAAGAATGATTCAAAATTAAATAACATCAAAGCAAGACAGACAATGACTCGACCCACACAACTGATGACACACTAAGGCTAGGGTGTAAACTTGACACATGTTACCTAGCTACTATCTCCCGTTCAACTTAACCATTGGATCGACATGCTCAAACCTGTGAAACCAGGTGGAGTCGATGTCATGTACCTGCAATCCTGCAACCAAGTAAACAACATCATACAATATATCCAACATATAATACACACCGTAAAGAAGGAATTACGGATTCGTAGGGCGCTCGCAAGCGAGTGATGTGAACTCGTCCTCTTCACCAATACACTCATCGAAACTGACACTTCCATCATAATCCAATAATATCATAATAACATCTCATGTTAACTCTACAACAACATTAATCTATAATGCATGTGAAACAATAATCAGATAACTACATCCCACAATAATAGTTGTCACTCAATAGTAGCGATCAAAAACATCATAACAAAATGCATCCAGTATCAAAGTAATTGCAACCAAACATAGCATAAAACAACTTGAACAAAAATCAAAATGGAGGGGTATTACAAGAATCATTTGAAGGCATCATAGGAATCATTTCAATCTTTGGATCATGTGCAAAGTTCAGAGACATTCATCTTACTTTCTACATATTCATATCTGGAATGAGAAGTCATTTGCACATATTTGTGGTGTTTTTCTTCGCAAGGGGAGAAATGGTCAAAATTTGGAGATCATATTCAACATCCATTGTTGAGCATCTACCAACACTAAATGCATCATCTTGAGGGGAGGCTGCATGGATTCTCTTGTCTTATCAATTTTGGAAGGAAACATTTCCTCACATGGAGTTCATTACTTCACATTTTTTTGGAGGGTCGCATAACCTTCTCTCTTTTCTCTCCTATGGGGAGAACATCCATTGTTCTTATGTGATAAAATTAGTCCCTATGGGCTCATCATGAGTCCTATCTTCTTCACTTTCACTTTTTATTTAATTGCATAATTTCTCTTTTGGAGAGGGGTTTTTATTTTTCCACTAAGTTCTTCTCCTTGTTATCCACTTTATGAGATATTTATACATGAGTACCTAACATGGCCTTGTAGTTGAGAATCATTATTAGTGCATAATTTAATCCCTATGTTTCACTTAAGGGGGGTGTTAGTGTAAGTAGAGTCATTATCATACATAGCTAGCTAATCACCCTTCTAGAATTGATCTATTCACACATAACATAAGTTTACTTAGGTTTATTTTTCTTTTGTCTCACTTCATATGATTGAGATTTGTGTCATATTTATGTGAGACACCTATTGACATTTATTCACACAATTGTCAAGTGAGCTCACAAGTGTCCCATCTATGAAGAGGTAGTAAGATTTTTACTCATACCTTATAACCTCTTCATCATTGGCTATATATTTAAGGTTTGATCATTGTATTTACACACTCTTTATTTATATATTGATAGAAATATTGTTCTTATTTTGTTCACTTGTGAAAATTTGTTTCACGCTCTTGATCTTGGAATTCTCCAATAGAAGGCACTCAATAATCTGCCACTAAATTAGATGATAATGGAGGTGAGCACCTCCCCTCTAAAAATTCACAAGGATACTAAATTGGAACATCAGGGGAAATATCTCTCCTAATAAGTGTTTATTGATTAAAAAACTAGTAAAGAAACATAGTCTTGATGTTTTATTGCTTTCAGAAACCAAAGTTAGTAAAGGTGAAGCTATAGACATTTTTGATGGGTCTTGAAGTAAAAACAATTAATTGTGGGTTTATTTAGTTGGAACAATAGGAGGAATCACCTTACCATGGGATAGAATAAAGTTCTCTAGTAAGTAATTGGGATTCTCATAGCACTCTTGACACATATTAATCACATGCATTCAATCTAATTTAAGGCTATATTTTGAACATATATAGCCGAAACTTGGAAAATGAAAGTTTGGGGAGATCTCAAGGATTTATGATCCCCCTTTTTTTATATAAATTCATTAATTAGTAGGGATTTTAATGCCATTATTAGCCTAGAGGATGAGGTTGGAGGTAATTGTCTCTCCTTTGGAGGGATGGAATCTTTTAGGGGACTATTTGCTTAGTTTTATCTCTTATATTTGAAACCTAAGGAAGGATGGTTCACATGGTTCAATAGAAACAAAGGGGAGGCCAACATAAAATAATAATTGGATAGTTTTTTATGAAATAATATTGGATTTTAAAAATCACTTTAGTATTAACTAAGGTCATCCCTACTACTAGCTCAAAAAATTTGTCCATCTAATTTGAATTGAGAAAAGATTTGAAATCTAGAGGTTGCCCATTCAAAATGGAATTTTTTGGTTTCAACATGCAAAATTTGATCCTAAATTAAATTTATATTGGAAAGAGGAGTCTAAGGGATGTAGTAGATATATTTTATATAGAGATCTCAAGTCTATTAAGGAGAAGGCAAGGTAATAGAACTAAGAAATAATATCTATGATATTTTTTGCAAAAAGAGAATAGTGGAAGTTAATTGTAGGACCTTTCAAGTTATAATTTAATCACAATTGGCTCCCTTTGGAATCTAGGGAGAAGGAGAGCAATATTTTGGACTTCTTGAACTCCATCTTGAGATTGGAGGAAATTTTTTAGATGCAAAAGTCTAGGGTGAAATGATTAAAATAAGGAAATTTAAACATAAATAACTTCCACCTCTCCATGAATATCATAAGGTGGGTAAATATGATTGGGAGGATCATCCTTCCCTTGGGTAAAATTATTTCAAATATTGAGGCTAGATGAATGGAGGGTGTAATCTTTTTAAGGAATTTTCAAGCACTCCTCTAATGGAGAATGTACAGGGTAGAGGTTCTCTCTTGGAAAATATCCTAAAATTATAATAAAAACATTTTAAACCCTTTCACTTTTGAAGAAATTAGAATTATGAATTTTTTTTTGAGGGCTAAAAAGGCTCTTGGAGGGAATTCTCTTTCAAAAAGGCTTCTTCCAAAGGTATTGGCAAATTGTGGGCTTTAAAATCTAGAAAGTAGAAAAAAAATGCCAGGCTGAAAAAGTACTCTTCAAGGAATGTAATGCCACCTTTCTTACCCCAATCCCAAAGGTGAACATCCTTAGATTTTTTTATTGATTTAATTGCATAACATTTTGAAATATAATTTATAAACTAGCACTTGCACCCATAAGAGGTTCAAGGGATGCATCGATAGGAAATTAAAAATAAATTTTAATTGAAGATCCACTTTGAAAATGATGTTAAAAAAATATTGTTGTGATACTTCTTTGATACATGTGATAAAAAATATATGATAAAATAGAAATAGCATTGCAAGTAGCTAGGAAAAAATAATTGATTCTTACACATATGAAAACATATGAATAAGAATTTGAATATTATTTATACAAAACTTGTTTTCATCAAGTAATACATGGTAATGTGTAGGCTTGAATGTTCCCTACAATAAAATAATCAAAAGAGGAATCAAAGCAACAAAAAAATATCCCTTGCATCTTGAGAAACAAAACATTTTGTTAATAGTATGTGATAGCACGCAATACTTACAGTTGGCCCATTTTGTGGATACAAAGAAATCAACATTTCTTGGATGGCATATTTGTGTATCCAAAAAAGTATGTGCAATGAAGAGCATATGTAACAATAAAAAATGCATTTCAAATAAAAAATTATGTTTCAACTTGATGAGAGCTTTTCTTCATTTACTATTTAATCTATCAATGGCATTATATATAAGTAAATTAGGCTTTTTTGTCAAATATGACAAGCATTTAAAAAATTCCAAGTCATAATAAATAGAACCTTTTTTTCTACATATACCATGCCTTATTTTTAGGAATAGAATAATTAGGAAAAAAATAGTAACCTGTTTGAACACTTTTGGGTGCATTTTCGTGGAAGAGCTTACTATGATGATTCTTTTGGGAAATTATCAATGTAAATTTAGGACTATAACTATTCTCAATATGATTACATGTCTAATGGTTCACCCAAATAAGCAAATTAATACATAGACGACTAATATGGAAAAATTCAATCTCAATAAGATTACAAATTCCTTTAGAAAAAGTAGAACAACCTTTAATATAAATTTTTCTCAATACTCAAGACAAATAATGACTCACTATCTTTTTATTTGTAAATATCTAAAGAGTGACCAGTCCTAAAAAACCAATATAGATCCAAGATACAACTAAATCACATCCTTAATGAGAACCAATGACACAAAGCTAGATCAAGGACTCATTCACCACTTATGCCAAACAATAATATAAAGCATTCTTGTTTCTTCATTAATTAGAAGAAAGACCTGATACCATCTTAATTGGAAAAGTGGAAAAATTGAAACAAATATAATTACATCAAAACATTCAATTATATTTTTCTTTTTGTGATCATGCACACATAGTGAAATCAAATCCTCAAGAGAACCAATCATTTATTTTTAGTTTAAAATTTATTTGACTCATTTTCCACTTATGGGAACTAATAACACAAATCATGATTCTTGTTGCTTCATGAATTGGAAGAAAGACTTGATACCATGTTAATAATAAAAGTGGAAAATTAATACAAAAAATATAACTATATCAAAACCTTCGATTAGATTTGTGTTTTATACCTACATTGTCTTAATATTGTGCATAATTTTCTTTCAAGCAATGAAGTAAGGTCCATTAACTTATGATAATGAAGAAACACACAAAATTCAAAACCTAAAGGAAACCTTTGCAAATATGAACTAAGGTGAAAGTTGTCGAGTCCTTGTTCTTATGATCATGGAGAATCACACAAAAATAGATACCTACATAAAACCTATGCAAATATGAACCAATGTCTAATTTTATTGTATATTTGAAATTTAAAAATAAAACCATAACAAGAATACCCCTATTGAAACATAAAATATATTTATAATCTATGACCTTAAAAAAAAAACTTGATGCCATTTCAAATAGAAATAACTACCAATTTAATGCACCAAAATCTTTAATTATATTTTTCTATGTCCCGTCACTAAACACAATTGTCTTTCAAGCAACATGGTAGGGTCCTTGATCTTATGATTAGTTTTATGTTTGAGCATTATTTTGAAGCAGAAGAATGCTAACACATGTCATAAATCATGCCAACTACTAGCAATCACACCTTCATGTGCAATGGGTATGTCGAAGACATATTAGTTTATTTTGTGTCAATTGTGGTTAAAGTGAAACTGAAAGCTTTAGTTACTAAAAGTCCACATTGTATCAAAGAATATTTGGATCTCCTTAAAATTAATAAAGCACAAACAAAAATTATTGCTTGTAATGGGAAATTGTATAAAAATTGTACTTGTAATGGGAAATTGAATAAAAAATGAAGTACTTGTAAGGGGAAATTTTAAATGGTACATTAGTAAAGCAAAAACAAAAACTGTTACGATGCATCAAAGAAGAGAGTATGATAGATTTAAATTAAAGATAATCTTTGCTACAAATATCGGTTATGCAGTTTATATTTGAGTAAAATGGGTGGAAATTTGTTGAGCAAATTAAGGTGGGAGCTCTTATTTTCTGTGATGGAAAATAAATCCAACTTTCATATGGATATGAATCCTTGTTCAATGAATTCAAGAGGGTTGGTTTCAAATAGGGTTGGAAATATTGATGAATACAATCTGTGGGAGACTTCTAATGAATTTGTGAACCCAACCTTGTAAGAGATGTTTTTTTGGAACCTCTCTCGGAATCCATCCAACAAACTGCAACATCAAACCTATACCAAACTAAAATTAACTAAAAAATGGATATTTTAAAAAGTAACTTAGTTGAATAGTTGACAAATATTTGTAATTCAAAAACAAATAAAATGTATTGGTATCATATAAGCTAATTTAAAGGAAAAACATAGTTAAATTTAATAATAAGCTTTGACCATACTCTTTTTATATTTAACAGAACTGTGATTAAAAATAACTCCATTCAATGGATACATACCATACTATTGAGAGAAACATCAATGAGGAGAATCAAGGCATTAGCTGCATGCATACTTCCCATCAACTCCCAATAAAAGATTAGAAAGGGTTTTAAGTATGAACATTGATGAAAAGTTCAGTATACACAGTTTTGAAAGCCAGTTTGAAATAAAGATTAAAGAGCTTCCCAATTTATCATATATTTTGATTAAATAAAAATGGTGAAAAGATTAAAGAACTTCCCAATTTATCATATATATAGAACTCCTAAAGCTCATTTACTAAGAAAAATATCACATGCCCATTAAGATATAGAAGAGTTATCTTTCTTGATGACCATATCATAAAATATTCAGGTAAAAAACACCACCCCTTTACACTTAGGTCAAGGAAAATCTCCCATGTAAAAACCCATTTGAAGTCTGACCTTGCAAGAAGCTTTTCCAACTGATTCATTTTGAAATATTTATCTTTGTTTGAAATCTATTTTTTTGCTTTGATGAGCTATAATGGTGTACATTTAGATTGTTTTAGATATGCAATTATGGTGTGAGAATTTCTGATTTCTTTTCTTTTCAAATGCTACAATTTGTGGCGATTTCCCTTGCTTGAAAAAAAAGAACTTTGGACCTTTTGCTTGTGTGTTATGATGTGAGAGTTTTATATGTAGTAATACAACTAATATTTGTAATATCAATATGCAATTATCAAAATCTCTATTTTTATTTAATCAAATATATGATAAATTGGATCGAAATGCACAAATTTCCAGATAAAAGCATGGTTCAATATTTGCCTACTTCTAGGCAAAAAAACTTCATCCACCATTGTACACGAATGAAAAAATTAGCTAGATACCTATATAGATTAGTATTTTACTGAGCAAGCTGGGGGAAATTCATTGAAATCCATTGTAGCAACAATAATGATAAAAAAATTCACCCCCAACTCAAATCCCTCCACTGCAAAATCATTGACTATTAATATAACATAAATGTGAGGTTGCAATGTTATGATTATGAGGTAAATTAAAACTCAACCCATGTTTACAATCTCAAGAATATAGTCCAAGCTCAACCTGCACTATGATCAAGGGTGCCTATAACCTTACAATTAATTTATTAATTAAAAATAATCATATTTATTATTTATAGGTGAATTGGGAATCTACTACACATAGAATGAAGGGCTCGGGGAGCAACCAAAATGATGCCTAATCAGCTGGGGAAAAATCTCTTGTTGTATATGCAAAGATGAAATTAATGAGTTTTTTATCAATTTATTTTAAGAGTTGGATTGGTACCTCCTGCATTAGGTGTTATCTTTGTGGTCACCCAGATCGCCCGACTTCTGATAAGTAGGGTATAACCTCTACTAAGAACTTCTCCACCATTGACTTTTAGACTTGAGGAGGTTATTAGTTAGTGATTTATACTTGAGCCTTATCACATAAATTTTTTAATCAAGCAAGCAACTACCAACTGTGATGAGATTATAAGGTTTTGTGCTAGAAGAAACATCCTTGAATAGATGTCTTATGTGAAATAATATTCATCCAAAAGTAGTTCCTAGATAATCTATACTTAGTTTCAAAAAAAGAAAAAGGAAAAACATCCTAATAAAATTGGAGCCATACAAAACAACTCAAATTCAGAAACCAATCTCTGGTTTGACTCCATTTGATATACAAGAGAAAGAGAAGAGGGGAAAACAAGAAGAAGATGAAGAAGAACTTGGAACCGATTAGTGTTCGATCCCTTAGACCTAATAGCTGAAATGAAAACTGAATTTGTTGACCCAACAATCGATGTACCTACAACAAATACCAAAAGGTGGGTACTCTATAATTGTGGTTCTAGAATAATACTAGAGGAGTAAAGTGGGTTTTTCAAGGGGGAAAAGGCTATGCAGCCTTCGAAATGGCATGGTATGTGCACTCCTACATCCATGACCATAAACACTCTGTGACCCCAGACTTGCCTGTACACCCTACAACTAACAATATTGTAGGCATTCTTTTGTATCCCATCACATCTTGCAATGTTGGTATCGTCTAAGCATTTATCATGGTGAAATGGAAAAAATAATTTAGCGTGTTGAAACAAATAAAATGAGAATGCCTTAATTTTTTTTTAAACTACTAGTTTAAGAAGATGATAGTTAAACACACCTTTTATTTATTTATATTATATGCATACTATTTATTACGCTGAAAGCGTGTCCCTATTTGAGCTTTCGGAGTTCAATTTTTTAATCAACGGATCATAAGCATCGAGAGGACCTAATTGACAGTGTGGTAAATGACAATGGTAGATTGTTTAACCATCAATTTTTTCTACACTAAAGTTACAAATCACCAGTTCATGTTCGATTTCATGGAGTTTACTGTTGGAAATTCACATCTGATTTTTTGGAGTAAGCTCGGCCACGTGCTCTCATTTAAAGAACTGATGGAGATGATAACGGAGGTCGACACTAGCGGGGAGATGAAATTTGAACACTCTATTGTGTATATATTCATTTGTTCATATCTCGTTTAATTTTTCAACCGGTCAAAGGATCGAATCCCACCCAAAACAAAAGAAGAAAGGGACTAGTCAGAAGAAACAAGGCCATTAATAATCTAAGTAACACAGTGATGGGAGCAACAACTACAGCCCCTATAGGAGTGGTGGATAGTTTTGGATGTGAGCTTGTCAAATCCTCCCACCGACGATATCTTGCATTTGTGCTTTTCCAACCACAACAATCACTTGCTCGTTTCCTCTTAGGAAAGGTAACCCTATGCTTGTGGAATGTTCTAGAATCTTTTGTCTGAAAACCTTACAAAGTTTTAGCCCCCAATGTGTGAGAGGTTTGTATTATCCCCCAAAGGGACAATTTCAACACAGTGGCGTTGTTCTGGATTCTTGCTTCGATGATGATGCTTTTGTGTTTAGCACACTGTTAGAATGTATGACGTGTTTTATTTTACTTTATTAATTGTTGCTATGTTTTTTTTATTTCAGTTCATGTTTTAGATGTTGAATCTCCTCTAGCTCCAACAATTGGGGTCATCTTGATCAAGTCTTCAAAAAATTGAGTTTAGGGTTTTAGGTCTTCAATTAGCTAAATTTATGATATAGGTTTTCAAATTGCTGAGTTCGCCATTTTAAGTCTTCAAATAGCCGAATCCAGGGAATTAGGTCTTCAATTAGCCGAATTCAGGGTCTTAGGTCTTCAAATAGCTAAATTTATTGTAGCCCTTCCTATTATTTAGGATTCTCTCTTGAATTATTCATGGTTTGACCATACAATGGAAGGCAAAGTGTCACTCGTGAAAATGAGTGATATCATGTATGGAGGATAGAAAACAGAGTTCGTGTGACAAAACAAGGTCTGACATCACTGTTTCATGTATTAACTGGACCTTAGAATTTAAGGTCTATGGTATGACCAACACATATGTGTACTTGGTATGGGCTTAATTAGTGATCATCATATACTTCACTAACTTTTACACTGGCACTAGATAGTGTCATTCCTGGTGCACCTTGGATATATTTTTGTTCCTCTGTGTTGTGAAGTTGATCCCATTGTATTGTCGGAGGGGTACCTTCAAATTGTTAAGGGCTATGTACCTCGAGGATGCGTCGTCTGCATTGTTAGATCTGTTCCCTACAGGAAATGTTTAGGGGATGCAGGGACAGGTTTGAAATGATCCCCAACTATCTCTATTCTGAAAAAAATCTAGGAAATGTCTCTAGAACAATTTTTTTCAAGGAATGCTTGGAGATGGCAAGGGATGGGAAACAATGCCCCACAACACAAGCACTTAAAAATAATTAAAAAAATACAAATAACACAAAATTCAAACCCCACCATTCACATTGAATATACAAAAATTACACATGATTGCAATGGTACCAAAATATTTAATGGTGTATTGGAGTGTCCCTGTATCAAAAGAAGTCGGGAAGTTCATTTGCAACCTTCCTACATTGAGTAGATTATGCCTTGCCAATTTGAGCTTGCTTAGGAGAAATCTGCATGGCACTATATGCAGTTTGGGAGTTCATTAGACGTTGGGAGAATTTAATGTCTTTTCCTTGCTACTATTTTTTGTATATATATTCTCTACAACATCAAGACTTGCTAAAAAATTGTCTTTTTGAAAGTCAGACACGTAGTTGGACTTGTAGTGCTCTTTGAAATTTTATGGAGAATTTTGTTCTAATTCCTTCTAGAGCTTTGAGTATTTAAATATATTACTCAATAAAAATTCATAAGATGCTTTTGGGTTTTGCATATTCAATCTCAATATGATGTGTTTTTTATTAGAGAACCTAGTAAGATAAGAGAGCCTTGCTTTTTGTGCGAAAAAAGTTTGTAAATCCTTTTAAAGGTGGAAATTTATGTGATGCAAATTTTAGAATATTTGTTGGTTATAAAGAAAAACAAATGAATAATTACTTATATTCTTGATACTGTATGATAGTATGTCTATGTTGTTACATTTTTAATTCCTTTTGTGTATTATTGTATTTGAAGTTGAAACTTGCAACATTTAGGCATTTCACTGTAAATTTAATAAAATATGTGGGGATATTGACAATCAAAGAGTTTTTATTTTTTTAATTTGTGTGTCAAGTCTTATCTCAAATTATTGTTATTCTAATTCATATCAATATTGTTGTTCAACAGGTGTTTGTATGTAATTTTTTTTTTCTTTGAATGCTTCAAATGTCTTCAAATTCTAGGTCATTATGGAAAAAAAGTGTTTAGAGATACTTTCATACATTTGTGTAATACATTGAGATCTAATGGTAGATCATTTAGCAATTATGCATTCACTTACAAAAACTAAAACATAGCTGAAACCAAACCTTTGAATTAAGAAGATATTAATACTCCATTATCAATATAATTTGTAAAGAGATACTTTTAGCCAAATGTAATGGGAAAATAAAAATTAAAGATATTCCAGTTTGATAATGAATTTAGTCCATGGAAAATAAAAAACCTATAAGAGCTTAGGCAAAATACTTATTGCTACAGCCTATAATTCGATATGATGTTTGTTACAAATTAGATAGAGATTTGGTGTGTTGTAACATCCAAGGCCATGGCTTAAAGATCAATGAACAAAAATCAATTGCATTTTAATTTTGCTCAACATGAACTAAACAAAATAGTGAATATTAAAATAAACAGTATGTTTTGTGAAATTTCCTCATTGTTCCTGGCCTTCACATGTACCACCACATCGATGCTCGGAGAGCTTTTGGTTATACTGATAGAAAAGTATATGTAAATATATTATTTCAACTTTTGGTTACAACTTTTAGAAAGCAATCATGTTGTAGATATTCCAATCCATGGATAACATTGATTTCTATGTCTAATATCTCCCCAAATCTCAATGAGTTACCGGTGGAATGCAGTACTATTCCCAAATTCCCTTTGGACATGAACTCTAAAACCAATAACTTTTTGTCCAAATTCTAAAAAGAAGGATATGCTTAAAAAAAAAAATGCCAAAACCTCTCCTTGATTGACCTTTCACAACTCTTTGACGTACCCATTGCACACCAAGGTGTCATTGCTAGTTATAACATATCATATTGTATTCTATATAATATATATATTATTTATTTATTATATTGTATTATATAATATAGTAAGCATAATATATATTAATATATGGTATATTATATATTATATCATATTAATTTTATTATATATTAATACATTATATAATATAATATCATGTTGTTATTATTAAATATTACTTTTTATTTTTATTTTTATTATTATTGTTACTATTTTTTTAATTTGTTGTTACTATTATTATTATTATTATTATGACATGTTTATATAATATATAATTTAATAATAATAATAAAAGTGCTACAAGTTTCTAATATTCAAGTTAGAAAAAGAAACATGGTCCGTAAAATTTGGAGCGCTACTTTTGGCCACAACGGGAATTTTTCAAAAAATTCTACCTGTTTTGTGAATCAGAGGGGCTCCAATGGTGTGATTCGGCCTCGTATGTTGCCTCAACAAGGGCTTTGTGGTGATCCTTGTCATTTTCCTCTGGCACATGGTTTTTTTAAAGGTGGTCTCCCTTCTAGGCATTTTCTTAATCATTGTCACCAAGATACATTTGACATCTACGATTCAGACTCGCCCTTCAGTGGGAAATCTCCTCCTATTTCTTGCCCGACACTCTGGTTTGAGGTGGTTGCTGGGAAAGGGTCTCCAACATTATTCCCTAATTTTATTCCCCTTAAGGATGGTGCTCCCTACCAATCCAAAGGTTATGTTATCAAATCCTTCTTCTTTTCCCAACAGTATCCTAGTTGACCGTCCAAGGTTTTAAAATTGCAATATCTTTTGCCTCTGACTTTCCCAAACAATATTAAGATCAATAATATTGATGGTCGAGGTTGCAAGGGTTTGAGTTTAAAAGTGGCTTCTCCTAAGAGGCAGTGTGTACTTGTGCGTTCTCTTGGCAATGGTAATGGTAGGGATAAATCTACCTAGGATTAGAACAAGTATGGTCCTTGCATTAAGGGAAAAGGTATTCTTTCGGATCACGTCAAAAAATCTTGGGCATTCAAGCAACAAAGTTCTCAGAAAAAAGGGTGCAAAGGGCGAAGTCAACATCTATCTTCAAGATTCTTTGGTACTCTCTCAAGTTAAGGACCTTAAGGAGGTAACACTCTTTGGTAAGTTCTGGGATTTTTTTCTTCATATCCATTTATTGCAAAGGTGGGATTTTCAAAATTGGCAGGGATCTAATCAAGTTTTTTATTTAGACAAGGAGGGGTATTTTGTAGTTATTTTTTCTGGCAAGGATTATAGAGATGTTGTTCATAGAAAAAAGGCATGGATTTGTGAGGATCATGGGCTATTTTCTCTACCATGGTTCCCAAATTTTTCTCCTTCTCTTTCTATCATTAAATTCATTCCTTGTCGGGTTTAATTTCAAGGGTTATCTCTTGTATACAGAGATGGCAAGATTATTGAAACCTTGGGCAATAAACTGGCCATTTATCTTCATCGGGATTTGGATTTTTTCTCTAACCCTTCGCTCCTTGTGAGAATTTATTTTCTCATGGATGTATCAAGAAAATTTCCATCTTCTTTGATCATTAAATCAGTAAATGGTTCTTGGAAGCAAATGGTTGTATTTGAAGATCCAAACAAAATTTGTCCTTTTTGCCATTTTCCTATTCATCATTTGACTGGATGTCAGTTGGATGTCTTGTTAACAATGAATGGTGGAAATGTAGTTTCTCCTAATGGGGCTTATGCTCTTGTACTCGACTTATCAATTGCTAAGGTGCCTTCTCCTATTAAGGAGCTTGGAATTGCTTGTTTCACTAATGATATGCCATTTGTTTGGTTTCCTTCTACTGTAATTCATTTTTTTGATGCTTTTGTGCATACTTTTGCTTCTCGTACAATTACTGTCAAGGATTTTCTTTATGTTTTAGCATAATGCCTTAATTGGGTTTTTAGTACTATAGGTTTTCATGTTGAGGTCCCTATGGTTCTATCTTCCCATTTTTCAGGGGGCGATAGTGTGGTTTCAGTTAAATAGTCTTCAAGTGGTAGGGTTTCTACTCTTTTATCTCAGTAATTGGGTGTTTCTAAGGTTCAATCTTTATAGTTGCTTGGGAGAAATATTGAAGGTCCAGCTAAGCTCAATCTATTAAGAGGAATTGTGGGAATAATTCCTTAGCTTGTCAAAATTTTCAATCCTTGGTAACTATATTTTGGTTCCTTCGCTCAGAAATAATCCTATATTAGTTTCATTTTCTATTGGTTGGGAGAAGCTTTTGTTTTCTCAATTTAACTCTTTTCTTCATCCCTCAAAGTGTTTTACTCTAGATTTTAAGTTTGATAGTATTCAACATCTTCACCAGTGCACTATAATGCTTACTTTTGGTGAGTCATGCAATAGTGAAGAAGTATTGAAGGTCTTGGTGAGTCATGAGAAGGAGGATTCTAAATTTGTGAAATTTGCTCAATTTTCACAATCTCCAAGTCATCCTAATTCTATAATACCCTCATATGAGGAGCTTGAAGGTTTTCTTGATGAGTCTCTTCTCTTTATAGGGGACTTGTTATTAGAGGATATTGCTTCAAAGGTCCCAGGGGAAGTTGAAAATCAAGATGGGATTCCTTCTCTATCTATTTATCAATCTCCAATCTCTCCCTCATTCAAAAAATCTCCTGCAAAGAGAGGAAGGAAGTCTTTAGCAATGAAACTACAAGAGGAAATTGAAGCAGACATTCAAACAACACTAGATATAAATGTGGGAAGTGTTTTTAAACAAAAGAGACCAAGGAGAGCATGTTTCTCTCATTGGTCGTCATGAAGATAATATCTTGGAATGTGAAAGGCATTAACGCCTCTGACAAGAGAGTCCTCATCAAGACAAATTTGGATACTTGTGGGGTGAACGTGGTTCTTCTTCAAGAAAAAAATTTGATGAGGCTTCTGCAAAATTTAGCAAGAGCTGGTCCAAATGGAATTCTTTTCATTTGGAATCTCAAGGAGCTTTTGATGGTATTATTTCTTTATGGAATGCTAAGTTAGTAAGCATTAGCAACATTACTTGTGAAAACAATTGGTAACTTATGAAATTTTCCCACTTTCATCTTTCCTTTTGGTTGATAAATGTATATGGCCTGAATAGCTCTGTAGGAAAAAATTTGTTGTGCGATACTCTGAAGAAAAATTTGGATGTACTGGGCCAAGACAAATTTATTATTGCAGGTGACTTCAATGCAATTACTTCTTTATCAAAAAATAAAGGTGGGATATGTCCATCCAAAAGGGATATGGAAGATTTATCTGTATTTATACAAGATAATGCACTTATTGACATAATTCCACCAAATGGTAGTTTCACATGGACAAATAGGAGAAAAAAATTCTTCAAATTGTGAAAATGCTGGAAAAATTCTTATCTTCTCCAAATTGGGTAGCTAGTGAGTATGTTTTATATTCAAAATTTAATCTTTTATAGCTTCAGACCATTTTGCAATTTCTTTAGTTTTGTCTCCTAAGAAAAACAAAACAATTTGGAAATCATCTTTCAAATTTGAAGCCATGTGGTTTCTTCATCCACAGTTCATTGATATGCTAAGACAGTGTTGGTTATATGCATTATCCATCAATGACGCCTAAATGTTCCAGTTGAACAAGAAATTGGATCATGTAAAACAACATATCAAAACTTGGAATAAACAAGTGTTTAAGAATATATTTTTTTGCAAAAAGATGTGGTTTACAAAAGGTTATCGATTGTTGATGATTTAAATATTGTGAATGGTTTAGACAATGCATTATTTGAGGAATAGGGGAAATTGCAAGTTGAATAGAAAGAGCTACTCTTGCGAAAAAGAAGTGAATTGGAGACAAAAATCAAGGGAACTTTGGTTAAGGGAAGGGGATCAAAACACAAAGTTTTTCATATCTCAACTCAGGTCAAGAGATCTAAAAATTCTCTTTTCTCAATCCATGATAGCTCTAGTAGATATTTGTTAACAAAGGAAGAGGATATACAAAACGAGGGCATAAAGTTTTTCTCCAACTTGCTAACTGGTAATAAGGTTGTGTCTCCATAGTTATTAAGAGATAGGGAAGAACTTATTCGGGACATCCCATATTTAGTATCTCATGAGGAAAATGAGAAGTTAATGGCACCTTTTTCTTTACAGGAAATTAAGGATGTAGTATTCTCATTTCCTCCCGATAAAGCTCTTGGGCCTGATGGATTTACTGCAACCTTTTATCAAAAGTGTTGGGATTTTACTGGTTGGGATGTCTTAAATTATTTAGAGGAATGTAGAAAATTAGGTGGTATGTTAAGGAATTTCAATTTAACTCATATTTCTATTATTCCAAAGATAAAGTCCCCATGGACCTTTTCTGATTTTAGGTCAATCTCTCTTTGTAACATGATCTATAAAATATTCACAAAGGCCATTTATCTTAGATTATACCCTCTTTTTTCTAAAATTATATCACAAGAGAAAGGGGGATTCGTTCTTGGAAGGGATACAATAGAAGGCTCCATTGTTGCGCATGAAGTCCTTCATTCTATTGTTGAAAACAAGTTGTCTTCTATGACAATATAATTGGATATGCATAAATCTTATGACAAGGTTGATTGGTCCTTTTTGAATCAAGTGTTACAAATTTTTAATTTTTCTCATAAATGGTATAAGTGGATTATGTCTTGTATTTCAGGTGCTAAGTCTCTAGTGCTTCTTAATGGTTCTCCAGTGGGTTTCTTCGACTCATCTCAAGGGGTCCGTTAAGGTGATATGTTATATCCTTTCTTATCCATAATCCTAGTTGAGGCTTTGAGTAGGTCATTTTAAAATCTCATGAGCAAGGATTCATCCAAGAGATTGGTATTCCTTATATGCCCTTATCAACAACTCACACTCTTTTTGTTATTGATACTTTACTTTATATTAAAGTGGTGGTTGTTGAAGCAGTGCACATCAAGTCATTGTAGGATAAATATACTCTAGCCTTTTGTCAAAAAATTAATGAGGGAAAGTCTAAAGTGTATGTGTTTAATACAAGAGTTGTGGTTGAAAAAAAATTGTGAAGATTCTTGGTTTCCAACAATTTCAATTCCCTTGTAAATATCTTGGCGTGCCATTTTTTGTAGGACAGAACAAAATATCTTACTGGTAGATTATATAGGTACTATTCAATCAAGAATTTTTTCTTGGAAAGGGAGGTGGCTATCCTTATTAGGAAAAATATTGTTGGTAAAGTATGTACTTTCTTCAATACCAAACTAATTTATATCAGTTCTAAAAGCTCCACTAGTATACTTCAAATTCAAAAGTTGATAAGGATTTTTTTATGGGTTGGAAATCTAGATAGAAAAAAAAAATTCCTTTATTCTCATTGGAAACCATGTGTTTGGAGAAAGTAAAAGGGGGGGAAGGACTTCATAATTTGGCTGAAAGAAACTTGGCTTTAGGTGCAAAAATGGTTTGGTGCATGTACTCAAAGCCATGGTTAAAATGGTGTAGCATCATGCAGCACAAATATTTGGACAATTTGTGTCCATCAATTTATTTTTTTGTTTCCAATCTACCTTCAGGATCAACAATGTGGAATTTTCTAATTTCATGTAGAAAATTCATTTTACCTCATTTAACTTGGGAGGTGAATGATGGAAAGGAGGCTCTATTTTGGAGGGATTCTTGGAATGGGTACCTGATCCTTAATACCTTACATAACTTTGAGAGTATGGAAAATGTGTTATCACAATGTTGGGGATCAAAGGTAAAAGATTATGTTCAACAAGTGGATGAAATAACTAGTAAAGTATTGTGGAAGGAATTCTCAAATGAATTGATAGATAATGAGCTCAAGTGTAGGCTTCTATCTATTCTCCAAGAAAGGATCATTTTCTTTTCATCGGCTCCTGATAGGTTAATCTGGTCAAAAGGGAAATCGGGAAGTTATATAATGAAAGAGGGATATAAAGTAATTGCTCAAAATGGTTCTCAAGCAACAAGTCAAAGAGCATATAAATTTTGTTGGAATTCAATTTTTTTTGCGAAAATTTGGATGTTTCTCATGGTTAGCTATTAAAATTTTTTTATTACAAGTGAGAAGCTTGCAAAGCTAAAAATAGTAGAGCCTTTTAAATGTGTGCTTTGTGAACAATAATTTGAAGATATCAACCACTTGTTTTTACTATATCCAGTAGCTCATGCTTGCTGGTTGTTTTTAGTGGCTAAGCTGAAATGGAAATTTTCTTTTCCTAATACTATTTGGAAATTATTTTCTAGCTGGCCTGACATTTATGTCCATCTTTGTTAGTATTTGGTGTATATTTATGTCCTCAGTGCTCTGGGCTATTTGGTGGGAAATAAATGGGTGTATCTTCAAAAAAGAGAAGCTCGACATTGATAAAGTATTACTCTTATTAGAGCACTAAATCTCAGAATTAGTAAATGGTTATGTTCATAAATCAAAACAAGTTGATTCTCTCTTTTTTGACTGGGACTCAAGAATAATGTTATCTTGGCCACTTTTGTTGTTACCTTTTAAAGGGAGCCTACATCAACCCTGTATAAAACTAGATAGATCTACTATTACCTGGAAGCCCCCATCAAAATGTATATTCAAGTTGAATATAGATGGGGCATCAAGGGGAAATCTAGGCTCTTCTGAAGTAGGGGTGATTATAAGGGAATACAAAGGGTTAGTGATTTGCACTAAGTCCTTCAAGTTGAAATTTGGTTCTAACAATCCTATTGAGGCACAAGCGCTTTTGCTAGGATTAAAGTTGGTGCACACATTCAAGCTACCTATGATCCAAATTGAAGGGGATTCCTTGATCTTGTTAAATGCCTATCGGGATTGTAATATTGTTAATTGTAAGTCAGGATATACTGTGAAACAGATATGAACAATGCTTGATAAGCTATGCCAATTCTAAATTTTCCACACTTATAGAGAGGTTAATATGGTGGCTGATTTTTTGGCTAATGAAGGGTGTGATTAAGTAGGGGAGGAAGTTACGCATGTAGCAAAGATGGGTAAATTACATCCTATCTTAGAAAAGCTAATATTAAATGAGGAGACTTAAATAAAGATCTATGGTCAAAATTAAGTATTTGTGGCCACATATTTTTCGGTCATCTCACTCTTGATGATGGAAGAGTTGTGTTTGGGGCTCATTCATGAAAGAGTCAAGTTTGGGATTCTTTCATCTCAACGAAATATGCATGGAGTTATCTTGATGTGCATTGTAAAGAAATTGCCAAGTGTTAAGAAATCATTTAGTTGCGAGGACTCATGCCAGATAGATGTGTTTCTTCAATCCATTATAGCTATGTATGGTAATAATGTAAAAACACATGGCATAGTGTGTGGAAAGATTTTTAAAATATATTGAAAATAAAAATCCATGTGTCAAATATAGGGATAGTACGTACGTCATCAATCTGGTATGTAAGATAACAACCTGCATCATATTTGCTTAATCCGAGGGAGGATTTGGTACATTTAGGTACTATCTATAGTAATGGCTAGTTCGTGTGAAACTTATCTAGTATGATGCACAACTTTAGCTGCCTCAAAACGAGATGGGTGAGAAGTGTGTCATCAAGGGCCATATCTAAGGCATACAAAATTTTCCTCTGTGTATGATTCAAGGAAAATTAAACTCGTGATGCTACCCGATAATTGTTTCATCTAACTTTGTGTGTCATGTGCAAGTACAAGTGTTCAAAAAGTATGAGTTCATATATAATTCAAAAGCGTGTGAACTAGGTGTTTTAATAAATCAGGATATGTACTATGTGCCTCAAATTGTTTTCTAAAATCTGTTGTAGTCTAGACTAAATTTAGTGCCTGTTGCCTAAATTGTTTCTTGTGCATCATCTTGCCTTGTCATATAGTTAAATGTGGCTATCTGAGTGAATTTTATAAATGTAATGATTTCAAAATTTTCAATGCTTGTCATATAATAATATTTTGTTATGAGGGTACATTTTGTATAGGTCATGAAAAGTGCTTCTCAAAAGGAATTTCAGCTCGCCCATGTGAAATAAATATGATGGCATTTTTTTTAAGACCACACAAACAAATTTGATGCTTGTGTGAAGGAATTGGTGATTAGTGTGTATGTTTCTCTAGGATAGCTCAAGCAATGGCAAGTTTATGGTTCCAACACTCACCTATGCAATGTGTAGGATGAGGCAAATGGAGTTTTACCCATGGAACTATAGAGCTTTCATTCCAGTCAATGATTGGGAGATGTCGATTTTAGAAGAAATAGGTGATGCAAAACTTCAACCGGTCTTCAAAGGGCATTGTGCAACTTTCATTAAGCATATAAGAAGGGTCATTGGTGATGAAATTCTCGAGCTGGAGGTAAAAAGGTTAATCTATTCATCTCAATTCCTTTCAATATTCACCTCCAATTTTTTAGACTTATTATAAGATGCCAAGCTTGTAGAATCTGTTACTAACAAAGTAGTTAATGAAGAGTTTTTGCAAAATGGGGTCCTCGCTAAACAAGGAAAACTTTGGTGGTGAATCTTTGCCAATTGGTGAATAATTAAAATTCGGACCTCTAGAAATTGTGAATAGTACAAGCTAAAAAGGAGATTGAATCACTAGGTTTTTACAAAAAAATAAAAATTGTTTTGATTAATTTTCCTATGCATTATTTTTTCAAAATAATAAATCAAATTGATTTTCCATGTAAACGATGCATCATTGGAACTAGTTTTCTTGTATTTTATACTGTAGTTAAAAATATTAATTATATTCACCAATAATATTATAATCCTACCATTAATTTTGGGGAAATATCACCACTAATAATAAATTACCATTTAATTTTAGGGATATTCTAGCCTTGAATAGGGCTTTTATTTATTACCATCAATTAGCTTTTTAATCAAATGGATGTAGGTTGATTCCTCCACCTATATGCACATGTCATCAAAAGGCTTGTTGGGGCCCATAATTTTTTTTGGGCCAAATGATTAAATCTTATCATGTGGCCCAAAAAAAAATTTGGGTCTCAACAAGCCTTTTAAAAGGCATATGCATATAGGTTGTGGAATCAATCTAAAACCATTTGATTAAAAAGCTAATCAATGGTAACAATTTTACTTTTTATTTAGTCTTTTTTTAAGTGAGATTTTTAAAAAACACTTAATATGTGTGTGCTCCAATGCATTTTCAATAGTGAATTTATGCTTGGTGGCGAGGGGCTCTATCCCTCGACCTCGCCTGTATCGCAACAGGAGCACGTCGAGGCCACTATCACTGGACCCTAGGAGGGGGCATTTCCCCCTCAACCCCCACAAGGGAACTCTACCCCTTGACCCCCATAAGGGGTGCTTCCCCTTGACCTCGCTAGTGGCTACTACCCCCAAGCCCCTACTTCAATATTACAAAAAACAACAAAAATATGGGGGAACTGCGTCGACCAACTATGCAACTTTTCAAAAGAGAGATTTGCCATTGTAACTAATCTTTTTAGTGATTATTATTTTTACCAATTATTCATTAATATTCACTAGGATTTTACAAATTCTTTAATAATGTGCATAGATGCACTAGGAAAATTAATATTTTTTCTAAAAAAAGGAAAGATTCACTAGGAAAATTATAGCACTTAGCCATGATTCACCAAGATGTTACACCTTCACCGAGGGGGGATTTCTTAAAGTTATCCCTATCACTAAAGGCTTTCAGAGGTATGATCTATGGAAGAGCCATGGTTATGTAGGAAGTTTGTTTCCAAGGCACTTTTTGCTTCATCGAATGTCATTTCCAAAGTTATTTCTTGCAATAAACAAATCTTTGTCACAACAAACTTCTAGCTTTACGTTGAATGCACTTAGAAGGTATGCTGCAGAGTTTGATACTGAATTAGCAGAAAAATTAAAAGTAAGAGTTAAAGCTAGCATGGTTCTTCTAACTCATGTTCATGATACACCTCTATCTCAAGTGCCACATGTAGTAGATGAGAATAACCTCCACCACTCGTTGGAGGCACAAAATATTCAATTGGGTGTTGTTGATCAAATTTAGCCAAGGAGAATATTAATTGACATAGGGTTTAATCTTAACGACGTACGTGTTTTTCCTCTTTTTGAAGAAAATGTGATGGAAGAACAAGGTGAAAACGATCACCCAGTGCTGATGGAGGAGTAACTTGTTCATTGGTGGTCATCTTTTTGTTTCTAGTGTTAGAAGTTCATAGCTCCTGTGAAGTATTTTTTGATAAAGTTGTAATGTGACTGATGATAGATAATTTTTGATGCAAAAGATTTTGAATCTAATTCTATTCAATGTCTTGTAATTTGATGGGCTTGTAGCGGGTTTGTAATAGGGAGGTTGAAAAATGAAGGTTGTTATAAGTCAAATATGAAACTCCTATTGTAAACAATCTATAAGTCAGATACAAAACTCCTATTGTAAATAGTCTATTATATTAATATATAGGCCATACCATGCCCAAAGAATATTTGAAGGAATGATTATTCAACCTCAGAACAACAACACAGATGATTTGAGCTTGTAATCCTATTTGGTAAGTTGTTCTTGCTAAAGTCCAGGAACTCTAGTTGTCTACAATTAAGAATCCCTCATGGTAATTGTAGATAAGATGAAAGATAAGCTCCAATGTAATCTGCAATGTTTCCATCAAAATATGTAATCAACAATGTGATAGATTATTCGACCTTAAAATTATCAATTGATTTCCTGATAGGTTCAACATCTTTAATTTATACCATGCACTCCATAACCATGAGGGTATGGTTCCCACTAGACTATTTCTGGAAAGATCAAAATGCTCAACTCTGGTCTGGTTTGACATCCATTTTGGAATGCTCCCTCCTCACTAATAGCCATGACAAATTATGAAAAGGAATTCAATCTCTACTTATGTTGAGAGTCAATCCACTATCACTTAACATGAGGTATTGCATATTGGTTAGGTTTTGAAGCAGTGACATTGTTCCCTCCAGTTGATTGCCCCATATTGAAAGTGAATTAAGAGAGAACAACTACCCTACTGAATATGGAAGAGTACCATTCAAATTATTTACACTCAGATCAAGATATGTCAAGGATGACTATGTGGAAAATCAACGGGGAATGTTGCCTTGCAGTGCATTAATAGGAAGGCAGAGAAAGTTCAAAGAAGAGAGATTGCTTAAGGATGAGGGAATTGTTTCATAGAATTTATTGACACTCATATTTGAATATGTCAAAGGTTTCACAAATGAGATGCAAAGGTTCAGTAAGGGATTCTTTTCCAACCCCATTTTTCGCATGTGCCATTGGTACTTAGTTTTATGGTATTTCTATTAATACAAGTCCTCTTCAAGTTTTCACCACTTTTGGTTTTTGGTTTTTACTCTTATGCAATTACATTGGATTGTAATTTAAGAGGTGTGGGTTAATTTTGTAAATGGGCTTCTATTTTAGGAAATTTCTTTGCAGACAAGAAGCCCATAGGGATTGTAGGGTACATAATTAGTAGTGGTAGAATTCATACCTTCAAAAAATTTGTCAGCTAATGTGGAGGGGATCACTTTGCTTTGTAGTAGGATCATTTAAAATTAAAAACAATTGTATCTAACTAGGGTCCATTGGAACTAGGCCTAATTAGAGTTCTTCATCACCAATTCCCTTCAAGTGTTTCTACTAGGATTTAGGTGCCATCGACCTTGTAAATCCTTTAATTAATTATTCTCCTAATTTTTTTTGTACATTTACCCATAAGAGGTGAAACCGTTTGACCAACGATGGTGAAAGAGATAATGTAAATGTAGCATTACCATTACCGTTTGTCCTTTTGGAAAAGGACAAAATAGCTAGGTGTCCCACTTTGGAATCTTCTAAAATGAGGTTGTTGGGTCAAAAAAGGGTGTTGTAAGAGCATCTATGACATGTATGTCAGTTTTCATAAGATGCTATGACAATATGATAGATTCCCTATGACTAAATATGCTATTTTTAGACCCCAGACGCCCATGCATGAGAGATGCCTTATGACAACTATAAGAGCATCTGTAAGAGGCTATTTTTGGTATTTTTTAACCATTTCAAGGAGGGAGGCATGGGTTTTTCTAGGTAGTATTTTTGCCTATTGTTTGGTGAAACCATGGTAGTTTTCATCCTCACAAATCTCTTTAAATTGGGGCCTTGAGCTAGAGTTATTCAATTCAATTTTGCAGGTTTGCAAGGTAACAGGGTGCTGTCGGATTTTTCATAGTTTTTTTCCCTTCGGGGTTTCTCCACGCAAATCTATTGTTGCATGTGTTATGATTATTCTATCTCTCTCTCATTCTTTCTTCACACTAAGGATAAAGGTTAATCTACATATTTCAGATTTGCATTCAGTTATTTAAGTTCATATTGCAAGCTTTCTTCACCTTGATAATCAATGGTTTCATCTTCAACCTTGTGAGGGTTATTGCTTAGGAGGGTGAAAAAACCCTGTTTATTGGATTATTTGTCTCTTGGAAGGAGGGTGTCTCCAAATTTCATGGACTCTAGTCAGAAGAAGATTTTAGTTAGAAGATTGCTGATGTGACTGTGAAGACATTGCGAAGCAACTAGAAAAAACCTCAACTTTACCTTTCTTTGTTGATTATTTTTTGGGGGTGGAATTCCAAGATGAGAGAGTGGAAGGTTCTTTCCTCAAAGTTTTATTTATTTATTTAATTTAAGATTACGGCAGTATCTTCTAGTTTTTAATGTTGATGATGTCTCACTAAACCTTTTTTTGTTAATTTGTAGTTGTAGATGAAGATTCCAACATCTGTTATATGGTATACCTGTTAATTTGCAGAGAGTTTGGGTTGGAGGAGTTCTATTTCTTGACTGTGAGCAGAAAATTCATTTGTTAAGGTATGTCCAAAGAATTCAGACTTATTTTGGAGAATTTAGAGGTTATGTATGATTATGATGTTTGTTCTAGGTAAACTTAAATTTAGTAATTTAATTTCTTGATAGTTAATTTTTTTTGTAATATTTCTTTCTCCTTGTATGCAACGTTGAAGCTTGTTGTATTATTTCCTTTAGGTTAGTCAAACCTTTGTTCAATATCATATTCCTTATGTGATTTTTTTATGTGAAAATAAAGCAACATTATAGGAAGAAAGCAGAGCTTTAAGAATGCATACAAATTTAATCATTATTTTTTAATCCATTCAATCATTCTGGTGCAAAAAAAGATAAGCCCTTCTATTTATAATCTTTTCCCTTGCATGATGCACTCAAAGTCCTTTTCATGTTTGTGGTCACCCTTGTTACCATTACATATTGCGGGGATGCCAATGTAATTTTTGAGGGTTAGGGTTTGGTCATTCAACTGATATTCATTTTCAAACCATCATGAATGCTCTTTGGATGTTCCTGTGAAAATTATGAATGGTTAGAAAATATTGCATATATACAAAAAATCTCATTCTCTTTCTCTCCAATTTTTTTAAAGAATATCCTAGTACTTTCATATTAATGCTCAAGAAAACACTTCACCAAATGATCATAGGTTTTGGATGCAATAGAGAATAACCTAATAAGAAGAATACAATGTTAATCCAACTCAAATTCAATCCATTGTAGGTTTTTCATTCAAAATAGAGGAGATTGTATTAAACCTACAATAAGATGACAAACTAATAAAAATAATGCATGCTTCTTTACAAAAGGTAGTTGAATCAACATTTTGCAATAAATTTTTTGAACAAATTAAAGAGACATGAAGTGTTTAATTTTGTAATGAGAATCATAAGGAATTGGCAAACAACTGAGTAAATTCATACTACAATTGTCTCTTGCATTTTTATTAAAGCCAACATACATTGGATTGTGACAGATATTTTTTATTAAAGTAAGTAGAAAAGAAAAGAATAATCTAATGAATAAAAAATAGTGTCAGTCTAATCAAATTTCCATTTGTGGTGGGTTACTCATTTGAATAAGAAGAGACTTACTACCAAACCCACAATAGGATGGAAAACTAATAAAAAAATTGTATCCTTCTTTATAGAATAGTGTAAAAGAATCAAAAGGAATAGGGGAAGTAGACAAGCAACATGCCAATGTTATAGAATATGTAGGATACACTTCTATCTAACTCAATGAATAAGGAAGGAGGGCAGCCAATAGGCCAACTCTATTTTCAAGCTATAATGTGATTTTTTCTCTATGACAATATTCTTCAAGCAATCTGTGAGCCCTTGTTGTTGAACAAAATGTCATATTTATGGCAATGTGTTTCTTTTGGATTCTACTACCTATAAATATCCTTGACTTAGGCATGTATTCATCTTAGGTGCTTATCCAAAGCAATGGAATTGACTAATAGAGCATGGAAGGAGAAAAAATTTCAGCTAGGAGTTCATAAGAAGTAAGGGGATGAAACCATAACAACTACAAGAGTTGAGTTACAAAAGTGGTGTCTTGTTATACAATCCAAAGATATTTGTCCTTATTACTGATAATATAAGCACAAGGCACATACAAGGTGGTCTTGACTACTCATCCCTTATTTCTAAATAGTGGGTAAGAAGCTATAGAGAACCTTAATCAACACTAGATGAATTTCCACAAAGCTTGTCAAAAGTGCAAAGATACTGACTACTATAATTTCAAGTAAAACAAGATGATCAATGTTGGAATTCTTGACACTGAAAATATGATAAATGAGAAAAAAATATTGCTACTAAGGCTAAGTATTTCCACACTTGCATCCTATGATTAACATAACTAGAACTATTTTTTTTTAAGGTGGGACAAATGATCCAAGTGGATAAATCAAACAATAAGGATCAATGATATTGATTTCATAAAATTACATGCATGTCACTATGCTATATTCTAGTATGCTTGCGTATTAGGTTTGAATTAAATTAATTATATGGTTACTATACATCAAACTACAATGGAATGTCTAGTGTGCTTGTTCATACATCACTATTAAATGAAATTGACTTGTGTATGATGGTTCTAATGGAATATGGCATATATGGGTGTTCATTAGGTTTGAATGGAGAATATGGAATAATATACTACAAGTTTTGTGGATTTTTTGAGAAGCTTGTACCATGATGTGCTTGATAGGATTATTTATGTGTCATAGCTAATGGAATTCACTATTGTGCATAATATTTGTATGGATTTTACATGAAGAGTCTAATAACACATATGTCACTAAGTTGTATGGATTTTATTTTAAGGTTGTATCAAACTCCTTTATCATTTCTTGTGTGTTTGTTCATTCATCATGGTTGAGGGATATAAGATATATGTGTTTGTTCTCTATCTTCCTACCTCTCTTTTTATCATTCTCTCTCTCATACACATAGCTTTTTCTTCCTCCTTGCCTCTTTGTCCCTCCCTCCTTCCCTCTCTACTTCTCTCTATATATCCTCTACCTCTCTCTACTTGCCCCTCCCTCTACCTCACTTCCCCTTATTTATACCTCTCCTCTTTATCTCTCTACCTACTTCTCCCTCCCTCTAACTACCTCCCCTTTCTCTCTCTCTACCTCTCCCTTCATTCTATCTTTTCTCTCCATCTCTCTACCTACTTCTCTCTCCCTCCCTCCATCCCCTCTTTCTTTGAGAGAGGGAGGGAGAGAGAGGGAAGGAGAAAGAAATATGGGAGAGGTGGGGAGAGGGAGAGGGAGAGAGGGAAAGATGGGAAGAGAGAGATTGAGAGAAGTTGAGGATGGATAGAGAGATAAGTAAGATATAAAGAATGGTGAGATAGAGAGTAGAAAGGGAAGAAGAGAGATAAATATGGGGAGAGAGAGAGAAGTGGAGGATGGAAAAAGAGATAAGTAAGATAGAAATAATGTTGAGAGAGATTTGAAAGGGATGAAGAGAGAGAAAGATGGGGAGAGAGAGAGAGACAAAGAAATATGAGGGAGGAAGAGAGGTGAGAGATAATTATGGGGGAGGGGGAGAGAGAGAGGTGAGATACATAAAATTAGAGAGAGGGAGAGAGGTGAAAAAGAGAGAGATTTAGAGAGGGAGGGAGAGAGAGGGAGAGATAAGTGATGTAGAGGGAATGAGAGAGAGAGAGGGGGAGAGATAGAGAGAAGTAGATAGGAAAGAGAGAGGGGGAAGTAAGTAGATATGGAGGGAGGGAGAGAAATGATAAAGAGAGAAGTAGAGAGGGAAGGAGAGATAAGTGATATATAGAGAATGAGAGAGAGAGGGAGAGAGATAGAGAGGAGTAGATAGGAAAAGAGAGGAAATCAGGGAGGGATGGAGAGGTATTGTGGGAGAAAGATAGGTGAGAGATAGAGATAATTAGATGGGGAAGGAGGGATAGAGGGACATAGAAGTGAGATAGAGAGATACACAAGATTAGAGGAAAGGATATCGAGAGAAGGTTGAGGTAGAGGTAGATAAGAAGAAGTAAAGGAGGGATCAAGAGATAAGATAGAGAGTATAAAGGGAAGAAGAGAGAGAAATATGGGGAGGGAGGGGGAGAGAGGTGATATAGAGAGAATATTATAAGGAAGGAGGAAGGTGGGTAGATTGAGAGAGAGGGAAGGAGGGAGGGAGATGGAGAGAGAGATATATAGAGAAGTAGATAGGGAAGGAGAGAGAGGTGAGATAGAGAAAAGTAGAGAGGGAAGGAGAAAGAGAGTGAAAAATGGGGGAGGGAGAGAGAGGTGAGATATATAGAAGTAGAGAGAGGGAGAGAGGTGAGAGATATAGAGATAAGCAGAGAGGGAAGGAGGGAGGGAGGGAGAGATAAGTGAGAGAGAGAGAGAGATAGATAGAGATATGGGGGATGGAGGGAGGTAAAATTGAGAGAAAGGTGTTATAGAGAAGCATAGATGAAAGGAGTAAGGTGGATATATTAAGAGAGAGAGAGAGAGGGAAGGAGGGAGGGAGGGAGAGGCAGAGACAGAGAGAACTAGATAGGGAAGGAGAGAGAGGGAAGGGGGGAGGGAGATAGAGAGATGGGTGGGATGGAGGGAGAGAGATAGAGAGAAGTGGAGAACAAAGGAGGGAAAGAGGGACAAAGAGAAAATAAAGAGAATGAGAGGGAGAGAGAATGGTGTGTGTGTGAGAGAGAGAGAGAAGCATAGACGAAAGGATTAAGATGGAGATATTGAGAGAGGGAAGGAGGGAGGGAGAGGTAGAGATGGAGAGAGATAAAGAGAAGTAGATAGGGAAGGAGAGAGAGGGGGGGAAGGAGGGAGGGAGGGAGGGAGAGGTAGAAATAGAGAGAGATAAAGAAAATTAGATAGGGAAGGAGAGAGATGGGGAAGGAGGGAGGGAGAAATAAGTGAGATAGAAGTAGAGAGAGGATATAGAGAGAGGGGGAGAACGTGAGAGAGGGGAGGGAGGGACATAGAGATAGAGAAGTAGAGGGAAGGAGGGAAAGAGGGACGAAGAGAGAAGATAAAGGGAATGGGAGGGAGAGAGAATAGTGAGACAAATAGTAGAGAGAGATAGGGAGAGAGAGGTGAGATAGAGAGAAGTGGAGAGAGAGATAGAGATGGATAGGTAAAGAGGTGAAATAAAAGAACAAGATGGAGTGAAATAGGAAGGCCTAAGAATGAGGGACCTATGCCAAAAAGAAATAGGGGGAATCCACCTAATCATAAATCCACCTTTTCCATGTTCATTAGGAAGAGGGATAGTGTCACAAATGGATATAATTGACTTGCTACTCTCAAGGTGAGTCAACCCTAGGTTTGGACACTATACTGCCCTAACTTCCTTATGACAAAACATCCATTAACCAACAGATATGAGAAGTTTAAGATGGTATGTACCTAGCTACAAAAGTGTGTTTCGGTCTTTGCTAGAAGGTATTATCACCTAGGGGAAAATAGGTCTATGTACAAGGCTCTAAAAATTATTTTTTTATTCCTTTGATGTCAGATCTAAGGATTTGATTCCCCCAAGTTTCACCATCAGAAAGTTGGAAATAAAACTTGTAGGTGAGTTTTTGTGTCTTGACAACTTTACAAAATTGCACTTTTGATCCTCTTTCAATCTTTCTTCACCTATAAATAATAGATTATTGCAACTCACCAAACCCTTTAATGACTAACCTTACAGGACTGAAGTATAACACATCACTCCAAGGATTGGATCTTGCAAAGGTGTGTTGAAAAGAAGAAAGGCTAGTATGGTAGAAGATTAAGAAAACATATGTTTACTTTCCAAAATTGAACCTAAAATGGTGATTGAAGCATGCAAAGATGAATATTAGATCAAGGCCATGGAATAATAATTAATGTAGATTAAGAAGAATTAGACTTGGGAAATTTTCTTGAGAACAATAAACAAGATTTTTATTGGAACTAAGTGGGTATTCTGAAAAAACTAAATGAGGGTGGATAAGTGAGAAACAAGGGAAGGCGTGTGTGTAAAGGCTACTCACAAGTAGAAGGAATAGATTTTGAGGAGACATTTTCTTCAGTGGCTAGAACGGAAGCTATTAGGATGTTTTTTGTTTTTTCAATATAAAGGATCTCAAATTTTATGAAATGGATGTGAAGTCTTCATTCTTGAATGGTGAGTTGGAAGAAGTATACATTGAAAAATTAGAAGGATTTCAGTTATTAGATAAATCAGATATATTCAACGAATTGAAGAAGGAATTATATGGAAATAAGTAAGCTCCTAGAGCTTGGTATGCAAGGTTGGATGTTTACTTGCTACCAAAAAATTTCAATAAAGGTACCACATATAGTAATATTTATTTCAAAGTTGAAAAAGATAAAAGCTTGATAGTGGTTGTTTGTGTTGATGATATAATATTTGGATGGAATGAAGCTATGTGCAAGAGATTTGGGGAGATGAATTTATTTCTTGGACTACAAATCAATCAAACATAAAAAGGTTATTCATTTCATAGTCAAAATATTTCAAGGAAATGTTGAAGAAATTTGGAATGAAAACTCTAAATTGGTATGTACTCCTATGGCTACTAGTTGAAAGTTGAGCAAGAATGTTGAATATCCTAAGGATGATCATAGAAAGTACAAATCAATGAATGGAGGAATGATATACCTAACTGGAACTAGACATGATATCATGCATGCAATTTGTCTTGTGACTATAAGATTTCAAGAAGATCCAAGAGAGTCACATGTGGTAGCAGTGAAGAGAATATTTGGATACTTGAAGGGCACTCTAGAACATGGCTTGTGGTATCCAAAGGATATTGATTTCTCTCTAAGTGCTTATACGAATGAAGATTGGGTAGGTTGTATGGATGATAGAAAAATTACAAGTGGTGGTGCATTCTTTCTTGGAAAAAAATCAGTGTCTTGGCTAAGCAAAAAGCAAGATTCATTGTCATTATCTACTACAAAGGCAAAGTACATTACAATAGATTCTTGCCACACATAGGTGTTATGGATGGAGAAAAATTTGAAGGATATCAGAGTAGTATATGATGAACCAATTTCTATCTTATGTGATAATAGAAGTGTATATTGAAGATTCAACCCTACATCAGCCCTTAAGGCAATGACAAACATGACCTCCTCTTATGTGTTTTTTCCTTTAATTGATCTTCAAATGTATGGTTTATACTCTTTGTCAAATCAAATCAACCTAGTCATTCCCATGGCTTGTGTGGGATTACAAAAACATTGATTTTAATAAATCAGATATTTCATATCATGTAATGACTTGTATATTCATTTGAACTTATTTTCAATTACACAATATGAAATAACTAAATAAAACTATTTGAAGGATATGATTTTTTTGTAATCAAGATGAAATGATAATTTCCACATACCTTGTTCCAGAACTGCCTTTTAATGTCTCTCTTGCATAATTCTAATAAATCGGTTCTTTAAAATACTTCATTTAGAAAGAAGATGTTCATTGAAAGGTCTATGCATCAATAAAATTATACCCCACCAAATAATTGCCCATTAAAACTTCACTAATTTAAGTGGGAAGCTAAAAATTAGTAACGTTTTTGGCAACCTCCTAGGGGTGTTTTCCTGGTAAACAAATAAGGCTAGTTCATGCCTTTCTTATCCATTGGGCATTGAGTCCATTTTTGTCCCTTTTACTGTTGTAACTCATTTTAAAACTACTTCAACTCATTATAGCTCCATTGAGTAAATATTGGTTGTTCATGACATTAAACTTCAACTTTGTGTTATGAATGAGGAATATCTATTTGATTGAGCTATGATGGGTAACAACAATGCATCTCTGTTATATCCCCTCCTCCGAAACTCAGAGAAAACTAACCAACTGTGCAAAACATCACTTAGGGAAATAAAATTGCATCTAAACTATGTACAAAAACACTTATTTAACACCTGTAGCCTACTCAAATATGCACAAATTCAAATCATACCTTAGAAGAAATGCTTGAGGTGAATCCCATTCACTGGGATTGGCTCCATGTCACCATCCAATTTAGATAATTGGAAGGCATTATGATTTTTGCACTTAGTAATAATGTAAGGCCCACTCCAAAACACATCAAACTTGGAATGCTTTCCAGGTTTTATTTTAAGTTCATCCCACCTCAACACTATATCACCTTCCTTGAATATTATTGGGGATTCCTTCTTATCGAATGGCCTCTTCATTTGAGCTTGGTATTTATCTATCTTCCTCATTGCTTCACCTCTAATCTCTTCTAGCTCAACTAACTGAGCCAATCTTGCTATCACAGGTTCTTCTTCAATCATGCCAAGCTGATTGAATAGATCAAGGGTTGGAAGTTCAAGGGATATAGGCAACCTTGCCTCTTTTCCATACACAATAATGTATGGTGATAGTCATGTTGACCTCTTTGGGGTAATTCTATTAGCCCACAAGGCTAATTTTAACTTGGTATGCCAAGCTCTTTGATTTCCTTCCATAGTTCTCTTGATAACCTTGAGAAGAATCTTATTTGTGGACTCAACCTATCCATTACATTGAGGATAATAGTTAGAAGAAGTATTCAAATAAACACCATTTCTAATAGCCCAATCAAATAATCTAGTTCCTCTAAAAGCAATTGTATTATCTGAAACTATTGATTCAAGAACTCCAAACCTTGTTATCAACTCCTCATCAAATTTTAGAACAATTGTCTCATTAGCCTCCTTAAGTGCCACAACTTCAGTCTATTTTGAGAAACAATCAGTGGCTGTGAGTACCCACTTGTGGCCAACACTTGAAGGTGGATTTATGACTCCAATTAAATCCAAACCCCACTTCATGAAGGGTTGTTCAATTTGAATTGGCTACAATGGAAGAGATGCCAACTTCTATTTTCTTGCAAATACTAAACACTCCTTGCATTTTATCACCCATGAATGTGAATCCTTGAATAAACTAGGCCAGTAGTATCCTCCTTTCATTATCTTTAGATTTGTAGCTCTTGGTGAGAAATTTCCTCCAACCGATCCTTCATGAAACTCATGTAAAACTTTATCAACATGATTAGCCTCTATGCATCTTAGCAAGACACCATAGAAATCTCTTCTAAAAAGTAAACCATTTAAAAGTACATAAGGTCTAGACTACAACCTATATTACCTTTTTTTGATTTATTCAAACTAGGAGGGCACTCACCAGTTAGCAAGAAATGAATCATTTCCTGTACCCAAATTGTAGAAGAAACATGTACAACAACTTGTTCATGATCTTGAAGAACTAGGACAGTGTCCTCTTCTTCTTCTGTAATGTTTTTACTGTTACCCACAAGCTTCTCACATACACCCTTGCCTTTAATTAGCTTGGTAACCTTGATATCAATGTCGTATTCCATCACCTTAGTCACCCAACCAACTCTTTTACCATCCAAGTCCTTACTCAGCAAAAAATCCTTAACTGAAGGGTGAGCAACCAACAACTTAATCTTGTTGTTAGAAAGCACGTGTCTAAAAATTTTCAAACTTCTAATAACAACAAGTTCATGCATTTCAACAAAAGAGTACTTAAGTTCATAATTTGTGAGACCTTGACTGAAAAATGCTAAAGGCTACTCCAAACCATGATCTTTCTCCTGAACTAGCATAGCTTCTATACTATCAAAGTTCTCATATAATATAAAATATTTTGAAAATTTTGGGTTTAATAGAGTAGGAGCAGTTGCAAGTGCTTCTTTAATAAGCTCAAAACTCCTTTTTTCTTTTTTTGGTTTAGTTGAAAGCTTTTTTTTCCTTAACATTGAAGTAAGAGGCATTAATAACTCTACAACATCTAGAATAAATCTTCTAACAATGTTGATTCTACCCAAGAAACTTTGTAGACCCTTTTTGTGTGTTGGTAAAGGAACATAAAGGATTGCATTCACTATTTTTGGATCAATGCTGATGCCATTTTTTGATACAATGTATCCCAACAACTTACCTTCATGGACAACAAACATAAAATTCTTTGGTTTGAGAGATATACCAAACTCTCTACACCTTTCAAAGATCATTTTCAAGTGAGAAAAGTTTTCATTAGTATTTTTTGAGAAAATAGTTGTCATCCAAATAAACCAATACAATTTAATACATCAAACCTTTGAAAGTCATGTCCATAGCTTTATGAAAATTAGCTCGAGCATTTAAAAAACCAAATGGAATTTTCCTATATGCCATTGTGCCTTATCTAGTTATAAATGTTGTTTTAAATTGATCCTACTCCTTAACTAAAATTTGATTATATCCTAAGAAGCCATCTAATAAAGAAAACCTCTTAGAAAAAAAAACAACTTGAAGGATTTATTCTATGGAAGGTAATGGGTGATGATCTTTTAGGGAGGCTCTATTAAGGTCTCTAAAATCAACACAAATTCTGATTTCACCATTTTTCCTCCTCATGGGAACAAGATTGGATACCCAAGAGGAATGTTTGATTGGAAAAATAATGTTGCTCTCAATGAGTATTCAATTCTTTGACCATGAGGGGCTCCAGCTTGTAAGAGGCCTCTATTTTTTTCTTACAAGTTTGGCATTAGGCTCAAGCTCAATGGTATGTTGGGCAATAATAGGATCAAAACCCTTCAAATCTAAATATTCCCATGCAAAAATAGTACTGAAATATTGACAAAGTAAAAAAAATGCATGTCTCTCTTCTAATGTACATACCTTGCCAAGCTTCAGGAGCTTATCCTTGAAGATCTCAATACCTTGATAATTATCTTCTTTGATATGCAAGCTGGATTTTTCCTCTCTTAGTTGGTCATCAACATTGAAAATTGACTCCAATGTCACCAAGCCTTTACACAATTTGTTTGTTTTTCAGTTGTATGATTTGATCTTCATACTATTATTTGATTTTTTCTTGATTATCATGAGAAAATTTTGCTTCTTCTCTCAAGATGGTTATGATCTATTGATAATTGTCAAAGAATTTACAATTCTCATTATTGTTAGGAATAAAATATCTAACAATCAATTTTACATACTACGGTTCCCTAGTAATGTTGATGTCACTGGGGATATCATATTGAGCTCCTATGGCAGCTAGTCTATCAACATGTTTATTCTCATTTCTAGGAATGGACAGAAAATTAAAAGCTTGAAAATCTTTAATAAGATCCCATAATCTATGCTTATAAGACTTCACAAGATCATTTTTATTTGTATGGAGACCTCTTACTTGATTAAAAATCAATTTTGAATCACCAAAAACTTGTAAACAACAAATACGTCTCCTTTTTTCCCATTAGAGACCATGAATCAAAGCTTCATACTTAGGTGTATTATTAGTGCAACTGAATTTGACCCTATAGGCTGAATAATACTTCTCACTAGTAGGAGAAATGATCATGTAACCAAATCCAACACCATTCCTACTCCTTGAACCATCAAAATATATCTTCCATACCTCATTTGCTTTTTGATTGGACTGTTGTTCAAAAATTTTCTCAGGATTACCTTTATGCACATTCTCAGCTTCCCACTCATCTAGAAGGACATCAGGGATATCCTCAATCTATGTTTTTGTCTCATTGGTTGTAGGAACCTCTTCACTATCAAAAAGAGTGTACTTAACAACAACTGTTGCATTGATAACACTTGGATTATACGGATCAATATGGTCTTTAGAGATAGTTTTTGATTTGATAGTGACCTTGGTGACATACCTAGTCCTAAAGAGCATATGAGACCAATCAGAAGACAAGTATCCTCCAATATTAACAATGAAGTCTCTTGATAAACATATGAAAAAATATGGGGACAACTCTATGACATAAATATCTCGAGGTATAGAGAATTTTGGACATGCATGCAAGGTGAAACTCATATTCTTGATAACTATTGTATTAACAACAATGCCATCAATTTGGAATACCTCATTTTCTAATGGTTCATACTTAATTCCTATCTTATCAATAACTTGCTTGGGAATTACAAAATTGCTAGCACTTGAGTCGATCGTACAATTATGCACTAAATTCTGGCCAACAATTAAAGTTACATAAAATGGGGGTGGCTTGACTACATTGGTAGGCTATTCATTCTTCTCTTGTGAATCATTAGCAAGCACAACCCTAGAGGACTATTGATTAGACACCTCATTTTGACAAAGAAAACTTTGACAATGCCTCATGTAATAAATCTTTCTACCTAAGAACAGCTAAAGAATCCCACATAGAAACATTAACAGTTTGTGTTTTCTTCATATGATCTAAAATATTGAAACTACCAATACTAACCTTATGTTGTCCTTTAGGAACAAAAACATTCCCTTGTACTTGTGCTGGTTGAATCGGTTCCTTAGGTTGATCTTTGCAAACTACAGGTTGAGCTCTCGACATAACTTGACTATTTTGTGAAGAAGAAGGCTTTACTTGGCCTTATGAACTAGTAGATGACTGATTTTTTTCCTTCATCAACCTATTGTCCTAAGTCAACAACCCTTTTCTTAGAGCTAGTATTGACTATTATAGGAGTATCTGACTGATTCTGTGAAAAAATCCTCACCTTTCCAATTCAACAAGGTGACATCCTGATTTCCTTGTTCCATACAAGTAGACTATTGTTCATGAACCTCCTGTGATGAATCTCTTGGAACAATAGTACTGATTTGCACCATTAAATCTTAATTCAATATGCCATTGAAACAAGTGGATTGGTTATGTAGCTAATTACAAAGAAAACACATACTTAATAGAGTACAAGCAAGGGAAAATATTACAAAGACTCCCTATGAGTTATGGTATGGAAGGACTCCTATTGTCAAATATTTCAGATTATTTGGAAGAAAATTCTATATCATAAGAGATGAAGAAAACTTAGGAAATTTTGATACAATATTTGATGAAGGTATGTTCCTTGGATATTCTACAAAAAGAAAAGCTTACCAATGCTATAAAAGAGGTTGAACAAAATTGTTGAAAGTGAAAGTGTCAAAGTGGATGGAGACTTAAATAATAATTAATTGATCATGATTTATGGATATGAATCAGATGAGTCTTCTTGCAAGGAAGAAGAAAAAGATTAAGAAAAAGAAGTACAAATTGAAGAGGAAGAAGCTTTAGAAAGGATCCCTAAGACTCCTAAGTATGTGTAGAAGAATCATTCTAAAACTCAGATCATTGGTGACAAAATTAAAGGTGTGTTGACAAGGAAAAAGGTTGTTATGGTAAAACAACATGTAAACATATGTTTACTTTCCAAAGTTGAACCTAAAACAGTGATTGAAGCATGAAAAGATGAATATTAGATCAAAACCATGGAAGAAGAATTAATGTAGATTGAGAAGAATCAGACTTGGAAAACTGTCCCAAGATTAAAAAACGAGAATTTTATTAAAAATAAGTGGGTATTCTAGAACAAACTAAATGAGAGTAGAGAAGTGGTGAGAAACAAGGCAAGACTCGTGTGTAAAGGCTACTCATAAGTAGAAGGAATTGATTTTGAGGAGACATTTTCTCTGGTGGCTAGAATGGAAGCTATTAGGATGTTATTGGCTTTTCAAACACATAAGGATTTCAGATTTTATCAAGTTTATGATCTAATTTATGATCTCAAATAATGTTTCTCAAGAGATCATGTTTATGTACATGATTTAACCCCCTAATATTTGAAGATATTATCTTCATTTATGCTTAGAGGATGTGCTCTTAGAGCACATTTCAAAGGGATTTTTTTGAACTCCCTCAACAATATCCTTCTTAATTTCCTTCTCTTATTTTTTGGGAGGAGGGTCTACCTTGACCCATTTGCTCAGACCCATAATCTGATTTTTTCTTGTTTCTTACTTTCACTACAATGAAAGGTTTCTCCTTAAGAGAGAGCATACTGTATTTCCTTTAAAACCCGGCTTCCTCTTAAAATATATTATTAGAGAGAAATAACCCTGCCATTTCATTACCAACCAATAATCTATTCCTGTAAGAGATGGAGAGGAAAAACACATTCCAACCCTTAAGGGCATTGAATCCCTCTTCTCTTCAATGAAGTAAGATCCCTAAGAAGCTCTATGAGACTTTGTCAAATCTATGGGGATAGATTATTTAGCAGATGAAATGAGGTCCCTAAGTTCCACCAACTCGGTAGGAGAGGGGAGCTTCAAGACCAAGATAATTTGTATCACATCTCCATTTCCATCTTTCTCAAAACCCTCCATAGGATCTACCACAACCTTTCCTTCCTTAGCCTTTCAAATCTTAGGTTTTGTCTTTGAGGTATCTTTCTTGTATAATTCTTAGCCCAGTGTCCAACCTTGTTATAGTGGAAGAAAGAAAATATAATGTTAACACTAAATATAATTGCCAATTTAAAATTCTAGTAGTTATTATAACTTCTAGTGGTGACTATATAAGTGAATATTAGCATAAAATGTTGTACAATTAAAAAAAAAAGGTTAGGGGTTATAATCATAGTTAAATGCTAATATATAAATTAATGTCAAATATTAATACAATTATAACATTAAAAACTAACATGAAATGTTTGGGTCATGAATTAATAGCAATTGTCATAAAATATTTAGTGTTGTTTTGTGGTAATGTTAACATACAATGTTAACTATTCTACAAAGAAAGGAAGAATGATGGAAAATTAGAAGGCATGAGTGTAAAGCAATACAATTCAGATGATAAAGGACTATATTTCACCATTAAAATGACATATTCTAGTTTTAATTATACTTGGAAGGTGAAGCCACCATGTAGGGTGTGACTACTTGTGAGTAGGCATGAGGTTGTAGTTGGAGAGTGTGGACGATACAAATGGGTAAGAGGTTGTGAGCTCTATGATGAGGTCATATGCTTTATGCTCGACTATTGGTGTAAGGAATGTGCAAAGTCCATAGAAGGTTGAGGTTTGATACCTTGAGCCACTTCTCAATAAATTCTCCCTACAAATAGAGTAGAGAATTTTGGACCTACAAAAAATACAAAATACTCCCTCCAAAAAAGGCATAGGATTTTTGCCCTACGAAAATAGAAAATTAAACCTCAAACCATGATTTAGAAGTTAAATTTTTTTGAATTTTTCCCATAATTTTATCAAGAAAATAAAATGCCACCTAAAACTTAATCTATTTATAAATGAAAAATAAAATTTTCCACAAAAATATAAATTTTGTAAAGTCATAGGGTAAATAGAGGTAAGGGATCCTAATTGCTTTTGCAAAAAATAATAGTGATGAAATAAGTGTATTTGATAGGAACTTCTAGTTAATTGGGCCTTTTGGATGTGATGGTGATGTTCATTTAGCTCCATGAAACACCTATGATAGGGTTAAGTGGAGGATTAACTAAAATTGGAAAGAGAATTAAAATTCATAGCTTTGATACCATGTTGGATCAAAATTAAGATGAATCCGATATCTTATCCAAGAAAATGTATGCAACAAAATAAGACAAAAAACTATCAATAAATTGTATGAAATGTAGAAAACAACTCCTTGTATATTTAAGACAACAAATACATATTAAGATAAGATTTTATCATTATCTAACCCTCCAAGAGGTGTGACAGATGTAGATTATTTTTGACAAGTGTGAGATCATGTGTCATGTGTCTATGACGTGAAGCAACTAAAAATACAAAGCGAACTTAAGCTAGTGTGAATAAGTCTACTAGTTATATAAACTAGATAAACGTAAACTAAATGTGTAAGTGATATTTTTACATTAGCTACAAATTTTTTATAAAAGTGCAAGGGAAATGAATGCTAGGATTATAACCCTTTAGTAAACCTGGTAATCAAAATAGAATTATCAGTTTACCAAATAAGCTTAACAATAAATTTCCCTAGGAGAACACCATCTCCACCTTTCCAATCAAACCATTCTTCAAGATTGTCAATATATAGGAAAAAAAGTGTAGGATATCATCATATATTAACTCCAATGTTTCTCTAAAAACTCTCTAAAAGACCTACTTAATTTATAATTCTTACTTTAAAATATTCATGGATCCTATAGATAATTTCTCTAAATTACACCTCGATAACAAGATCCTTCATTCTACACCATAACTTATTCCTGGGATTTTTTTTGAAATCATTCTTGAAATCAACAATTTTTTTATTCTATATATTTTTAATCATATGCCTCAATTTAATTCTATGATAAACTATTCAATGCTTTGGTCTAAAATCTAGTTGCCCTTTTTCTCTCTTTTCTTTTTATTTTATCCACTTGATGATTCTAGGTTCAATCTTGCTACTAAATAAATCTATAAATAAAGTATTAAAAATGATTGATAGTTGGAAGTATTATTAGCATGCCCATTCTTAAAGAAGATTATTGCTAAGTTGACAACCCAATCTCTTGGAAACCCATGTTGGATAATATTGTTGAATATATTCACAATATGAGAGCAAGGATATTCACCTCCAATTTTAGGTATTCATATTGAATCTCAACCATGCCAATATCCTTTCATGCATATAATTTCTTAATACATTTCTCAAAATATAAATAATTTACTTGTCATGTTGAACTTGGGGGATAATCTCAACCCCTATATCCTACTCATACAATTGTTTAATATTTTAAACCATTGATTGGTTATTATTTTTTCTCTATTTATTATTTTATTGATTGAGTTCCTTCCAAAATAGGTTTAGGGTTATTCTTCCTTAAATATATTAAATCTTCCCTAGAGTTTATTTAATAAGAACCCCTTATTTTATATTAAGAATCTTGAGTAAATTTATACTCTCCTCTTTTCATATCTCCTTCATAGATGTTCTTGCAGCTTACAATCCTCATCAAACCACATATTTTCAAAAAAAGATTTTTCTTTCTTCTTTCCATTATTTATCCATTTACAACTCTCAATTTCCTTTTGAATAGTGCTTTTTATCTCATGAACTTTTAGAACTTGTGATATTTTTATTCCTTTTTGCATTAATTTACTTAATATTTTCTTTAAAATGTCACATTCTTCAAGGGTTAAGGTATTTTTCCCTTTGTTGGATGTTAGTGGGTGGGTTGTTCTTTTGTCATATCCTTTTTTTTTTTGTTGGATTATGGTTTTATTTTAAATCACCAAAAGGATTTTCAACCACAACCTCTTTTATCTTATCAATCAAGCTTTGTGAATAAATGGTGTAGTCAAAAATATATTTAATCCTTTATAAGTCTTGAGTGTATAATTTTTGGATCTCTTCCATCTACCCATGCTATAAATAATCAAATGAAAATTACCACATAAAGTAATTAATTTTTACCAAGTGGTTAATATCCCTATTACTCATTGAAAACCCTTACCATTAGTGGTTTATCCCTTCTATAAGCCATTGAGGATTTTTAATGTCTACATGCATTTGTGCCTTTCTCTTTATCATGTTTTGGATTATCAAAGCTATTGTGATATTATGTGAGTTAGTGGTTTCTTCTGGATCTACCAATTTTCTAATTCGATATATTTGATATGTGCATACTTGAGTATAATTATTTTATAAATTTGTGTATTTTTATATTGCTTGGTGTTTCAACTATAATGTTTTCATTTAATGATATGCTTGATGGGTGGACCTAGTTCCTTTAAGTTATTTTTCAAATGATTAATCACATGGAATCATTCCACTTGAATATATGAATAAATTAAATTATTACTATTGTATGTTTACTCTATTTATCAAAATATATTTGATTATTATTATGTACTAGGTTTATGCACATAATGTTTGATTGTTTCTACAAGAAATTTAGAGGTGATATTACTAGCCATCTCAGCTTACTTGTATTGTGTTGTTGACATGCGTAAAAATATTATCCAAATCTAATAAGATTATGGATTCCCATGTGTTAGAAATTCTTGGAGACAATGAGATGAATATTCCTTGATTGAATTATGTGTTATGTAGTGACATGTTCAATCTAAGAACTTGATTGTTTAAAACTTAAAAATAAATTTGGGTAGGCAAACCATGCTAAAGAAGTGTCCATCTACCTAAGGGTAGTGTAAATTCCATTGAAGAATTATCCCTAATACCTTTCCTAGAAATGGATCCACATGGTCTATGATTACTTCAAAACTTGTGGTCTACTTCACTTTTGAGCTTGGTTTTAGAGTATCAAGATAATGTCCACTCTATTTCCTTAACCACTCTCCATGTTTCCTTGTTGATTGGATTGAGAATATTTGATCTTGTATTAACATAAACCTTGTTATGTGAATGACAATTCCTTCCTTCAATCTCTTTTGTGCTTGTGTGAACAAATTTGTATTAATATTGTTTAAGTTTTGTTTCCTTCTTGATACTATTGTATGTGTGTGAGCTTGGCCATGAAAATGGTGTATCTATTACCTTCTTCATAGATCGGGGTTACCTAGAGTGGCATAATAATTTATTTTACTTAATTATTGTAATATGGTTGGGAGGTGATTATAATGCCCCATTTTTCTATCATCAAATATTTCTTGGGAGTTAGAAGAGTTATTTGTCTATTGTCTTATGTTATAATATTATAAATTAAAATTACTAGAGCACCTTAGAGGTGGCTACTCTTGATGTTATATTATAATGTGTATCATGTATATGTTGTGGTGTGATCCTTCCATATTTTGAAATTATCTTTTAACTTGATATTATATAATCATCTCATTTGGTTAGTATTGGATACTTGTTTTGGAAGGAAGTTGTCATGCTAGAATAATTGTCTTAATTATAGAAAAATGATTATTTCAAGATATTGGCATCCTCTATTTTTAATGATATAATAATCATTATAAAGGTCTATGTGTGTCTTATATTATATTATTATAATGGTTTTTTTTTTTATCTTTACTTTTAGCCTCTCTCAACATTGGTGTTGAACATACATGACTTTTATTTTTAGTTTTTTTTGTGTGGTCTATTCCCTTGTGTTAAGTGGAAAGTATTTCTTGTCTCCTTATTTCTTGGGATATTTTCCCTTCATGAGGATGTCATATGGCTAGGGTGGTTCCTACAATTCATTGATAATATTACCCAAATCATTTTGAAATAAATCATAAATTGAGGAGGTTATGCCTTATTGAGTGTAGAAACTATTCCTCATTGGTTCCTTAGCCTTATATTTTATGTTCTCTATTTAGGCTAGGTGGGAGCTAAATATCGAGTCCAAATGAGGTGGAATACTATAAAGAAGTAAGAAAGTCTTGGTGCGACTGAAGCAAAGTCAACTAGGTAGCAACAGGAAAAGGTTATTGCATACACTTAAATGAATAATCAAAAATCCTTCAATGAATTCATTTATGGTCACTATTCAATCACATAAGATGTATTTAACCAAGGAAAATTGGTATAAAATAATATGCAAATATTAATTATAATAAAAAAAATCTTCAATTAAAATATCAAAGCAATCAAGCACTAAGAAATGTTGTGGGTGTGTAGGAGATTATGCATGCCATTGCATTCAAAGGGGTGATTCATATAATACTTAGTCTAGTGGCCTTGGATTTGATCCTTGTTTAGGAGAGGGTTATTGAATTCTTGCATGCATTGGCTTTGAATGATGAATTTTTTGTAGATGATTCCTAGAGAAGTCAAAATTCAATCATAGTTAGGGATGATGTCCAAATTGACCATGCCCAAATCATAGGAATTTATTATTAGAGAAATCACTAGCCTTTTAGCCTCCCTTACTTCTACCAAGGCCCTGATTTCTACATCTGGTTTTTTGAAATAGACCGAATGAATAAGAGACAACTATGATGTGGTAAGCATAATATATGTGATTCAAACCTTATATTGTGACCTACAAGTTGGAAAAAAATTGCCACAAAACCTTGCAATTGAGAGAAAATGGTGAAAATATCCAAACTTATTGATGGGAAGATTGGCCCTCTACTATTTTTTTATAACTTTAATACAATCAACGGAAAGGCCCAAAAGTAAATAAAAAAATTTGAAGATTAAAATTGATGAAATGAAAGGTATTTTTTTTCTCAAACATTTTGTATGCAATGGTGTTGTCTCTTTGGCTCCACAATTCTTTATTGATAGGCTATTCTTGAGATTCACCTTGATGTGGGAAGGAATGTGATCTCATGGCTCTAATACAATGTTGGAGAATTCCAAGATCAAAAAGAACAAATTTATAATCTTCCACAAGTGAAAGTATGAACATAATAGCATGTCTCTCAATATGATATGAAAAGTGTGTAAATGCAATGAGGAACCTTTAATATATAGGCAAGCTAGATGAGGTGAGAAGGTAGAAGACAATGTCTGACTACCCCTCCATACGGAAAACACTTGTGAGCTTACTTGAAAAGTGTGTGAGAATGTGGCAAGTATGCAAGCACTAGGTGCCTCAAGTGATGAAGACACGTGTCTCAATGCTATGAAATGAGACAAAAACATAAAAAACCTAAATAAACTTAACCTATAAATAGGTCAATCCTAGAAAGGTGATATCCTATTTAAATGGATAAAGACATTATTTACACTAACAAACCCTCTTAAGTGCAACTTAGGGAATAATATATGCACTAATAAGGACTCATGACTACCAGGGAATGTTAGGTACTCATGTATAAATTTCTCATAAAGTGGAGTAAAGGAGAAAAATGCAATGGGAAATAAAAACCCCTCTCCAAAATATAAATGATGCAATGAATTAAAATGTACAAGTGAATAAGATAAGTGATAGATGGAGAAGTCATCATGATCTCCTAGGACTACTTATGGAACAATGTACAACAAAAATTTCACCCACATAGGAGAGAAAAGATAGAAGGTATATGTGATGCCCCCCAAAAGTCTAAAGTTATGAATTTCGTGTTAGGAAATACTTCCTCCCAAAACTAATAATAGAAGAGAAACCATGAAACTTCCCTTGAAAATGATATGTAGTGTAGTAGATGATTAACACTTGATGTTGAAGATGATCCGCTTTGAACAATATTTCTCCCTTTGGGAAGAAATAACACCTCAAATGTGTGCAAGATGATTCCCTATTTCAGATAGAAATATGAAAGAAGTAAGATTTGTTGGAAATATGATGCCATTTAATTGCAATCATAAACATTATTTATTTTGTGTATCTCCTAAGTCCTTGGAATGTGTTCAACAACACTAGGATTAGGAAGAGAATAATATTTGATGAAATAATCATGTTAATTGACATTTGTAATTAATTCTAAATGTTAGGAGCATGTGAGGGCGTCCATTTTGAGTTCCTCAATAATAGGGGCACATGGGGCACCCACATGGTAAGCAACACTCACCTTGAGTTCGGTTAACTATTCAGAGTAAGAGATAACACTTTTGAATGCATGTAAAGATCCTAGGATTTAAGGTTTGATGTTTGCATGCATGAAGTTCAGTTCAATTTAGTTTAGATCAGTTCAATTTAGTTCAGTTTAGTTTATAATTAGTTTAGTTTAGTTCAGTTCAGTTATGGTTCAGTTATCTTCAGTTAGTTTTAGTTGAATGCTAGTTGACTTCAGCTAACTTGGAATGCATGGCTAATGACTTGAGTTGCATGACAAATAACAAGGACTACCTTTAGTTAACAGGGGATGACCATTCTTGCATGAATGGTGTTGAGAAATGTTTTAGTTAACAAGAAATGACTTGGACCCAACTTGGGCACTTAAGTTGGCTTTTTAGAATTAACTCATTTGCATGTTGAGATATTTCAGAAGGCTGAGTTAAGTGGGCCCTCTTTTGGGCACCTAATTTAAGGATGAAGCCTTGAAGATATTTGCATAATAAAGGTTGAGATTGGCACTTCAATTTGGGATGCCCAAATGCATGAAGATGAGGATTTGACATTGTTCTTCATGACGTAACTTTATTTTCAAGAGATAGGTGTACCATTTAGGGATAGGGATTGAGCATTGTAATTGTAACTCAATTGGAATTTACAAATTTGATCAAAGCCTATTTATCTCAAGCAAGTTGAAGAGAGTTATTATCAGTTTTATTGCAGGTTGTGAAGACGTTTTGGTGAAGGCAAAAGAGGCATTCTCAAGCAAGAATTGGAGCTATTGTAATCTACTTCAAAGATTGAATAATATATTAATTCTTGGTGTATTTTTTTTCCTGAAAGGGTTTCTCCATGGTATATGCTTGTGTAATCTTTCTAATATCATGTCTACTTCTTCTATCAACTTATATCTACATTCTACAAATAGTAAAATGGATTAATCAAATAATCACCCACAAAGATCTGTAACAAAGGAAAAAAATATTTAAAACAACAATATTAAAGTTTTACAAAGTATTAAGCTAAGAAAACTCCTCAATTTTCAACATTCAGTATCAGAGTTGAGGTTGGGTAGAGTATTGGGATGCCTTTCTCTTAAATATTGAAGGATTTATTGGCTTAGTGAGAGCTTTTATTATTTTGGTTATTTTTTGAGTTTGGAAATAAGTTTTGTTACAAAGAATTCTCATTTAGATATTGAAAGGTTCAATGGATCTAACTATGAAATGTGAAAATTAAAAATGGAAGATCTTCTTGAAGAAAGAGATCGGTGATTAGTTGCTAATAATTAGACAAAGACACCTAAAACTATTTCAAATGAGGATTGGGATAAGTTAGATAAGAAGGCAAGAGGAACAATTAGATTATGTCTTGTTGATGTTGTTCTCTTGAATGTTTCAGAAGAAAATACTGCATATAATTTGTGGAAGAGAATAGGGGATATTTATCAAACTAAAATTCTCACCAATAAGTTGTATCTAAAAAGGCAATTGTATTCATTAAAAATGAAAGATGGTGATTCTGTAGCACAACATTTAAATACTTTTAATTTGATTCTCAATTAGTTAGCATCTATAGATGATAATTAGAAGATGAGGATAAATGAATTTTATTACTTTGCTCTTTACCAGATTCTTGGGAAAATTTAATTGTTGCAATTAGTGATAATGGTGCAGATCCAAAGATGGACAATATCATTCCTACTCTCCTATCAGAGGAGATGAGGAGGAAGTCTAAAACTGGTTCCCAAGATGCTTTGTTTGTAAGAGGTAGGCCTAAAGAGAAGGAATCTAAGGCAGACAATAAAGGAAAGGGTAATTCCAAAGTATGGTCAAAAACCCTTGGTAAGAGTAAGGTAAAGTGTTGGAATTGTGGAAGACCTAGACATATTAAATTGGATTGCAAGAGAAAGAAAAAGGGTTTTGATGCTTCTATAAAAAAATCCACCGATGACAGTAATGTCGCATTAGTCGTTTCTTCTAATATTGTTGTTGATAACTCTTAGCTTATTGATTCAGGTTTCTCCTATCATATGACTCCTAGAAAGGATTGGTTCACTAAGTATACTGCATATGATGGAGGGGATGTCTTCTTTGGAGACAATAGCACAACAAAGGTTGTTAGCAAAGGAGAGGTAAAATTATGTTTTAGTGATGGTAGGGTTAGTAACCTTAATGATGTTTTACATATTCCAAGACTTTCTAGAAATATTCTTTATGTATCTAAGTTCAATGATTCTCGAATGCATGTGACATTTTACAAAGGTGGTTGCAGATTGGTGAAAGGGAATATAGTGGTTGCTAAAGAATATTAGATTGGGACTTTGTTTAAGTTGAATAAATCCAATGTAACTAAATCTTAAAATACATGTATGTTATGGCACCATAGATTGGGCCATATAGGTGAAAAAGGTCTTAGGACCATTCTTAATAAAAATTTGGTTGACGGTATTCCTAATTATAATATTTTTAAAAATGACTTTTGTGAGCATTGTGTGTTTGGAAAGCAATCTAGATCTAAATTTCCTAGTGGTAAAAATAAAGCTAAAATATTATTCACTCAGATGTAATGGGCCTTGTGGATATTGACTCTATTGGAAAATCTAGATACTGTGTCACATTTATTGATGATGTCTCAAGATACACTTGGATATATTTTATGCATAGAAAATCTGATGTGTTTAATAAGTTTAAGGAATTTAAGGCTTTGGTTGAGAAACAATTAGATCATTAGATAAAAGTGTTGAGACCAGATAATGGTGGTGAGTTTATTCTAGGGAATATGATGACTATTGTAAGCATGCAAGAATAGTGAGACAAAAAAACTACTCCATATACACCTCAACAAAATGGAGTAGCAGAAAGGATGAACCGAACCTTAATGGAAAGAGCTAGGAGTATGTTGATTAGTGCTAAGCTAGATCGATCCCTATGGTCTGAGGTGGTATGTAATTCTTTTTATTTAATCAATAGATCCCCTAGTTCATCTATTAAAGATAAAACTCCTTATGAAATGTGGTTAGGAAAGAAGCCCAGTGTTGCACATTTAAGGATCTTTGGTTGTGATGCTTTTGTTCATGTGCCTCAAGAAAAGAGATCTAAATTGGATCTTAAAGCACAAAAAATAATATTCATAGGTTATGGTGAAAATGTAAAATCTTACAAGCTTTGGAATCCACTAACATGAAAAGTTTCTTTATCTAGAGATGTGATTTTCAAGGAATTAAGAGCTTATTCAGGAGAAGAAAAACCAAAGGAGAAGGATACTTCTCGAAAAATGCATTTTGAGATCAATAAGAAAAAGCAACAAGATGCACATGTTGAAGAAAAATTGGATGGATTGGAAGAGGGGAGTTCAAAGAGTTCTTCTGAAATAGATGCCCAAGATGAGCATATTGAGGAACAAGTAGAAAATCCTTTGAGAAGATCCAAAAGACAATAGAATCCCATTGATAGGTATAGCCCACATAATTTCCATTGTATTTTTGCTTTAGTGAGTACTAGTGATGAACCCACTTCTTATAGGGAAGCTTTGTCTTAAGAAAAACACAAGCTTTGATACATGGGATCTTGAGATTTTTGCCAAAGGAAGAAAGGCCATTGGTTGTAAATGGATCTTTAAAAACAAGATTAGATAAGATGGTAATCTTGAAAGGTAGAAGGCTAGATTAGTAGCCAAGGGCTACTCCCAGAGAGAGGGAGTTGACTTTAATGAAATCTTTTCTCCCATTGCTAAACTTCTATTAGATTATTTTTGTCAATTGTTGTTGCGTATGATTTTGAAATTAAGAAAATGGATGTGAAAACTATGTTTTTGCATGGGAATCTTGATGAGGAGATTTATATGAAGCAACCTGATGGTTTTTTTGTAAAAGGAAAAGAAGAATTGGTTTTCAGGTTAAAGAGATCATTATATGGATTGAAACAATCACCTAGAATGTGGTACCAAAAGTTTGATGCTTTCACATTGAAAATTGGTTATGTTAGGAGTGAGGAAGATCATTGTGTTTACATAAAAGTAATTGATGATCAACTTTTAATTATTATCGTGTATGTTGATGACATGTTTATTGGTAAAAACAAGGTAATGATCAAAGAATTGAAAGAAAAACTGTCAAGCACATTTGAGATGAAATTTCTAGGGGATGCAAAATATATCCTTGGTATGGAGATCAACAAAGATAGAGGTAACAAAAATATTTTCTTATGTCAAAGCAATTATGTTGATACTATTTTAAAATGGTTTAACATGCAGGACAGTAAACCAGTTAATATTCCTTTACTAGTTGGCATGAAGTTAAGTTTAGAAATGAGTCCTAAATCTGATGTTGATTATGAGGAAATGTATAAAATTATGTATGCTAGTGAAATTGGTAGTTTAATGTATGCAATGGTCTGTATGAGACCAGATATAGCCCAAGCAGTGGGAGTTCTTAGTAGGTTTATGTATAACCTTGGTAAAGAACATTTGACTTATGTTAAGAGGGTGTTTAGATATTTACAAGGGACTTCTGATTACTGTTTATTTTAGCATGGTTCTAACGACATTGATATTATGCATAGACCATTGGGCATACAAGGTTTTGTTGATTCATATTGGGCACGAGATCTAGATAATCAGAGGTCAAGAAGTGGTTGTGTGTACACTTTGTTTGGAGCCATAGTTAGTTGGATGAGTAAGAGGCAGCCCATAGTCACTTTGTCCACCATAGAAGTAGAGTATATGGCTGCCACACATTCCTCTAAAGAGGCAGTTTGGTTATAGAGACTTAGGAAAGGTATTGGTTTTAATTTTAAGCAAGTTAGGGTTGAATGTGATTGTCAGAGTGTTAATTGTTTAGCCAAAAATCCTATGTATCATGCTCATACTAAAAATGTAGATGTTCAGTATCACTTTGTGAAAGAAATGGTTGAAAGTGGAAAAGTATTAATTGAAAAAGTTGACACTTTGATTAATTAATGATATCAGATTTCCACAATCCATATTGTATAGTGCAAAAAAAAATGGATTTGATTGTGTCCAATTTTTTTCACCAAAATTTCAGATCACACTCCATGATCCGTCATCAGGATGAGAGAAAAGAGCATAAGGTGAATGCTGGAAATAGGATGCCATTTAATTGTAATCCTAAATATTATTTATTTCATGTATCTCCTAAGTCCTTGGAATGTGTTCAACAACACTAGCATTAGGAAGAGAATAATATTTGATGAAATAATAATGTTAATTGACATTTGTAATTAATTTTAAATGTTAGGAGCATGTGAGGGAATCCATTTTGAGTTCTTAAATAATAGGGGCACATGGGGCGCCCACATGGTAGGTGACACTCACCTTGAGTTTAGTTAACTATTCAAAGTAAGAAAACACTTTTGAATGCATGTAAAGATCCTAGGAGTTGGGGTTTGATGTTTACATGCATGAAGTTTAGTTCAACTTAGTTCATATCAGTTCAGTTCAGTTTAGTTTAGTTTAGTTCAAAATTAGTTTAGTTTAGTTCAGTTCAGATCAGCTCATTTCAATTATGGTTCAGTTATCTTCAGTTAGTTTTAGTTGAATGCTAGTTGATTTTAGTTAACTTGGAATGCATGGCTAATGACTTGAGTTGCATGACAGATAGCATGGACTACCTTCAATTAACAGGGGATGACCATTCTTGCATGAATGGTGTTGATTAATGTTTCAGTTAACAAGAAATGACTTGGACCCAACTTGGGTGCCCAAGTTGGCTTCTTGGAATTAACTCCTTTGCATGTTGAGATATTTCAGAAGGCTGAGTTAAGTGGGCCCTCTTTTGGGCGCCTACTTTGAGGATCAATCCTTGAAGATATTTACAAATTAAAGGTTGGGTTGGAACTTCATTTTGGGATGCCCAAATGCATGAATATGAGGATTTGACATTGTTCTTCACGACATAAACTTACTTGCAAGAGATAGGCATACCATTTAGGGATATGGATTGAGCATTGTAATTGTAACTCAATTGGAGTTTACAAAGTTGATCAAATCCTATTAATCTCAAGCAAGTTGAAGAGAGTTATTATCAGTTTTATTGTAGGTTGTAAAGAAGTTTTGGTGAAGGCAAAAGAGGCATTCTCAAGAGAGAATTGGAGCTACTGTAATCTACTTCAAAGATTGAATAATAGATTAATTCTTGGTGGAGTTTTTTTTCTGAAAGGGTTTCTCCATGATATATGCTTGTGTAATCTTTCTAATATCATGTCTACTTCTTCTATCAACTTATGTCTACATTCTACAAATAGTTAAATGGATTAATCAAATAATCACCCACAAAGAATCTATAACAAAGGAAAATCATATTTAGAACAACAATATTAAAGTTTTACAAAGTATTAAACTAAGAAAACTCCTCAATTTTCAACAATATTAATGTATCTAAATTTTGCACATGATCTAATGATTCTTCAAATTATGCTCAGATATCTCCAAGCTAAATTTGATGTGTAATGATACAATTTGATGTAGGTGAGGCAAGAAAAAGAACCAAAGATGGAAATAGCAATGTAAATTCATCAAAGCTAACATAAAATAGAAGAATAATATCCCAAATGATGTCATTTGAATATAAAATTTAGGATTCTACAAACAAGGATGTGATGTCTAGTAGATATATATTCCAATGCAGTGGATCTAGAATGACAATAGTAATGTCTTGAGGCAAAGAATCATGAGAACTCATGAAGTAGTCAACACTAGATTTAGATGTATTAACATGTGATATGGATGATGAGATCTCAATGCAAGCCATGTGACTACATTGTTCATCCCCAAATGGTGGTGTCTCACAAGATGTCTAAGTGGGATTAATTGATGTTTTTGCATGTGTTGGAACTATAGGATCAAGGAAATACCATGTTTAAGAATAATTTTCTCCATTTTCTCAATTCCACTAAATCAAAATTTTGTTGGAAGATGAATTACTTTGAGAGGTGGGTGAATTAGAGTATTATAAATTTTCACTTGACTTACAACTTACAACTTGAACTAAGACTTGGAAATAATTTAATGTAATTGTAGACATCCAAATTTGATCACTTCCATATGATCAAAATCGTCTACTTTATTCATCTATTTCATTAATAGTGATTAAATAATTTATTTAATCATTATTTCATTTTCTACCTAAGGTTCATAAAGTATGTAATTAAAATAAATTAAATATTTTACCCCATCCCTTTTCTTCTCTAAATTAAATAAATATGACAAATTATTTAATTTAGTCTTTTAACCCATTTGGATTAAAATCAATTTTTAATTCCCCTTTTTCTCTCTCCTTGTCACATTCTCCATAACCCTCTTTTAATCAAGATTAAATTAATTAATTTGTGATTAGGATGTGCACCACTTAATCTTGATTAAGTGTCACATCCTCCGTAATCTCCCACTTGTCCCTAATCTCTCATTAATTATCCTAATCCTGTGTTTGCACAACCTCAATCAAAATCATTAGCCACATTTGGCTTACCTTTTCTGGTCAACCTTCCCACTTACCCTTTTTAGCTTGGACTCCCTTCCCCATGTGAATTTTTAATTCACATTTATTTAACCAAGGTTCCTCTCTTCCCCATGTGAATTTTTAATTCACATTTTATTCTTCCAAATTTTACCCTATCCCCATGCAAATGTGACATGTCATTTTATATGTGCCCAAGGCTTCTAGAACCTTGGAATTGTCACATCACCCACATGTGACAAATCTCCAGCTTTTTGGAGGCTTCCTTTTATCCAATAAACTCTCCAATGAATGTAAATTTTTAATTTACATTTATAATTCCCACACACTTCACCTTTTCCCATGGAGATTTTTGAGGAATTCTAAAATTCTTCAAAAGTCTCTTTCATCCTCATTTGGGGACAAGAAGTTCCTTTTTGAGGAAATATTCTCATCCCCCAAGATACCTCAAAGGTACTTGTCCTTCATCCACCTCATGTACTTCCCTTCCACCTCTTGTCTTTCTCTTCCACCTCATTTCCACATCACTCCACCCTAAGACATCTCACATTCCACATGTCAAGATGTGAGGGCTTGTGAGTCCTCAACTCACCATAACCCTTCATCTTGATCTTGTTGGATCAATCCCAACTGTTGAATTCTCTAGAGAATTCTAATTAGCCTATAAATACCCCCTCATTTCCCTCATTTTGGGGATCAAGTATTTTGCAAACAAACTCTTGCAAATTTACCATTTGAGCTCTCATCCATCATAATACTTAGCATCATCAATTCATCTTGCATCCATTCAAATCCATTGCCATCCAAGGAGCACACAACTCTTCAAGAATCAAAGGGCCAACCAAGGAAGGAGTAGCAAAGGAAAGGTATAACCAACTTCAATCATCAATTTTTTTATCTTGCTTCTTTGCGCCATCATTTTCTTAGGCTAATATTATTGAGGTGTCCTCTTTTAGTGTTATTGCTTGTGTTATTGCATCATTAGTTTTGTTTAGCATCTCACATTAGCAGTAGCATTTTAAAGGGATCATAGTAACCTTTTAATTGTAGAGTGAACATGGAAAATCCAACGAATGTTAACAACAGAAAGACTGATCACAAAAACATTACTTAATAATGTCAAAACATGATATTGATTGTTCAAGTAAACTTGATTGAACAATTCATTTTAATGCTTTATTTCCACAAGATTTCATGTGAAACCGAATGAATATTTAGTCAATTATCAGAGAATTTCATGAAATGTATTGACAAATGACATAATGAAAAACACAACACTTAAGCACATAGGCTGAAACACAAATTCACCACATAACATATTATTTTCCTGAGTGGAAAAAACCTCTTGGGGTATAAAAATCCACTGGTAAATTGATCTTTTTATTCATTCAAAAGAGCACCAACTCAACACCAAAAATTATGAATTACCAACTTCAATAGGAGCACCAACTCAATTTAACATATCACTGATATAGCATCCTATAAGAACCCTAAATTGCAGATTTTACAACTCTAGAATTACAATAGAAGACTATGAAATATTTTCAATAAATCCTTTGAAGAATGTTGTAAATCAACATCTTCTCAAATAACAATCAAATTTTTAATACAATATTTTTTGTATCAAATGTCTGAAAACAACATATTCCTCTTTTCCGATCACAACAAAACAATGCCTCCAAGACATCTTTCTGAAAACCCTTCAAATCTCTAGATGCGGCTAATATAACTATCAAAGCAACTCGGGTTAAATTTACCCAAACTATCAACTCACTTATTCAAATTGCGCAATCAACATAATTCCATGTAAAAAATTTACAAATAAAACTGTCAGAAACAACATGAGGGCTTTCATAATACCCAAAAACAAAAAACCCTTAATAAATTTCAAATAATAGACTATAAAATTATTTCCTTTTTTGTTCTTTTTAACAAAACAAATAGTATAGATCTCATTAAACAATTGTTCAAGGAAAAACTAAATGGATGTGAAGGGTTTTTTTCCTCTTACTTGTTCACGCTAGGTGAAAATGAAACACATACCAAATGACACTGTTGAAGACCATCAAAATTGTCCAACTAAATGATAAACCTACTACCATATTCAACACTCTAACTCCTTCCATGGTCGAGCTCAGTAAACTATCTTCTTTCACTATCAAACACAAAAAATTTCTAATAAATTTGCTTGGTGGCGGCTAGGGTTTCATATGATTTCACATTGGAACAATAATAGTTGTGCCCTAAAATTCCTTTCAAATATTTTCAGGGACTTTAAGAAATTCAATGATGATTTGAGGTCCGAAGAAAATCAAACACAATGATTAAAAAACCATTATTGTGTTTTTGAAACTCAAGACAAGTCTTTAGCCACATATGCCGACAAAAACATTTCACATCATAACCAACCCCTTACTACCAATGTCAAGTCACTAACAAGTGAGTTCAAGTCACATGAATACTAAGTCCCATGCAGCCCGAAATAAACATCAACAATATTGATTCTTAAGACTTTTTAAAAAGTCTAATCCATTGAAAAATGCATGCTTAGTGCACTCGATACTCTTTAGGAGTATAAATCAAACAAGCTTTTTTACCTTTCCAAATATTCATGTCAATGGTAATCAACATTAAACCAAAATATTTATAACCAAATCAAAAGACAATGCAATGTGATCAAACACACATGCATTGCTCAAATTCCATGCAAGTTGCCTGATGCCATATATGATCAATCAAAACAGACTGAAGCCTTAAAGACCAAATGTTCACCTTTGTGTATCAACCAAGATGTCTATGAATGTGTGCTAGAATAATTTACACAAGGTGAAGCACAAACATATCTCATAACTAAATATCAATAATACCTTCATTTTTATATGCCTTATCAATGCCATGTGATCACTAAAACTTGATCATGAACTACACATATATCCAAAAGATTAGTCCAACCAAAGATAGTATCATAATGACAACATAGAAACAAAGCCAAAATGATATGAAATATAGAGAATAATAATTCCAAGCATTAGTCAACTTGAATTGAATGTATTCAGCATGTGTAAAATAAAATCAATTGTGTAAAGCATCATAGGCCATGAAAAAGACCATCAAACCATCAACAAGTAAAAATGTCACCATCACTATGAACCAATGGTACACATCATGTGACTGCATAAGTGTGAATCACTAAAAACGAAAGCATTTTATCAAACCAATGTATTAATTTTGACATCAAGGACAAATATGCCACAAAGATAAAGTCAACAAACTCCCCCTTTGTCCTTGATGGCAAAAAAAAAAGGACTAAGCCATTTGAACCAAAATTGCATATTTCTCCCCCTTTTTGTCACAAGGACAAAGGAGAACTTGTGAAATGCTAGGAAATAAAATTGAAATAGCTATGGATGTAGTAATGGAGCAGAAAATAAAAATCAAATGAAGTAGCAACAAGCTACTCAAAGAGCTAAAAAGCTCCCCCTAAATCAATTATAGAGCATTAAGAAGCAACGATTGAGAGACAACTCCCAACCGAGAATGAAGTCTTTCAAAGACTTCTTTAGCCAAAGGATTTGTAAAATTATTTGCAACCTATGCTTGAGTAGGAACATATTGCACAAAAATTTCATTAGCTAGCACCTTTTCACAAAGAAAGTGAAATTTAATAGCAATGTGCTTGGTTCTTGAATGCATAACCATTTTCTTAGATAGATTTATAGCACTAGTGTTGTCACAAAATATAGAGATAGGTCTTTCAACAACAATTCCCATATCAAAAAGAGTTTGTGCCATCCAAAGTAATTGTGTACAACAAGATTTAGTAGCAATGTATTCTACTTTTATTGTAGAAAGTGAAACAAAATCTTGTTTCTTGCTATGACATGCAACCAAATGATCATCGAGAAAGAATGCAGCACCATCGGTGCTTTTCCTTTCATCTAAACAATCAACCCAATCTGCATCAGTATAGGCCAACAAGGTGAAACCATCATTTCTAGGATACCAAAGACCATAGTCAAGAGTACCTTGAACAAATTTAAAAATTCTTTTTACAGTTGTAAGATGTGTATGTTTAGGAGAAAATTGGAATCTAGAAACCATAAAAACTATTGGCATTAAATTAGGTCTAGATGCAGTCAAGTATAATAAACTACCTATCATAGACCGATATTTAGATTGACCTACATCAGGAGAATCATCAACTTTGGAAAGTTTACAACTAGTTAACATTGGAGTGCTTACTGTATGACAATCATCCGTCTGAATTTTCTTAAGCATTTCCTTTGTATATTTAGTTTGAGATAAGAAAATGCAATGTTCAAGTTGAGAAACTTAAAGTCCAAGAAAGAATGTTAGTTCACCTAACATGCACATCTCAAATTTTGATTCCATAATCTTAAAAAATGTTTTGGATAACACATCATTATTACACCCAAAGAAAAATATCAACATAAACTTCAACAACCAAAATATCATTACCTTCCATTTTGACATAGAGGTTTTTGTCCACACCACCTCTTGTGAAGCCATTAGTTGTTAAATGTGAGTCCAACCTTGAATACCAAGCTCTAAGAGCTTGTTTAAGACCATACAAGGCCTTTTTCAACTTGTAAACATAAGTAGGATTTTCTTGTGCAACAAACCCTTTAGGTTATTTCATATACACTTCCTCATCAAGATATCCATTCAAAAAAATAGTTTTGACATCCATTTGATAAACCTTAAAGTTATTAAAACATGAGTATGCCAAAAATATTCTAATGGATTCAGTTCTAGCAACATTTTCATAAGTTTCACTAAAATCAATACCTTCTTGTTGTGCATAGCCTTTGCACATAAATCATGCCTTGTTCCTTACAACTTTGCCACATTCATCAAGTTTATTTTTGAAAACCCATTTTCCACCAATGACATTCTTGTCATCAGGTCTTGGGACTAACTCCCAAGTCTTATTCTTTTCAATCTAGCTGATTTCTTCTTGCATTTCTTTCAACCAACATTCATCATTTAATGCTTCACTGCATTTATTGGGTTCAAAATTAGTTACTAAACAAAAATTATCAGAAATTTGAGCTTGTTCCTCAAGTTGTTCTCTCCTTCTTGTCAATATACCTACACTTTTGTCCCCAATTATCTGATCTTGAGGATGATTCTTGATAACAATCCTAGAGGTTATTTTTGGAGGTGTTACTATTTTAGAGCTTGAAGCATCCTCCTATTGTATATTATCTTCTTTAGAAAATTTGGGAGAAATGTCAAGGCCTACCATAGGTTCCTCTTCAACATCCTGCACATGGTCATCATTTAGAAGCAAATTTTCATCAAACTTGACATTAACAGATTCAACAATCTTATTCAGCCTATTATTGAAGCATTTATAATCTTTTCTATGTGTAGAATATCCTAAAAAGATACCTTCATCAGATTTGGATTGAAAGCTTCTAAATTTTTCATCATCTATTTTGATAAAGAATTTACAACCAAATATTTTGAAGTACTTTATAGAGGCAGATTTACCATACCATAACTGATATGGAGTGAAATTGGATTTCACTCTTATTTGCACTCTGTTCAGAATATAGATAGTTCTATGAAAAACTTATTTCTAGTACATATCAGGCAACTTGGCTTCATCAAGCATTTTTTTAGCCATTTATTTCACTGTTCTATTTTTCCTTTTCATAACCCCATTTTGTTGAGGTGTCCTTGCAGCAACATAATGCTTTTTTATACCATGTTTCTCACAATAATCAATGAATTCTTGAGAGGTAAACTCACCTCCCTTATTTGACCTCAAGCATTTAAGCTTCATATCATATTCTTTCTCAACCATTTTACAAAAGATTTTAAATATGTCAAAGGCCTCTGATTTATGTTTGAGAAAGGTTACCCAAACCATCCTTGTGTAGTCATCTACAAATAACTTGAAGTACTTCTCACCATTTATTGACCTTGTCCTAGTAGGACCACACAAATCAGTGTGCACAAGCTGAAAAGGTTTAGTGGAAGCATTTGTCTTTGGATTTGAAACTAACCTTTGTTTTCTTACCTCTTATACATTCTTTGCAAGCTGCATTTTTTGGTTTTCTTAGAATGGGAAAACCTCTCACATTCTGGTTTTTGCTGATCCTAACTAGATTTTCAAAGTTAACATGTCCTAAAAGTTTATGCCATAACCAATTCTCTTCAACTTGAACCATAATACATATGCCTCCATTTCTTTCATGATTGGAAGAGTTAAGAAGATTGTAAACATTACCTTGTGTCCTTAATCCGGTTGCAACTGTTTTACTAGATTTGTTCTTTATAGCACATCCTTGTGAATTGAATATAACATTGTAATCATTGTCATAAATCTCACTAACACTTAAAAGATTGTGTTTAAGGCCTTCTACATAATACACATCATAAATGGGACTGTCATCATTTAGAAGCAGAGAGCCTTTACCTTTAATCTGAATTCTAGTGTTGTCACCAAACTTTACAAAACCTCCTGCATAATCTTCAAGTTTAAAAAAATTGTCTTTATCTTCAGTCATGTGATTGGAAAAACCACTATCCAACACCCACAATGCCTTCTTTTTGGAAAGAAAGGCAGTTTGCACAAGCATGGATTGTTCTATGCTTTGAAAAAACTTGGGTCTCCAAACCTTTTCAGTGATTTGTTCACCTCATTTGCATTGTTTGGATGTGTGACCAATAGTATTGCATGTGAAGCATCTAATTGAATTAGGAAAGACAAAGAACTATTTGTGACCAAACCTTGGTGTTCTAGGCACCATTAGCTTGCAATTTCTCACTTTGTGTTTGAATTTATTACAAAAGAAGCAATTACCATGAAAAAATGCATTAAACCTGAAATCGGTTCGTTTATGCTCAAATGGTTACTTCTTATCGGTTTCCTTAAAGTTCTGATTTAAAGTTTTTGAACACTCACCAGTGTTGAATCCAATACCAATCATATCTTTATGTTGCTTTTGTTTCCCAAGTATATCATTCAAGTGAATAGTGCTTTCATAGCCTTCAACTTGATTTTTAAGAGTGACAACCTATTGTTCAAGGTTTTCAATCTCTTTATCTTTATCAACAAGAATTGATTTGAGATTATCCACAACTCTTTTAGAATCATCAAGTTCAACTTGTAAGAATGTGATCATATTGTTTGGACTTTTCTCTTGAGAAGAAATTTGTTTCTTTAATATTTTTATTTCTTCAAGTGCACAAAGCAATTCAATTTCACAATTTTCTATATCAGATTGTTTTTATGGTTCTTTATTTGAATTTTTTTGTGTATCTACTTCAACAATGAATAAAGTTATATCTTCATCACCTAGTGAGTCATCTGAGTCTTCTTTCATAAAGAGACTCTTTTTCATTTTGAAGGTAAACTTCTTTTTAGGATTAAAATCATTTTTCCTATACTTTTTTTCTAGTTTTTCATCCTCATTAGACTAATCACCATAAGGAAATTTAGCAGCAAAGTGTCCAGAGTTTCCACAAGTAAAACATTTAAAGGGAAACTTACCCTTATACTTATTTTTGAGTTTTTTAACAAGAAGAGCTTCTTTTGAATTTGATAAATTGGAGTCACTATCATTTGATAAATATTTCTTTTTTGCCTTGAAGGTAGTTTCTTTTGATATAGAACCAGTATTACCAATTCTTATTTCATATGTAGTTAGAATACCATGTAAGTTATCTAAGGAAAGATGATCAAAATGCTTCTTCTCTTCAAGCGTAGAAACCTTAGATTCAAATATAGGTTGCAAGGTTTCGATTACTTTCCTAACCACATCAAACTCTTCAATTGTTTCACCTAAACCTCTTCTTGCATTTACAACTTCATCTATCCTTAGAAAGTAATCTACAATTTTTTTATCATCTTTCATTTTCAATTCTTCAAACTGATTTTTAAGAGTGGGTATTTTGGATTGTTTGACCTTGTCATTCCCTTCATACACATTCTCAAGTTTTTCCCATATTTCAGAGGTTGACTTACAATGCATGACTTTAGAAAATACTTCTTTTGTTAAGTCACACAAAAGATCATGTTTAGCTCTAGCATTTATTTCATACTTTCTTTTCTCATCAACATTAGTGGGTATGGATGCATGTACATTATATTTGTTTTGCACAATACTCCAAACATCTAAATCAATATAAATCAGATATGTTTCCATTCTAATTTTCCATAAAACATAATCAGAGCCATCAAACAAAGGAGCTCTTGTAACATATGAACCTTCTTGCACATGTGACATATTGACTTCCAAGACCAGAATCAACCCTAGGTATGACATATAATGTAGGGCCCTATGCTCTAATACCAATTTTTAGAAGATGAATTACTCTGAGAGGGGGGGGTGAATCAGAGTATTATAAAATTTTCACTTGAATTACAACTTACAACTTGAACAAATACCTTGAAACAATTTAATGTAACCTTTTAATTGCAGAGTGAACATGGACAAGCCAATGAATGTTAACAATAAAAATATTGATCACAAAAACATTACATAATAATGTCAAAGCATGATATTGATTGTTCAAGTAAACTTGATTGAACAATTCCTTTTAATGCTTTATTTCCACAATATTTCATGTAACACATAATGAAATATTTAGTCAAGTATTATGAGCATTGCATGAATTGTATTAACAAATGACCATGAAAAACGCAACGCTTAAGCACATAGGCTGAAACACAAATTCACCACATAACACATTATTTTCCTGAGTGGAAAATCCCTCTTGGGGTATAAAAAACCACTCGTAAGTTGATATTTTTATTCATTCAAAAGAGCACCAACTTTGTTACAATAGTGGAGCACCAACTCAATACCAAGAATTCTAAATTACCAACTTCAATAGGAGCACCAACTCAATTTAACATATCACTGATATAGCATCCTATCAAAACCCTAGATTTCAAATTTTGCAACTCTAGAATTATGATAGAAGACTATGAAATATTTTCAATAAATACTTTGAAGAATGTTGTAAATCAACATCTTCTCAAATAAAAATCAAATTTTCAATACAATATCTTATGTATCAAATGTTTGAAAACAACATATTCCTCTTTTCAGATCACAACAAAACAATGCCTCAAAGACATCTTTCTGAAAACCCTTCAAATATTTGGATGAAGTTAATATAACTATCAAAGCAACTCAGGTTAAATTTACCTGAACTTTCAACTCACTTATTCAAATTGTGCAATCAACATAATTCCATGTAACAGATTTACAAATAAAACTGTCAGAAACAACATGAGGGTTTTCATAATACCCAAAAACAGAAAACCCTTATTAACTTTCAAATAATAGACTATAAAAGTGTTTCCTTCTTTGTTCTTTTTCAAAAAACAAATAATATAGATCTCATTAAACAGTTGTTCAAGGAAAAACTAAACGAATGTGAAGGATTTTTCCCTTTTACTTGCTCACAATGGGAAAAAATGAAACACATATCAAATGACACTATTGACTACCATCGAAACTATCTAGTTGAATGATAAACCAACTACCACAATCAAAACTCTAACTCCTTCCACGATCGAGCTCAGTAAACTATCTTCTTTCATTTTCAAACATAAAAATCTGCTAATACATTTACATGGCGGCAACTAGGGTTTCATATGATTTCACATTGGAACAATAATAGTTGTGCCCTAAACTTCCTTTCAATGCTTTTCTAGGACTTTAAAAAATTCAATGATGATTTGAGGTCTAAAGAAAATCAAACACAATGATTAAAAAACCATTATTATGTTTTTGAAACTAAAGACAAGTATTTAGCCACATATGCCGACAAAAACATTTCACATCATAACCAACCACTTACTGCCAATACCAATTCACTAACAAGTGAGGTGAATTCACATGAATACTAAGTCCCATGCAGCCCGAAATAAACATCAACAATATTTATTCTTAAGACTTTAAAAAGTCTAGTCCATTGAAAAACGCATGCTTAGTGCACTCGATACTCTTTAGGGGTTTAAATCAAACAAGATTTTTTTCCTTTCCAAATATTCATGTCAAGGTAATCAACATTAAACCGAAATATTTATAACCAAATCAAAAGTCAATACAATGTGATCAAACACACATGCATTGCTCAAATTCCATGCAAGTTGCCTGATGCCATATATGATCAATAAAAACAGACTGAAGCCTTAAAGACCAAATGTTCACCTTTGTGTATCAACCAAGATGTTTAAGAATGTGTGCTAGAAGACTTCACACAAGGTGAAGCACAAACATATCTCATAACTAAATATCAACAATACCTTCATCTCTATATGCCTTATCAATTCCATGTAATCATTGAAACCTGATCATGGACTACACATGTATCCAAAATATTAGTCCAACCAAAGATAGTATCATAATGACAACATAGAAATAGAACCAAATGATATGAAATCATAGAATAATAATGCCAAGCATTAGTCAACTTGAATTGAATGTATTTAGCATGTGGAAAATAAAATCAACTGTGTAAAGCATAAAGCATCATAGGCCATGAAAAACAAACCATCAAACCATCAACAATAAAAAATGTCACCATCACTATGAACCAACTATACACACCATGTGACTGCATAAGTGTGAATCCCTAAAAACAAAAGCACTATATCAAACCAATGTATCAATTTTGACATCAAGGACAAATATGCCACAAAGAGAAAGTCAACACATTCTTCTTTTGTATGCCTTTTCTTTCCACAATATCCACATTAGATTTTCCATTTATTATGAGGACTACAAAGAATACTCAAATGAAAGAGATTTAGTGTCAAAGGCATGATCACATGAACCAACAAACTCTAAAATAGAAATACCTGGATTGCTCCCCTTGATTTAGAGAGCTCCCTAATATGAATAGTGTTGAATGTATCCCCCCAAAATAATGTGTAAGATAATTTTACAAGTTATTAAGATTGGATGCCAAAATATTCCATTTATAACTCATGGAGATTTTTACAGTTTTCTTAGAAAACTGACAATCTAGATATTAGTTTTACATGAAAAAATATATTTTTTGAGAAATTCTAATAAAAGTAAAAATAAAAAAGTACAAATTTTGATAATTGGGGTGAAAGTTATGCCCCATCAAAATTTGTTTACAATTATGATTTTGAAGGATTAAAAATGAAATTAAACAACAAAAATTCTATTTTTTTCAATGCTACTTTTTCAACATGGAAAGAGCTTTCTATCGACTATTCACACTTCAAAATTTGACTCGCCATTTATAAGCTATGCAAAAATGAAAAAAAAATTACAAGAACAAACAAAAAAGTTGGTAGTGTAAGCTAACCACTTGTGGTTAGAATATTTTTGTACAATTACAATAAAAATTATTAGTATAAAGTGCTAATCATATAATGATAAGTATCAAACTGTTGAAAACAAGGTGGAGAAAGGCTACAATATGAACTTATGCAAGTGAGTTCAAATCTGAAAATTAGATTACCAAATCAAATTTAAACATGTGATTGCAACATACATCACAATATAAAAACATAAAATAAAATGCGACACCAGATTTACATGGAGAAATCCTTTCCAAAAAAATCCACATGAGGAAAGAGGGAAAGTATATTATAAATCTTCAAATGAGAGTACACAATAATACACTTCCTTATTGATCTATGATCAACCTAGCATCACCTTGTTACCTGTAATAACTTAGCATGAAACTACCATCTCATGGGTCTAATTTATAAAAATTGAGGGAAGTAAAACCACAAATGGTAAACCAAAATAAGAGGTACAAAAATAATTGTAAAAACCTACACCCATCTTCATTGACCCCTTTCTCTAGAGGCATTTTCATTAATTGATCCTAGGGAGGTAGGGGTAAATTAAAGGGGATAAATTGATTATCTTGAATCAATAGCATCACATGAAGATGGAAAAAAGTAGGAAGATGAAGAAGGGAGAAAATAAGAATGTGTAAAGGATATTTTTGAAGATAAGGTATGAATAAAATTTTAGATTTACCAGCCCCCACAGGTTAGAAGAGTTGGTTTGAGTGATGGGTTCGCTCCCTAAGGTCTTGGGTTCGACTCTCTTTGGACTGAAAATCACCCTATCTTGGACGTTGTGGGGTTGCATTGGTTACCCCATGGCCGCAGGGATTAGTCTCACCTCAAGCTTGCCCTGTAAAGGGAACCCGTTGGGCTCGAGTCGTAGGGATACCCTGACAACACCAAAAAATAAAATAAAAATTTAGAGTTACCTGAAATTAAATTTAAAAGGTATAATTTACACCTTTGTAGTTATTAGAATCAGTAGAGTATGAGGAAGAAATATGGATGTTGGAAAAGAAAAGGTGTTAGCCACTAAGGATTTGGATAAAGGTGCTAGTGTAAATTAGAATCACTATCATATCTAGTTAGCTTATCACCTTTCTAGGATTGCAAACATAACTTAAGTTTATTTTTCTTTTGTGTAACTTAATATGTTTGAGACTTGTATCATCATGACTTGAGACACCTCTTGACATTTACTCAAACACTTGTCAAGTGATCTCACAAGCTTCCCATCTATGGAGGGGTAGTCAAAGTTTCAATTCTACCTTCTTACCTCTTCATCCTTCCCTATATATGCAAGGCACACTAATTATATTTACATACTCTTCATTTGTCTATTGATAGACATAATATTATGCTTATTTTATTCACTTGTAGAAGTTTACTTCACACTCTTGATCTTGACACTCTACAAAATTGTATATGATCCATGAGAGTGTGTTCCTTCCCACATCAAGGTGACTCCCATACATATCCCTATCACTAGAGTATCCTAGAGCTAAAAGGACACCACCATTGTATCTAGAAGTTTTGAGAAATTAAAATATACCTTTCAATTCATCAATTTTAATAATTTTCAATTTTTGTAATTTTTTGGTCCACAGTGTTGATTGTACAAAAGTTGTAAAAATCAAAAATTTATTCAACAAAGGGCCAATCTGAATCTCTACCCATATGCCCATTGGTTAGAACATTTTCTCTTTGTGATATTTTTCCCATTTTGGTCTATTTATAATCTTAAAGGAAATTCTGGCTATTTTGGCTAATTTGTAAACATCTTTTGGCCTCTCAAGCCTATTTGTTGTTCACAATTGTCTAGTTTGTGGAAATTTTTGTGGTCTATCTTGCTTTCCTATTTTATTTTAGGTTCACCTTTATTTACAAAAAAATCTAGGCATATTCAACCTATTTGGAATGTTCTCTATATCATATTCATGCAATTAGCCACATCAACTATTGGTGGCATCCATATTTTCTCAAGCTCTTTTGCAAAGGATGTAAGTATTTGATATATTGTGTTCATGCTACAAAAAATAATCCTATATGAGGGATCACACATGTGATTTTTCATCAATAGAGATATGCAATGACAATCATGTGAAGAATTTTTTTTATGATGGATCTCCATGTTCTCTTCCCATTAATCTATGTGTAGGCCCTTTCAATATATTTGAGTTGTGTTATCTTTATTGCTGCCATGAAGAGACAATTTCCATCAACCTGCACACTATTTTTGGCATCCATTTTTTTTTTTCTAGCTACCACATAGCCTTTATCAATCACCGCATATTTTTTTGACCAACATATAGACTTTACCATGGAATCTTTATTTTATTTGGCTAGTGCAACTCGCACTCTAATGCATAATATCATTGACTCTTCAAATCCACCCTCCACCAATGATCTCACTACCACATCTTTTCCACACCATGAAGACTATTTCCCCAACATTTGAAAAACCTTAAACAGTTTCCTATGTACAATTAGGATCTCCCCACTTGACAGTTGGTGACTTACACCCATATTATTTCTTATAAATTATTGTTTGTTTGTCATCCATTGTTATTGTCATGCATTAGAAATTTTTAAATGAATATGCTAGGTTCTTTAACTACCAAACAAGAACTATTGTAACCAATTGCCACATACACCTCTACTTGTGAGACACAATTTTTATGCTAATTGATCAAAAAGAGTTGTTAAGGGGGGATCTTTTTCATTTTATGATAAGCTGTAAACAAGGGGGTATTTTTTGAAGTGTGAATAATTGATGAGAAGCCAATTTCATTTACGACCTTTTAACAAATCAAGATGCTTTTGATTAGATGTTATTTAATAAAAAATTGTAACCTTTGAAGTCAATTTTATAAGAAAAATTTGACGAGGCATAAATTTCACCTCGCTTATCAAAATATTGCAATCTTTTTTTTATTGTATTATAATTTTGTAAGGAATCTGATTTTTCATGTAAAACTAAGATTTAGATAGCCCATTTTGCAAAACTAACCATGCATTATAAAAATTTGATTTGGCATCTGATTTTCACAAACTTATAAAAATTATCTTGCATATTGTTCTAGGGGGGCTACAACCAACACTAATCATTCTTGGTAGGGGGGTCTCTCTAAATCAAGGGGACAATCTAGGTGTTTATTTTTTTATTTTGTTGGTTCATGTGATCTTGTCCCTCAATCTATATCCCTTTCATTTGATTATTCTTCACAATCCTCCTAATAAATAGAAAACCAAATGTGGATATTATGGAGAGAAAGGGAATACAACAAAAGAACGCCAATTTCATTAAATTAATGAAATGGAGATAATTCTTCATAGTCAATGTATTTCCTTACTTGATCCTCTAGTCCCAACACATGGAGAATCATCATCCAGTCTCACCTAGACATATTGTGAGAATCATTGGGGGATGAACAATGTAGTCTAATGACTTGCATTAATATCTCATATCCCATATAACCTATTGCTAAATTTGAATCAATTGTTGAATCATTCATGAGGTCTAGTGATTATTTATTTTAGTACATTTATATTATTGTTTTAAATCCACCACATTAGGATGCATATCTTCCAAACATCACATCCTTATTTATATAATCTTAGATCTTATATTTGGATGACACCATTTAGGACATTTGTCTATTAGATTTGATGACAACTTTGATGAAGTTGCATAACTATTTCCATATTTGGATATTTCTCTTTCCTTGCTTATGTTTGCTTATATCATGCAATATAGTGCAAATATTCATGAGTTGACCTATCCAGCTCAATTATCATCATTTACAATAGTGCCAAATTTTCATCAGTCTATTTATAACCATATATCCATGGTCCATGTTCCTAAATCACAATTGGTACCTTATCCATCTTATTAAGATTAGTTAAACATGGAAATTTTCTTGGAGATATTTGAGAATAATTCAAAGGAATCATTGGGATCATTTCAATCTTTGGATCATGTATAGAGTTTAGAGGCATTCATCTTACTTTCAGCATATTCATATCCAAAATGAGAATTCATTTTATACATATTTTTGGAGTTATTTCTTCCCAAGGGGGGAGATGTTGTTCAACATTTTTGGATCATCTTCAACATCTAATGTTGAGAATCAACCAAAACTAAAGGAATCATCTTGAGGGTAGGTTGCATGGTTTATCTTCTCTTATCAATTTTTTGAGAAACATTTCCTCATATGGAGTTCATTACTTCACATTTTTTGGGAGGGTCACATAACCTTCTCTCTTTTCTCTCCTATGGGGAGAAAATACATTGTACTTATGTGATAAAAGTAGTCCTTGGGGGCTCATCATGAGTCCTTCTTCTATCTTCTTCACTTGCACATTTTATTTAATTGCAAAATTTCTCTTTTGGAGAGGGGTTTTAATTTTCTCACTGGGATTTTCTCCTTTTTCTATGAGATAACATGGCCTTGTAGTTGAGACACGTTATTAGTGCGAGTTTATTTAGTTGGAATAATAGGAGGAATCACCTTATCATGGGATTAAAGTAAGTTCTAGTAATTAATTTGGATTATCAAAGCACTCTCGACACATATTAATCACATGCATTTAATCTAATTTAAGTCTATATTTTGAACATATATAGCCCAAATTTGGAAACAAGTTAAAGTTTGTGGAGATCTTAAGAATTTATGATCCCATTTTTTTATATAAATTCATTAATTAGTAGGGATTTTAATGTTATTCTTATCCTAGAGGATGATTTTGGAGGTAATTGTCTCTCCTTTGTAGAGACAGGTTCTTTTAGGGGTCTATTTTCTTAGTTTTATCTCATATTTGAAATCTAAGGAAGGATGGTTCACATGGTTCAATAGAAATGAAGGGGGGGCAACATAAAATACTATTTGGATCATTTTTATGAAATAATATTAGATTTTAAAATCATTTTAGTGTTGACTAAGGTCATCTCTACTACTATCTCAAAACAATTGTCCATCTAATTGGAATTGAAAAAATATTTGAAATCTAGAAGTTTCCCATTCAAAATGGATTTTTTTGGTTTCAACATGCAAAATTTGATCCTTTGACTTAAATTATTGTTAGAAAGAGGAGTATAATGGATGTAGTAGATATATTTTATATAGAAATATCAAGTCTATTAAGGAGAAGGCAAGGTAATGGAACTAAGAAATAATATCAATGACATTTTTTTATAGAAAGAGAATAGTGGAAGTTAATTGTAAGACCTATCAAGTTATAAATTAATCAAAATTGCCTCTCTTTGGACTCCTTTAACTCCATCTTGAGATTGGAGAAAAAAGATTAGATGCAAAAGTCTAGGGTGAAATGGTTAAAAGAAGGAAATTTAAACATAAAGTACTTCCACCTCTCCATGAATATCACAAGGTGGTTAAACATTATTGGGAGGATCATCCTTCCCTTGGGTAAAATTATTTCAAATATTGAGGCTATATGAATGGAGGATGTAATCTTTTTAAGGAATTGTTCAGGACTCCTCTACAGGAGAATGTAGAGGGTAGAGGTTCTCCCTTGGAAAATATCCTAAAATTATAATAAAAGCCTCTTAAATCCCTTCAATTTTAAAAAAATTAGAATTATGAAATTTTATTTGAGGGATAAAAAGGCTCTTGGATGAAATGGATTTCAAAAAGGCTTCTTCCAAAGGTATTGGGAAATTGTGGTCTTTAAAATCTAGATTTAGTAGAAAATGAATGACAGGCTCAAAAAGAACTCTTAAAGAAATTTAATGCCACATTTCTTACCCTAATCCCAAAGGTGAACATACTTAATATTTTTTATTGATTGAATTTCATAATATTGTGAAATATAATTTATAAATTATGACTAAGGAATTGACTATCACTCTAAAAAAATGTATGGCATGAATAATACTAGAGGAGTAAAGTGGGGGTAGCTAGATTATGTATGAAATAATTATAGCACATAAAACCATGAAATTAACTCAACATAGAAAGAAGTATGTGATGTCTATATAATTAGACCTGAAAAAAAGCTTATGATAGGGTCTCCCAAAATTTAGCATTTTGGTTCTAAGATATTTTGGTTTTAGTGAGGACTGACTTGAAAGTAGGTGTATAGTTGTATTTCCATGATATCCTATTCAATCTCGAGTAATGAGGTTTTCATGGATTTCTTCCTAGCTAAAAGAGGCATTAAAAAAATAATTTCAATTTTCTTTTAATTTGTTTATGGTGGAAATGTTGAATAGGGCCCTAAAAAAAGGAGATCGAGAAAAATAACTTTAAAGAGATCTATGTGCATTTTAATCCAAAAAATATCACCCATTTATGATTTGTGGATGACACCTCTCTTCTTTATGTCCATGAAATTATAGAATGCAATTTTTTGGATTAAAATACATCCCCTTTTATTTCCACATTTCGGATCACACTCAGTGATCCATCATTAAGAGGAAGATTTTTTTTGATATGAAGTGTCAAAAAAAAAACAAACACAATTTAATCCAAAACTTTCATTCTATAATAATTCTAACAAGTAAAAAAAACTAGCATTCTCAAAATTGAATTTAAAGATTTCTAAAGAAATACTAATTTGAAATGGATGACCAAAATATTAAGGTAGCACATAACCAAAATATAGAGTAAGGCTCATGGGTCCCACTACTAAAACCATCATGTTCAAGATTTATTTAATAAATCGCTCCAAAAAAAGAAAACGACTATCAAGAAAATTGATCATTTTGCAAGTTGTTAGCTGCAGTTGGTTTGTCTCTTGTATATTTTTAGTGTTGATTCTTGTTGATGTAGATTTCTCTTGGCTTCTTTCATGATTCTTATCTTGGAAGATCCTTTTGTACATTATCCTTTTTACTATTAATAAAAAAAAAATTCTAATAAAAAAAAGAAGAAAACGACTATATTATAAATATTTGCTCCCGAACTTGTGATGAGATATGCATCTCTTTTATGATTTAATCATTTTTCTTTTATTTTTTTATAGGCTTTCTTATTTTTAAATTTCTCAAATGCCCATGCCTAAAGAATATGTGAAGGAATGATAGCTGATAGATTATTCGACCTTAGAACAAAAACACAGATTATTTGAGCTTGCAATACTATTGGGTGATTTTACAGTGAATTTTTTCTTGCTTAAGTCTAGGAACTCTAGTTGTCTACAATTGAGAAGCCCTCATGATAATTGAAGAGAAGATGGAAAATCTGCTCCAATCGAATTTGTAATTTTTTTATCAATTAATGTTGAAGGGAAAGAGAGGTAAGATGAGCATGGAGATGATTGTCTGATAGGTTCAGGATCTTCATATTATACATGTACTCCATAAACATGAGGGTATGGTTCCCACCAAACTGTTTCAAAATGATCAAGTCTGGTCTGGTTGGAAAACCATTTTGGAATGCTCCCACCCATGTTACTCCCTCCCATGTTATTCAATCTCTACTTATGTCATCCAAGCATTTCAACATGAGTGCATTATAATGATGCTCAACTCAATTATCAAAATATGGAGAGCTACATGGATATTTTAAAGGTATGAAAATAATCAAATGTTTTAGGTTTTACCATGTGAATTTGTATTTTATATTTGTTTTCTATTTTCAAATTTATCAATATTGTTAGGTTTGTCCTTTAAGTAATTAATACAAATGACTCTATATTGGCTAGAGAAAGACTAGTCAATCAACAATAGTTGGAGATATCACCATTGCATTGGTGATCTTCTTCTTTGTTTAAGGTACAACTCCCTCTTCTAAAATAATTTTGAATTTTTGAATATAAGCAAATGAGGGTATGCTTTTAACTAGAAAGAATGAAAGACAAACAAACATCTATCCATATTCATGAAAATAGATGTGATTTGGAAATTCTTTAAAACTATTAATAGTTATGAAAGTAAACTGGAAAACATTCAATATCATACCTCACAAACCAAATTATTAAAATCTTGCTAACTCGACTCACTTGCAACTTAACATTTGCTACAAATAAATAAATAAAATACCATTGAACAACACATCCTCATATGGAAGGAATATTCAAATGCTCATTTAAGCTCATAGAATTATTCTTAAACATTAGCATTCTATTCATAAATTCATTGCACACAAACAATAAACATTCACAACAAAATATCACACTACAAAATTGATCCTTTGATTATGATTGATTCTTACTCATGCATCATAGTGAAAGTGGGATCAAAATTTTGGACCCTTGTAAATTTTAAAGTATACATATTTATAACTTATCAAAATAACTATCACCGGAGTCTTGAAATAACTAAAAGAGACAAATTCTTTAATGAATCTAAATAGATCAATTCTATCAGCTTTAAACAAAAGACAAAACCATAGGAACTAAGAAAAATCTACTACTGGGGTGGATGGGTACATGTGAAGCAACATAAACTTCCCGTTCAGGTGATGTTTGTTAAGAAGCTACCATTAGTACTTGGTAATCCTTTAGGGCCATCACAATAGTGGTAATTTTCATTTGTTGTGGGATGGTTACATTTCTTGTCCTCAACTACCAAGTAGCTTTGGTAACATGAATGGTATCAATTTTTCATGTAATAAGAACAAGGGAGTCTTCATGTCATGATAATGTTGAATCAATTCTAGCCAAATTCTTTAAAAAATGTTTATCAAATACCTCTTCTTCTAATAAAGTTCCAACCACCTTCAAGAAACCATGTTTCAACTCCTCAAGTGTAGTAGGTCCTTGGTTGTCAATTTTTATGACCGGGCATTCAAAATCAAAAAAATTCTTGGTGCAATTATTATTGAGGCAGATGCATTATTTCATTAACTTTGTTTTCTCTAGGAATTTTATTATATGAATTCAAGATTTCATGCTATACTTTTTCTCCACATAACAATTCAAGAATCTTCTTTGGATGAAATAATTTTTTAGAAGCATCCTTTTCCATACCCATCACAATAATTTTAGCCAACTCATGATCAATCTGCAACCAATATTCCTCCTCTTGTTTACAATTAACCAACTCATACTTGATTGAATTTCTTAGTAACAAAAATTCATCATACACCTTTTTTAGTTTCTTGATTAAAGGAGGCCCTTTTAAAATAATCTCTAGTACCCAACTCTAGATGACCTTGCCATAATAAGTGTCCTTTTGGATTCTACTCATCATGGCCTTCTAGGTAGCAGAATTAGGATAAAAAATATGACTTGCTTGGCTAAGAGGTTAAGGAGATGGATTTTTTAAAGTTCTAAGATAGTTTGAAAGGAGGTCTACCTACTTCTTAACCCATCCTTGTATTTTTTACCCTTTTATGTTCTCTCCACCAACCTAAAATTTGTGACCTAAAAATTATGAATGTCTCCATTCCTACTAGGTGGACCTAAACCCACCTTAGTTACATTGTAGTCTGCTACAATAACCCGATTAGGATCTTTTTGCATCAAAGATTGAGTAAATTCCATAATCAAATTTCTAGAAGCTTCATCTTTGATTAGTATAGATGTAGTTTTAAATTTCTTTACTTTGGGTGTTTTCTGTAAGAGTTTCCCTACGACATCTTCTTATAGAAAAGTAATAAGAACCATTTTTCTCTTCCTAGAGAGGGAATTTTCTAGCCAGGATGGTGTATATGGGGTAGCATCAAGACTTTGAGAAGTCCTAAATGTTAAAAAGAAAAGGTCTCTATTGAGAATAGGAGTTTTCATTACACTATATGTACTTGAAGGAAAAGAGGTTGAATTATTACCCTTTTGAAAAAAATTTGTTGGCCTACCTTGAGATTGATCAGGCTACTAGATATGAGTTTCCAAAACTTCTCTATCAAATTCATGCTCTTGATTACCTCCTCCTGACTATTGCTCAACTTTATCCTCTAATTTTTCTTTAGTTATGATATCAACGAGAGGGCCCCCAACACATGTTTGTTCAAGACCCTTATCTTTCTTAGGAGGATCATATTCATTTCCACTATTGCTTGGAAATGATGTGCCTTATGCTAATGGCGGTGTTGGCATATAAGGAATTTTTTTTGCATGTCTAGCACTAGCTTGTTCTCAAACTCCTCTCTTCTATTTGGATGAATCCTTGGTATTTTTCCCCTTTTTCTAGGTCAACCATACATGTTTCCTTAAAATTGTTGAAGTTCTAACATGAATATCCTCATCTTCTTCACTATTCCAATCAATGGGTGGCAAGGGTTTTGTTTGTATATGATCGATATAAACTGGATCAATCAAATTGGATTCATCATCCCACACTGCCCTTATATTCCATCACAACTTGAAATTAAATATCTTTGCCAAGGAGAGACTCGTCCAATCTCTTTTTCTTACCTCATTATCATCTATGCAATCTGCCCAAAATATTCAAGGTGTGGCATATGGTAATAACTAGGACTAAAGTAAAGGTGGTTCCTAAAAAAATTCTTCCTATCGAATGAGAACCTTCTCTCATAAGTACTAAAGTGAGAACCTTGCAATATCTTTTTTTAGATTAAGGGTATTAGACTAATATTTGCATTCATAATACCCCAAGCCAATTGGAAATAGAATTCTAACTTTCTTTCTTTTTGCACACCTTTCATTCACCTCTACAACTTGGTGACATACTTCTATTAGAATAAACTTTTCTTCCACATATATGGGCATCTTAAGAGGAAAACCATAGAATCTACCAACCCTCAAATATGTAAAATTTTGAAACTGGATAAGAGGTTTCCATACTTGGTAACTACCTAGAAAGCCTCAAGGGATACTCTTTGACCAATATTTCCTTCCAGCTCCTTGAACAATCTCATACTAAATACATCATTCACCCTTGAGAAATTCTTATAATTCTTTTGGAGTTGTAAATTAGGTTAATAATCATATGTTTGTTCACTAGTCAAAATCTTCCATGGGGTTCAAACCAATCCAAGGTCTTGTATAGGCCAAGACATAGAAAAGATAAGAAGACATGTAAAATGGTTTATTGACAACAAAACTCCTTATCATGTCATACAACTGGTCACTAATTATAGTGGCCCAATCCAAATATTGTTGGCTGACAAAGATAATCTATAAAAAATACATTCATTCTTCAAAGTCATGAGAATTCATTATCCCTTTAACCCTATGTAGTAGCACAATAATGTTTGAGATTTCCTCCATGAAATTTGATTTATGCATCTTCTTAGGGAGATATGATTTCCCTTTCTTTAGAGGATCAAACCATTTTGTTGCAATATAATTTTGATAATACCCCTTGTTTTCTGAAAAGTGACACTACGATAGGGTAAAATTGAAATGAGAGTATACTTCCCTTTCTAGTAGCCTTGAACACCTACTTGTGATAGTTCTATTGGTGTTTAAAATAACAACCCAACTAAACCTTGCAACTCTCTAAGAGGTAGCCAACCTCTATTTTAAAGAACAACTAAGGCTAGTGGCCAACTGACAAGATTCAGTCAAAGACTGACATCTCCTACACTTTTGGCTCTGCAAGACCAAGGTGGGTAAACCTAAAATACACTGACATTGTTTTTTATTGCAGATAATTCCCAATACAAATATATTAAGGGAAGCATTGACTACCTTGAACTTGGCTAAATTCTCAGCAGCTCAACCCTCTCCCAGCCATTGGAAAGCAAGACACACAATAACACAGTAAGATTAGAAGTGATTTTGCAATTAATTTTGTTTTTGAGATGCACAAAACTACATAATAGATTAGTGCCAGTTCTGGGCCACGGAGTGAAACACATAAAATAAATTCTCCAGCAAACAGTCTTCAACCAGTGGATTAAACTTGTTGATGCTTTGCATCAGCTATTAGTGTCTTGCACCAACAATCCTTCTCTTGATATCAATCAGATTCTTCTTATTAAATCCCTTCTACACACCTGAAATCACAATCACCTGCTCAAAGCATTCTAACCATTTCTTTGAAACAGAACAGTGAACAGACAAAACAATCTCATAAAACTTGAGATGATAAATTCAAAGACACTTTGTATTATTGAATTTACATGACTGAAAGTGTACAAATATGGAGACAATCTGATGACATTCATGAAAGTGGAAGCACTTAATGATATTAATTGCATAAACTGGTTGTATTTACTCTTGAATTCATAAAATTACAGCTTATAGACTCAAACAATGACTCAGAAAAAACAATTTTCTATCTGCCCAACCCAATACAAAAAAATCATAACCTTCTCAAAACCTAATCTCCGACCCTTTTACAATGAGAGATAATAGAAGATATAGAAGAATGAAGGTAGCCCTAAAACTGAAATGCCATCTGGAATCTTAATTCACTGTTGATCAACAAATCTATAAAATATCTTCTCCACTCTCTTCCTGCAACAAACTTTACCTCTTAAAACTGTCTTTGCCCATCATTGCCCAGGAACAGAAAATCTGCCCATGTGGAGATTCCTCTTATTTCATCCAGCTACTCAAAATATCTTTCCTATGAAAACTTGTTTTAGCTCTTTTTACTCTTCATTTTCTCCAAATATTAAAGTCTCAAGACTTTAATAATTTTGCTCACATCTACCTCCCAACAAATAATAAAATTTAAACAATAGTGAATATAAAATCCACACTTTTGCATTTATTCCCAACAGGGAAGACACTTTGTGAATATTCTATTCACTATCTCAAATCATATCCTTCAACATTTATAAATATTTTAAATGATTCATTTAAAATACTTATTTATCGAAAATCTTCTCGAGGCAAAGCTTATCTCTATTCAAAATATCTTCAGTTTACCTTTTTATTTTATTTTGCAGCAAGCCTTTGATTTTACTCTCAGTTTTATTTTACACCTATGTGCAAAATAATCGCCTCACAATAGTAACACTCACCTAGGTAAATAAAATACTTACCCGTGAAAATATTATGACTTGGTCTCTACCATTATTTATTTTCACCTATGTGAAAATTAAATTTTTACCCCTATCTCCACGGACAAAATATTTAACCTTTAAATATTATGCCATTTAAAAAATGCAACAGGCCCACCCCTAATTTTTTACCACAAACTATGCGACCATTAATTAATTTTTTAAAACTGGGCTCCTCCCATGCTCTCACACCTCGCGGGGATTTTGGCTTTGTCAGTATCATCCTCATGAGGTCCGCGAGAATGCCCTAAATTTTTTGCATTTTGGATTGCTCCCATCTCCCGTGCTTGGCCACCACTCACACCCTGTGCTCGAGCTTCCTTCTGGTTATTCTCCCTCACTCGCGGGTTCTTTTCCATCTTCTCTACAGTTTTTGCATCTCTCCTAGCTGGCACGGGCTCCCATTGTTGGCTTCTGTGTGTGGTCTCATTGACTGGCTACTTTTCTTCATGTTTGGTGCACACCCCTGTCATATCCCTGGCAGGCCTCTCTACCATGGCACGGGCCTTCCTCACATGTGGTGCGAGCTCTCACTGGCCTTCTCTTTACTTGGCTGCTGGCCGAGATCCTCTCCTTACCTGCGCGGGCCTCTTCACCTCCTATCTGGTCACGCCCTTGCTGTTGGTGTGGGTTTTCCCCTCCATGTTCCTTTTGTTAGGTTATGCCTGTCACCAACTAGTCTTCCACACATTGGCCGTAGACTGTATCCTTCAGCTGCTCGCGCCCCCTCCACTCTCTGCAGTGTGTGCGGGCTTCACCTGGCTTCTTCCTGCTTGGCTGTGGGCTTCCTACTTGGCTTTAGTATCCCATAAACCTATTTCTATGCATGTCTCTTATCTCCCTCCGTAGGTTTTCACCTTAGACTTTGGCCGCGAGCTCAATGCAAACCATTTGCATTTGCCTAACAGTTACCAAGGCACCTTCAACAAATACATTTTGTGCCTATCTTGCAATCATGATGGATCTCTATCCACTCTGCTCCAAGTCGTACCCAGCAACATTCATTATCCACATGAGGATAAGCATTTTCTGCCATGTCCACATTGCTTTGGTGGCAATCCATTCATGTTAAATGGCATTATTCTCTTTGGCCAATTGAAGAAATATTTACAAAATCTGGTACAAATTCTCCTTGATCTGATTGGAATTGAAGGATATAAAATGTGAGCACAAATTTTAGCACATTAGATAGTGGTGTCATTCTACTTTGATCCTTTAACACTGCCAAATATTGATGTTTAATTCTCTCATGAAATTAAACTTCTGCATCAATAATGGTTACAAAAATCCATTGGTCAAACAAAATACATGTATTATGTGTACCTCCACAATTCACTTGCATTTGCCATTATTGTCTTTAGGAAATACTGAACAAGCAATTCACCAACATTATTGTTCTCACAACCTTGACTGCAATATTCTATTTCAAGAACGCCACAACAATGCAAAGCATGTTGGGTCTCAAGTGGCCTGATTAAAAAAGAAAAAAAAATTTGAAACAAACTTCACTCTCAAATGACTTGGCACTGCATTTTGAATGCACGTGAAGTGAAATGATGAACTGGGTCACCATTAAAACTATTTTTTGACACTTTTGGAAAATAGTCAAAATAGGCCAAGTTGGCTCAGGAATCAATCTGGGAAACCATTCAAACGACCTTGTGAAGCAATAAAAACTTGCAAGCACATAGTCATTTGACCCAAAAGTATAGTGCAAAAGACGGATCAAAGAAATGTATCACGAGGTGGAAAATATTAGACGTCAAAGTCGCCCAATTGAACCTTCCTGAAACAGCAACTGTTCTTAACCAACACAAGCTGACTCAACAGCTAATTTGTAATAATAGCAAATCAACCCCTCGCAAGTTGCCATCAGACACAGTGAAACATTAAGATACCCTAAGCACGTGTGCAAAAGGAATTGCTTTGAAACATCACCGATCAAAATTTATTGACAGTCGAAGTTGGTCATTCAGAAAGGCTGTCAGGATGCAACTGCAAAATAGAACAAACTACATTTGGTTTCGATCTACTAAAAATAGCAAATCAGATCATGAGGTTCTGCAAATTGACATTCGAGATCATGTTGATATGGGGAATATGGAACAACATTCATTCTAACATGATAGTGAACTGGTTGCATTAACCAAGCTCAAACAGGAAGCTACTTCACAAAACAAACAGTCTACAAACAGCAGAACAGTACAAAAACCTTCCAGTTTCACTTTTTGAAACGCTGTCAGAACTCATCATGGGAAGCTAAAATTTGACATGCCTGCTCACATATGTCTATTGAGTATGTATGCAAATGGGTTTTGCATGACAATCAACATGCTTTGAATTATAAGCCTCTAAAGTGGGTTAGTCGGGACTGATTCATTAGGTGCACTTCTGAAAGTGCAAAAGCAAAATTTTTGAAATAGGCATCTCAAATTTACAAAATTTGAGAGTTTCATCAAGTTCTATCCAAGGTTACCAACAATTTATTCTCTTTAGTGCAAATTTCCCTTGTTTCACAATTGTAGCGAGATATACATTCTAGCACAAGATCCGTACATTGCACTGCTATTGGAAAAGCAATAGCCTCTAAAAGGCCACTTTACTTAACCCTTTGATTAATAAGTCTCTTTGTAGTTTACAAATTATCTCCCAAAAACCATCCAAATTGACATGACCTAACCTTGAAATAAGAGAACTATCTAATCCATCCAAATACTCATATCACAGGTATTTATACCTCATATTGACCCCAAAATATTTGTTCCAATTCAAATCTAATTAATCAAGGGAGTTCAGGTTTTTTTCTTACCTGGTAATCTACCACCAATCTATACTGAAATTGTCTTCTGTGATTGTTGACTAAATATTGCACACTTTGCTCTGTGGGTTTAGTCCAATTTTCTCTTCAATACAATTAATTATGCCACAAAAAGGAAATTTAATCCTCGCATGACCTAGGCATTTATTTCGCCTAACTTCGCTCTAATATTATTTAATAATTGACATGCAAACCACTTGATGTGAATATTGTACTCTATAATGCACTTGATAGGGCAATAGTTATGTCAAGAGCTAATGAAGCTAGAAAAATCCAATAAAATCCACCTCAAACATTCCTTTCTTTTATTTGCATGTATCTTCTTCATAGAGTGCATGTTGGATGATGTTTACAAACTTCACTGGAACAAAAATAGTTAGGGAACATGTGCCAGTTCTAACAAGGTTTCCCACAACTATGTAAATCCTACTTTGTTTTAAAGGATAGCTTCTTGGAAAGAGACTTCTTCAAAAGACAAGTAGGTTATAAAATATGTGTGATGTCTAACAAGGTATTGGCAACTGGTTGAAGGACAACACCGCAAATAAAAAAACTTGAGATGAAAAATTGAAGTCAGTAAAAAGGTAAGTTGTGAGTATGTGGTCACAGACCGACAAAAGAGAGAACATGCAAAACAACAAAGACTAAGGCAAGAGATATTCAAGAATTTGAATAACCTGAAAACTTTTAAACTCAAGTCTGAACTCAAACACTTAGGCAACATTAGGATATTCATGTCTAATTTTTAATAAAATCGCATGACTAGGGTTTGCAAGTTTTTTATGCACATTTGGACAAATAAACATTTCATGCTTTGCTAACATGAATTTAGAATTTTCATATTTTTTATAATGTGTTTGTTGGGTTTGAATGACATGAATTGTATGCATTATTGATATTGATTTTTGTGTGAAGGCATAATATAATGATAGACTTGTACACACCATTAATTGTTTATATGGTTTATGTATCAAGGATCTAATGGAATGCAAAATTTGTGAAGTCTTATGGGTTTTGTGTAAAATTTATACAATTAATCTTCATCTAACTACTAGGGTTGTAAGTGTTTTTGCACATGTAGAAACATAAATATTTTAGGTTTTACTAATGTGAATTACATTTTTACATTTGTAAATTAATATTTTTTAATAAATTTCATATGTTTATGTGTTTATCAAGGTTGAATAACATTGAATTGTATGGATAATTGGCATTGAATTTTGTGTAAGGGTATAAAGGAATGTTAGGCTTGTACACATCATTAACTAATTATATGGCTTTTGTGTCAAGGTTCTGATGGAATGCTTGAGAGTTATAGAGTTTATGTAATTTTTCTTGAATAATATCCATCTAATTGCTATGGAGTGCCTATTGTTCTTGTGTATAAGGATCAATGAGATTGATTTCATAAAATGGCATGCCCGTCACTAATTATTATGCTATATTCTAGCACGCTTAAGCATTACGGTTGAGTTAAATTAATTATATGGTTACTATACATCAAATTGCAATGGCATGCTTAGTGTGCTTGTTCATACATCACTATTAAATGAAATTGAATTGTGTATGATTGCTATAATGGAATATGGCATATATGGGTGTCCATTATGGTTGAATGGTGAACATGGAATAATATACTACAAGTGTTGTGGTTTTTGTGAGAAGCTTGTATAATGGCCAATGTGTATCAAACTCCCATGTTATGCTTGGTAGGCTTATTTATGTGAAAATTTAAATGGCATTCACTATTGTGCATAATATTTATATGGATTTTTCATGAATACACACCATTGAATAAGGGCTTTCTCACCACCCAACCATATTGGCATCATGAAGCATCATGGGCTCTAGCCAAACCCTTAAGAAAGGAAAATATTAACAATAATCATAGCTTAAAATAAAACTAGATTATTGATTGATAGTCATAATAACTTAATAGTGTATTAGTGGGTATGCAACCCTTTCTTGGGTCTAGTTACCTCTAACAATTCTTTCATAGGTTTCCACCCACTCAGACAAACTCATTCACAATTTTTGCCATATTCATAATATTAGGCAATTATTCTAGACTCAAAGTGTCTAACATGTAATAAGGAAAACATCTAATAATCATTGAATTGAATTGCAATTTTTTATCACCAAAATCCATGATGGCAAGGTGAGAGCATATGACATAAGACTGATTCTAATGATAAGATATAAGAATACCATAAACATAATGCAAATAATATCCATAATAAAAAGTTAGATGGAATATCTAGATTAATATCAAATTAAAAAAAATCTAAGTCATCGAATTGACTTCATTTTCTGATCACCAAGATCTATAATAGCGAGGTGAGAGCATATTGTGAAAGTCTAATTCTGATGATATGATTTAAAAATTAAATAACATAATTCACACATAATAAAATAATACAACATCCACTTATTCAATGGGGTTAGAAATCTAAAATAATAATGAAGAGAATACATACTCTCCCAGTTATTCAGTGGTGAGTGAGTTTCCACTTATCTAGTGAGATTAGAAATCTAAATCATAATGAAGAGAATACACTCTTCCACTTATTCAAAGGTGAGTGAATTTTCACTTATTTATTGGGGTTAGAATTTTGAAATGATAATGAATAAATATATATTCTTCCACTTATTCAGTGGTGAGTGATATTTTACTTATTTAGTGGGATTAAAAATCTAGCATATAACAAAATGAGCATATATTCTTCCTTTCCACTTTTTGATCACCAAGATCCTCAACAAGGCAAGGTGAGAGCATATGCCATATAGGGTTTTTATATCTAACTCAATAAGCAACTAATGATTAGAAGAATCAACCCTTTTAGATCAGTGATGAAAAATAAATAAAAGTACATAATCAAAATTTTGAACACCCAGAATACTGAGAGGGGGGTTGAATCAATATTCTACTAAACCATTTAATTACTAACCATTCAATAATTAAAATATATTTAGCTATGACTGTAAATAAAAAAAATGAAAGGAATCATAACATCACATGACATGTGGACACTAGGATTTTATGTGGACAACCCAAAATGGGAAAAACCATAATGAGGATTAGCTCACAATATATTATAACTAGTCATAAGATATTACAGGGCACATTTCTAGGACACACTATCCTTGAAAGGCTCATAGCTTGAAAGGATTACAAAAAAGAAGTGGGGCTCACTGCCAAAAGATGAAATGATGGAATACACCTTCTATGTGTTGATTTTAGTTCCAATTAAGCTATAGAATTCAAAATCCTACACTGGTTTGTAGGTTCACAAAAAATGCATACAACTTCACACAATATCACATAGTCTCACATTAGTGCTTATTGTATATTGCATATTACACCCTCTACTCTACTCTAATCAATATAACAATATTTTATATATATGTGCAATTATATCTTCATACATCAATTAGGTTGGCCTAATTAGATGTACACATACTTAATTCAAATGTAGCTTGTCGACTACACTGAAAACTTATTTTCTTCAAAACCAAATGTGCAAGACATAAATTAAGTCATCTCAGACTTAATAAATACCTCTTTAAATCATCCATGAAGCATGCACCACTTAACTATGTCAATTAGAAGAAGATCCATACCATTTTGCACAAATACTGAGCATAATAATGTAAGCCAAACTTTTGTCATCTATATCTTCCATCTCATTCAACCAAAATCATTGAAAACTTGTCCAGAGATGCAATTAGTAGTCCTTAAAAACATATTAAAATCTCATGGAGCAATATTCCACTATGAGCAATTTTGGACCAAATTACTGGATCAAAATAATAGAAACACAATTTATTGGATGGATAGAAATTGTCTCCAACTAAATGTTGGCATCAATGACAACACACTGGAGGGCTTCTTCTTCATTCTTCCAACACAAAATAAAACTAAATATGAAAATATGCATCATTAGAACAAAAAGAATGTTGTTAGCACTTAATCCTCCATCATACCTTTAGAACAGAAAATATGATAATGGTTGTAATATATTACTCACTTTCTACTAAAATGTGCATAGGCCATAATCAAAATAAAAATAAATATGAAAATGTGCATCATTAGAATTGAAAGAACATGCATAATGAAGTATATTAAGAGAGAAAAGTGGTGTAGGAGATTATATTCAATTTTGAATAAGTAAATATAAAATAGAATATTATCTCAATATATGAATATTCAAAACTAGATTGAGGAACCTTCAAAGTGTTTTAAATTTATCCTTATATCTGAGGAATGGTGGTACAGTGACAATTAAATTTAGTTTCATACACTTCATGGTACACACACAACATTTATTTTTCTAGTTTTGTGCTAAATTCATCCTTTAGTCTCTTCCTTTCATAAGCACATCAATACTTATCTACGCCAATACAATATCCCCCTAATTCATTTAAATTGTAGCCTCTTATTTCTTTTTATCATTCAATCTCATCTTTTACTACTCCTTCATATTGTTACTAGATGCACTTTCTTGATAAGAGTTCCTTGAACTACGCTTTTTGTTTATGGGCATAAATATTATTTATTTTTAAGATTTCCCTATTTTTCCACATTGTTGAAACTCATAAACATAGATTATTAGAATTTTTTCACACCTTCTGATATAATTTGATTGGTTACTTGAGTTGTGGCATAGTTGGAAGATGAAACTAGTGTTCAATTAATTTATCCCAAGCTAGGTCACCTTATTCAGTAAGCCTAAGACTTATAATCCTTTTAATTGAGGCATGTTTCTTATACCAATAGGCATTCTCATGACTAATTTGATATTAAGATTGAGGTTCACATGCACAATAGAGGAAGTGTAAAAACTATAAATGCAACTTGTTCCCTGCAATTGATATCAAATGAAATTAGCACAAATATAGTTTAAAGAAAAGAATAAGGTTTTAAATCTAATTGAATGCCTTTAGCAAGCTAAATAGTTTAATCCATAAATTATACAACTATTAAAGTACTACCAATATACTTGAATCCTTACACCTATAACACACAAAATTAGGAAATTTCCTCATTTTGTGTATTAACAGTGTCAAAAATAGTATCACATCATTTTATTCTCTTTGGTTCATCTTTATATGTGCATATATTTGAATATATATACAAATTAGTGCTAATTATCACAAGACAATGGTTTACATAACTCATACAAGATCCTATCACACTAATCATTCTAAAGATATGATTGGGAAGCTATAAACCTAAATGAAATCATGAATAAATTTAAATAACATCTCCCATGTCCACATATAAAAGTATTAAATAGAAACCGTTATGAAATATGATAATAAAAAAAATGCTCGAAAAAGAAATAGAAAAATCTTTAATGCTTACTTGTACATCAAATCAAACATCTTGTTTACTAATTTTTGGGGCTTCTCATCAAATTTATATATTCAAGGGTAAAATTCACATACTCCACATATCATCATTGATATTACACACTAGAATTATGAAAAGAACTATTATTATTCCCTATCTTAATGCAATTTCATCTAATAGGGAACCATTTATCATCTCAAGCCTTGAAATCTCTCACAAACTCCTTTCAAACAAAATAATGCTATGCTTAAATTTATGAGCATACATGGAAACTTTGTAGCAACAGTTAACCTTTCATCCTGACTACAAATTCTACAAATCTGGAAGTCCTCTTCACAATTCAACTGGTTCTTTAGACAGATTCGCCACCTCTTTTATCGAGGAACAAACTTCAAGCAGCATGAAGTCCTTTTAAGATTAAATCACGTTTTGGTTCTTCTCTAGTAGTGGAGCCATTCACCAGTTCTCTAACACTTTTCTACAACAAAACCTCTTCTAGATCCAAAAATTTTCAACATCTAAACTTAAAGTTCAGATTCACCAAATGCTTGACTCTATGATACTACCATCTGCACTTGGGATTCCTCTTTTCTTTTAAATTTCTCAGAAGTTCTCCCCAATAGATTCACCATTTATATTGGTTTTTTTTCTTACTAGGCACAGATATCTCTAAAGGGATACTAAGTCTTATGCTCAAGGATATTCAAGGCTAGGAAGCCAACACAACGAGCAAAGATCTAAAGGCCTTTAATCCTACTCTTTAGGCTCTATGAAACCAAGGAGGGTGTTCCTTATTGTGTTCATATGATTTCCACTACCTCAAGAATACTTCTATACACAAATTTGTCCCTATTGAGTGCAATTAGATGTAATTTATCAGAGGCTCAGCCAACCTTAAACAAATGACCTCTAAATTACTAGGAACATTTAGTAACTTGGAGATTTCCATCTCATCATGAATAGAATATGAATTAAGTAGTGTTCTAACCATGAATCCTTAAATGGGTATTCTTTAATCATAATAAACTTGAGAATACTTAATGAATAAGCCAGTGCCTCATCAAATTGGGTAGGATTCAAGCATGAAACATCCATTCATACACAATACTATATCCTGATATGGATGAGCATTTTACAATTCATTACATCATAGAACTTCATTGTATCTAAATCATTAGTACTTATCTAATACTTATCCCATTATCACAAACTTAAAATTCTTCCTTAAGCATCTAATTAACTCATTGAGATAAAGAAAACAAAATAATCATACATTCCAAATAAACCATTGAAAGATAAATGAAATTATACTTGATACTTTCATTCATAGTCTATCATAACAACACTCAGGAGAGCACATACTTTAATTTTTTAGATTTCTTTCGATATCAATAATTACATAAGACCATTTAAGATTGTTTCATATATATACCCTACCCAAGACAATTAGTGTAAAATTCATTAGGAAATTTGCATTCTATATGTTCACTTTTCCCTACCCTGACCTTACAGGACTCAAAAATATGACCCTTGCAATGAGCCTTGAGATCTCTTTTATAGCATAAGAGAGCAACAAGCATCAGGCTCATTGCATTTAGATTTCACCAAAACTTCATTTTAAATATAGAATTTCATCTGCATTTCAAAAATCCCAGACAGTAGGATGTAATCCTTTACTACATGAGGGAATCAAAACTGTTACAACCCACGTAACCAGTCGATGTCACCATACCCATAAAAAATTGCTACTAGAGGCCTCATTGTCCACTTCCACGTTGAACCCCACGAGAACCATCGTCAAAATCACAACAAAAATTGAAAACCCAAAAACAAACCATCACCCAAATCCCGAAACAACACCACAGCCACGATAGAGATGGCCACTTCTTATTTTTGCTTTAGTGGGAGGCAAAACAACCACCTCAACTTCATCATCACACTTCTCAACACCAGTTCAACATTACACGGTGCCACCATGGTAATTGGAGAAACCGTGAGGACCTCTTAATTAACACCAGCCATTTCAATCAAAGTCATGAGGAAATAGCTCTAATCAGAGTCAATCTCTGCGTCACTACCACTAGAATTATCAAAGACATAATGGGTGAATTATTTCAAACCAAAGAGCCACGACCGTACCTCAACCTGGCCTTTGATCCTATCTTATACTCTGTAGGTTTCATATCCTTGTTAATCACTGTCACCTCCGACCTTTGAATTCAGCCCTTGAGCCAAGAGTTGCACCTGATGACCCTTGGGATGGGCTTCATACTTTCCATCTTCAGGATGAGAGAGCCTTGAAGATTATCTTTTTCATCTAGTGGGAAATCACCACCATATTTTTGAACATTACCTCTGGCTAATCTACGCATAGTCGATGGGGATGCAGTCAACATGCTCATTTTGTACCAAGACTCAAAACCTTCGTAGGAGAAACTACTCACCATAGAAGCACATAGCATTCCAGAATCTTAATTGCTATGGTAAAAATGAAAAACCATTATCCAAATTTATTTAGCAAATTGATGAAATGATCATCAGTGCTCCAATTGAAGCACGAGCGAATGAGTGATCATTCACTGACATCTATATCATCACCGTTAATTCCTAGGTGCATGGAAATCGATGTACAATCCATCATAATTTCTAGGAAGTAGCCATTCACACACATGGAAGTCAAGTTGATATCCTTCGAAGAGCTTTCACCATTAATGCTCGCCATTTGTAGAGCCTCATTAGCCATCACATGGTTGATTCTATATTTTGAATGTGAGTCATCGATGGACCAATGCGTTGGCTTATTGACTGACTCAAATTGAATCAAAAATATTTGAAAATTCAACACCATCGCATGGCAGATCCATCAGCCAATGATACCTCTCCCAATCAGAATACACATATACAATCCATGAGCCCCATCCAACCTCCTTATGTCATCAATTGAAACCATGTGTCGCTAGCGCATAGGCCGTGGAAGGAGTCAAATGAAACCATTTAATATTCTATGTGGTACACGTGCTACGTCTCAAATTAAGACTCAGAAGTACATCAAAGTCATCAATCCTCAGCAATGGGAGATCAAGCCAACCAAGGGAAATGGGTCCCACTTGAACAAAAGGATGTGTGGTGTAGTCATGCACATTGTGCAGCCAAACCAAAATTCATTATTTTAAAACTGCACGACATGCATGCAAGGGCTTGGATTTCATTGATTAAATCCAACAGTTCAGACTTCTGCATGTGCATATTGTTTGTTATGAGGAAGGGGCCCTGGGCTAGGTGATAGGAAATGGCCCCTCAAATAATTAAAGACTTAAGACATAAGTCTTTAAGCGATGAAATATTTTGGGCCAACCATAAAGTATAATAAATTTTGATAAATTTCTGATGACTGACAAGCCTAAACAATGGGGCTGATAAAGACAATGGAAACGATGCCATAAGTCATAACTAAGATGGTCGGTGACCTAGTACAACAGGTCAACATGAAAATATAACACAAGGGTTTGATAATTTTAAAAATTTGAACAAGGGTGACAAACCCCTACACCCTAGGCCAACAAGCACAAAGGTGACAAATCAATTTTTTTTTTGAAAGCTCTATCAGTTCCCATGCAAGACACCATAAAAAATTATCTTTAATAATCCACTTGCTAGAAGTTACCACTCAGCCCTTCCCTAATATGCTTCTTTTTTTTGGACAATGAGGCATAGATTTGGAACTTTCAGTTGATGCCAAGTGGAAAGGATGTTGTTATCCTAGCTTGTGAGCTGCCACTTCTTCTTTCAGGTTCTCATATATTTTAAAACTTTCAAATAGCCAACTCGATTTTATTAATAAGTGATTCCAATATTATTGCTTTACTAGTGAAGATATGTGAGTTTTTTTCTTTTTAAATTTGTCATATTATGATGGTAGGTGAATATTTCCACACTCCTCCCCACAATGATTTAGTATATATTCTAGGTCAACTCAAGAAAAGTGATGTAGCTATCAACGATAGAGGCCCAATCCATCCAATTTTCCTTAGGATAGTTTTCCAACATTCCATTACAACTTCGTAACCTAGGATAATGTGGTGTGTGGTTTCTTCATTGCTTGTGCATATTGCGTATTTGTGCTAACCAACAAAACCAATCCTATGTAATCATTCCCCTACTAAAATTCTTTGATGTAAAGTGGTTCAAGTAAAGCCCCTCACCTTTGGTAGCAAATTTTTTCCCCAACATGAGTATGTTGGGCACTCTTTTGTATTTTCTTCCATGCTTTTTATTTAATAACCTAATACAAAATATTCTCTTTATTTAGCCTCACACCATAAAATTTCATCATCCGTGTTTGTTAAGAATAAAATTCTTAATGATAATTCCTTACGTATACTACCAATCTGCATGGATCTAATAGGAATTCAATTGGTTTCCATTAAAAAGTTTGATGTTCATTAATGTTTCAAAATTATAAATGATCCCTCACCTTTGTACCATATCATTCCTCTAATAGACGTATTGCTTCTTGTATACCATTTATTTCTAGTTCAAACATTGGTTTGTGGCCATTTAAGGAATCAAACCAGAATAATACCTTGGATCTTGAGTTTATTGTCCATGTTGGATGATTAGTTATAATTTTCCTACAACTCATCATAAAATTCTATAATTACAAACCATGTGGTGGATTAGTCACAATCACAATGTGGTGTCATTAATTGTTGTCAAAGTATTTCTTTCTTAGTATTTGGCATCGTAATGCATATGGATTTTTGATCATCCTCCATGTCAGTTTTTCACCCTATGCCATATTCTATTTATGGATGTCTCTGATCACTGCACCACCAGTTTGTTTCCTTTTTCTAAATGTATCTTATGTGATTAGGGAGATTCTTCTTACATCGTTTGGTCCATACCATAGAAAGTGTCATTGTATTCTATTCATGTCCCTTTTGACTTTGTATATTATCCATACTCAAGGCAACATATAGATCAAAATTGTTGTTATGATATATTTTATCATTATTATTCTCCTCAAAAAACTTAGCCATTTGCCCCACCATGCCTCTTTTTTTTTTGCATTTTGATTTGATGTCGAACCAATGGGACTTTCTTGTGGTTCCTTCATATAGAGGAATAACAAGGTAAGTTCTTGGAAGCGATATGCACTATTTATCTCTATTAATAATTTATCTCAAGAATCTAGTGTACTCTTCCAACATTCTTTCTATTACCTCCATTTCTTAAAGTGGTGATGATCCATATAGGAGGGTGTCATCAACAAATAACTAATGTGTGAAAGGTGCTATATTTCTTTCTAATTGTTATTCCATTCCATTGGCCAATTGCATATTTTTAGGATATGCCCTTGTTGAGTGTATCTTTCATTATTATAAATAAGAAGGGAGATAAGGGATCCCCTTGTCTGATTTTCTTTGCTCCTTCAAAAAACTACATGGTGAACCATTGATAAAATTTGACTATCTTGTTGTTGAAATCTAAGCATAAACCCATTGTAACCATTTGTTATTGAACCCGATTTTTTTCATAATCTTCATAAGGAACCACCATCTAACTTTCTCATATGCTTTACTTATGTTAAGAATTTTAGGATCATTGATCTCAAGTTTGTATTGCCTCCTATATTATTACTATCCCATCAATGATTGAAGGTGAGGAAAATGGTTTGAAGGAAAAATCAATAAAAACATAAAAAAAAATGTATTGAAAATAGCCTTATACCTTTAATTCTCCTTCTCCATGGATTGAGCTCAAGTTTCCACCCAAGAACTTGTTTATTTTCTCTTAATTGATGATTTGTGAATTTCTCTTGATAATTACTTCAACATAATTTAGTTAGCTTGAATTGTTGTGAAAATGGGAAGGATAGGCTTCAATTTATAGATTTTTGGATGGAGAAATGCAGGGTCAAGATCTTTTTGTGAAATGGATGGTTGAGATTGAATGATATGGCAAAGGTTTATCCTTGTGACAATTCACAAGGTGGAGGCTTATTAATATGACATGTGGCATGGGTAAGAGAGCAAGGTGTGGTCACACCTGTGTGAGCACACATTGGGAAGAGAAATAAAATGACATGTGGAAGGCAAGGTGTGGGCACATCTTGGAAAGAACAAGATTGTGAAAAGTGGAAACAAATGAGGAAAGGTGTAAGATGAGTAGGCCTTGACCATATGACAAGTGGTGATAAATGACAAGTGTAGGGTGGCTCTTATGGGGAAAAAGATCTCACACATGTGTGAGAATCTAATGAGAGGAGAGGTCAAAGGATGAGTTGGATACTGATGGTGACTTGTGCATTCAATACTTGTCACATGTCTAGAAGTTTGGAGAAACAGGTACAATTAAAAATTGAAATGGTGGGAAAAGGGAAACCTTTCTCTTTTTCTTGTTTTATTAAAAAGAGAGGGGGGATGATGGTTGTGGATAGATTGATTACGATTTTGATGGATTTAGACAAGATATGCGATTGACTTACAACTTGAAAGGTGAGTAAAATTATCCTTGAGAAAATTTAAAGTGACCTTAGGGATAAAATGCAATGATTCAACTAATCTAATGATGAAAATGATTGTTCTAATGCAAAAACTACAAATCTAAAAAATAACAGAGGAAATAAGATTATAAAAATGGACTGTAGGACACTGTACATTTGTGACATGAATTTAGAGTTGAAAATGCTAGACTAAGTTGCACAAGGTGTGAGTGTCTTTAAGTAGGGGGAATTCAGATATAGTTTCATAATCATCGAGTGCCAAATCAAATATTTTTTTTACACTTGTCATACTATTAGATCATTATCCGATTCTGAAATAATTGAGTTTCTATGAGTTGTCAAGGTGTAAGTTTTTATTGGAACAATTAACAATGGATATTAAAGCTTCCCCCACTTCAAACCTAAAACCTACACATTCAATGAAAGATGAATGGTTGTGTCATTTAGGGGCTTGCCTTAGCCAAACTTCATGTTAGTGTTTCCACTTCCACAATAGAAATGTTAGTGATATAAAACCTATCATTTTGAGGGATTGGGCTAAATGATAAAAAAGAATGATGAACCAACAATAGAATATAACTCACCACCCTCCAATTGCTTCCTTGAAGGATTGAACCCATACAAATCTCCTCAATACTTGAATGTTTCTTGCTTGATTTTATTAGAGACCTACAAGGGCTAGTCTTCACGGATAATATGGTAACATAAACATGAACAAACTCACACACACTTTGACATAATTGCTTGTTAGATTTGAAATGATGCAATAACTAGGTATTTATAGGAAATTATTATAGTTTAAATACAAATTAAATCCCAATATTTAAAATTGGCCACTTGAAATTCAAATAATAAAAGACCACCTTTGAAATATTTGAATTTGGAGCCAAAATAGGGGACATAGATGCCCTAAGCATTAGTGTCTTGGGCCTATTTTTCATGAATTAAGGTGGCAAGGAAAAAATATTAAATGAATGCATTGGTTTTTCACTTGCAATTTATCAGTAATACTTAAATGGGCTATGAAATGCATAATTTAGGAAATTAGGTGTTCAATTAGGTTTAATAACTTAAGGGAGAGAAAAATAATGTGAAATTGTCAAGGGTGACAATTTATAATGCTACACAAATTAGGAAAAATGTTAATGATGATTAGGATAGGGATTAAGTTAGTCAATCATAGATGTATTAAATCAATCATGATTAGGGTATGGGTTGGGCTAACTAATCATAGATTGATTAACTTAACTAGGATTGGGAGATTTGGATGAATGTGCATAAATGTTAAATTAATTAAATAGTAAAATACTTAATTAATGTGTGTGAGACTATAGGATAATTAGTTAAATGTGAAGTTTAATTAATTGTAAGGTGGGATGGAATAATTAATTAAATAATATGATATTTAATTAATTATAAAAGAAAGTGAGATAATTAATTAAATAATAAAATAGTTAATAAATTATGGGCTAATTACAAAATAATTAATTAAATAGTGTAGTATTATTTAAATATAGGATAATGTGACATAATTAATTAAATAATAATATTTAATTAATTATAGGGATGATGCTCAAGATTAATTCGAAGGTGTGATGTCAGGATTAGGGTGTCTAAAGTGATATTTACACTTGGGACAAAATCACTTCATTCCATTGTTATGATTGTTGGAAGAATAATTTTAAGTTTGTTTGTTGTAACCTTCATTATAACCTTTTATATTGTGTTGCATAATGATATTGGTCCATAATCGATGAAGGAACTACACTCCTCTTTCTTTGGGATTAAAGCAATATTGGTGTTGTTCATATCCTTTAGGATTTTTCTAGATTTTCTTAGTTCTTCAACCACCTCACAAATGTCTTTCTTCATGAAGCTCCAACATGTTTATTAATATAACACCAGAAAATTATGAGGTCCTAGAGTTTTGTTTGAATGTAGTTGGAATAGAGCATCTTTTTCATCATCGTCTTCAACAGGTGCCATCAGGATATCATTTTTTCTATCATGTATCTTGGTCGGTATATAATTTATGAAGTTGTCTTGGAGAGGTTCAAATTCTTCTTGTCCTGTTAGTAAATTATGAAAGTATAAAATGTCTTCATTTTGTATTTCTTTTATATCTGTTAATATATTTCCTTCATTTTTATTTATCTATGATATCTTTTTAAATAATATGGAAACTTTTTGTGTTCATGTCACCTTCAACTAGCCACATTTCTCTAGATTTAGATCACTAGTATCATTATTCTCTTACTAGAATTTCATTGTATTCCATTAGTAAGGCTTTTTCTTAGACATAGTCTTCTTGAAATATCCCATTTTTTATGACTTTATGGTTCAATTCTTCCAACTCACCTTTTATTATTTCCTCCTCCTGAAAAATGTTTTCGAAAGTTTTTAAATATTCATAGCTTTAGTTTTCCTTTGATGAATTACAATTTTTTGGTGAATACAATTTTTTTTAGCCTTCCATGACTATGAGTTCTATCCACCAATTTTTGAGTAGCTCACAAATTTCCCCCTAACATAGCCACAATTTTTCAAAGTGGAATTGACTCCATGGTTTTTGACATTTCTTCGACTGCCAGTTCTAAAGACATGGGAAATAGCCCAAAAAAGATACATGACAAATGTTAGAAATGGAAACAATGGATGAGTGAATCCAATGAGGCATGAGAAGGAAGTGGTCCAATATTTTTATAATATTTGTAAATTCCTTTTACCTGTTATTCCAAGTAAATGTTCCATTGGTTGGTATTATATTAACTAGACCTATTCTTATTGCAAGTTTTTGGATTCAACTATGTAATCTTTTCAATCGACATTTCAGAGCACACTCAATGATCCATAATCAGGAAGAGGATTTTTTTATAAGTCTTCTTGGGACTGTGATACCCTTATAATCCCCCTAGTTTTTAGATATATCCAAAATAACATTGATGTCACTGTCAGTGAAAACATCCTTTTTTCTGATATTATTTAATTCATTTTCGATATTATTCCATAATATTATTTTCTTTGCTAGCTATGCAGGTTTGTATATATTAAAAATAAAGAGCTAAACATATGTACCAGTTAGCGAGTTCTCGATTATTATTTGTTCCAATTATATTGATTGATACTCTTTTGGTTTTCCATATTATTTCTAGTCCTCTTGAGGAACCTAATCCTTCTATGAAACGACCAAACCATATTTTGCAAATTTTAAGGAATATCTTTGCTTCCCTTTAATTTAGCATTTTTTTTGGAGTAACACACAATCAATCAAATGATGGTTTAATTGATGCTTGATCATGCACCTTTTGTTAGGGGAATTAATGCCTCTAAAATTCTAGCTGAGGATCCTCATTTTTTTCCAAGGGAGGTGATTCCTCCCTTGGACCTAAGCATGTAGCTCTTAATGGATTTTTGTCTCACACTTAGCTTCCTCTTCCTTTCTTGTGGCCTTTTTTCTTGCTCCCTTCATTCAATATTTTGGCAGCCATTTGACTAAAATGCATCTTGGGTCCATCATGTCAATTTCATCTATTAAATCCTCTTCCTATATTTGTGATCCTTCTTATTTTAGTATTTTATTGGCCTATCTCTTGTTTATAAAGATTTATCGTCCATTAGGATACTTGATTTTTTGTTTCAAGCCCACTATCCAATACCTTAGTAGATTTTATTTTATTGTTTGAATCTCCTTGATTGGCTAATTGTGCATTATTTTTTCTTTCAGTCCCTTCCCTTTATTTATCTATTGTTGAGATATTTTTGGTATTCATTCTATTTTCAAAATGGGGTGTGGGTAGTGACATGAAATTTCATTGTCTTTGGCTCTTTCACATTCTGTAATAAAATTTAGGAGCTTCAGTTATGATTTTTTGATCCCAATTGCCAATGAACATGATAAGTTTGATTCTTTTTAGGATCTCTTTTATTGCAATAATTTTGATTTTGCCATAAATTAGGGTTTCTCTATTTCGTAAATCCACATCATTTTTTCTTCCAAGCTTATCTCCAATTCTTGTTAGGCATTCACCATACTAGTATTCAAAGGGTAATTTGTAAAGCCTCAACTATACAAGTTTGTTTGCAAGATTCATGTTCAATGAGTTGAATTTTGATTCTCATATCTCTAGATATAGTTGTACCTCATCTTTCTCCCATGCATATTTGTCATTTATTCACTCTCTTTCATTCTTTATTTTGAACATCACCACAAAAAAGTTTTTGGGGAGAAAGTTAAGAATGGGAAAAATTGGCTAATGTTCGTTGATCCATTTGTGTATCTCAAATTTGGAAGGTTTGATTCCAATAAATTTTCCAATGATCACCTTCTTAAAATCCCTAGCATTGCCTTTGATAAATTTTAGTTAAGTTGATCAAAAATTCCTCTTGTGTTTTCTCCTCCTACACCCTTTTCTTTTGCCCTACACTTCGCTTTTGATATGCTCTCCCTTGCGACTAATTTTTTGTGTCATTTTTACTTCAAAATTTATAATATTATTTAAATAATTTTTATTCAATAAAATAAGTATATTTGATATACTAATTTTTGTTCATATTTAAAATATATTTAGAAAAATCATGAAAAAATGCATTGATAGATTAAGAGATTTCAAGTAATAATTGATTTGAATGTGCAATTAAATTAAAATTTTAATTATTTTTATTTTGAAAATTTAGTTTTTATTAAGATTAAAAAAAAACCTTTAAAGAAATTATTAAAATAAAAGTATACATTAAGAAATTATTGGGTGGAATGATGTAGTGATGAGATTCGTCTACAATCCACCATGTCAATTTGCTCAAGTTCAGATTCCCCTAATCACATTGCATATGACATTGGGAGGAGAAGTGTTTCATTGAGTAACATTTCCTACATCTAAATGCAATTTCTTCATAGTTAATAGGTTGGCTCTTACATCTATTTCCCACCTTCAGCGAAATATTAGTAGGGAGGCCATTGGCTAAATCCATTTCAACACAGGTTCGAGCACACATAGAATTTTGATAGTTGATGATATTTTATTGATTAGCATATTCATTATTTTGGATTAAATTAATTAGTATTTACTCTAGTGCTTAATGTAAACTTAGGAAAAGATCATCTAGTTTTGATTGTGAGTGTTATTGCATTAATTATGTATTTCAATCAGTCTGTGCTTTATTCTTTGTTTTGCACACAAGATAAAAACACTTAATTGATTCATGCATTTTGTTTTTTCACTCCTCTCTCAATCAGAACTCTATTAATCAAGGTCTCATGTTGAGTTTTCCTAAGTCTACATAAGGATATTTAATTCTTCATTATATTGATTCAATAATCAATAATCATTATTGTTTCACATATTTTTTTGTGTAATTTCTCATTCATGTGTGAAAATTTTCTCTTTAGAATATCATCTAGGGCTTGTGGGATCTTGATCATGGATTCTTTCATGGTATCGAAGCTCTAGATCTAAAGATCCTTGTTCACTCTTTTGAGGAATTTTATTAGATCAAGATCGTGGTTTTTGGAGGCATAGAAAATTTATAGAGGCTGTTGAATTTTGTGAAGTGTGTCCACAAGCCTATGACTTGAAGCTCTCACCCATGCCCTCTAAATAATAATCTTCAATAAACTATCTTGTTGCATATTCCTTTGTGCAGTACAGTTTTGGAAGCATCGACTTGAGTTTGGAGTCCCACAAGGGTAGTCTTTGTGCAGGTCTGATCAGTTGTTTGCAAGCTATGAATCATGCATTTCAATAATGAAGACACAAACTAGGAAGATTTTCCTATGACACTAAGGTCGTGGATTTATGTCTTTGTGATGGAGACTTGATTAAAGGGAAACACTTAGTCACACAGGTCATGGTTCATTTGAATGACCTAATTCATGCTTCCTACCACATGAATTATTGTTGCACACATCAAGGATGGCATGATTTTGTTTTTTTGTGTAGGCAGGAATTCGATTTGAAGCTCAAGAGGCAACATTTGGGTTGTGATATGTATAGTGAGGGCGTGCTTTCCATTTCCATAGCCTAGCATGGTTGGAGGAGGTGTGATTTGTCATCGAGGATCATAATTTTCTCTAAGTTGTGATTTGATTTGATTCGCTATTTGGAGGCATGATTCACTTGTTTGAAGCCAACAACATTCATCAAAGTTGCGCTTGAACCTATAGTCTCATTTTCATGGTGTGACAAACATCCTTTCAGACACAATTTGTTGTATAGGTTTATCTCTCAATACCCGATTAATGCAAGTGACTTGCATTTGGATGAAGAGACATCAAGAGATCTTTTATTTACAACTTCAACAACTTTGATTCATTGAAAACAACAAGAGATCATGGATTAAAATCATGTAACTAGATTCTCACTCCCTCAAACTTTCTCAAGTGGAAAACCCAAATGGAGATCATTCTGAAGAAGTTGGGGTTGTATCAAGTCACCATGGGTACAAAGCTTGAACTAGGTGCTACTGTAGAAAAGAGGAAATGGTTCAACATATGTGATGATTCTTTTGGTACTCTTTGTATGTCTATCTCTCTTGATCTATTATTTCACATCTAGTCTTGTAACACTCCATAGGAAATTTTGGCCCATCTTGAGCTCTTGTTTGGTAAGAAAGAAACACTTAGGAGTTATCAGTTATAGAATAAGAAGATATTTCTTAATCATTTTTATTTTGATAGTATCCAAGACCTCTTTACAAAAATTAAGTCTTTAAGGCTTCAGTTAAAGTAGTGTGGTATTGAAAAGAAAGATGAACAATTGATTCTTTATCTACTTGCCAAGCTTGGTCCTGATTATTCTATCTTTGTTTCTACATTTTATGCTACTAGAGATGCTATGGGCTCCAAATTTACAATTCCCTCTCTTGGTGACTTTGCCACATCACTCATGCGAGAACAATCAAAGTTAATCCATATGGGTACACTGAAATCTTCAAAAGCATCTGCTCTTCTTGTTTCTCAAATTTTGAAAGACATGAAGGCCTCTACTAGCAAAGGTAAGAAATAGAAACCAAAGACCATAGAGGATGAGAAGGATTCTATTTCACATAACACCTTTGATTCACCTTTTCCTAAGGTGGAATCATCGAAGAAAGAAAGACCCAAGTGTGCTTATTGTAATAAGGAGGGACATAACGAGTCTAAATGTTATGAGAAAAGATAGATGGATATGCAGAACAAGTTTATGATTTGACAGCTCTTCTTATGAAGAAAAATATTCATCTTCTTTATTCATCTACATTAGGCGAGTATTCTTCTTCACAATCATTCCAAATATATAGATAGACCAAACACAAAGGTCATGCATTATGTGCAAACACCAGTTCACATTCTTCTAGATAGCTACTAGATTCAGATGCTTCACACCATATGGCATCTTCTCAGGAAATGTTCTCATCTTTTGAGACTACATCCTCACCACACATATTAATGGGTAATAACACTTATACGAGTGTATGTGGGAAAGGTTTTATCGACACTGATGATGGTACATTCGATGATGTACTATGTGTACCATATTTATTCACTAACCTTCTCTCCATCTATCAGGTTTCTCACGGTTGGAAAGGGAAGACAATTAAGTTCACACCTAATTCAATGCACATCAAAGATAGTTAGATTGGTAAAATTGTTGCAATAGGGAGAGTTGATCATTCTTCTTGATTGTATGCATTCTCACACTTTGGTCCTCCATCTCCACTATCTGAGTATCACTCTCTTTCTTCAAGAGAGCATGATGTATCTGAGGTGAAGTTTGGTCATTTGAGCTTATGTGTTCTTCCATCTATTCATAAGACCAGTGTTGAGACTTCTACGCCTCTACCTCTTGTTGAGATCACATTTGCTTAGCAAGATCCCTCTTCAGCTTTGACTGACATTGTATCTCCATTCATTGAGCCATCCAGTGCTATTGTTGAGGACATATCAAAGGATATTCATTTCCTCTCAGATGACAAATTCAACACATTTATTATCCCATCTTCTTTAGAGATTCCATATCAAGATCATCTTGAGTTGTCTGATGTTGATACATTTTACTCAACATTGTACCATTCAGACACTCATGTTTCAGTTCAATTCTCCATTGACCATCATCCAAGACTTCCATTTTCACCTTACATTTAGGGGTTTCCTCATCATTGACCATTGCATTTGTTTCTTTCTCAGGGGAGACACATTGGTTTGATCATCGACATAGGGGTTCTCTCATTCTAGGGAGGATTTAGAGTCTCCACTCTCTCTTATAGGGGGTATCTAATTGTATATCTGCATATGTTCTTGAGAGAGTCTCTTGAGACATTCCATTTGTAATTTCTTTCTATTTCTCATTTGGAGAGGAGTTTTGTTCCCACAAGGTTTTCTCCTTTACTCCATTTGTAATAAAATTTCATGTTGTTCATGGGTACCTCATAAGGCCTTATGTCGAGACCCATTCTACATTCACCATTACATTCTTTTTCTTCATCATTTTTTTACTTCTCCTTAGTTGTCATTCTAGGGTGGGGGGTTGGAGTAAATTAATTGATATTTACTCTAGTGCTTAATGAAAACTTAGGAAAGGATCATCTAGTTCTAATTGCAAGTGATTGCATTAATTATGCATTTCAATCAGACATGTTCTTTATTATTTGTGTTGCACACAAGATAAAGACACTTAACTGATTCATGCATTCTATTATCTCACTCCTCTCTTAGTCAAAACTCCATCAATCAGTCTCATGTTGAGTTCGCCTGAGTCTACATAAGGATATTTAGTCTTTCATTGTATTCATTCAGTAATCGATTCAATAATCAATAATCATTATTGTTTCAAATATTTTGTTGTGTAATTTCTCATTCGTGTGTGATAGGTTTCTCTTCATAATATCATCCAGGGCTTGTGGGATCTCAATCATGGATTCTTTCACATTATTCGAATAAATGATAAATCTTTGAAAGGGTTGACACATGTGTCTTATTTTATTTACATTTATGTTATGAATTTAGCACATGTTCTCATTGCCTACTTTTCTAAAACTAGTGTCATGAATATAGTATAAACCTAGTAATATTTCTTCTCATTATTTATTATCTGATGCTTTCTCCTCTATTATTTAAATGAAATATAAATATCCTTATCTCACATTCCATGCTCATAATTTTCTTCTAGCATAAATAAACCTACATTTTTTTCATAAATAATTCTTAATCAGAGGATGAAATAGGTGGTGGTGGAGAGGTGTGAGGATGATTTTATGTGTCATAGACCTTAGGTGAGATGGGATCCTTAGGTTAGCTGAGATGAATTTTTGAATTTATGTTGACCTTGGGTGAACTTGGTATGGGTATTAATGGTTTATATTCCAAGTGGGATTTTTATTGTGGATGTTGTATGACTAGTGGACTAGTTTTTGAACCTCATTAGGAATGAAAGTTGACACTTTAGGTGGTACAAACCCTTGATTTAAGGGTTTAACTCTAATAGCTAGGGGTTATTTCTGCATTGCTACATCTTCATTTTTCTCCTCTTTGAAAACCTCTAATACAAACTCTTTATTGTTCATTCCATCCTCATCTTCTTTCCTTATGTCTTTTTATTCACTTAGTCGTACCTCCAATTTTTCTAGTTTATCCAATCGCTTGTTTATATTTTCGATCATCCTCCATGTCTTGTTTTCTTCATACCATCTCCATGCTTCCCAAATCACATGCCTCTTCCTTATGACTATAAACATATTGTTTTTTGTTGCAATCTCACTTCAATGTACAATTTCCATCACACTCAATTTGAAAAATAAATTAATTCACAAGATCAAGCTCTCTCATTTCTTAAGACTCCTCACACACCTACAATAACCCTCACAAGCTTCTTCTCTATTGCCCTCTCTCTTTCACTCTACCCACTGATTCTGGTATAAGCTACCTCATGTTCAATGATCTTCTTATGCACTCAAAATCTAAGGCTCTAATACCACTTGATGTAGACAAAAACACAATCTCAGCTCAAACAATAATTAAACCAAAATTGATCATAACTTGTGCCAATTTTTAATCGATTTACAACTGCATGATTACAAAAATCAATTCAAACAACAAACAAATATCTTTATTTCAGCTTCAAGATAAATAAGAATTATAAATTTTAGGGCAACTACTTTGACTCCCTCCTCTATCCAACTTTGCATCTTCCTACTTTCCACACTTCATTCACCTCTCCTTTATAGTGTCAGTCTTCTACCACACATTCTTACCTCCTTGCCATCCCTTTCTCTCTATGCTTTCAATCTATGATGATTCTCCTTTTAATATGCTCGATATGTCTTTGACCCTTGTAAACCTACATTTAAATTTTAATAACTCTTCCTTACCTCAACATTGATACTTCTCCCAGAGGTGCAAATTTTTTTCCCTATACATTTTATTTAATTAACATCTATGGCTCCTTCATATGTTGACCCCTGTGGCTTAGGTTTCTGCATACCACACGATACTATTCGTTTTCCCATCCTTAAACTTCTATCAATTTCTTTAAGACAACCTTTTATGGCATTTCAATTTCTCAAATCTTCCTTTGAATGGTTCAACCTTTATCTCTATTTTCATCTTTGCTCAACCTCTTCCTGATTGTCTTACACAACACTCCTCTCTCTACTTTATCTTGAAATTATATGGAAGAATTCCCTTACATTTGCGACCAACTATTTATCAGTATTGTCTTATACACTACACCCCATCCAACATCTCATGACTTGCACTATATCTTCAACAACTTGGTGTTGATCCCAGGCTATGTTATGTGGCCTAAGGGTCTTTTATTGTTGCAAGAGAATCTCTCATTCCCACATCCTCCTATTTGCATTAGTTTTGGTAAAAAAATATCCTTCCTTTAGTCCTATTTTGTGCTTCCTCTATTATGTCTTATGCACTAGCTATCAAATTCTCTCTTCTTGGAGTGTAGCCTATCCCTTTCTCAATGTTCTGTAGTTCTTCCTTTAAAATCTTCAACTCATGCATACTCTCTTTATTTTTCCTTCAATTTGTCTTCAAAATACATAACACCTCCTCCCACAATTGGCCTATGCTGAACAATTTTTGGTTTCTTGGTAATCTACCTTCAAACCAGAGCCATGGCATGGGTCTCTCCTCACCTAGGTGTGCCTCTTCCACTCACTAATTTTAATTTTATTATCCCTAGTGATGCCTCTTCACATTTATTTTTGCAAGTTCTTCAACTTCTCTTGTTTTTCAATCTTCCAAGCTCTTTAACCATATCCTTTCCAACTTTCACATCCTCATAATATTTTAATAATGATTTGCATAACTTTATGCAAATCAAATTACCATTTAACCACATGGGAAACTATTTAATGTGAAAAACATACATATGCGAGCTCATGAAGATACACATAATGAGCATTCAAAATTATGATGTTTTACCAAACCAAATGAAATTGCCCACGATGGAAAGAAAAACAAAACCAAAGAAAAACCAAACCGGAAATTTGTTTTGGTCGATGTGGGATTTCCTATGGACTCGGATGCTCCTAAATCACATATAAGAGGAGAGAATAAAATCCCTCTAGCATTGTGGGGAGAACTAGGAAATCTCTCATTCCCATGAGGGGATTCATAAGCAAGGTCACTGTGAGCTCTCTAGGTTTAGGTCTCAGTCTAGGAATGACCCTAGTCATAGGAGCTTAGCACTTTTGAGTGTTTGCATGTAAGTGGTGGAATTTATTTGTTGCCATCATGGTGAAAGAATATTTTTTGTATTTAACAATTCAACTTGATGAAAGATGTTTGGTTGATTAAGTTAGTAGCAATGGTAATTGAACTTAAAAAAACTTATAGTGTTTGAGGGGTAGATTTTACATTCACAAATCAAGTAATCACTTTTATATTATCCCAATATTATGATGCCAACATAACAATAGTTGGTGTTTAAGAAAACAAGCCACAATGTAATGCCTTCGGTGTTTGTACCTTGTATGTTTATTGATTTTTCTTTAGTTCCACTCCTCTTATGAGTGATGATGATTTTTATTACCAATATTATATTTTCTCAATGAGGTTTTGTATTGTCGTTTAGACTTTCAAATATTTATTATGGTATGTATGAGTATTCCTTTATAATTTTGAATTAGTACAATGTTTAAGCTTCATTGTTTCCATTATTTATGATATACGTGTGGTTATTATATCTAGTTCTACATTGTGGATTATTATTAGTTTTAACTTCTTGATATATAGGTCATGCTAGTCATAGATGATTTTTAATTATATGTGGAGATTTATTATTATTTTATTTAGATACTATACTATGTTGAGTGCTTTGTGCATTACTTAAGCTATTCTTATATGGGGCAAGTACAATTTTTTCACAATTATGGTTAAATTGGAGGCGGACGCATTAGGTAAAACACATATTTATAACATCCATCTCACTTGATTCAAGTGCAAGATAAGTCTTGTATTAAGAAAATTGGATCTAGATCAATGGTGATTCTAAAATCCATATGTTTAAACCATAAAATGAATATATCATTTGTGTGTGGTTATTTCATCTCATTGCATTGCATTTATATTATTTTGAGTTATGTGTTAATCATGTTTATGAAATATTTAATATGATTTAATTCAAAGAGATAATATTTATGCCTTGATAGAAAAACCTAGATCTATTGAAACATTTTATTACTTGTGCAAGAGAATTAAAGTGTTTCTCTTGGAAATAAAATATTTTTAAATAAGAAAATAAAATTTGTCTTACAGTTAATATTTAAATTATTTACATAATCAATTTATATATTGATGATTCTAAATGTTTGAAAGCAATAATAAATGTGTTGAAAGAAAAATATTTTGAAATATCTAATTATGAAAAGGCTTCATTTGAAAATGGCTAGTCTCAAATGTAAAAAGGAAGGAAATGTGAGAAAAGGGCTTAGGGAATTATGAAAAGGCTTCATTTGAAAATGGCTAGTCTCAAATGTAAAAAGGAAGGAAATGTGAGAAAAGGGCTTAGGGAATAATGAAAAGGAAAATAATATGCATTTTCATTCACATGTTAGTTTTCTTTGAAAAAACCCTCTCTCTTTTTTGAAAAATACTTTTTGTAAATTAGAAATTTTGGATTTGGAATTGGTTTGGAGTGGGTTAGCTTGGATTCCAAATTGTAAGTGTAAATGTGTTGTATGTATGAGTCGAACATTATGTGGTTTTATGTTCTTACATGTAGTTGACATTGTATTAGTATCTACTTGGAATATCTTTAAGATCATATTACTGTATATGGATTGAATTGGAAACATAAGCTCAATCACTAATTTTGATTTAAAATAGAGGTCAAAGATCTCATCCTAGATGTGTGGATGAAGTGTTTCTATGTTCAAATGGTGTGTGAACTATTGAAATTCTAAGTTATTAAATTGATTACTCACAAGCATTAGGGAATCAAATGAGACATTGTATATTTATATTATATTGTGTATGATGTCGGTGGTTCTTATTTTCATGTCTATTGATTGCTCCTATGAAGCCAACAATTGACTTTAGTTGTAAAGTTAAAAAAAATGTGTTATTCAAATAGAATATAGAAGGTCACACCCAACAATCACACAAAATACGATATATTTTATTCACAACTAACTAGAAAGACCATGCTAAAATACTTAATAAAAAGCATTACATTATTTTCTCTTACCCAAATGTGTTTAAATTACCTTAAAACAAACTTGTTTAGAATTCTAAATATATCTAATCTAAGTTTAATTAAATACTCATCCATTGTGAGAAACATATAAAAGATTTCTTACTAAAATGTTAGATCTAATTATCCATTAGAGTAATGTACCGAATTTATACAATATTTTTTATTTAAAATTTAATTATAGAGGTGATCCAAACAAAGAAAATTCAAAGGCTAGTTATGGAAGCAATTGTGAAATTGTTTGCCTTAGAGTTTTAGAGAAATTATGAAATAGAATTGAAGTCTGGATGTAGCTAGACTAAAAAGGGTTTGAAGTAAATTATTTTCAGCTGCCATTTATTTATTGTGTTCTTTAATATTGATATTTATTTAAATTGAACAGTTATAAATTAATTTCCAAATGAATGGAGCCAGCGCAATGACAATGAGAGTTACCGTTGTTTGTAAGATAATTTTAAAAAGAAAAAACCAAAACGCAAAACCAGTAAAAGCAACGGCACTCAAATTTGAAACCAAAAAAGCAGCGTTAAATTTGATTTCTCCTTCATGTTTTCTATGCTGAGGAATTAGGAATTAGTAACATCAGAAGGCCCTTCACAGCAGAGCTTGATCTGAACCAGGTATGTGCTTCATGCATACTAAACCCTAACCCTTGGTTTTTTATTGTATAATTCCAAGATTTCTGACTTCTCTTGGGGTTTTATAGGTTGTAGGATTACATATGGAATTGTTGAATTCGTTGAAGATTGTTGTGGCTACGGCCGGACTTGTATTTCTTCTCTCTAAGGGACCGAAAGAATTCGTTGAAGATTGTTGTGGATGTATGATGAATGGCTAGGCTGTCTAAACATGCAAAGGAGTAGTTAAAGGGAGCTGGTTGTGATCAATAAGGAATAAGGTATGTCAGTCAGTCTTCTTTGTTTTAAAGTTATGCTCTATCAATTTAAATTATTCTTTCCTCTGTTAAATTATTCTTTTCTCTACTAACCTTTTTGTCATTAAATCAGACCTTAACCCATGCTCCCTAAAGCTATAGAATCATGAGCATTAAAGTTATTAAAATATTTATAAAACTAATAACAGAGCATTACAATTCTCCAAAGATTTTAAATATAGGTTTCAACTGCATTTCCATAACTGGTGAAATCATTTTGAATCTGGTAACATAAGAAATACAATAGCCAACAGGCCAGATCGACAGTGAATGTATGGCATATGAATATGAGATATGTAGGGGCCAAGCAATGCCATGATTTTGCTTGGGTTTCTCCTGGGCATTCTGCTCGTACAAATGAAGAAGAGCAGCTGCAGAGAGTGCTGCCAGAGAAAGAGGCAGAGCAGAAGAATTGATAGCTGATGGAGGGTGGATTCTTCTTTTAGGTAATTATTTTTTACATATTCTTCTTATGATAATATTGAAAAAAATAATTAAAAAAAAATGTTCTACCCTAATTTATGTAGTTTTAGCATTATATCTTTATCAATTCTTTCAGGTAACTCTTTGTTACAGGAAGAGGTAGAGGTAGGACAGAGGAAGAGGGAGAGAGGAAGAGGCAGAGCAGAGGAATTGCTAGCTGATGGAGTGTGGATTCTTCTCCCAGGTAATTCTTTGTTACATATTCTCTTTATTAAGTTGATAATATTGAAAAAGATAATTAAAAAACAAAGTGCTTACCCTAATTTATTTGGCTTTAGCATTATTATCTTTTTCTTTTCAGTTTTCTATTCCAGTAGTTCTTTATATCATTATCAATTCTTTCAGGTAACTGGGCTGCAATGACAGACCATCGGCATGAAAAACAGATCTTAGATTTTATATAATTGTTACCATACCAAAGATTCAATCAATAATATTGGACTATTTCCAATTTGCTAAGACTATAGCTACCTCATAACTGCTTCCAAAAGTATTAGAGGCTACAAATTATATCTTCTTCTTCAGAGAACTCTCCATGTTTTACATTGGGCCTCAAGTAATTAAGCGATCTAAGTCTGCAACTGTTTCCACACCTTTTCAAGCCTGAGTCACTGAGCATAGATATCACTACAACAAACCCTCCAAAACATTCTTTACTTTATGAAGCGAAAACTGATAGAAGCAGAAAATTGTAGATGCTTTTGTCTTCAATATAGACCTAACATACTGAAAATAATACAGTTACACTCAACACCATTAAACTGTAGATCTCAATTTTATTTAGTGCAAGAAATCGAAATCCTGACATAATAGAGATACTGACTAATCAAAATAGATGAGTAGGAGACCAACAGTGTGACAAACATAAGATTTCAGAAAAAAAACCCTAAGATCTACTTTACATGATATGAAAACTTAGATCTGATACACGACATTAAGAAACCTAACTACTTGATCAAATACTTAAATCGTATGTTGGAAAATCTATCATACCATCCTTAAACACCTGAATTTCAACCTAACATACTGATGATAATTATCAATTTCACATTTCATAAAATGCACAAGGTAAACAAAACTATTGAAACCTAAACAACTGGTATATTGTTTGTTATTTAGGGCATCCAAAACCCTAAATAACAAACAAAGTTAAAACCCCTGGGAATCAATCTTAGAAAGCAACAAAATTACGTTCTGCCTGATTTGATTTCTTGTATATACTGCACTATGTACCACTTTTCTGACGCAGAGCAATCCAATTGCATCCAGTGCCATGCTGCTCTATACAAGCCGTGAGTTTAGAGTCTTCTTTAGGAGACCATGGCCAACTAAATAACATTCTGCCTAATTTGATTTCTTGTTATAGAATATGTAGGATACACTTCTATCCAACTCAATGAATAAGGAAGGCGGGCAGTCAATAGGCCAACTCTATTTTCAAGCTAGAACGTGAGTTTTTCTCTATGACAATGTTCTTCAAGCAATCTGCGAGCCCTTGCTGTTGAACAAAATGTCATCTCTGTGGCAATGTCTTTCTTTTGGACTCTACTGCCTGTAAATATCCTTAACTTAGGCATGTATTCGTCCTGAGTGATTATCCAAAGCAATGGCATTGACTAATAGAGCATGGAAGGAGCAAAAATTTAAACTAGGAGTTCATAAGAAGGGGATCAAACCATAACAACTACAAGAGTTGAGTTACAAGTGGTGTCTTGTTATACAATCCAGAGATATTTGTCCTGACTACTGATAATATATGCACAAGGCACATACAAGGTGGTTCTGACTACTCATCCCTTATTCCTAAACAGTGGGTAAGAAGCTACAGAGAACCTTAATCAGCACTAAATCAATTTCCACAAAGCTTGTCAAAGGTGCAAAGATACTGACTGATATGATTTTAGGTAAAATAAGATGATCAATCCTGGAATTCTTGACAGTGAAAATATGATAAATGAGATAAGTTGATTGCTTTTTAAGGTGGGACAAATGATCCAAGTGGATAATTCAAACACTAAGACCATTCTAATGTTAGATCATGCTTCATGGTCTGTGGATAGGACACTAACCTATATTTTTGACAATGTGTTTGAATCCTAACTGGGATACTTAAGTGCCCTGTTTGGCTGCTGGTAAACTCTCATGCTTCAAATTGTATACCTGTATTCACTGTGGTGTAAATTGTTATCAAATTAATCCACATCTCAGACCTGCAGCTCTCTATTTTGTTAAAAAATCTAACTGTGGAATTCAGCAACAGTTTGTTTGATCTGAGCACATCTATCATTAATTAAGAGTATTTCCAGATCGGTGGTACTTATTGTCATAAGCTAGGGTTTAACAGTAACAATTTGGGTTTGATATTTAAATTTCAATGTTGTGAGTAAAACCCCAGGGTCATAACACTGAAATAAAAACTCAATTTCCTGCTCTTGCTTTCCTGCCTTCTACTTGCTGCCGAGTCACGGAGGTTTGTAGCAGAACAAATTGCATGAAGTTTTTTATTATGCTCTTGATTGTTTTGACTTGTATTGAGTATACGTGGGATGGGTATATGCATTATGTGTAATGGATGAAATCGAATCAATGCTAGCAGAATTATTGATACATTTCCAGCGAATGCCACACATTTTTTTAGTGGTAGATCAGACATGGTGCCATTTCCAGGCACTTACAAAACAAACCACCGACTTCCAATAGTGTGACATTTTGACGCCATTTAGCTTAATAGATAGAAGGTGAAGAATCAGATATTTTAACTTCCATCATGATTCTTTAGCTTTCACAGATTTGTAACAGTAAGCATAATCCATACAACAGATTTCATGGAATAAACATAACATAAAAACTCATAGGCGTCTTAAGCTCTGATTTGTTAATATTGTTTCTATGCATATAACACATATCCTGTCAATCCAAGCATGAAAGAGGAAAAGCATATCAGTGAAGAGACCAAATTTTAACAGTCCACTTGCAAGTGTCATCATTTGCTAGACAGAAGCTTGGTTGGCACCACAATTAGCTTTTCAATCATCCAAGCGTTTCAAACAACTGTAGGCCAAAATCACTAAGGTCATAGAATGTTCATTTTTTCCTCCTCTCTCTAAATAAAGTGATCAATTCATATGATAACGTTTGTTTGCAGTTTGAATGAACTTACAGTAAGTTTAGATTTGTTAGCAAGTATTATTGTTAAATGAATGCATCTAAAGTTTGCACATTTAAGGTGTTATTATTTTCACATCATTCGATGGTTTTGACATTGAAGTTTTGTTAAGGTTAAGTGTAAAATGTTCTCGTGGTGCTATTTGTTTTTCTTTGAGGTATATGTTGGTTGATTTCAGTTTACTAAAGAATATAAACAGTAATTTGAAGGAAGCGTTTTTGGATAGTAAATGTATCATTTGATTGATTTTAATGTACAATGTGCAGGGTTCATTCAAATCGTATGGAATTAATTTACATTTAATAAGTTTATTTTAATAAAAAAATGTCAATATCTAAGTTAGAAATGGTTTTGTGTAGTATTGAAAACTTGAACAAAAGGTTCAAGGAAAACTTAAGTTCTTTGTAAACATTGCTCAGTTTTGTGTAGTATTGAAAACTTGAACAAAAGATTCAGGGAAAACTTGTGTTCCTTGTAAACAATGCTCAAGAAATATAATTAATAAAAGACATTATTTTTTATGAGGGATAGAAATATCCCTCCAAACTCTCAAGGATGACCATGGACATTCTTGAAGAGGTCTCTTTGTCCTTTGACTGGTTTTTTAAGTTTAATCTCTTGTGCATTTTAAGTTTTATATTTTTAGAAGATACTAAATTGTATGTTATCAAATACATGTTTTATAAGTCAATTAAACAATTTTTTTATTGTAAAATAAATGATTGTAACTATTTTATTTATTTATTTTAGTTTATGTTATTTGTATGGTATGTTCTTTTTTAGAATTTAGTCTAGAAGATTAGGAGAGCTAAGGGATAAGACAACAACTAACTTAAAATTATATATTCTTGTTGTATATATTTGGAAATATAAATATTTTAGGTTTTGCTTACACGAATGTATAGTTTTCATATTTTTTATAATGTGTTTGTTGGGTTTGAATGACATTGACACTGATTTTTGTGTGAAGGTATAATAGAGTGATAGACTTGTAGACACCATTAATTGTTTATATGGTTTATGTGTCAAGGATCTAATGGAATATAACAATTGTGAAGTCTTATGGGTTTTGTGTAAAATTTGCACAATTAATCTCCACCTAACTACTAGGATTGTAAGTGTTTATGCACATGAAGTAACATAAACATTTTAGGTTTTACTAATGTGAAATAATATTTTTTAATAAATTTCATATATTTATGTGTTTGTCAAGGTTGAATAACATTGAATTTTGTGTAAAGGTATAATGGAATGCTAGGCTTGTACACATCATTAACTATTTATATGGCTTTTGTGTCAAGGGTCTAATGGAATGCTCGAGACTTATTGATTTTGTGTAAAATTTTCTTGAATAATCTCCATCTAATTGCTATGGAGTGCTTATTGTTCTTGTGTATAAGGATCAATGATATCGATTTCATAAAATGACATGCATGCCACTAAGTATTATGCTATATTCTAGTGTGCTTATGTATTAGGATTGAATTAAATTAATTATATGGTTACTATACATCAAACTACAATGGCATTTCTAGTGTGCTTGTTCATACCTCACTATTAAATGAAATTGACTTGTGTATGATGCTTCTAATGGAATATGGCATATATGGATGTCCATTAAGGTTGAATGGTGAATATGGAATAATATACTGCAAGTGTTGTGGTTTTTGTGAGAAGTTTGAATCATGGCCAATGTACATCAAACTCACATGATGTGCTTGGTAGGCTTATTTATGTGTCATGGTTAATGGCATTCACTATTGTGCATAATATTTGTATAGATTTTGCATGAAGAGTCTAATAACATATGTCACTAAGTTGTATGGATTTTATTCAAAGGTTGCACCAAACTCCTTTAGAATTTCTTGTGTGTTTGTTCATTCATCATAGTTGAGAGAGAGAGTAGAGAGGTGGGGTGGCGGGGGGAGGGGGGGGGTTTGGAGATAAAGAGTAGAGGAGGGAGGGAGGGAGAGATAAGTGATATGGAGAGAATAAGAGAGAGAGGGAAGAAGGGATGGATGGAGAGGTATAAAGGGAGAGAGAGAGAGGGGGGATGGAGGGATAGGAGGAGGGAAAACTAAGAGAAAGGTGATAGATGAAAGTATAGAGAGAGAGAGAGAGAGAGAGAGAGAGAGAGAGAGAGAGAGAGAGAGGGGAAGGAGAGG